>CAXIVR010000006.1:39750472-40391972 GCA_964035755.1 Teleogryllus oceanicus
GAGGGAGGCTGTTGGAAATGTCCATTGAGATGAATTCTATATCCCAGGTAGTATTTCCAGTTGTATGTGTACTTGAAATGGATTGCTATTCATATACTTAACGCCACGTGCTTTGTGGAGTTGTTATTAGCTTTCACATCAGTTCATGGATAGCAAGAGGCCAATGATGGGACTGAGAGATGACTCCAAGACAATGGAAATATTCGTGCGTTAAATGTGGTTTCTTTCAACTATTATTCGCACATCGAATGAATTGTTTGGCAGATTGTGGGAATTCTGATTGGATGTTGTTGACGTTCTTATAAGAAGAAATAAAAGAAGTCATCTTCGTCAACATATCAGCTTTATTAAGATAGCCGGCTTTCGACGGCTTTGCCGTCATCGTCAGTCTCGCTGCTGTCGGCAAAAGTCGCTCGACTTTTGCCGACAGCAGCGAGACTGACGATGACGGCAAAGCCGTCGAAAGCCGGCTATCTTAATAAAGCTGATATGTTGACGAAGATGACTTCTTTTATTTCTTCTGTTTGGCAGATGGATAACTAGCAGGACGGCTGGGAGTGATGTATCAGCCTGAAGTATATTGAAGGGTTAGTTTATTTTAATAGTGATGATGCTTATAGTCGTGATGATGATGATGATGATAAAGATAATGGTGTGATATGTTTCCAAAGTCCGCTGGAGAATGATATTGTGTGTTTTACTGCTACCCAAAATTCTTTCTGTTTTGCTTACGGGGTTGGTCTTCAGACTTCTTGCTATGTTCTTTTAGTCGAGGCGTTTTTTTTTATTTCTTTTTCTGAGTATGCCTCTCCAGTCTTCATAAATTATCTTTTACGGACGATCACAAATGGGAATTCTGTTTAAAAATTTTAGTAATAAACAGGAATAAATGAGGAAGTAGTTTGATTATAATTTTTACCAATGGATTAATTTTCAATGCGCAAGTTCGTTTTATTGATTTTTAATAAATAAACTTGACGTGATAAGACATTATTCCATTTTATAAACGGAATTTTTATATATACAGACTGTGGTCAAATAATAAAAGAAAGTTAAAATTTCGAAATTCGGAGAACATCTGTTTAAATGTCATACGTGAATTTTGACACCATGAATACTTAATTTTGTCTAGCTGAAACAATACTGTCAAAAATTTTGAAAGATTTTAGTTCACACTTCGAAACATTACAGTAATATTTAATAATTCCATTTAAGTAATTAAGTTAACCCATTAAAGTAATTCGCTACTTGCCATTTCATGATATTAAACAATGTCCTTAAAATGCATCATAATTTGCGAACTGTGTGATGCCAATAACGTGCAGGGCCAGGTCGATGATTTCATTTATAAAATGGAGGTTTACTATTTTTTCATGAATATTTTGCCTACTGAACATTTATATAATAAGGAATCTAAAACAAGTTATTCTGAAACAAAAAACAAAAAAAAGTGAAAGTGGAGGATTTTCACTTGTAAATAAATTAAGAAAAAAATATTGTGGTTATTAATTCATCAAAACGCAAGACGTTAGACGATACAGAAGGCGGAACAAGTACTCAAATAAGAAAATAAATACACTCTACATAGAACATGTCAATTCCCAGAACTCCATGCATCAGTATTTGATACCCGTATGTTCAAACTTTCCGAAAATGGAGTAACCGCTCTGGGACCGTCGGTAGGCAAAGACAAAACAGTTCTTTGCGTCGCAGGTGCGAACGAGCTCGCGCTCCGCCGTTCGAACGGTTTCGCCCATTCGGCGCGCCCTTTTTCCCGGAAGCCGGCTCTCGCTTCGGCGCGTTCGCCGCCTATCGGCCAGCGGGGATCGAGGCGGCCGCGGCGAGTATCCGCTGACTAAGAGCTCGCACGGCCCCACACGGCAACGCGCAATCGACCAACCATGCATAGACACAACCGTACGCCCCCCACAGAGAGTCAAACTGATACTACATCCTCAGCAAATGGACGCCTGGGATTCAGAACACTCATAACTAGTTAATTTGTAAATTAATTTACAATTATGTTGTTACAAAAGTGGAAGGAATGGATTAGAATCCTTTACAATGCCCTAGAATACGGAAGTGGGAGTTAGAATCCTTTACAATTCGAAGTAAATGAAAGATAAATAGCAGAATGATATTTCTCAGATACGAAGCACTTTTTTTCTATATTTGATAAAATGAAAATGTGTACGAATATTTTGCGAAGTGAAAATTTATAATATCTGCAGCTGAATATCGAAGAAATGAAGAAACATATTTATCGAATAGATGAGTAAAATTCGCCGAAGAGAATTTTAGAGATGGCAAAGAGAAAGTTTAGAAGACAGGAAGATGGGAAGAACGTTTCGTGAAGAATGGGTACATCTATTCTACTGCCTACACAATCAAGAGACCAAGAAGAAGTAGAAGAACAAATAAAAGAAGACGCAATTATAGTATTGATAGAAGAAGAAGAAATAATAATCCGGTAGTAGTAATAGAAGTAGTAATAGTGTGGTAGAAAAATAATAAAAGCAAGATAAACAAAAGAAATTTTTGGTATAGATTAGGAATGTGCTCTTAACATGAATGCTACTATTTGTTAACAGTACGAAACTATTTCGTGCGTAACAGTTATTTCGTATACCTTGTGTTTGACTGTTATAGGTTAAATTGCGTTGTAATGCAACCTAATACATAAAATTGATCTATACTCAGTCACAGCATTAACAGTTTTGTACGATAGCAGTTTCGCTGCAGCCAATCACCCTTGACCTGCTGATATGAATGGTTTCCGCCAAGTTCAGTGTTCTGGAGGTTAGTACAATGACAAATGAATAGAGCGCATTCGATTTCCTGTGAATGTCATTTAACGTTTCCCAGAAAACTAGTTGAACTATATAATCAGCCTCAACAATCCAACCAGTCTCTGATTCTTGGATTCATATAAGATATGTTTCTTTCCGTCTGTTTGAAGGAGTAGGGAAACAAAAGGCCATAAGATGACGGCACCGGCTTGTGGCGATAACACCAAACTTCAACAATTATCAGAGTAGCCATAACTGTCGTTGCTCGCTTTACCTCTTAGATGTACCATTTGAGGTGGCAAAATACTGAGATTGCTATTTTTAACTATTAATAGGCATTTACTGTTGTTCCGATAACTTAGCGCATCTCTAAGGTAGATGCAATGGGAGCGTGTGTACTACTCGCGCAACTTTTCTTGAACGATGACCTTGCTTCCCTCTCCCTTGAGCAATAAACAATTGAAGGCAAAAGCTCGCAGAGAGCACTGATGATAACATTCCAAGCAGTAAAATTTCGTTGGCGCTAAACAGAAGCTAGTCAAAGCTAGATGCTTTCACAGTAAAGAACTTCTGTTCAGGTTTATTATGAACATCTAAAGAAATGACTGAGGCAGGTCCAGGTCCTCCAAGGGAGGCACCGTGTCCCTGCTGTTGTCTACCCAGAGCGATGACCTGGCCGCACACGTAGCAGGTTGACTCTGATTTTTCAGAGGTTGGCGTTCCTGTAAATACTCTTGGAACCACCTTTGTAATGAATACCCCCCCCTCCGCCCGCATTGCCTCGATCCATCGTTCAAGAAAAGTTGCGCGAGTAGTACGTTCCGATACGTGCCTGCCGCGGCCCGGCTGCCGTGCGTGCTCGACGCGATCGGTGGGCGGAGCGCGGGGCGGCAGGTGTGCGGGCGTGACACCTGCCACGGCGGCGGCGGCGGCGGCGGCAGGAGCCGGAGCACTACCCGCAAGGCCGCTAGCGTAGGTCGCCTCCGATGCAGCTACGGAAAACTCAACATGCGGCCGAGCCGCGAAGCAACAACGCTGCACGATCAACCTAGATGGGGAACTACACTCGATTTCGTCGTTTACAAACCAGCCTGCAGAATTCTACCGTCTTTAGCAGCATTGAATATTAGAATTTTGCTATGACTGATAACGGATATTCATGATAAATGTCGATATTTTTAGGAATGCCAAAGAGTATCTAATCATATTTTAGATATCCAATTTTCATATGAATGTAAGTGATGTTCACATTAATTATACCATGATATCATAATATTGAAATTTTTGGTTAAAATATTTAAGTCAATCACTTGATACAGTGCTTACAGACAGTCCCCACCTCCAGCTAAGTGTGTTTCATTCCAAGGCAGCCAACCTGGTACTTACCAGTCACCTCAGCCATCGCACCATGTGCCTCGAGCCGGGGGGGGGGGGTCTTCAGACACTGAAAACTGAGTCAGGAATGGATACGTACCCATGATTTTGAACATTATTCATTCATGACGCTGGTACTGTATAGTATATTTTCTAACGGAGAGAGCTTCATGTGGTTTTCTAAATTTAGAATAAATGGTTGTGAAAATGGAATTTGAAGGACAAACGAATTTCTTTTTTGAACTGAGTCCCTTGTATCTCGATGCTGCAGCAAACACAGACTAAAAGACCTGCTTATGTGAGTAAGTTTAAAGATTACACAAAAATGTCACATTTTCAAAAGAATACAGAAGCACATGACATATTTTCATGAGTCGAACGTCGGAAAATCTATATTAACAAATGAAGAGCGAAAAGATTCAGAATAAAAAGTTTAATTTCAGAAAGTATGTGCACTTTTTTCAATATTATGAACGTTGTTAAGGAAGAAAAGGAATAATGAAACCAAGAGAGAACATTCTTTCAAGTTCAAACCGGATTGCGTTACATATATTTGCACAATAAATTCATTCAAAAAAATATAAATAGAGCTTATAATATTAGTGGCGTGCTACGTGCAATGCTAGTTAATACTATTTTACCATCACTGGACATATTAGTATTTCTGTTATTTTAACTATTAATTTGTGTTTACTATTGTTCCTGTAACTTGGCGCCATTATCTCATCACGTCTCTATCTGCTGAATCACTAACCTTTCAGAACGCACATTTTAAGAAATGCCTATGGAGTACATATACGCTTCTTTTAGATATGAAATAAAAACTATGAAGTTAATCAGTAATCAAAGAATTGAAGAAGAAATGCAGAGACTATATAGTAGAGTAAGCACTGAGAGCAAAATACTAAAGCTTAGTAGAAAGACTAGGGAGAAAAAGAAGCCTTCAGGAAACGTGCGTTCTTTAGACTCGAGACAGAAATGTGTTCATTATCCAATTAAGGCGCCGAGTGTGAAGTATTTAGTCACAGAAAGATTCTGGGCTTAAAGAACGTCACGAACTCGTGTATCATACGAAATGCAAATGAAACCATTACCAACCACTGTATTATTCAGTTACTAGATTAAGGAATTAAAAAAAAAGTTGAATACTATGTTTTTCAATATTTAATGTCTTTCTCTAAGAAACAGTTTTGACTAAGAAAAATAATTAAAGTGCATAAGTAATATCAAGAGCATTATTTGAATAACACACACAACTTTATTTCTAAAAACACTATTAGTTTTACACTTTATTATTATTATTATTATTATTATTATTATTATTATTATTATTATTATTATTATTTGATTGATATTTTGATTATTTTTTATGTTTGACTATTAATTAAACACTAATATATGATAAATGATTCAGTGTCTATTAAATTTCGAAAGTTTCCTGAATTATTATTTAATTGGCTTTGAGAGATGTCAACAATGATCCCATTTTATTATGCTCTGAGTATGCGTGATCTTTAAAGATGTGCCGTAGTTGATGTTGCCTACTCTATTCTTCAGTAGCAAGAGCCTGCTACCTATAGCAATTTAAGTACCTATTATTTCACATGAATTTGTAGAATACAAAAATGGCACACACGTTTTTTCGGGGTACTCCCATTTGTCTTTCTACTCGCCATCTGCTACAGTTTTGTATGTACTAGAGACGTAAAATAGAGGGCTGTGAACAACCTGAAATATGTGTTTCTATTGCACGCAACTTCCTAAAGCAAGCAGTCTTCTTTTAGGGACGTCATGAGAATACAGCAATTATCTCGATATCTTCCCAAGAAGCTCGAGTCAAAATAATGAACGATTGAGTCTAAAATATCATAAATAATTTTTTTTATTTAGAGTAGCATAATCGTTCTTACTTCGTACTTACAGTTAATTAAAAATATCTTAACCAGCGCAAATAATGTATTGTTATTTTCTGTATCTTTCATTCTTGTTATTCTTAATTTACATATTTTATTAGGTAATTCATATTATAATCTAAAAATCATTGTTCTGATTGTAATACATCATTATTAAATAATGTTTCTAATACGAAACACGACTACATCAGACCCTAAAATGCCAAATACATCTTACTAAATAATGTAAAAATTAACAATAATTAATACAATGTTTGTTACGCATTAAATACTGATGTATTCGTGAATTTTACTAGTTTGAAAATTATCTTACTTGTACTGAATTTGCACCGTTTATGTATACTGTTCATGCCTTCAAAATCCGTTACATTTGTCGTTTCTTACTATAGCTACTGAGGTATGCCTCACCTTTGATTTGAGGAGTGTTCTTGGCGTAGACGAGTGGGTCTTGTTTCGAGTCAGGTGAGACTGGATGGGTACATTCTGTAGTAGGCATTCAGTTTGACCCGGGCCGATATTACCGATTAGCCCAAATCGCACAACCTCATCCCCTGACCCACGCAGGCTCCTAGAGCCTTGCCCGGAGGGGTTGCCCGACCGTCACCTTAATATTTAGTACCAAGAAATCGCAGCGTATCCATCAGTTCAACAGTATTGAATAGGATGTAGCATTCCTAGGGAGAGCAAATGGGATCTTATTAAAACGAAGGTTGTTGGGACATTTCATTTTTCTGAACTCAATTTTTATTCTTCATTCCTCTATTTCCATTCGGTTGTTTGTTGTTTGAAGCTTTGTCGGGACATTTCATTTTTCTGAACTCATTCACATCCCTCATTCCACATCCTGCATTCCCCATTTTTCATTCTTCATTCATATCTATTTCCATTCGGTTGTTTGTTGTTTGAAGCTTTGTCGGGACATTTCATTTTTCTGAACTCATTCACATCCCTCATTCCACATCCTGCATTCCACATTTTCATTCTTCATTCATCTCTATTTCCATTCGGTTGTTTGTTGTTTGAAGCTTTGTCGGGACATTTCATTTTTCTGAACTCATACACATCCCTCATTCCACATCCTGCATTCCCCATTTTTCATTCTTCATTCATCTCTATTTCCATTCGGTTGTTTGTTGTTTGAAGCTTTGTCGGGACATTTCATTTTTCTGAACTCATTCACATCCCTCATTCCACATCCTGCATTCCCATTTTCATTCTTATTCTCCATTTCCATTCTTGTTTGTTGTTTGAAGCTTTGTCGGGACATTTCATTTTTCTGAACTCATTCACATCCCTCATTCCACATCCTGCATTCCACATTTTTCATTCTTCATTCATCTCTATTTCCATTCGGTGTTTGTTGTTTGAAGCTTTGTCGGGAATTCATTTTTCTGAACTCATTCACATCCCTCATTCCACATCCTGCATTCCACATTTTTCATTCTTCATTCATCTCTATTTCCATTCGGTTGTTTGTTGTTTGAAGCTTTGATACACATGGGATTCGCATATCACAAGCACATAACACTCTCCTGCCGCCGCGACGGAGCTGGGAAATCCAGGCATCCGCCAGAGTGCAGCGTGGGCCGACGAAACCGCCTCGCGCTCTATTGCCAAGGAAGGAGGCGACACCCGTAGCCGCTGGGAATTGGATGGGAAACCCCCAGGAAAACTGGTTAGAGTTATTCCCACATGTGCCAAGTAATTTGAAGAGAATGTGTCACTTCCAGATATATCGTCTAGTAAGAGTCGCTAAAAATAAAAATGATAATGAAGTGGGAAGATGCGTTTTCGATACAATTTAAGCATTCGTTGGAATTATTATTTGCCTATAAAGGGATTTAACATATTTCTGACTGAATTTCATTTCGTATATATCAACAAGTGATTTATGGCGTAATTAAATTGTATTTTTCCAGATGCTATGAAAAAAAAAGCTTGAAAGGAGAATGCAAAACTATTAATGTGATAATTACAAGATATTCCATCATTTATTACCACCAAGCCCATTCCATCTTTCAAGTATCCACTTTAAACTTTACATACATGCCAAAACCCCAATGTTTCAGTCCATCTAAGCAATGAACCTAATCGAAGTCATGCTTTCGCAACATTAATTCCTCATAACAACGAACTAAAAACAATATAATTCTGTATGGTATAATACAGAATGCGGTTCATTAAAACAACTCACCTACGTGAGAACCAAACTTCTAGAATCAGTTGTCGATTAATTCATACATCACATTAAATAAAGGAAAAATTCTTATGTTGATAAATAATATTTTCCTTAGATATAGAATGGTTATGGTAAGCAAAAACGATTATTTAAATTTGCTTTATATAAAAAGAATTAATAATTATCGAAACTATTTAAAAATTTGTTATACGAACTAGCAGTAGTAAAAGTGCAGTATTGAAAAGTTTGAAACTGTAAATTGTAAATGAATGATGTAAACTGAACGTGTATCATTGTAATAGTCTGTACTGCCAGTCACTCATGACTATGTTGTCAATGTGACTTTAAAAAATAAATTTAAATAAATAATTAAAACAAATAATAGTAATTTCTCCACAAACTACTCGTGCGTTTCAAAGCACTCTGATAGAACAATAGAAACATTATTTTCTAGAAACAATAATGAAAGTGGCTCTATCAGAGTACAAAATCCACTAAGAATACAATTTAATTGAATTACAATTTGATTCAGTGATTCATAAACCACAATCTCGAAAGAATGCAAATAGAATTCCGATCGACAGTCACTGCATTGAACACAGCCCCCAAAGTAAGTTAATGAAGTAAAATAAATAGAACTCGCTTTCAGCACCCTTCTCTACACGACTATTTTCTCGTCGCTGTCGTTACTGAGTCCCCACAGGGAACCGTTTCATCCTCCCGAATGAAAAAGTGGACGTCTTCGATCCGGCCAATTGGGTTTATCTTGGATCGGCGCGCTATCAGGCGCGCCAACATCAGCAGCGAGCCGCCTGGCACCCATCGAGACGCGCGCCAACACAAGCGCCAGAATTAAACCGATCGCACGCGCCATCGGTTGATCTGTTTCTGGTGCTCCGCAGGGGTTCAATAAACTTCAAAAACTCAAACGAAACCAAAACTCATGATGGACATAAGGAAGGAAGGAATATGAGAACCTTCTAAATTTAGCCTTCAGTTAATCGCCATAATAACTATTGTTTAAATCACTAGTCAGGAGGGGCCTCCGGTTAACCCAATATTCAATATCCAAAATAAAAGATCAAAATAAAATGGTTTACGGGATATTACAATAAGTAATGAAATCCGTAATACTAACAGTTCAAAAACTGTCAACGGAACTATGGTAGTTCTTGGCGACTTTTCTTGTGTGTTTGTTTGTAAGAATATTCAACCTTTTTTTTTTTTTTTCATTGTAAGAGAATAATAAGCAGGCCTACGTAAAGAGAACTCTTTTACAGCATCGAACAATTTTGAAGTAGGTCAGTCTCTGGCACTATTTACTCGCCATTACAGAACAAGGAACTTACTGAGTACGCAGCATTCTATTGTCTACTGTTAACGATATCGTAAATCTGTTGTTTATGTTATAACAATCCATTTCGCCACATACTCGTGATTGCAAAATAAATCTGCGTTGGAATGAGTTGTGTCTTGTCCGCATATGGAGTTCATTGTAGCTGGTCAAACAGCACCAACCGTTGAAGCAGTAAGCTTTCACGCTGTCTTTATGGTTGACACGACAAGAGCATTGTCACTCATGTACACGTCATGTCCGGTTGCGCTGAGAGAGTGAAATGTTTCCACTGCTTTGACCATTTGTCACGCCCAAGTACGTTAATAATTTCCAAAAATTAAATGAATTAGTTTCATCATCGGGAAATACGAAAAAAATATTTAATTATTTACATTTCAGTAAATAAAGATGTGTGTTCCTGTGCGTGAGAGGGCGAGAGAAACAGCGGATGTGAGAAGAAAAGAGAGGGACAGAGAGGGGAATAATGGGAGAGACAAAAGAAGAGAGGAGGAAGGGAGAGAGAGAAATATATTTCTATTAGCAAACAACCACCGAAACATTCTATCTCATTTAATTTTTTGGCAAAACCTGAAAAGTTATTTAGAACTTATAAGAATAGCCAAGGAACTCACACGAAAGTTAAAGAATTTTCATTTCAAGAATTGTTGCTCTGATTCAAGGAATTCGAAATGTGTATTTTCTTAGTCGTTTAAAAAGTAATATATTAATAATTTTACCGACTTTGAGGTATACATATAGTCACGAAATAAATTTATAATTTTTATTACGCCATTTTTACCTGGAACGGAGGCTTAGCGTAATCATTATTATCATCCTGATTTTGCACGAGAATGAGGATGTCCCAGAATCCATCATTTCCCTCATGTCTCGAAGTCTATCCTAAACAATCTCCCCAGATCCCTTTACGACAATTCCTGATACTCTTCATCCACGATCCACAACTTACTCAGAAGACCTTCTTCCACAGGTATACGATATCTATCTTGTATCTGCGTCAGTAAGCTTCACGAGCCACCACATTTTTATTATTAATCTGTAACATTGATTCATCCATATTCAACAGACGCAGCTCCATTTCGTGGGCGTGTTGTCAGACGGACATGCCCGGGAGGGAAGGGAGCCTTTCAGCTGCAGACAGCGCGGGCGGGGGCGTGGTAGGGGACAGGCCGGGGCGGGCGGGGACTGCTCTAAATCCAATCGCCGTTCCTCGGCGACAGTCGCCTACCCATTTCCGGTGCATGAGCGCACGCGCGCGCCCATTCCATCCTTTTTGCTCTCGTTATGCATACATTATGCACAATTATTTACGTTTATTAACATTTTAATTGCCGAAACCCCTCGCGGGGCACAATGGCTCTTGGGTTACGACGTACTCCTCCCCCCTCCCCCCCTCCCCGCCGCCGCCGCCGCCGAGGCGGTAAATACGGCGCGGCGGATGATCGGGCCGTCGGAGGCCGAGCTGCTCAGCCATCAGAACAAGAACATGGACGCCTAATGGCGGATCGTGTGTTGCGAGTGCAGGTGGCGGTCGCCGAAGCCGGAAACAATTGACGCTCGGTAATAGCAACCCGCGCCGGCCGGCCCGCCCGCCCGCCCGCCGGGCCCGGCGACTGGCGGGTTTACGAGTGTAGTCATCAATTCGGAGCGGCGGACCCCCGCGGGCGAGACGCCGGGGAGCGGCAGGGAGGGTGCACGAGGCAGTTGGGTGGCGACGGGGGCGGTGGAGAGAGTGGTGACGCGCGAGGATGCACTCGTCATCGGGAACACAAAAACAAATCGTCCTGCTAATTAGCATACTTCCAAACTCCATTTTGGTCAGTTTTGCACAGAAAGGAAAATCCATTCTTGCTTAACTAACGTTTAGTTTCCATTCTCGTTGAATTTATAAATAATGGCAAAATAAATTATTTTAGATGCCCGATTAGTAGTTTATTTTTATTTAATACTATTCTTTTTATAATTATGTACTATCATGAGTTGAAGAGGAAATGGGGGAGGGAAATAGAATGACGATGTTTCCTCATTTCAATGACGAAGCGACGGGGAGTGATCTAGCCCACTGCGATAAATGAGGTAGAACACAGTTCGGAGCAAGCTGACTGCTTGAGAGATCGGGAGCGTTAGGAGAGAGGGAAGAAAATACAGAGATGACGGTTGTCAGAACTCACTTCGCAACTAACAATAATAATTGCAATAGGGCTGACGACAGGTCTGATCAAATGATTGAAACTTAAACTAACACGTGGCTGACGGTAATGCTGAATTTGGGAGGGTCTTCGATTATGTCGTTCTTGGGGATAATGATGGTAGCACTTCAAGGGTAACGATGAAATGACCACGAAACTATCATCTAACACAGACACACATTCGGCGAAAAGAGCGGCGGAAATTACAATGAAGCAATAACGTAGTTGGGCAAGGTACCCGATGACTAGAGGAGATAGACTATGACGAATTGCCACTAGAATCGCTGCCACCGAATGTACGACAAAAATGCTTTAAAAAAACTGTTCACACGAACACAACACAAGAGAGACTATCATTGCGAGCCATCAGGTGGTCTAAGAAAGCACAGGAAGTCGATCAGAGGGGTCATTGGCCACCGAGGTACATGACACTGCAGAAATAGAAGGTAGGTAGCTCCCATACGTCATAGCGGAGTAGCGGCCTCGTGCGTTAAACGCCAAGTGTGACAGCGGGGAAGCGAGCGGAATGACGCGAACGCGATCTGCTCGCAGCCGAGTGACGAGCGAGAGGGACGCGGAAGGCGCCATCGAGGGCGGAGCCTGCGGAGTTCCGGGGTCCGTTCCACGAGGAGAAGCAGGGCTCTTGACAGAGGAGGTAATTGAAGCGTCTTACTGGCAGAAACAAAGAATCAGTGTACACATGTGCACCGCATAGAGAAGGGCATCTATTTAGTTAAGATGTAGTTTATAGGCATACCCATCGTGGTCACCTTCGTAAAAATGTGACAAAAAGAAACTAAGGTATCTTCAACCAAAATCATTATCATTAAGATGTCAGATGTTTCAAAGAGGTTTCGATCATTATTCGAAGGCAATTTTCCTCGGAAACGCCATTTTCGCTTATTATATTAACCAGAGTATTCAGTCCTGAGGAAGATACCGAATATTGGCAAAAGCTACCCTGCCTATAGAAACTCTCGTACACAAAACAATCAACAAACGTATACGGGCATTAACATGAAAAACTAAAAGGAAAGAGGAAACATGGAGCTCCGGCATCGCAGTAAAGGCTGATATACAAGGCAGCTCATAACTGAATGTTCACAAGAGAGGGTTAAAAGGCAAAATATAGATCGCAAAGAGCTGAGAAGGTAAATGAAAGGAGGAGATTGATTTTTTCGTGATTCCGGACGCGTCAACTGCTTCGGTCATTAGTCCTGTTAGTGTAGTACTTGTTTTTTTCTCGGGAGATGGCGGTGATCTCCCCCCCCCCGCTGGATGGCGAGATCCGGCGCCGACCTACCGTCGGATAGTGGGGTTTCCCCCTAGCCAGGACTCTCCCACCAGTGGGGCACCGCCCCAGCCGGGACAAGCTCTAAGCTCCCGACCGGTCTCCCGGGATATGTGGTAGTGTAGTGCATGCTAATGTAAGTGTGTGTGTAAGGGGAGAGGATAGGAAAAGGAAGAGGAAGGACAGATCGCCCGCGGTCCGTGGCCCGTTTGGTAGGGTACTGCTCCGGCATTCGCGTGGTGTTGATTGGAGAAACGACGGAAAACTACCGATCAGAGCAGCCAGCCGCAAGAATTCTATTCCAGATGGAAGAGAAAAACCGCGAAGAATGAGAGAGAGGAAAGTAAGGAAATGTAAAAGTGCTGAGAAGGCAGTGAAAAGGCGAGGAATGGAAGGAAACGAAAGGAAGAGGAGAGTGCGGAGGCGGGGTGCGAACACGGTAGAGGAAGGAAGGGAGCAGGGCGAGTGGAGGGGGGTTCTCAGAAAGCGCGCGAGGGGGAAGGGGCAGGCGAACGGGCGCGCGGCGGAGCTCTGTATCGAAGAGGAAGCGGCCATAAAGGGCGCCTCAGACAGGAACAGCCGATCCGCGGTGGGAAAGACAACGTTATAGGGACCATATCCGGCGGCTGCTGCAGCCACTAATGCCGACGCCACTTCTACCTCTGCCGCCGATTGCGCCACCGTCGCCTCCGCACCACCACCACCACCTCCGTCGCTGCCATCTTTCAGCATCTGCTACCACAACTATCAATTGTCAACTAAGGTCCGAATAAAATTAGAATGTGATTGACATTTCATGGTCACGTGATTATGTCAGCGCCGTAACTTACGGAACAGTGAATCAGAAGCTCCGGCATTTGAACATTGTTGTCACCTAAAACTTGGAAACAAATGTTACGAGCAAACAAATATTGCAAATGTTACGAACAAATGTAACAAATGTTAGGAAAAAACGTAACGATCTTCTCAACATTCCTTTCTTCTATTTGTCTAGTTAGTGTTGAGAGCCAGCAGTAGAGTGCGCAGTACGCGGCAGCGCCATCCCCCTCCACACTCAACTGTCAATCACATTCCAATTTTATTCGTAGTATAGCACTGTCTTCCTTGACAATGTCACCGCCTCCATCACCATCATACCGGCTTAGGTGGCTCAGGGCATCAATTGATGTCACTGCAGTGCCTCTGACTGGGAGGTCCGAGGGTTCCACTCCCCGGACGGTGGCAGGATTTTCGACACTGGCTAGATAGCTATATGAAGCCCAACCGCTGCTTATAGGAGAATTGTAGCGATGGGCTGCTCTGATCGGTAGGTTTCCGCGGTTTCTGCGGTCAACAGCAGACGAATACCGGAGCTGTACCCAAACAAACGGGCTACAGAGCGCGATCTTTCCCGTGGTACCCACTAGTAGGAGATATCTGGTTGGGGAAAACCCCGCTAGCCGACGGTAAGGTCTTTGCCGGATCTCGCCAACTAGTGAGGGAAGATCACTTCCACATCTCGCGATTAAACATGCACTACACGTACGGGACTATTGACCTTAACAGGTGATGCGCCCGGAATCATTAATCAATTAATCAATCCATCACCGTCATCAGAATCATCGTCACCATCTCGACCTTCGCCCTTGCTTCTCCCACCGCCCACATCACACCCATCAATATTGTTGCCTGCACCCGGCCACCTGCAACCCAACCATTGCCACCGCTACCGCCACCACGTCCGCCGGCGCCTCCACCTCCGCCCTACAGGAAGCCGCTTCCGCGCCGCCCTTGGTCCCGCAACGGCTTCCGCGCCCTCGCCTCAACAGAGCGCGAGGCCCCGTAAGTACTTACAAATTTACGAACGCCATTCGTTTATTGTCCAGGGGCGTACTTCGCCTGTTTCAGATGCGGGGGATTATGGAAATTGTAGGCTGGGATTTCTGTTTTTCTCACGGCTCTCGTGTATTTTCTCTTCGCTGACGCAGTGTTGTTAATCGACTGGCAAGAATGTGATACTTTCCTCATTTTATTTTACTACGCTGCTACAATGAATATGATTCAGTAGAATAATTGCAAGAAATTATAAAAATAATATTGAACAAACTTCTAGTCATTTGCTAGAAGAATGAAACTCTATAATTACTCTTCTTCATCAAATAAATGAATTAGTTCCTTCATCATAAGAGATGAAGAATAGAAGTAAATAAATCCGAGAGTTTTAAATATAATTCAGTGTTTCCCATAACTATGAGTTCAAGAGTTGGAAATAACACCCTTCAACTGTGAACCATTAATTCAGTCTGTAAATAATACATTGATATACAATATCGACACAATTGCATTTTAAAGCGCTTATAATTGCGTTGGTAAGTAGTATCGTTAGTAAGACTTTGGCAAAGAATCTACTTTCTTTTGTAAAAGGAAACTACGTTCAGAGATTGCCTCAGTGCCTGCAGTCTCCAACAAAAGTTAATATTTGACTCTCGAATTATCACTTGGGTGGTTTGGAATATTTGACACCGAAATGTATCTTTGTACGTATTATACTGCATATTCGAGTACCATAATATCTAAATTTCAAGGGTCTTATTAAAGGTTCTTAACATATTTCCACACTCATTCTGGGATAATGGAACTTTAATAAATGAGACGTTATATTTGTATTAAAAACGCATTAACTACTGGTTCAGTAGATAACATTAATTACTGAAGTATTTCTGTTGCATATCATGAATAAGATTCAAATCGTTGTTTTCCCGGGGGTTAATAAGTTCAGGGAAAGGGGAAAACTTTACTTCAGACCTCCTATCCCTCCAATCAATAAATATTTGTGTAGGTATTTGTACTCTTTTGCAAACAAAATTTCTTAGTTGAAAATTAAAAAATGTATGTGATAAATGGCAATGCTTCGTTGGAATGAGCTATGATTAATATTTGGTAATTATTTTGAATAAATTGAGAAGAATTACAAAGAAGTGTTAGATTTGGTGATTAGAGTGGAGGGGAATGGCGTTTTGAGTCCTCTCTCATGATTCGTTTCTTGATGCGGTCTACTGAAGAGCGGTCCAAAAAAAAATTCACATCATTATATGACGTCACTCAATTTAGTTCGAAGCCACACGCACGCAATACATTGCAACCTCGAATGGAGCGGAGGAGGACAACGCTTCGACGACCCATTCCTTCCGTGCGCTGCCTCTTTCAATATCGTCTCCGTCCTCCTGCTGGTAAGGTTGGTTGATTTTATGTTTCCGGGCGCGTCAACTGCTGGATGGCGAGATCCAGTGCCGACCTACCGTCGGATAGTGGGGTTTCACCCTAACCAGAACTCTCCCACTAGCGGGGCACCGCCCAAGCCGGGACAAGCTCTAAGCTCCCGACCGGTCTCCCGGAATATGTGGTAGTGTAGTGTATGTTAGTGTAAGTGTGTGTGTAAGGGAGAGAGGATAGGACAAGGAAGAGGAAGGGAAGATCGCGTGCGGTCCGTGGCCCGTTTGGTAGGGTACTGCTCCGGCATTCACCTGGTTTTGATCGGAGAAACCTACGGAAAACTACCGATCGAAGCAGCCGGCCGCTAGAATTCTCCCCCAGGCAGCGACTGAATTGGAACTAGCTGAAAAGCTAGTGTCGAAAATCCTGCCGGTTCAGTTGATGCACTGAGCTACCGCTCCCGGTCCCACTGGCAACCTTTCCTAGCACCTCGTGCAGTGCATTACAGATGCAGCGAATGCAACCTCGCAGTAATGCAACGATGTCATCGCCGGACACGGCGGTCGCCACCGCCGCCTGCAAGCAGTCACGAGGCGAATCAATCAGCGAGGCCTCCCGCGCTGCACCGACCAGCTGCATCGCAGGCAATAGGAGCTTGCAGCACGGCCTCACCGGGAAGGGCATTTATCATCTACGAGAGAGGACTCCTCAAACGTGTTTGAGACCCTAACGCAAAATACGGGCTCACCTTGTTAACCTTATGAAAAACAGATATCTGGCATGGTAAGGATTTTCTGTCGCTCAAAAGTAAATATTTGAAGAACAAATGAGATACGTAGTTGAATAACAAAAAGCCTAGTAGATCCAGTAATAGACTGATTATACTTGTATTTTTTTAACAGAGATTAATAAAAAATTAGCTTATAGGGGAAATTCAGAATGAGATATGCTCAAATTATTTTAATAATAATAATTATTATTTGGAAAAGTAAAAATATTATTCTAAGACTCTCAATAAATTCAAAGGAATCATGGATAATTGTTTCAAACAGATAGAATTACTGCAGTTCCGAAGGTTGATACAGGAAGGATCAATTACGGAGGCGGAAATTCTAATGAGTAATTTGTATTTCAATGAACTAAATAAATATTATTATCTGATAAAAGTTCGCAATTATTACCATGTTGAAAATTAGCAACAAAAAAAAATCAATATAATGGGATGAAAATATTAGAATGCGGCAGTGAATTCAGAAAAACGTCTTTTCTTTCTTAATTAAATTTATTTTTATTTACTTAGAAATAGATACCACATTCATATCTCTAGATTTTAATTTGAAGAAGAAACTGTAAAATATGGAGAATGGTTGAATGTTCATTGCTACGAGTTCGCTTAACAGGATCAAAGGCGTAATTCGAATCCGCGCTCTCATTCCAAAGGCATGACTCACAGGTGCGCGGAGATCGCGAGCAACCGCCAAGGGAGTCGCAGCAAGGCGTGTCCGCGGCGCGTCTATTCCGACGGGTTCGTGGAAAAGTGCGCTAATGGACGAGAGACCCTAATCCGGCGCGGACGCGCAACCAGAATAGCGAAGGGGGGAGGGGGCAGAGGAGCGCGTGCCCCAAAGTCTCCGCGCGAGACGCGGTTAAATCGGCCGTGCCATCAATCGCAGCCACCGGCACGCCCACCCCGCCGCTAACACGCACGCTCACTCGCCCGCTCACGTGCATGGATACCCACTCCTCTCGCCCGCTCTATCGTCCCACCGCCCGCCAGATCCCTCACCCTGCAGCTCTTCCGCCCGCTCTCCGTCCTCCTCGCCAAAGAGAAACTCCCTAGTCTCTTGACTAGGGCGTTTCTACTCGCCCGCTCACGTGCATGGATACCCACTCCTCTCGCCCGCTCTATCGTCCCACCGCCCGCCAGCTCCCTCACCCTGCAGGTCTTCCGCCCGCTCTCCGTCCTCCTCGCCAAAGAGAAACTCCCTAGTTCTTGACTAGGGGTTTCTACTCGCACGCTCACGCCTGGATACCCACTCCTCTCGCCCGCTCTATCGTCCCACCGCCCGCCAGCTCCCTCACCCTGCAGCTCTTCCTCCCGCTCTCCCTCCTCCTCGCCCAAGAGAAACCAATGATCTACTCGCACCTCACTCGCCGGCTCACTCGACTATTGGCTAATCTTTTGCTTGTTTACCTGCAACCACTCGCTCGCATCTCTCCCGCTAATTGTCCTCCATCCCCCCGGCCCCCCTCACCCTCGTGTCTCGGCTCTCATCCTCGACCCGCTTGATAGAGTCTTTACCTTCTTATCCAAGTACCTCCTTACCACAGTATCTATCGAAGCATCCTGGCTCCCGCGACAAGCGCTTTCGTTGTATCTTGACTCTTGGAGCTCACCCTAAGTTCACTTGGGCTTCAATATCCCCCTTCCTTGATTGGAAATACTCCTCTGGCAATTCTCTGCAATATTAGAATATCGTGCTTTTTGCTAAGACACTTGCACTTTCTTTGCATTATTTGCAACCGACCCTTTAATAATTCTTCACTTAATTTTCAAAACAAAAAGCAGGTTTTTCTTTATTGCTGCTTCATTGAAGCCCTTGTGATGACTTTTTATGGGAACGATATTTTTACATTCACACGAAATGCGTTATCCTAACTAAATAATCTTCAAGACATCTTACTTAATAATGCGACTTATGAGATAAAATATCCTTAGAAAATAAAATTAAGAATCAAAAATAAGTTTATTTTTATTGACTTCAATACACTCTACCCTTTCTTCTATAGCTCATGAAAGGATGATGTTATTTACTGTATTAGTTTTCAAGTTTAGTAAAAAGAATGTGCGTGCAACGAAAAACGAATGCATTTTAAATTTTAATTACAAGAACAATATTTCATCACTGGGAAATAATTAATGAGAATATTAGTAAACGATATGCTGATAACGGTAGACAAATAGAAGTCTGCAATCTTAATATTTTCCTTTAATCTCGTGTTCATACTTTCCTGTTCTTACATTAGAGAAACGTTATCCCACCAACAAAATCATAAGCCGAATCATGAAATTTGACTCTCGTTGCACTTTCTATTGTCCGCGATCAATCAAATGGAGCGTAAAGTAATATTTCATCAATGGGAAATAATTAATGAGAATATTAGTAAACGATATACTGATAACGGTAGACAAATAGAAGTCTGCAATCTTAATATTTTCCTTTAATCTCGAGGTCCATACTTTCCTGTTCTTACTTTAGAGAAACGTTATCCCACCAACAAAATCATAAGCCGAATCATGAAATTTGACTCTCGTTGCACTTTCTATTGTCCGCGATCAATCAAATGGAGCGTAAAGTTACTTCAACAATGCCCAGCCCGTCGCGACAGGGCGTGCTCTGCACGGGAGCACGCGTCCATAAAATCAGTGCCAGCCGATCCGGCGCGCCGCGACCCGCCCCGCCCCCGCCCCCGGCGGGCCTCGACCTCCCCGCCAGGGCGAGCACCCGCACGCATAGCTGCAGTAAGCGATACTCACACCACTGGAGCCGAACGGCACAGATAAACAACCCACTGCTCCTGCGCTGAAGTTTTGATTGACAGCTGTTTTCACTCCCCCTCAATAACAATCGGTTGCAACTCCCCCGCCGTCGCTGAACGTGATGGCGTCACGCGTTGGGTATATGTGACAGTTGATGCTCTTTGAGTGCAATTGCGACGCAAGCATAGGCCGCGTTACATCACCTTTGCTTACCCCTAGGAATGGAGATGGAGAGAAAAAGAGGGAGAAAGAAATACACACACATGGAGAGAGAAAGAGCGAGAGAGAGAGAGAGAGAGAGAGAGAGAGAGAGAGAGAGAGAGAGAGAGAGGGAGAGAGACGCTTTCAATACGAATTCTGCCTTCAACGCTCTTTCCTACGCAATACATCTATTGTAATGAGAAGTGTGAAGAAGAGGGATATCACTCAGTGCACATATTTAATGTTTTTCTGCACATTAACGATTTTAAGGTTTGGTCCACTGGCAAACTTTTGAAAGAAGCAATTTAATTAGCTCTCTTTAGATTTTGTTTATCGAATGTCAAACCTTCACTTCATAATCAACCATTGGCGTACGCAGCCTAACACGAGAGGGGGTCCAACTACTTCAAATGTTTTCTGAGCTCCCCTTTTTACTGAAAGTTTTTACTTTCACATGAAATGTTTTCATTAATAAAATATACTACAAACAGAATTACATTTTAACTTAAACAATACCCTTAATAAAAACAATTAGTACATTAAAACATTTACACGGTTGCTAGATGCCTTGAAAAAATTTGTCTTCTCCAAATGCCATAACAATTTTCCAAATTGTGAAGTTAAGAAAGGAAAAATCAGGAATCGAACATATAAACGAAGATAAACTTTTATTTCGCGAGGCTGCAGTGCCCCTTTCAAAATGTTCAGGGGATGGGTACGGCTTCCCTGCGATCAAGCATAAGACTATTGCATCATTTCCTTCTTCCTCGAAGTTTTCAATGATATTGGAAATCGAAAGACACGATCATGTTGAAGACACGTATGAGGAGTATTACGTTGGCATGGTAAACTAAGAACTCGAAAATCAAATACTACATTCCATTCACGTTTAACCACAGACTTCTGATGTTTATAACAGGCCAACTTCCCAGCTGTTGCTGGGAAGCGGTATATAGATCATAAGATTTCAATCTACTCCTCGTTTCCGATGCCACTGCTGTTGAAGCGTTTCTTTCTCATTGGTCGATTAGTGATATCAACGGTAGGGGGGTATGAATTCGCTATCGCATCGAACACACTAACGTTTTCATAATTGAAGGAGGTAGGAAAAGAAACTTAAGAGTTCCAAAAGGCATCCAGTATTTAGTAAGTACACGAATGAAAAAAAAAGATATTTAGTTATTAATTGTCCGAAGTTTTTAGCCGAATATTTTTTCGCTTCCATTTAAGTCACTTTTAAATCTAAATTTTATTTAAGAATCTGTCCCTGATGCAATTATTTCGTAACTGAACGTACGCATTGGGATATGATCTCACTAGCCATGACACGTAGCATATTTCGAAAGATGAGTAAGCACTATATACTACACTACACCCAATTGACAGAGAGAACTCGAACCTTGAGTAATATGTCACATAATACTTTCTCTTCAGTTTTTTCGACGTGTTTTGACGTTTAACAGAACTTTTAACCAGTCCTGAGATCACGATCTTCTAACTCGTTTCAGAAACGAGAGACGAAGCACTTCTTCCTAATACATAGACTCGATAATAATAGTGGTTGGTTATGGTAGCCATAAACCATTTGGTAATTGTGGTCATCAACGATATCATTACTAGGTCGAATACACTAACAGTGCGTTTGCAAAATTGGAGGGATGAGTTAAGTGCAACATAACTATCAAAGAATGCGGAGATGTAAAATGTCATTTAGTACATATTTGTAAAGTTTTCTCACAAAAACTTTTAAAAATGAACATCCTAAAAAATAACTGATGTCAATATGGTCAAGTATGCTGAAGTTTCGACCCTTCAAAATCTACACATTGTATTAGAACCTAGTATTATTTCGTAATTATACGCATCCACTAATATCAAGCTCTTGTTGGAGCTGCACTGTCTCTTGAGTGGAAGAACAATTCGTGATTTTCTTGTAGTTATCAGCGTAACTATTCGAAGAGCAGATTACTGTAGCAGAAACGTGAAAGGAAGCTGACAACATTTGGAATTCATGTTAAAATGAGCGGTAAAAGTTTCAAAGTTTTATCAGAATAATTTTGATGTTAGGAATACTGATACAGCATTCATGTGAATGAAAAAGAAATCAATTTTTATCTTTTTCAAATATTTTCCAAACCAACTACAGAAGCGGTGATATCGTATTCAGTACAGAAAGAGCTTCAATGACTTCAGGTAGGCCAAGTCAAAGACACCTAACAGTGCTGTTACGTAATAAATAAAATTTAAAAGGGAATACGACTAACTCCTAATGTATTTTTCAGTGAGTCCAAATAATATTGAAGATGGCCAGCATACAACTTTGCAAAATTCGGTCAAATTTTCATAATCTTCAATGACGAAAAAAGTAAGAACATTGAGTATTTACCATAGACTTGGTACTCATATCCTCTTTTCAAACACAGAACTACAGACCTCGAGTCTTGAAACAAAGAATGCGCGCATGACAAAACGTTTCACCTTGCCAAGTGAAATGAAATCCACTACTAATATTCACACAATTTCTGAATATTATTTCTAGGACATGTGTCTTCTGTGATTGATGTTATAATTATAATTGAGTGACATGCATATTTTTTCTGACATGTGTTGTAATTACTATAAATTACATTAAATTGCACATTAGTAATTCACAAATGTTTCGTCTCAGTACATTTTCTGCATATTGAGGTACGGACGGAAGGGACGGATCGGCTTGTTTTGGCTTGTTCGAGAAGTGTTTTGGTCGTACTGGGGCAAAATGAAACTGGACGGTGGGGCTGATGCGCCATGGCGTTGTATTGAACGGGGCGGGATTGGATTGAACGAAAAGGGTGGAGGCATGGAGTGGAGGATCAAGAGGCTTCAAAGCTAAGCGTCAAGACTAAGCACGACAACCGCCATGAATGGACGAGTCGCGAGAACAGAGCTACAAGAAACGAACGGGGGGAGCGGGGGAAGCGCGCAGGGCATGGAGAGCGGGGTGGGCGAGTGGTAAGAGCGGAGAGAGCGGTCAAAGGAGGGAGAACGGGGGCGGGAGATGGGGAGGGGGAGGAAGGGGAGGGCAGGGGAAGGTGAGAGGGGGAGGGGAAGAGCGGGAGCGGAAAGAGCGGGGAGCGGGAAGGGCGGGGAGCGGGAAGAGCGGGGAGCGGGAGGAGCGGGGAGCGGTATAGAGGGGACTGCAGACAGAGGGGAGCGGGAAACTGGAAGAGCGGGGAACTAGAAGAGCGGGGAACTGGAAAAGCGAAGAACTGGAAGAGCGGGGAGTGGGAAGAGCGGGGAGCGGGGAGCTGGAAGAGCGGGGAGCGGGGAGCGGGGAGCGGGGAGCGGGGAGCGGGGAGCGGGGAGCGGGGAGCGGTAAGAGCGGGTAGTGCGGGCGGAACACGGTCCGCGGAGTGCGCGCGGACGCGAGCGAGCGATCTGACAAATGGGCGATGGCGTGGCTCCCGCGCGCGCACAGTGGAGCGCGCTGTTCCGCAGAGGTCGCACCTGGCCGCGGCGGCGGCGGCGGCCGATTCCCAGAACCAGCGGCCCCGCTTCGCTCGGGAAAACAACGGCGGCGGTCGCCTTCAGCTGTTTGCCGCCTATATTTACCCGCTCGCCGGAACGATTGCGACGCGGCGGGCGGGAGGGCGCGGCCGGGCGGGGGACGGGTCCCGCATGCGCAAGTGGGCCGGGGGTTCTTCCCGATGAGCCCCGCGGGCGGCGCCCGACATCCACGCGCTTCGATTGCGGGTTGCGCCGTGCAATTGGGCGGTGGCGGCCACGAACGAGATTGAAGGTGTTAGCTTAATATCCTAGTGATTCTGGACACTTGAAGGAAATCGTTCTGCATTCTAAGATGTACATTGTCACTCACTCTGTATACTGATAACCTTTGATGATCTAGGGATTACATTCAATTTGTTACGTATTGCTTTTCGAATTCCGTTGACAACTGTAATTTCAAATTAATGTCAGTTACATATCATTACAAATATAAGAGAATTCATTAAAAAAATAATATTTAACGTTCAAAAGTGAAATATCTTTAAAAAAATATTTAGCACGACACCGGTTTTTCACCTGACCAGTTAAACGTGTATTTCATTAACAAAGACACAAGTTGCTATTCTCTTTAGGGGCTGTCTTATATTTTTTTGCACTAATATAAATGAATTTTTTGTAAACATGTTATCTGCACTTAACGTGAAACAGTTTTTATACGTATGACCAATGAAAGATGGTGTCTTCCTAAATTAATTTTATTATAAAAGCACGGAGTTGTCGACACCGCGTACTGGAATGCTCCTCCAAGACTTCGCGACACAAAGGTCGCCAGGTGTCTTGGGAGTGTATTTTTTCGCTCTTGGATGACATTCGGCCGAAAGGCATCTCGTTGCTCAAGCGAGCGCATTGGCCTGTGCGCACGAGAGCGCGGACGTATAATCATATGCATATTGCGCACGCGCACGAAGGCACGAGCAACAAGAAGAGCGCGCCACGCTGTGCCGGGGGGAGGGGGCGGGGAGGAGCCGTGCGGAGCGGGAAGGTGCGCTCTGCGCCCAAGTGAATGGACAGGGAGGCAGGTGCGGGATCGCCAACAGGCGACAGACCACACGAAGCGACTGACCTGGCAGGGGTGAGAGCTCCTACTCGTAAATCCACGCGCAAAGTACTGAGCAACTGCATCGCAACGATGGAATGCGGTCATCCTGCATAACTGCAATATACGGCGGTAAAAGTACATTTGCGTAATGTGCCTGATGAATTTTTTACATGGTTACAGTGCATGATAATAATATGTCATGATATACCATACAATACTAAATAAGGAACACTGCGAAATAAGTATAACATTATGGACATTTACAATATAAACATACATTACTTCTAAACTAATTTCCAAACCTGAAATATTGGAATTTTTGAGAAATAATTAAAATATCAAAACAGATAATGGGAAAGTTCAAGTAAATCTCTTTTAGACTTAATAGTTTTCTTTGAAATCATTTTAAAAGTTTTACACACATTGTTGGATTTTTGGCACATTATAATCAACTTGTTTGCGACCTTGAGTTTGTTGTGGTAATGCAAGCGGCAGTGACGGCGGGGTCTGACGCGGTGCAATGTGGTGGCGACCGGGGCGAGGACAGTGGAAGCAACAGCCCTGGCGGAGGATGTGGCAGGGGAGATGGATTGCGGTGGCGGTGGTGACGTTCTGGATTATGAGAGCTGTGGCGGCGGAGACAGGGGGCTGCGGCAGCGATGACGCGGTTTTTTTATTATTATTTTCACTTTTATATTGTTTGCCATTACATTGTTCAGTTTACATATTAACTGTGCAAATGTTTGATGCACTTAATCTATCTTATCGTAACTTAAACTAACTTAAAATTATACACATTACAATTATTTTAAAAAATATAAAGCGGGAGAGGAAGCAGGAAGCACCTCAGATAAGTATTATTCCAGGTTTGCGAACATTTTATAGAATGAGTGAAGTGGATATCTGTTTTTAATTCTTGTTGGGTAATTGGGGTTTTTGCCCAGTTTATAGAAGATGACGCGGTGACGGTGGATGTGATGATGATGATGGTGACGATGAGGACGGCGGTGGCCACGGCGGGAGAGGGGGAGGCGGAGAGGCGGGAGCGGTGAAAGGGGCGTGGCGGGCGGTGGCGACGGCGGCCGTGGTCGCGACCCGCAAGCCGCTGATTCAGCTGCTATATCGAGCCCTCGCCGCGGACAAACGGCAATGCTTCGCGACCTATGCTCATGGACGGCACCCACTTTGTTCTGCTCTCTTTGAAGTGCTTGCCTGAGGAATGCGCGTTAGATTAGGAATCTGCTCGAACCGCACGGCGGTTGCGAATGCTGGTGAATGAGAAATATAGAGTTTGATTAGAAGAGATGTTGCATTTCAAGAAAATAATTGTATCAGGGTTATTTAAAATCATGAAAATAAAAAAAATTGTAAAGATAAGTAATCTACTTCGAAAATTGTTTCATATAAATCCACAATATATAAATAAAACACGTTGGGATATTTTTGGTTCAAATTTATTCACTTCGCCAGTTTCTACAAGAAAAACAAATTAACCCAATTTCATAAGTTTCCCATTTGCTGTCGTCGGTAAATGACATTTCGGTAAGAAAAACACAACACAAACAATACAAAAAGAGTGCTGAGTACCAAATAATACGTAATATATAAAAGGCAATGGTTTTAGTATGTATCCAATAGATAAGCAATTGTTTCAGTTATTAACTTTTTTACATTGACTGCTCACATCTGCAGAGGACTATCCGTCCCCCCTTCCCCTTCTTTCTGACTTTTCACTCAACTGTAGTTCTCTACAGAGGTTCCAGTTAATTTCACTACAAAAACTATATCTTCGCAATGCCTCCCTAAAGGCATTTACACTATAATTGCTATTAGCACGAATGCCATCGCCAATATCGACCCCACGCTCACTGCATCTGCCACATCTATATTCAATATCCTTGCACTGAAGGAACAATCGCCTCATCCAACCTTACCCTCGCAACCTCACATACACCAACACTATCGCCTTCCGTTACAGATCCCGCTCCCACCGTCGTCACCGGGATGGCATGGCTCGGGCATCACCACTGCCACCACTGCCTCGCCACCGCCCCTTCCACGTCTTCCTTCAGCCGCCGTCATCCCCGCAGGCTGCCGCTGCCAGCCGCCTGCCGCCCCTCCGCCTCCGGATGTGCTGCGTTCGGTCGGCGCAGGCCTGTACTTGTATTGCACCTGAATGGCTCCGTAAAAGTGTAGACGAAATGTATTTACACACAATGGGGGCTGGTGGGAAAGCATTCCGCCGTTCCGAACTAATGGGAACGACAAATTATACGACTTCCTCCCGCCGCGCCGCCCCCGCCGCTCACAATGGCCGCCGGGCAGACCGCAGGCGCTGATAGTCGCGCTCAGGGCGACGGGCAGACGCTGCAGCGCGGCGCGGCGGGGACTTTCCGGAGGAAATCGCCCCACGCTCCATCGAACCCGCGACCAACT
This sequence comes from Teleogryllus oceanicus, assembly GCA_964035755.1. Lineage (NCBI taxonomy): Eukaryota > Metazoa > Arthropoda > Insecta > Orthoptera > Gryllidae > Teleogryllus > Teleogryllus oceanicus. The sequence goes on from CAXIVR010000006.1 coordinate 39,777,517, forward strand.
TTTGGATCGCCTAGTCCAGGGCTGTTGAGTGGACGACCCGCTTGGCGCGCCCTGCCCCAGTGCTTATCTGCGGTCAACCGACGTGCCCCGCTGCTCTTTGAGTCGTTCCGCAGGAAGGGGGAAGCGCTCGGGCGCGTCGGCTCTAGTCTAGTGAAACGCGAGTGGCACTCGGGAAAATGCGAGCCTAATGGCCTGAGCCTCGCCACTAATAAAGACAATTTTATTATTATTATTATTATTATTATTATTATTATTATTATTATTATTATTATTATTATTATTTTTTTATTATTATTATTCTAATGCAGCGGGACATCGTGAGCAGTCCGAGTCAAATCTTGCATTTGCGAATCCCCTGTTCTAGTACACTCACGACTACGTAGACGATGTTTAGCAGACGATGCGTGGATAACGTTTGATCTCCTTTACCCCACCGCCTCTATATTAGTCCTGGGGCTCAAAAAATCAGGTACAGCTGTTTGAAAAATAATTCAGAATTTGAAAAAGAATACTGGTTACCATAAGAATGTAAAACAAATAACACTTTTATTTTCGACCAATGACAGAAAAAATTTATTTCTTAACTTCAGAAACGTACGTTAAAAATAAAATTAGAAACAATATATAAATCAAAACACATAACCTAACTTAGTGTTTTAGATTTACATTTAGTTGTGTGCTTTGAAGTGAATATTGTCCTTGGTTTGATTGTTTTTCTTCGACATTGATTTATAAAAACGAAATAAAAAAATATTTGTCTCTTTTATTAGTCTAAAATCAAATTTAACTCACATCTGCCTTTAAACCAGAGGTAATTCAATAATATTAAAAAGATATAATTATTTGAACACTGATCACTTCATTATGCTAGTGCTACAGAAATATACAGTGGTTGAATTGATAACTTGGAAGTTTCTATAAAAATTGTGATTGAATTTAAATAAATTTGTCACTAAATGTATATTTTAATGGAAGCATGCGTTGTATCTACTATCTATATAAGAACCTATCTCTATATTTAATCTACCCCTTTACATACTACTGTCGATTTCTTCATAAATCAAACTTTAAATTGAAAATACTACTAATTCTGGCACCTTCATCCAAGTGGTTGAAGTATTTTCTCGTATACACCACTCTAGTATCTATTATTTTCAAGTTAATTTTGAAGGTTATTTCGTATTCTCATCCAACGCTTAAAATTATGATTGAATTAAATGAGGCCCTGCAATTCCGGAAGTGTGTGTTTCTCGCAATTACTTCTCGACACGCCACCCGCAACAGTACGGTCCCCGGACACATTACGGAGCAACGAGAGATCATGAAGTATTATGAGCAGTTTATTTTCAATACCTGCAATTTCCAACGAGATGTGCGCCAAACACACCAGAGAACTTTTAGTTGTAAACATTGAAAAATATTGAAAATTGAAAAGATAAAAATTGACCGTTTGGAAGTGGGAACTCATTTTCATTCATGACAAAAAAATACATCTTTGCTCAATTTAACAATGAAACGCACTCAAAACAATGAGACGCAACTAAATATCTACTTGTTCGGAATGGGACAACTGATGAACACATTTTTCATCTGGTTTTGGGGGTAAGGCTTTTTGTTTGTGAAGTCAACGTGATCTCTTGTGACATTGTTCCTTATTCTCTTTCGTCGAAACGTTTCCATTCTTCTTAATATCCCTTTATCAGGTAGATTTTTCATGGAGATCGGACGTGCAGAAAGCGTACAGTTCAGACTACACGATTTCTGCATGAAAACGTTTGAGCACTTTCGATGTTTTTCTTACAGAAAACGTACAGTCTGACGCTAGCGCCTCTAGCAGCTGAATCATTCACTAACGGATTTGTTTATGACGGATATCGTCCATCATTTTCAATTTTCCTTGGTTAGCTTAGGTGCCATTAGTGAGATATTTTTGTATTGGCGTGACGGGTTGAGTATATTTTACTACCTCTTGCAAATGTGAGGTTAGGTTAGTGGGGGAATCTCACTTTTGCAACCAAAACTTCCTCCATTCGTAGTGGTTTTTTGTTGTTTTTTTGTGCACCGGACGAAGCATTCGCAGCTACAACTATGCTTGTAGCGACAACGAAGCATTTCTATTTTTTTTTATCTCTAGGTTTCATTAATGGTAAAAAAATATTTATAAAATAGCTCAAAACGCTCGTGCACTAATGTCGCGAATTAATATACTCGGACGTCGCAATTGATTATTCTATCATTCATTCAGTAGATGCAACGGTGAATCACCATTGCCATCATCTTTCCACAAATAATGAGAGAATAAAGGAGTAAGCCTCCACCCTTACGTAGGCTCAGGAATGAAGAATGTCACCGATCATCACCATCATCGATTTTTTGTTTCAACAAGATTTTTGGAAGTCACGACACCCGTAACCCTCCAGAGCACTGCAGCGCCTCTGACTGGGAGGTCCTCGGTTCTAGTCCTGACGGCGGCAGGATTTTCGACGCTAGCTTTTCAGCTAGATCGAATTCAGTCGCTGTCTGGAGGAGGATTCTAGCAGTCGGCTGCTCTGATCGGTAGTTTTCCATGGTTTCTCCGATCAACACCAGGCGAATGCCGGAGCAGTACCCTACCAAACGGGCCACGGACCGCGCGCGATCTGTCCTTCCCCTTTCTTGTCCTATCCTCTCCCCTTACACACACACTTACACTAACATGCACTTCACTACCACATATTCCGGGAGACCGGTCGGGATTTTAGAGCTTGTCCCGGCTGGGGCGGTGCCCCGGTGGTGGGAGAGTCCTGGTTAGGGGGAAACCCCACTAGCCGACGGTAGGTCGGTGCCGGATCTCGCCATCCAGCAAGAGGAAAATCACCGCCATCTCCCGAGAAAAAACCTGCACTACACTAACGGGACTAATGACCGAAGCAGTTGACGCGCCCGGAAACACGAAATATCAATCAATCAACCTCCAGAGCACGCCAGCGGAGGGGCGACGAAAAGGTACTCCCAGCACCACCCACATTTCGACAGCTTCGGGCGCGTGTCGTCGCCTCGGGGCACAGAGCACGCGGCGCGGCGGAGAGACGCCGAACCAATCCACCTCCTCCCCCGCCCCGCCCCGTTCGCAGCACAACTACTCATTGTTTCCTTTGCCGGATCCGTGCCCGCCCGCCCTCACACCCGCCCTCACCCGTCCTCGCCCTCGCGAACGCCCTCCTTCCGAATATTGAATTAGGTAATCAGTTACGGAATTGGCGGAGGTGGGGCCCCGCCCCCTCCTCCACTCCACACCCTTCCTTCCTCCCTTCCTTCCATCCTTCCTTCCGCTATTCCCTATAGTCTTGTTAGAGCTGTCTATAAGGTCTTTATCAGCGCAGAAGTACTGTGCGTTTGCCTGGCGCCACGCAGTCGGCGCGCCCGCATGAATCTGGCCCGCTATTGTTCCTCTGTAACCAATTAGCTAATGTTAGGTTATCATTATCTGGAGAGAGCGCCCGCGAGACGGGGCGGGGAAGACGTGGGGTTGCGTTCGAGGGAGGAGGGGGGGAGGATGTTTTGTGGGTTGGAACGCGCGCGTTCGCAAGGCGGCGCACGGGAGGTTGTTGGGGCGTATACACATAGTTATTGAATAAGTTGTCGAATATTCTGCTCAATTTCCTTACTCTATTAGCGATAGTAATGAACCGTGCGGGGGAGGCGGCGCTGTTTTGTTCCGCGGATTCAATAGAAGACGCGCAGCTCGCGCGGGCGCGCGTGGGTATTAGAAGGCGCGGGTGCGTCGCCCTTTGTCCCGGGCAGAGCGCGCTGCTGCTGCTGCAGGGGTGTGGTGGGGATGGGGGTGGGTGCGCGTGTGAGTGACAAGTCGACGGCCCGTCTCCTGAAGTGAAGACGCGCCACGCGAAAGCCGGCGACGGTCGCGGATTGTTGTATGGGCGACGTGTCTAAACCAGCGGGTTTGATAGCGTGACAGACGTACTCTGGAGACTCTCTTCGAATAAAGAGCGAGATTTAGACGGCTAGTGAGAGTACAAGGGCGGGATTGGTGTTCTGGCAATACTTAGAATGCGAGGTTTTATGATCTCTTAAAGGAAATAGAAGCATCACTTTCCAAGGATTTAGAGGTTTCGGGTGGATTTCTGAACCCTCGAAGTATATTCGTAATTGTCGTGTTAAGATTTCAAATCATCGAATCATTTAGTAGACATGAGTTTCTTATGTCTTTGTTCTCCACTGCCAGACATTGTTACGTCACAGTTCAATAGAAGAGTTTGTTAATGCATTATTGAAATTTTGATGTTCCAATACACTTTCAGAAAGGAATTATTATAAGGTATAATTCAAATTTATTTACAAAAGATCACTTCTCATTTGCTTTCGTATTCTCATTCCAAGCTTGTATAAGGATTGAACTATTTGATAAACAAAATACAGTATAGGGAAAGAATAATTAAAATTTAGTAATTAATTCGTCATTAGCTTTGAGATAAATGCCATGTTTCCTAAGCCCATTTACCGTGGTCTACACTCTTTCCATCCTCCCATACTGCATCGTTGATATCTGTTTCTAATGCCTCGGTGGAAAAGGCTCATCTCCTCCGGCAAGAGGAAATGTAATCAAGGTGCCGAAGATCGCATATCAAGGAGCCTTACGGCTCCTTGGGGTACAATTTCCTCGCCAACTTTTATTAACGAAAATGTGATCGAGAAAGAATCTTAGTGCTTCGACTACTGTGACCATTAATCCAGAAGATAACGGTGTATATCCGCCGATGAAACGTACGTGTAAGGTGCCAACCTACACGACAGCTTGTGACCGGGAGCGGTAGCTCAGTGCATCAACTGATGTCACTGCAGCGCCTCTGACCGGGAGGTCCTAGGTTACACTCCCCATGGCGGCAGGATTTTCGACACTAGCTTTTCAGCTAGGTCGAATTCAGTCGCTGTCTGGAGGAGAATTCTAGCGGCCGGCTGCTCTGATCGGTAGTTTTCCGTGGTTTCTCCGATCAACACCAGGCGAATGCCGGAGCAGTACCCTACCAAATTCTGACGAATAGACAGAACAGTACTAAGAAATTATTACTTGCACAGAGATAATTTCTATGCGGCGTTCTACTCTGACTGCATTTGCTTAGTTACTCGGAAAATTGTTGTAATACATGTTAGATGTCTTTTAAGAGAAGAAATTTACCCAGCAATATCATGCAGGTAAAAATGTAAATAACAATAATGTGAATCTAAACTGTCTATATTTGTCCACTGCACAATGTTCACACATGTGTGGCATTACATATCTTCTTGAGCTCGTGTGAAAATAAGCAACTTGTGTGCAATGTAGTTTACACATTTTTATGAGAATGGTCTAAACTAGTGGTGTTACAACAGCACATACTTTCTCAAATATTTGTAACAGTTGCAATTTTCGAAAAAAACAGTTCAACTAAAATGAGACCTGCACCATTTTTAACCGTCCTTTCCTCTAAAAGGGAGGGAAATATAAAGAAAAAAATTGAAGCCGTTTTTGAGAAAAAAGTATTTTTTTAACTTAAAGCGAAATTACGCAAAAATTACTCATATTTCCAAAAGTATTACATGAATTTATTGAACCCTTAACCACAGATGGAAGTCAGACAGACTCCGCTCTCTTCTAAATTTTTATTTTATTATTTTGAAGCTTCTGCTATTTCCACCACGACTTCAGTACCTTTAAACTAACCCTTCATTGTTAATCGCCAGCGTTGTTCACCAAAAATTCTCCGTTTTTTCGCGCAGCATTACATAACTTTCTTTCTACTCCGAAGCGAGAAAGTAAAAATAGATGCAACCGATGGAGTTCGCAACAGAAAGAACAGAAATCGTTGAGTTCAACTGAAAAAGATAACCACAAACATTAAAAGAAAAAAAGGTACTTGAACTATAGTTCACGTTCAAGTGTTGAAGTAATTTTGATAATTATTATCAAATAATTATTTAGCGCTGTGAGTGAAGTGAGTACCGAGAAGAGAATGCGGTGAGAAATAATATAGTCAGAACAGTAAAGCAGAAATCAGAGTCAGAGTATTACGAGCAGGCAAGGAAACCACATCCTCACGTACGCAGGACTTGTCACGAGGTGCTCTAGTCCTGGCGTCGAGCGCAAGAAGCGAGGCTGGCACTCAAGTCGGTCTCCCCGCCTCGAATCGTTCCCTTCCATCGGAAGTGAGATACAGCAGGAAGCGGGGACTTGCAGTGTGAAACCGGTTCTCAGAAGTCGTCAAAGAGGGAGGAAATTATGCGAAATGGAATACAGCACGAGGCATGTCTTCCTCCGGAAACCGGGGTGAAAAGTAAGGTCCGCTCATACCGTTATTGGCAGATATTATGGCTTTCCGCGAAAAAAGTTTTCTCGTCTCAGAAAGAGGTTGTAGAGTTTCGAGACAAGCTAAATAACAGTGGGTTCGAAATGTAGTGCTTAGAATAAATTGCGGCTGATTCAGTTTTACTATTCATGTTACAACTAATGAATGTGAGAATTTATTAAATTGTTATTCAAACTGATCTGCTTTATATTATTTTTTCTCTACTGATTTATTAAAAGATAATCATACTATTTATCATTTTGGAAATGAACGAAATTTTGTCCGCGTTTTGCGTCCTCCAAACCATCGTGCACAGCCGACAAGGCTCTACATTTCGAATGCATGCTCGCAGGCGGATTGTCCGTGTGAACGTCTTCAAGCTAATCCCGAAAAAACAGGTCTTCTTGGAAGGAGCAGAGGGCGCCAGTGTTGCTACTCCGATTCCACGCAAAATGCGCGGTGACTTCAGGGCCGAGAAGCCGACTTCAAAAGGGGCTGTGACTACAAATTCCACGTGATTTAGTGGCGCCTTTATTCTCATTGTCACATGAGGCGTCTCACAGACATTGTTTGTTATTATCCATGTTTGTTACAAAGAGAAGCTTCGAGAAAATTCGTTTTGTCTTGCCGACGTTCCTTCTTAGAGAGCTTCTGGACAAAGAAGAATGTAAAGAATTTTAAGTATTTTTGAGAAGTCGTTAATTCACTTTTTAGTGCGGACTATAATGAGTTGACTTTCCGTCTATAGTCTCAGCTTCACGTAAGGCAAAAAAATCTAAGAAGCAAAGATTGTTGTTGGAAGGATTGTCAAGTAGACAAATACACAACTTTGTTTTGGGATGGACATCAAGGAAACCAAAGGACGATACACTTTTAAACAATATGCATCCCATACTTTGAATAATCATTCTAGACGATTGCTTAACGCGAATATTGGGTTTCATGTAACCACATTACAGTTAAAATCTTGATTTTCTGAGTTAAATATTCAAGTTGTAAAGATATATTTATATTCAGGTTATTGAATTAAGGTTTAGTTAGGTTTAAACATTACATATCTGAATCTCCCACCAAATATTGTATTAGATCCTTTAACTGTCGTTATCGCTCACCACACCCACAGGTATGTGCCCGGAAAACATTAAATTGTGAAAATCGAGAAATTCTGAACAACATCATAATATCATGAGATATGTCTGTACACGAGGGTGCCTGAGTTTTATGGTGAACGTAAAAATAGATGCCTGTACATTTCAAGTGTTACCACACAAGAACGCAACTTGGCCTAAAATACTCATAAGCAACATACTCGACAAGTGTTTGTTACAACTTTTGTTACCAAATTTGATTCATTATTTGCCAAATTTAATACCAAATTTGCATTATGACGGTAGCACTCTTAATGAGCGACTGATCGGTAGTTTTCCGTGGTTTCTCCGATCAACACCAGGCGAATGCCGGAGCAGTACCCTACCAAACGGGCCACGGACCGCGCGCGATCTGTTCTTCCTCTTCCTTGTCCTATACTCTCCCCTTACACACACATTTACACTAACATGCACTACACTACCACATATGCCGGGAGACCGGTCGGGAGCTTAGAGCTTGTCCCGGCTGGGGGGTGCCCCACTGGTGGGAGAGTCCTGGTTAGGGGGAAACCTCACTAGCTGACGGTAGGTCGGCGCCGGATCTCGCCATCCAGCGGGGGAAGATCACCGCCATCTCCGGAGAAAAAAGAACATGCACTACACTAACGGGACTAATGACCACAGCGATTGACGCGCCCGGAAACACGAAAAAATCAATCAATCAATCTTAATGAGCGATTTAAATTCTCGTCTACTGAGCTGCAATACTTCTCGTTTCGTCCACACTTAGCACCCAAAGCAACGATCCGGAGCCCAAAGCATCGCCCTGACCCGCACGCCCGCCGCCCACTCCAGCACGGAGCGTGCCCTCGCCCCACCGCCCCCGCCCGGCTGTGCACGTGTGGGCCCTGCCTGCTCCCTCTCGAAGCGCCAGCCGTTTGTTTGGAATGGGCGATACGTCATTGGGAAAAAGCACGTCTCCATTCATTTATTTCTTCCTGGATTCCTTCCTTTCCCCTCGCCAGACACTTCGCCTTGTCGCCCATCCGCCCCCGCCCACTTCCACCCTCGCCCCGCGGCGGGCGGGCAGTGGGCCGAAACGACACGAGCTCGTTCTTTTCAATTCCAAACTACAATTGAGGCTCACAACAAATAGTTAAAGAAACAAAATGAATACGTTATTATATATATATATATATATATATATATATATATATATATATATATATATATATATATATATATATTGGAGCATGTTTCAAGATTACGTCTATTTTAAATAGTATGTATGACTGTTATCAAAACGTCACATAAAACAATATTTCTAATATACACACAGAATATAGTAGGATTGATCTTGATTTAAAAGGATGTTTCGTTTGATATCATTTGATTAACAAATTCATTTTTACCATTTTAGAATTTTTTTTCATCTGAAATGTTAATTTTTCGAACTGCACAGGATTAAATTTGAAAACTACTACATTGTCTCCCTTGTAATTAACAAATCTACTAGAAAAAATATTCCTTAGCTCATGTTTCTTCCCTAAATCAGCCCATTTTAAAGAGACAATTTGTACTAATTTTGAAATTCGTGGTGTAAAAAAAAATTAAATAGTCTATCTATAGCGAATATGGCCTAGATATTCTGTCGTATCTAAGATGCGAGCGAAGCGTCGGTCTATTTGGGGCCGGTGCGCGTGCGCGTCCGGCCGAGTGCCTGGGCGGCGCGTGAGGGAGGGGGCGAGGGCGTGCGCCGCCAGGAAACAATAGACGCGTCCAGGGCGCCCTGGAGGGCCCGGGAGGGCGTGCCCTCGACGCCGCGCGTCGAGAGGCGACGGACGACAATCCTCCTCTTCTCCTCCAGGGCCTTGTTTTCGTGCGAGGCGCCCTTATTAGCTGCAGCGCCGCGCGCCCTCGCGTGCTTGATCCCGCGCTGGAGCAACGACGATGATCTGGCTGATGACGTTGTTAATGAGAAAAAACGCGAAGGGCCGCATGGCCGTCGGCGCCTCCGTCTCCGCCCACGCCGCCGCCTGCGGCGCAGAGCGTGACGGTGGCGGCGAGTGGAGACAAGAGAAGGTGCTGTTGGACCGGGGACGTTGACGGAAAGGTGATGGTGACAGTCAAGGGGTAATGGAGGTGGCGATGCGGGTGGCTGTGGGGAGGTGAAGAGGAAGGAGGGTACTGGGTAACTACCAATATAAAATTGCATTATAATTCAGCGAACTATTTATAGGTTTGTCATCACCATTCATCTAAATACTGCAAGATCAATAAGGTAGAAATAGAGGCATTCAATGACGCCGGAAACTATTTCGACGTAACTTGTGACACGTTGTCATCTGCCACATAATAAAAAAAATAGTCCAAGAAGTTCAGAGTACTTTGGTACATAGGCGCCTACATCACGTATAGCTTTTTCTACTAAAAAGAAAAGAAAAACGCAATACGCCAGTGGAGTGGAGTTCAATTACAATCGGCTATAAAATTAGTAATGTTAGATAAATAAATGAAATAAAATGGTAAAATACGGCAGATATCTGAAACCAAAAGTATTGAAATTTTTTTTTATTCATAACATTAGTCGAGTTAGGGTCAACGAAACACATTAAAAATTAGTTGAAATAAAACCTCTCAACACAAAAAAACAACGAAAAAATTAAAAAAAAGACCTTCAAACATCAAACAATATTACTTAAATAAAACACTTGAAGAAACAAAAATAAATAAATAAGCTCGATTCAAAACTGAAGGGATAGAAAACGATATAAACACGAAGAGAATATTTTTGCCTATAAGTTCAATTAAAGAAGTTGAATACTGTATAAAAAAGGGAAATTTCCCCAGGCCCAGACTAGTTGCACAGGCGTGTGCACGGCGGCGGCGGCGACGGGGGAAGCAAGAAATAATGACGGCGCCGACGGCAGGGGGAGGGGTTGGCGGGGGGGGAGGGTAGCGCGGACGCAGCGTCGTCGTCGGCGGGACACCGAGGGCCTCGCCGAGTGCGGCGACAAGTAGACCATTCGCAGCGTAGCTAATTACCGGGTTCCGCGTATTCCGCTATGAATTTTAACTAGCATCATTATTCTCCGCCGCTGCCGCCGCCGCCGCCGCTGCTAAGACGTCGCTGCCCGGCGGAGTCACTTGGCGGGGGGTGGGGGTGGGGGTGGGCGCCGTCGGCGACCTCTCGACGCGCGAAGGGCCGCGCTCAAGGGCCGAGGGCGGGGGCGGGGGCGGCGCTCGAAAAACGCCTCGCCCCCCAGCGCCCTGCGAGCACGCGCGCGCTCTATGCGGACGCGCTGCGTTCTGAGTGATTGGCCTCGTTTGCGCGCAAACAGCTGCTCGCAATGCACACGCCCGGCCCAGCACAAGTTCAATAAGTGTGTGCGATGGGGACTACACTAATAAGAAGCTTACTGAACCAATTTGAGAATCACGCCCAACATGTACTTGGATACCATTGTCATTGTCATCCGTATGAACCAAAAAGTATAATTCTATAGTTTTGTAATCGAAGGGTATGTGCTAAATCTATGATCTTTTATAGAAATGTGTGGTCGCTAATGACCTAGGGTTTAATGTTACCATCATAAATAAATAATATTTGAAATATTCAATCGAATTTCATGAAATACAGAGAGGTAGTGATCGAATATTTTTAGTTCCTTGTACTTATCTTGGTGTGAAAGCATCTACCGAATGGAACCTATCATTTTGAATCAAAAATCTGCGGTAGTAATAGTTAGTAGTATTAGTAGTTAGTGGTAATAGGTAGTAATAGGTTGACACTGATGTAGATTATAACATTTGAGGATATTTTTGGAAACATGTGATTAATTTCTAAACAACAATATAACGTTATTGATGCCAAGTGTTACCATCACACTTTTTTTTGGAAATTTTTAAATAAAGTATCATAAAATAAATTGAATATTCCGAATGATTCTATTCCAATCACGTTTCAGAAATTACATCCCAAATATTTCAATAGGTAGAAACATTTCAATAAAATACGCGAGTGCTGAAGTAGAACACGAAGCAGACGAAAAGGATGAATACAACTCACAATAATGAACAGGAGAAGAAACTCGCACACGCCAATTACAACCTCGTTTTGTCCGTCACCTCCGCCAATCATGCGTGAGTTTGTCGCCGTGTGTCGTTTGCCAGCGAGCGCTGTGCTGTGCCAACCCTGGCGACGCAGGAGCACCGGGTGGCTCGCGCGACCGGAAGCACTCGGCGGGAGGGGCGGGGCGGGGCGGGGCGGTCGCACGACGGCTTTATGCATCACACGTGTGCGCTACGACCGGTTCGGCAACGCCCCTGCGCGCCGGGGCCAAGGGGACAGCGACAGGAAAGCGCTTCGTCCTGACCGACAACCGCCGGTCGGAGCGAGATTATTTATTGGGAGCCCTCACAACACGCCTGCGGAACGCCATGGCGGTAATGTGTCTCAGTGACGTTAGTTTCCTTTTGTAAGATTAATTACTAAACCAATTACAATGATCGACATGTTACGGAGGGTCATTATTTAAATGCTCTTCATTTTCTGAATTAAAAAGGTATTTTAGAAACCTTTGAAGCACATGTGCTATAATGATTCTTTTTAAACACTTGCGTGATGATTTAACCCACATCCGACTTAAATAAGTCGTAAGTCTTAAATAAGCGTTTTTTTGCCCTCATGTGTGGAAACTACCACGTACATTTACTGTTCCTTGATTGAGAAATTTTGGGTTACTTTGCGTTACGCGTACGCCAAAATAGACGTATGCATTTTTTTTACGCGTACGTCTTCAGGTTGTACAATTCGTCATGGCGCTTGACAGTAGGGCCTCGATAGAGGCAGCCATGCCCTGCTTTACTGCCCGTGCAACGTGTGCCCTACTTGATTTTTCGTGGAAATGGAAAGCAAATTTCGGATTTCACGCTGTACTGTGCTAGTTCTCAGTCCCATATCTGTAGTCTGTAGTGTAGTGTGTGGTCTGTATACTTTTCACAAAGTGGAATTTTCGTGATGGGCAACATAAACACGCCACAAAGACTAGCTAGTACGAATCTCAATCTCCTTCATTTGTTCATTCCTCCACGTTCGGGCCCCAAGGGAAGATTACGTTGCTGGAAAAGCTGCTGCTATTGCGTGTCTCTAGGAAACCACAGTCGTCATCACAAACGTCAAACACAAAGAATTTTGCTACAACATATAAATTTGCTACTTTCACAGTGTACCAATATCACAATAATTTGCGCACAAAAATATTTGTAACAATAAATGTAACAGAAAACCGTTCCTACTTACCATCACATATTGAATTGAATTTGCCTTATTTTTACGTGGCGAGACTCAGGCCATGAGGCCTGCTCTTCCGTCTGACCACGCAAATTTCGTTACATTCCTTTCACCAATCATGGTAGAAAGAAGGTATTACTTGGGCGAGGAAACAGGCGATTTGAATTTAGCTCAGAGGCGTCATTAAGGCTTGAGGATCTTTTACATGCAGTAAATCTACTAACATGGGCTTTACTTCTCCTACGGATACGAAGGATTTTTTCGCCCTTAAAAATCCACGGCTTCTATCAGATTTGAACCCGTAAACTTGGGTATAGCAGTCCGATACGCTAACCGCTACACCATCGCTGCCGCATAAACATACCAAACATTCGCGAAGCGACCCAACGCATTGCATGTTTATTGCTCCGGAAAGCCCCACCAACCCGAAGAAAGAATAGAAGGCAACTCGGCGCGAGGAGACGCACTCGGCGGCCCGCGCGAGAGTCGAGTCGTGCTCCTCGGCAAAGGTGTCGCTGCAGCCCGCGGCCACGAGACTAATGAGCGCGCTCACAGCGTCCTCGCTGCCATCCTCATCCTCACCTCGCGCCGGCCCTTCTCGTCCGCGGCCCACAGTCCTCAACACCTCAACAGCTGAGCTGGCCCCGTTTCCTCAACCCCTTACAACTTACTGCTGATCGGAAAACCTCTTGCACTCCGGTTCAAATAATTCGGGATGAAGCCTCACAGGGGAGATTTTATTAATTAGAGTACTAAGGCTGTGGTTATGAAATGCTATTTTTTCCAATAAAGTTATTACTCAACAAAGATAATTAACAGCAATACAACATACTCCTGCGATCGTGAGGACCATTATTACAATAACAACAACAAACGAATAGCAGGAAGGACCCAAGGAAAATTACTGCTGCTAGATATATAAACTATGAATGGGAATGTCAGTGATTAAACTACGTCATATAAGTGAAATATTACACATATAGTATATACATTATACACTGTATTCTTCATTGTATAAATTTTCGGGCTTAACTCCCGACGAATAATTTAAAAACTGAAATCATGAAGAACAGTTGACCCAAATACATGTAAAGTGTATAACAACAGACAAAAAACCTAGATAAATACCCACTGAATTGTCCCACGTCAGTCAACATAAAATTTTCTTTTAATTAGACTTTATTTTGTAATCCTTAAAATTCCACTAATTAACGTATTCAATTAACAAATAATTGTTGTTCGTCCATATAGTCCATATATATAAATATACGATAAAACACTTGTTTCTGGTTGATTTTCTTTTCATCTTGGACGTCACATCGTCATACAACCGCACCACGAATATCTCACATTTCTACTAATGCTCGCCTAACTCACCTTATCTTAATGTAGGTGAATTTATCTTAATTTTTATGAATCTATCATAAGACACACTTGGTTTGTCCGCTGCATCCCAGATCTTGTAGCAACCTTTCTAGAACTTGAGAGGTGGAATTTCTTAAATAGGGATTAGCCCACCTCTCGCCTCTAAGGGTAGGAGTAGGAACACGATGGAGGACAAAGGATGGCGCGCGCCTCGGGACCCCTTGTTTAAGGTACAGTTTCGTCATTCGCCTGGAATTGATTGGAAATGACCGATCCAAACAGCCGACTTTTACAATTCTCATTCAGTCAGTGGTCGGTGCTAAATAATTCTTTTGCTGTACGCTTATGTAATATTTGATAATTTACAATAGTATTGTTAGTTCCTGTTCCACGGCTCGACAGCTCGCTACGGAGCTTGACCGACCAGCGGAGACCCAGTCTTTCGGCCATGGAATAAGAGGTTCGTGTGGTTAACACGAAGACATCCCTTCACCTTATGTACTGGTCTTCACAACCTAACCTTAGAGTAGGCTTTCTGGTCGACACATACCAATAGATACTCTAAAATTTGTAAGGAAAGCTTACATATATAATTTGTCTCGGCCGGGAATCAAACCCGCGGTTGTGCCGTGGAAAGCGAGGACGCTAACCAACGAGCCATCGAGGGAGGCTTCTATTGTTAGTAGAAAAACATTTATTTCGACCTATTTCATAGTTTAGATGTGTTTTGAATCACAGATGCTAATTTTCATGGTTGAAAGAGATAAGGAGGACAGCTGTATGTTGGTGATGTGTGGAGCATTGAATTCTCTGAGTCACCCATCGTTACGGAAAGGTACCGTACATTTTCAGAATAACTTGAAGAAATTTATTAGATTGTGTCTTGTGTACTATTTTTTTATGAGAGCGTGAATCAGTAGCTAGAGTCCGAAAGATGTGAGCAATATTGATAAATTAAGTTGGATAAGGAATTCCGTTGGGTAAGTTGGAAACTGGCCTCCGGAAGAACTGTTGTTGAACACAAAACGTTCTTGTTGATTAAAGGCTCTGTATAGAGGAAATTATAGAAGAAATAACCGCCACGCTACCCATTTGGCTGAGGTTCGCCAGGCAAACATTTATTTGCCTGTTCGGGGAAGTCATTTCCCTTGCCCTGAAACATGTCGGAAAGTGCCGATTTGACGTAAAGTTCTGAGAGACGCAACACACTCCATCGACTCAGCTACAGTAGAACCTCGATTATCCGGGAACTGGTCGCTCGGATAAACGAAAACCACGGTGAATGGAGTCACTTTTGTATAAAGAATTACACAGTATGTGTAAAATGTCAGGTCATAAAGCTATCAGGGCTTGAAATAAGAATCAAACGGCCTACTTTTCTCTTTTTCACATGATTTTCCTTCAGTTCTATTTTTTATCATATTCATGACATCATGGAAGTTACATTTTTCCTGTGTGCGGAACTTTAGAAGGAATTCAACTGCTGATATCCATTGCTTGACGTACATATTTTTTTTATTTTGTAGAGCACAAACAATCATTATTGTTATTTTCGTCGTTCTCTGAATCATCCTGCTGTGAGGTGGATGGTGAAGTGCTTGTGCAGGCATTATGAGCTGCCAATTACACGTTCTCTGCCACTTGGACGTTCGAATCCCTCTTCATTAACAATTTTCGATGACAACAATCAACGATATAAAACTTAGTGAAGTTTGGAATTGATGTGGACTGCTGAAGATAAACTTCTACATCTCCGTATTTCATATTTTCTTCTTAATCACAGTTTTGATCTAATATTTTCGACCAGGAAAGTCTTAACGTAACGAGAAAAAGATATCTGTACCTTCAAAGACAAAATCACGCCTTGATCCAACCCCTTTATTAAGGACGTCACATTATTTGGTAAATAGTAGAAAAAATTGGTTTACAATTGGTTTTCAGACTGGATCCTTGGAGGTGCTACGGGCACCGACAAGCAAAATAACAGCTATTACCTTCCTTATCCTAAAATTTCTTTACTGAAGGTTCAAAATGTTGATAAATCATTCACGGAAAAAATATCGTTCATGCAAACGTTTGGGTGGTTATAATAATCAAATGGGAAACATGTTATTTCTATTCATTCAAAAATACTTTAAATTTAAAGGAATTAAGACGCCAGTTGAAGATTTTCTCGGAATAGTAGGCATCGAGATAAGAGTAATCGAAGTTCTACTGTATATGGTTAAAGTGGCAAATTCGGAAATTGTCGCTACTAGATTTTAGGACTTTTCTGCCAGCGAAGTTTTCTTGACGGAGTCGCAACTACATACACCATGCCAATACCAGCATCAACACCTCGTTGGACAAATTGTCAATGACAACCTCATTACATTATCCCTGTGTCGAAGTCTTCTTTGAAATTCTGTCGTCATCCGTAGTTTGATTCTATCTTTTTCTGTTACCCTCCACGGGGGCTGTTCCTCGCAGTTTGTCAAACATTCGTAACCGCGCTGCGTTTCCAGCAAGTTGTCGCGAGCCGTGACGACGGGGTGGCCTGGAGAGTGCCTCAGTACGCCACCGGCCCTCCACAGAAGGAGAGGAGAGGCGGGAGGCGGGCAGTGCAGGGTTGACCCGAGCAAGGCCGTGGAGAGCGGCGTGAGCACACTCGACTCGCACCATCTCAAGCGCTGCGCCAAACCACCTTTTGCAGAGGCAGACACACTTCTTGCTTAAGAGATTTCGTACCTCTGACACTTTAGTTACAAAAAAATCTTTTTATCAAAAAATTGTTATGATGCATATTGGTCGAATTTGTTTGTTATTTTCTTTTCAAAACATTGGTTAGTGAAGAAAATTATTGATTGAGAAACATTGGTATACAATAATTTTTTGACGCGAAAATTTATGTCCAAAAAACCCGTCCTCAATGTGTCCCATGAAATGTCGCACCATCTCAAGGTTGTAATAAAATACTGGGCCATTGTTACGTGTGATGTGTCAATCACTATTAATTAATGTGAATCAACATGATTGTCTCTTGAGAGGAACTCCTTTTGATTGACTACTGAAATAAGAATATCACATGTATAAAATTATTTCTCAGTAAAAGGAATAAATGAAAGGAAAAATATTGTATTCGCAACGAGACAGAGGAAGCGTAGGACAGAGTAAGAGAAGGCGGGGGGAACAGAGGCGGCAGGGGCAGAGGTGGGATGGCAATGAGACCAGTGCTGCGGTGTTCGTAGGGCACAGTCATGTGGCAGCGAAATCAGACAGCGAAGACAGAGATGTGACGCAGTAGTGTAGTTCGGCGCTGTGTTTGGAAGGTTGGGTGGGACAGACGTGTAGTGAGATGGAGTGGTGTGGTGAGGTTGTGAGGTGTGATGAGGTGGGGTGGTGAGATGGGGTGGTGAGGTGAGTGGTGAGGTGGGCGGTGAGGTGAGGTGGTGAGGTGAGTGGTGAGGTGGGGTGGTGGGGTGGGGGTGGTGGGGTAGGGGTGGTGAGCTAGGGGTGGTGAGGTGGGGGTGGTGAGGTAGGGGTGGTGAGGTGGGGGTGGTGAGGTAGGGGTGGTGAGGTGGGGGTGATGAGGTAGGGGGTGGTGAGGTGGGGGGGGTGAGGCGAGTGGTGAGGTGGGGTGGTGAGGTGAGAAGTGGTGATAGACGGTGTGGAGCGATGAGGAGCAGTGGCAGCCGTGGAAGGGCAGGAGTGCAGGAGTGCAGGAGCGTCGGCGCCCGGGGGCGCGGCGGAGGCGAGGCGTCGTGGAGTCGGTCCGCTGGGCACCGCGGGGCAGGCCTACAGCGGCAGGGCCGGAGGCTCCAGCAGCGCACATCGCGGCCCTTTCCGCCCTGCCGGCCGCCGCGACGTCGCTCTCTGCCCGCCGCCCTTCGCCCTTGGCCCGGGGGAGTGCGTGTGCGGCGGCGCGTGGGGCGAGGGCGCAGGCCGGGTGGCCCAGGGCCAGCGGCAGGGACGCTTCGCGGCCTCTCAGGCCGTGCGTGGATGCAGACGCGCTGCAGGAGGATCGGGACAACGCGAGAAGCTGTGTATCACTTGACAGTCGCAATTATTCGTCTTCGTATTTGTTATTCTTCTGATGTCTCTAGTTTCATAACTTTGTTTCTAAAGAGAATTTGAATGTCATGTTTTCATTTTAAGAAACATATAAAAGGTTATAGCTCACAACGAGGTTTCATTTTTATTGAGTAAATGTAGCAGGATAATTTGGAAGTTAAAAAAGCTGGGCTACGTTTGGGGTGTAGCCGAATGTTAAGAAGCGGGCGGGCAAAATTTTTGTGAATTTTGCAGCAATAGCTCAAAGATAGTTTCATTGTTTAAAAAAAAAATACCCGCACATTCGTTTGTTAAGGAAGAGTGACTTATTTAATAAATGTTGGCAAGATTGAAATCCCGTGGGCAGGCGGGTGGCGGCGGGCAGGCCGAGGGTGCTGAGGGCGGGGGATGAGGGGCGGGGCACCGGCCGTGGCGAAGGGAAGGAACCGGACCGCGGCGCCGACATTTGCCGTCCGATCCGCGTCGCTTGGCTTAACAGCGGCGGTGGCGGCGCGGCGCGGCGCCGCCTGCAAATGTCGTGGCATTTTGACCGCTGGTCAATAGCTCGCATCGTCCGCTCAGAGGCTCGCGACCGCCCCCACCGGGCCCTTCGGCCCGCTTCGTCCTCCTCCGAGAGCCTGCCAACGCCCCGCCCCCGCCCCCGCCCCCGGTCGCCCCCGGCCGCCCCCGGCTCCTCCTTCTGCTCTGCATATGACCACTTGGCCTCTCTCACAACGCACGGGACGGGCGAGCAGGCAGCGCAGAGCATCTGCGCGTTGTCAATGTTCACTTCAACTAAGGAAAGTCCATAAATTTTGATGTATCGTTCTAGGTAGAGGTTTTATAAAGTCCTTGTCTAATGGGTAATGGACATGATCGGATTTTTCAAGATGGGGACGGACATAAGCCGACCTCTAAATGGAGAATCTCTGATATTATGAAATTCCTTTGAGTACTTTCAAGACAACTTTAATTAAAGAAGACCGTGTCGCTCTTTCAACTTGTTTCTCCTTGTGTTTCTCATTGAGAGATGTATTAATAGGTGCTAATGAGAATGTAATTGGTCGATCAACAAAACAGTAATTCGCGAAAGTAGGTTGCATTTCCTTACGACTTACAATTTTTACAAGTAAACCTTCTAAAGACAGGGAATCCATAGGCTCGAGTCCGAACATCGGCAATGTTTTGCGATAGTAAAATATCCGAGTCATATGCAAGCACAGCCTGAATAAGCATACCAGAGACCAGCTACTCTGTCCGGTCAATGCCGAATTCTCTTTTTATCAATTCCACGTACCGTGCAATTTTTAGCAATTCCCAAACAATTTTGCCATTTTCCATCCCCATTCAGTTTTCTTCCCAATCCTTAAAGCAAAAAAATACGCTATTTTTTTAAAGGACCTACGTCTCTTTGATCGAGAAAATCTCCATCTAGATTGGGACGTTTAGGATGCAGCGACCACATGCAAGTCCCCCAAGACAGAATGTACCTCGGGATAGGAGTAATATTTTTTTTATTTATTTAGTCAAAAACTGTATGTGACGTATGGAGGAGAAAATCATCTGCGCACGCTTTCTTGAGTTTCAGAATCCCTTCCCAACTATTTAACTATTAATAGTTGAAAGATAAAAAATAGTAATAATAATAATAATAATAATAATAATAATAATAATAATAATAATAATACATTTAAAAAAGCGAGAGATTAACATTTCAAAAACTAGATATTTTCATTGCCGAGTTATAGAAAACTTATTTGTAACGGTAAATTAACGAACAGATTTCACTTTTCTCTATTGCTAACAAATAGAAACTCACCCTAAGTTCTACTACCTCTACAAGCAAAAGGAAAGCTCAACAAAACGTGGGCATAGTGAAGTTACATTTACGTCCAGAAGCAAATCAAGGGGCCATCTCAGCATTTGCTCAATGGATCAGGGAACCTGGACAAAAACCCGATCGAGATGGGGGTCATTGACCCGGAAGCTGAATTACATTATTTGTTACAGGCATATTGAGTCTTTTTTTAAAATTATACAATGCAAATGTAAACTAATTCATTATACTATATTATTGTTTTGTTAAAGTAAACATTATTTTTCTTTTTGACGTTCAGTATAGTCTCTAATTGTATAGAAACCGTTTTGCAGCAGAAAATATTTTACTTTTAACTTAAATTTGTTTTTGTAGTAAGTAGTTATTTGTAGTTTATTAGTGAGTAGCCGAAGTAAGAAGGAGAGCAAATTTTTAAAGTGAGTGTAAATTTTACTACATAACAAATACGAATTGTCGCGAAGGACAAATATTTGATCCCATCATGATTCAAGAACGGAACCTTATCCAATCAGATACCTTTCCGACCGAGCGGGACTGGGACTCTTGTGAATGGAATCAAACATGCCATTCTTGACAAGTTAACGACCTATTGCTATTAATCGTTTTATATAACACTACAATGGGCATGATGGGAGAAGATACTAAACAAAAAGAATGATTCACACATTATAGGCTAACAATAAGATCAGCCGCAGTTTGTGTTTCGAAACAATATTCTGATCGCATTGATCGCCAGCAAGGTTCGAGACATGCATTTCGTTCATCTTCACCTTTCAAGCCAATTGCCAGAGATAACATTTTTCAGTTCTGGGATCAAACGGTGCTTCCACGTGTATCCACCAGCCTCCGCCCCATGTCTTCGGCGGCGCAGCGTTCGAAATCTTCTTTCACTGGCGCCGCCATCGAAACCGCCCTGCACGCGTCACGTGACTGGGTCGAGGGGGTCCCATCCCACAAGCGACTGCTGGGCGCCATCGGCCATCTGCCTGCCTGGCTGCGACACTGGGACATTTCCCAGAAGCCCTGCACTTGGGCGCAGCGTAGACAGCGGGGGCGGGGCGTGGCGGGGGCGGGGGCGGGGGCGGGGAGGCGGCCGGGGCGGGGGCGGGCCGGGGCGGGGCGGGGCGGGCGGGCGGGGCGGGGGCGGGGCGGGGCGGGGGCGGGGGCGGGGGCGGGGGCGGTGGCATGGGCGGGGGCGGGGGAGGGGGAGGGGGCGGGCGAACGATTGCCTCCGCACTTCATCGGAATGCGACGTGACGCGACGCGATGCCATGACTCGGCCAATGGATGGGAGGTCGATGGGCTCCAGCGGTCGCCTTGCGCCTCCGTACTCCATGTTTTGCTACAGAGGGCGGGGCCCCTCCTATTGTAATGTAGAGGACTCTGTCCGCTCTCTACTTCCGATGACCATGGAACGATCAAAGTGTATTGTCATACTTTAGGCGAATTTTTACATGGTTTGCGCACGACCAGGCATATAATCGGTCATATTACTGCCATGGCGGATTGTGCAGACCAAACATTTCAGGGAACCACAATTCGTGGGGCGTACTAATTTAGTGTTAATTTATTACGGCTCATACGTAGGAACTAGAATATGAACCAGTATTTAAAATGATGTCACGAAGTACTTGTATCGATGGTATAATTAGGGTTGAATTGGGTACCCTATCTGGTAAATTTTTCTATGACATCGCATTTGAATTTCGAGGGCTGATTACCGGCGCTAGTGGAATTTACGCTATGACATGATATTATTATTCGCATCGTTTAGTAACCACTATCGGTAAAAAAGAATAAAAGGACCTGTGTGTTGATATTATGAAACTACGAGAAACAACACTATGAACGTCGCATTATCAGAATAGATTAGCTTATTGCAAAAGTCGAAAACCAAGTAGTGATTCTTGACATTTCGGAAGTGTTGATCGTGCTAATCAACGTGAAATTTAGGACTGAAAGCTATAGAGAAGGATTTCTACGACTAAGCAAGACTGCACCCTAATATTTACGCACAAATAACGTAGTCTCCACAAATATGTTGGGTCAAATGTGCTATAAATTTTTTTTAAATTTATTATGAATGATAAAATAAATTTATACAACAATATTACAATTAATTTCACATAAACACAATTACCCATACCAATTAGAAATAATCTCGATGAAGCATCACTTTTTTTGCCGAGTTGACATAAAATAAGTGCTAATATTGTAATAAATATATTACTAAAATATGTGCTTATCAATATGAATATATCAGTATTATTGAAATACAGGCACGACTAAAAATTGAATTGTGGAGAATATTCATAAATATTGTACGAAATTTGTCCACCCTTCTGAAAATACCTGTACTAATACAAGTTTTAATTACTATGGAAGTCTAACATTCAAAATTTCACTCTGAAATATTTTCTTAACACTTCCAGTCATACGAAAATGTTCAAAACTTTTAACTACATTAAACAAATGACTTCTTGCACAATGAATGCATTGAAAGAATAACTTTAATATTTATATCAAAGTTATTTATTAATTAAAGACATCAATTGCACATACGGACAAAAGTAAGTGAATGTCGACCAGGAAAGGCATGGAAAATGTAAGAGGCCGTAAAATAATTATTACATACTAAATATTTGAATTCTGTCCAACTGATTAATTTCCATAAAGATATATAACCGAGATTATATACTACAGAGGTAGTTGCAAAAAGTACACTCAATCCACAATCTCAACCAAATCCCCTTCATCCATGTTCATTATGGAAAATAATGCAACATATCAATATTTGATCTCCAGAAGAATGCTGTACATACCATAAATACGTTTATAACCTCCAGATAAAATCCAAACCGAGATCACTAGTCGTAAATTCTTTCCATCGAGAGCTCTACGAAACTGACAGATAAGATTTAAATCGTAAAGATGAAAGACTCACGCTGGGGTTAGCAGAAGATATTTAAAGAACGGTTTACGACTGACAATAAGCTTAGAACTTAATTTTGGAAGCGAGGGCATTCGGACGCGCCCAACAAAGACAAAACGCTGGGCGAGAAGCGCGCGGTCCTCCGAAGACCCTTGCGCCGCACAGCGACACAGTAGTGGAGCGCCCGCAACGATGGGGACGAAGATTGCAGCTCCCCAAGCAAACATCACGGACGACACACAGCCAGGCCGAGCTCTCTTATCCTGGACCTTCGCATTCCATATTGGATGCGGAATATTTTACGAGAAACTCACACAGCCGCACACAAATAACACCAACAAAAATGTAATTTAAAACAATTTCCAGTACCGGGAGAGATTAAATCTAGGCGGCGGAGGAGGCGGAGGTGGCGGCGGCGGCGACTGAGGAGGCGCGGGCGCAGACGAGCGGGGCGGGGCCGCGGAGGCAGGGGCGGGGAGGAGGAGGGGACGGGGAGAGGAGGGGAGACGCAAAGCGCTGCCCAGAAAACCCTAAGATAATGACACTGGAGCGCCATAAAAATTCCCAGCATGTCCACAATCTGGCCGGGAATGAAAATGAGGAGAGGAGCGCGAGCCGGCGCCCTCACACGCGTGGGGTGGCCGGGGGCGGGGGCGGGGGTGGCGCGCAAGGCGGAGGCGGCGGTCACCGGCGGCGGCGAGGAGAGAGGGGAAAAATGAGGAACATAGAGCGAATAAAAGATGCATATATACATACACACCGGAGGCAGCTAGGCAGCAAACGAAGCTGCTAAGGTCCGCAGCACAAGATATTTACATAATGTCCATCTGAAGCTATATGCATGAAGGTATGTGCAAGAGAGGAAGGTGGAATATAAAAGAAAAAGGCGGGGGTGGCTCGGGGGTGGAGGAGGGGGAAGCCGAGAGTCGGCGTCCTGGGACGAGTCTCCCCCGACGCGCGGGGGAGCAGAAAAAAAAAGACGCGTGTGTGGTCAGAAATACACAAATGGGAGAAAATGCAATTTTAATTATTTCATTAAAAGCAACTCCTGGGCGGGTGTGTGCATGAAGAAAGCAAGCACAAAACCCTTGATGATGATGGCGTGCGGGGGCGGGGCTGGGGTGGGGGGCGGGTGGGACGGGGCGGTCGCGCACGGAATGGCCAAGGCGGCGGCGGTCGTCGGGGCGAAAGATAAAGGAAGGGTTGCCGCCCCCACCCCGCCCCCCAGCTGCTGTGCTCGCTGCTGCTGTGCGGCCGCGGGCGAGGGAGGCTGGGCGTTGCGAGGCTGGCATGCAACACGGCCGGTGATGAAAGACCGAGAGGGAGAATGGACTAAATAAGGAAGACTGAAGAGGTGCATTGTGCCTAAGGTGATGATCGTAAGAACTAAAAGTGTAGTCGAAATATCAAGATAATAATGACGTGCTCTATATTGGCCACGGCAAGGGAGATGAAATTATTCTATTAAAAAACAATAAATTAGACTGATTTTATTGAACCAATGATAAAAACTTAAAAAAGAATAAAGATGGAATCAGTAACTTGAAGGAATTCATAAAAGTCTGAGAGGTGTTTTAATAGTGACATGGAATCAATTTTTTAAAAATTGTGTAAAATAAAACTAAAAAAAAGGGTGATTTAAAAAAGGTAAATTAAATTGCAATTATTTTGGAACAATCTCCTCTTTCAAAAATGGTACAATAATTATTCTATATGTTCTCACGCTAACGTTTCATTTGGAGCAGAAATAATATTGACGAAAACCATATTCTGTGCTTCTCTGGTTCAAAAAAATTCATAATATCGAACACCTATTATTTTGTTTCAATTGTCTAAACCACAAGTGGCATAGCTCCTAACAAATACACGAATGTGTCTGAAAAAATGTCAGTTTTTGGAATTAAATCAAAGAACAAAAGTTGTAAGAAATCTGCGGCAAAAGCGCTTTGTCAACCTCTTACAGTAGACTCCGGCTATAGCAAACCTCTGGAAACTAACTTTTTTGGTGCGCTATTTCAGAGATTCGGTATTTATAATGAACTTCTGAAATATCCAATGGATATATCCACTTATCTCAAAATATAATAATTTTTCAACGTTTGATTTTATAATTTCAGAAGTAGAGTAAACTATCACATGGCTGCGAACCCAAAATTTCAACTACTTCATGCTTTCTTCGCGCATGTTTCTATATTTTCCTTTTACTCTAAATATATGTGGTGACATAATATTCTTCAACGCCTCTCTCTCCCTGTTGGAGCTTTTCTTCATTTTTGTACCTTCTCTGTCACCGTTGTCATTTCTTCCTCTTCGGAAAAACACTTTCATCTCATTCACTATGTCTTAGCTCAACAGATTTCCCTAATAGTATATCTCCGAGCAAAGAGGTTGTAATGCAAAAAGCAGCTTCCTTAAAACTGATTACAACCCTAATATCAATGGAAATTGTTTATTCCTTTAAATTAAATACCTTTAAGTAATTTCGTTAAGTGTAGTTAGTCAACATTCTCTTGATAGGGATACTCTCCAACATAGTTACAATCATTTTGCACAGTTCTGTGTGGTGATTTCAATATTTTTGGTTGTGGATTACGTTTTTGCCAGGGGATATTCAATTTTCAATTTACATTTCTAGTCCGTGATGACTTCAAGCTGGACAGTACTGTCATTGATGAGCTATAACAAATTCTCTCAGTGGCACAGTTTTCACAATCCCTTTCATTCACCAGAAACGTTACAAAAACAACTCACGATAACCTCTATCTGCAAACACTTAGTATTATACAAATTGTGTTGTATTGAGATGCAATTAATTTTAAAACGCCGCGCGTAGAAAGCGGTTTCTCTACTTGTTTTCCGTGTCCGAAATAGCTTTTTTCATTCTAACTAAGAGTGCGAAATATTAAGAAAGCGTGATGGAAACACCGTGAAGTATATGCTAAGTATATTTCGCACACGGAATGTTAACGAATAGTGTTCGCAAGGCATGGATAGAATAGCGTACGCAAACAGATTCGCGCGCTCCTTCTGTAAATTTCCCGAAAGTTGTATTTTCTTGGTTCAGCATAACCGATATATCTGAATAAATTAACTGTCATTGATTCTGAAGATTCTATATCAAAAGTTTGTCATTGACAAGTATTTCGCAAATAACAAAACACTAAATTTCAGAGTAATGGATTTATGTTGTCGAATAAAGAATGCATTTTTGAGTTAGGTTTTTAATATTTTCAGTAAAAACCGCTGAAAAAAGTGTCGTTAACCACGGAATTATTTGTGATTTTTTACAACCGAAAGAGTTCACTAAGGATCGAGCAGTACTTATTTACTGTGTGTGGTGAATCGGGACGAGTGACGGATTGTTTGATTGATTGATTTTTTTTGTGTTTCCGGGCGCGTCAACTGCTTTGGTCATTAGTCCCGTTAGTGTAGTGCATGTTTTTTTGCGGGAGATGGCGGTAATCTTTTCCCGGGCGGATGGCGAGATCCGGCGCCGACCTACCGTCGGCTAGTGGGGTTTCTCCCTAACCAGGAGTCTCCCACCAGCGGGGCACCGCCCCAGCCGGGACAAGCTCTAAGCTCCCGACCGGTCTCCCGGAATATGTGATAGTGTAGTGCATGTGATTGTAAGTGTGTGTGTGTAAGGGGAGAGGATAGGACAAGGAAGAAGAAGGAAAGATCGCGCGCGGTCCGTGGCCCGTTTGGTAGGGTACTGCTCCAACATTCGCCTGCTGTTGATTGGATAAACCACGAAAAACTACCGAAAACTAACAACATTGTTTGTAAAACTAAGTATACAAGAAAACAGGGAAGGATATTTTCCTTCACTTAACCTTCACTATTCGACTGTTGTAATTGACACCAAAAGCATTTAACAATCTGGAAACCACTGATCTACGCTGAGAAATAAAAAAAAAATTCTCTTCCCGCCTCCTCACTAAAGGCCAATCATAAGCTGTAATATAACAATCATAGGAGCGGGTGGTCACTGAAAGCTCAAGCTTCATTATGTATAGCGCAGTATTAAACTCCTTTAAAAGCAACTTAATTCACGGTATATCCTTGTTAAATACCACTTGTGTATTGGAGATTTCCATATAAATTATCATGTACAAATCTGATTAACTGTTTTAAATTCTTCTGAAATATTTGCAGATCAGTTCAATTGTTTAATTTTCAAGCTTCTCTACAGCATAATATTAATTATTCGATCATTCTTCACGCAAAATGAAAATTGATTAATTTCTTATTGGTTTTCAAATGTTTTCCTTTTCAAATATTGAAACTGCAATGCATTCTTTTGATGTTCTTTTATTTCCACAGAACTGAACATTTCTTTTGCCCATTTCATATCCTAACGTATTATTACATAGCGTTTAGGTAACAAAATGGAGTATTCGAAGTTTTGTACTTTCATGCAACGTGAAAAGTGAAATATGCTATTAACGACTTTCTGTAGTTATCTCCTCCTCGACATTGAAGTAATTTATTTGTGTAGTTATTGCGGAATGAAAAGTAATATATTTTTTAATACTAGTTCATTTAACAACCGATATATTTTTAAAAAAACTTTTAACTAAAGGTTGGTGTTATTTTCTGCAGGATGGCCGTAACAATTATGAAGTCAGAGAACGGTATTTAAAGAATGGCGCGCAAGTGCAGAAAGAGAGAGTGCGCCGAAAAACCTGAGCGCGTCCCCGCGCATTCCCTTCCGTTCCATACGTTGCGCGTTTGCTTCCCACGCGATCAACCCCACACACAAAGGCAATAACACCCGTTTATGGTAATGGAATTCTGTTATTCCGCGCGGACTATAGAAGCGATCCCACTCAGCCACTCCCCGTTTTCCGTATCGGTACACCTGAAGCATCGGCTGCGCCATCGGGGGGAAAGCAAAGCGTGACCCCCGCGCCCGCTCTCTAATTAGAGAGCCCATGATGGGGAAAAAACCACTGGGCCCCGCGCGCGGTCACCTGCGCCTCGGACCCGTTCGCCCGCCCGCCCGCCCACGCGCGCCAACGGCCCGCGTCCGAACGCCAACGCGCCATTCGCCCTTCGATCCCGCCCCGCCCCGCCCCGCCCCGCCCCGCCCCGCCCGACAATCCCATTCGCATCCCCATCCGCCGGACGCAATAGCATCGGGTGGAAACAACGCCGCCACACACGCAGTGGGCCACAAAGGCAGTTTACTTGGGCTCGATCTCTCTCTCTCGCTGTTGGGTCGGAATAAAAGTCCAATATTTATTACTAGAGAACGGAATTTATTGTAATAAAAATGGTCAATATATATATATATATATATATATATATATATATATATTAAAATCATTGTCTTATTGCGTTGTTGGAGAAGACTCGGGGGGGGGGGGTATGACCTCCTCAAAACTCTACTAAACATGCACACTACGGTACTACTATTTAGATAAGCACCGAGTGAGCACCATATATATATATATTCCAAAATATGTAAGAAAAAATGTGTAAAATAAATATTATTTCGGTATTTTAAATCCCTCTATATAAGCATTTTTTGAGCACAGAACGTTCCTGATCACATTTTAACATGGTTCCGTAGAGACTGGAAGAAAGTTCCACCTCTACAGAAGTAATTGTAAACTAGATACTTTCGAACTATAAAAAACGGTCATAGTATACACAATATTGTTTAAGAGGAGTTGGTGCTCATCTAAAGTTTGAGGTTTGAGGAGGTCATACCCCCCCCCCATAGTCTACTCCAAAAAAGCGATAAGACAATGATTTTTAAAAGTATTTATTAGTTTTAGATCGTGTTACGCATGGGATCTACGAATCAACAGCTAGCACGTGATTGAAATTACTTCTGCTTCACACATCTGCTCATCCTTGATACAGAATTCCTGGTTTTCAAGAAGTAGAAGGGGAAGGGTGGAAGTTTGAAAATTCATGAAAATGTCCGGTTGACACTGAAGCGTATTGCATTGCTTTGAATGAAAGATGATTCCAGTAACATATATACCAAATTCGCTCCTGAAATGTTCCGTTTCGACGTATAAAAATACTAAAATGTTACGAAATATTTAGTAATAGATAAAATATGTAAAAACATGTAATTTAACCAAAATATTTAAAAATATGTAATATAAAAAGGGTTCTAATTCCTTCAAAATGACTTGCAAGCGCTATAAAATATTAATGATTGCAGATATATTGTTCCTGAAAAAATATGTTTTTCCATGAAAATCCGTTCCCTATTTATTCCTCTGGCGCGACTCAAATGATTCTGTGACATGACTCTCTGAAATGGCTAACATGACTCGGACTAGATTCTCTTACGCCTCAAGCTGACATTTCTTGTTTTAGGTAAAGTGGGACGTGAAATGAGAGGGCAGTGTTTCCTTTTATTTTATAGAAAAAACACAGTCAAGCACAGGAAAATGAGATATTATGGATTTTTACAGAATTCCGACTACTCGGAAATTCTTCCACTATTTAAATGTTTTCAATATTGAGTTTTAATTTTCGTGACCCTAGAATCTTCAATGTAAATTTTTAACATTTGGCCAGCAGCAGATGATTTTACTTGACTTACTTACGCTTCTTTTTTACTCAACTTTAATACGACTAACACAACTCCAAATCATAACCTCTTGGAATGATTTCATTATCATGTACTGCGGATTGGGCATAAAAAATTAATGCGTACGACGTAAAAGGTCAATGACCATTTTATTGGCATAATTAAACGTTTCATTCGTTGCATGCTTTCACGTGTCATTCACATAATTCTTTCATTGTCATTACAATCTCAAATCCTATGTTAAAAATCACAAATAATTACGTGGTTTACGACACTTCTTTCAGCGTTTTTTACTGAAAATATTGAAAACGTAACTCAGCCATAATACATTCTTTATTCGACCGCATAAATCCATTACCCTGAAATTTAGTGTTTTCTTATTTTCGAAATACTTGTCAATGACAAACTTTTGAGACAGAATCTTCAGGATCAATGACGTTTAATTTATTCAGGTATTCTGTTATATTTTCCTCAGAAAATCCATTGCTTCTTTAGCCGCGCAACCAAACCACATAGCAAAAATATCTGTAAAATTACAAAATTATTTGGAAAAGCCTGTGACATGATTTAAACATCAACTACAGAAGTCAATTAAAATCATCTGTTGTTGGCCAAATATTAAAATTCCTGAAAATTAAAACTCAATATTGAAAACATTCAAAAAACGGAAGAATTTCCGAGTCGTTGGAACTCACTGAAACTCCATAATATATCACTGAACAGTGCTTGAGTGTGTTTACTTTAAAAGCAAACGAAACACTGCCCTATCATTTCACGCCCCACTTTACTCAAAACAATCCGAATCGTCAACTTGGTCGCGTGCGTGTGTCCGCGTACAATCGCAATTTCGTCCACCGTGCGTCGAGGTCTGCGGCGGCGGCCGAGGGGCGGGGGCGTGGTCCAGAGACAGGCCGCGCCGCCCCCACCCCCCGCCCTCGCTCGCGGACGACCTCTGCCGCCGCCGCCGCCACCGGCCCCGCCACCGTCGCACACGCCTCATAAACGCGGAATAGGTTCCCCATTTTCTAGCAGCGCTGTTAAGACCGGGTCTCGCGGCGGCGGCGGCGGCGTCCACACCGACGAGCGCGTGAGGGCGGGCGGGGGCAGCAGGGGTGGGGGGGCGGAGCGCTCGGAACAACCGCCGACGCACGTACACACACGCGCACGCGCCGCCGGGAAACGGGATAAAGTGTGAACAATGCAATTTCCAATGTCCATCCAAACCTGAGCGCGCGCGCCGTCCGCAGAGAGACCCTCTGGCCTCGCCTCGCCGGCAGCTCCTCTCATTGCCGCCCGCCCCCGCCCCGCCCCGCCCCGCCCCCGCGCGCCCCGCTTCCTAATTAAAAGTAACCCCGCCGCCCCCGCCGCCGCCAGGGCGCACGCCGCCGTACCTACCGCCTGCACTGGGCGCGCGAGCGCATAGTTTGAAGCTAAATGTTGAAACCATTCTCAACTAACTGCATAACAACCATAACCATTCCAATTACGACTAATGATTCGTGTAATATTTTTCTCGCCCTCCCAGGACCGGCGTTCGCGTGACCCGTGTGTGTGTGTGAGTGTGAGTGTGTATGGGTGCAGTAATGACGTAATCACATTATCAACACAAATGTCCCATGACTTCGCGTTCCACATCATATCCTTTTTGTATTTTCTGTCCTCCGCCTCTATATCGCTGCCGGCGCTTTTAATTTTTTTTTTTTTTCGTTTCGCCTCGGCGCCGACGCTGAGGATGGGCAGTCGATCTGACGACCCCGGGGACGCGAGGGTGAGAGCGCGGGCGAGGGTCGATGGGCTGACCACGGTTCGCGCGCTCGACACGAAACCCGTTGGTCTCCGAGATGCGTCGTGGACAAAATGTCTTCATCTCACGATGATCTTCACGTGAACATATCAGTCTACTTTGATGATGATTCTACCGTTAGGTACTACTAGGTTTGTCAGTGAGTATTGTTGCTGGGATTTTATTTAAAGTTCGCTTATCTTCGCAGAAAGATTTGATTTAAAGTTCGCTTATCTTCGAGAGAACAACATAGAGGCAACAGGGATATGAACAGCAAAAAGAAGATGATGATCCACAGTGCTATTAATCGATTTTAGTGAAATTGAGTGAACTTTAGTGAAACTGAATATCAACCTACTGTAACCCTGCTAAAGCAGGAGGCCTTTGCCCTTTACGGGATATTATGGGCTAATAATAATAATAATAATAATAATAATAATAATAATAATAATAATAATAATAATAATATCTTCGTAGTAATCAAGCAGTCTTAATGACAAACTTGAATTCAATAGAGACAATCTATATTTATTCTTTTAGACAGCCATTAGTAAAATCTGTTACTCTCAGGAAACGCATAGTGCTAAAAGCACTTTTAAGCACTAGTGATAAAAAACGATGCTCAAATGTTCCTATCAAACAGTGACTGCAACAAAGAAAACAAAATACTTTTGTCTGGCCGCATCAGCTACGACTGATTTTAATGTGACAGTAACCAATTAAGTGGTTTGAATACTTGAATTAAATTAAAAGGAAAATCAGTAATGCTGTCTAAGAAATAGTGTATGACACACGTGGTAAAAGAGATTTTATTTTGCTCATTGGAACTCGACCTATCGGCACGTTTCACAAACTTCCCTATTCGCTATTAATAAATATTCGGGAATAATAAAATGGCACTTTACTACTCCTATAATAGATAATTATTTTGTGTAAATTTTCGCCAACAATTTTGAATTTTCGAAATTTTTGAAAATCATCTGCTCTTCTTGAATGATGGTTCAAACACTTTGCTAATAATATATCGTTTATTCTTAACCCATTAATTTACAATCATCTTTGTTGTGTTATTACCTTTCTTTAAAAGAGTTAAATTCGATGCATAACTCAGGTGTATTTGAGCCAACTTCTGTTAGCTAGTTCCATCTTATCATTCAATATGTAATGAGAACTATATATAAATATTGCAATACTTAATGAACTGCAACATCAGACTTGCAAAACAAAAGACTTCACGTTTTGTTCGATTTGAGAATAAGCTATTCACTTTTCCTATGAAGTCTACTTTCTTTATATCTATTATTTGACGATATTAACAACAGTTCAAAGAGTCTCTTGTGCGGTGCCAATCATCCACCAACAACAATTTAATGAAAGATCAAATCAAGTTCGATGAAAACACGTATTTCACTTAGCTTAATTAATTTTCACGAAATTATTAAATTGAAAACATTCGGGTTCTTGAGTCATCTCTATATTGGAAATATCCCGAAAAAATCTTCATTTCACTGAGTAGCAAGATATTAAGCACCAATTTTTTGTGAAAAGTTTACAATTTGTAGCTGTTAAAATCGTCAAATATTTCGTGGGAGTAAATAAAGCTTGTTTACTGAAAAATAATACGCTCCTGACTAAAAAAAGCACTTTCACAATAACCAGGAAATATTTATAATACATCCTTTTGTCTTGACATTCACAATAAAATTACAATTGTTTCTGTTGTAAATGTTGTTTAAATATCAGGCACATTTGGCATATCGGCTGAAATTAACCAACTCGAAAACTTGGAGAGCGCTTTTTAACACTAAGAACACTTAGCTTGCGTGACGAGTTTCCTGACTGACAACAAATTATTCACCGGGTATTAGTCAAATGTAAAATAAAGAACTAGAAAAAATGTTCAAAATCTACGCACCTTGGCACAAGATCTTAAATATTTTCTTTATACCTTCATGATTTATTCCACTATTATTATATTTACTATGTCGAATTGAAATTAAAATATGCATAAAACTAATAACGTTAGGCCAAGCTTTTGCCCGTGGGAAATTATGGCACTCGCGCTAACACGCTCGTGTCAAAATTATCTTGCTCACAAATACTCGTCTATATAACGCACTTCGCGACCTAAAAATAAACGAGTTCTAACTGCACCGGAGAAAATTTTACAGGAGAGGCATTTGAAGCTTTAATTTAAGTGTCAAAATTTCAACACAACTTTGTAAGTATCTATCAATTTTCCTTCCCTAGCAAGAGGATTTTTGTTCAGAGTAAATTTTTGACAAAAATATGCATTGGAAGTATAGTGATTTTCAATGTAGTTTCGTGGATAGAACTTATTATTACGAAAATAGATTTTTGACTTGCTATCATGCAGATAGAACCTGCAGTTTGCCAGAGATGCTACAAAATATTAACCAGTTACTTATTTAAAAAGTGACAAATCCAGAGCCATGTCCAAATTGTGGTGAAATTATTTATATATACTTCTTATTAATTGAATGCCCTTTCACAAGTAATCTCAGAAAAAAATAAAAATTTGATACTGATATACATTTTTTATTATATTCTTCTTCGCAATGTGACAAAATTATTAAATTTATAAAAAAAAATTTTTTACTTGTTAAAAAAACACATGCTTGTAATATTGAATGAATTTATTGTTAAATGTTTTAAATAATAAAATTAAAATATAAAATTGTAAAAGAGGTTTTAATCGCTATTGACCGCACAGTTGCACAGAGATCTAAAATAAATTAAATAAAAAATATAAAATAAAACTTATTTCTAATGAAAACTTTCCATCAATTGTTTCAAACAGATGAAATGGGGAATTATTTATTGTTTATAATATTTTATTAGCAATGCGGGATGCCTTTGAAATATGATTTATCATTATCAGACATTTATTTAATTATTAACTTTATAAGTGATATTTTGTCTTTTGAAAGTATCACTGATTTATTACTGATGCGGAGAGGTGACCGTGCAGTTTCTTATGGAAATGTTTGTTTGAAACCTTTCAGAAAAAAATATTCATTTCCTTGCTTCAGTTGTACTGATTTTTATCTATTTCCTGTGTAAAATTAAGCTGCACGACTTTAAAAAATGTTATTTGTTTAAACAGTAAGTGTTTAAACCGTACCATTATAGAAATCTTGTTTTGACTGAGGCTGTATGCTGACAATGAAATCGTGAAATGATCATTTTCTATTCACAACAAGCAGAAATGAAATACGTGACCAAAATTCAGTGAGGGATATTGGTTCTTCTATTTGCGAGTGAACATTGTCAACTTCTTGAACACTAGAATGTCAAGTGGAATATTTCATACCTACGCACTCAGTATGTGAATGATTAGCAATACAATCTATCATTGTCAAAGACTAGTCCTGTTACACCTCCTAGCCCGGAATCTTGAAGACATTTCTTTATGTCACTATATCACAACATTATTTTCTTTAGCAAGTTACACACTATGATATTTCTTCAAGGTACTAGAGGTAAACTTTTTAACTTCAAGCGTGCCAACATAATGAGAGCAACATTTCTTACTTTTCAAGGAAAACAAAATATTTCCTTCAAATAAAACAGTATATTAATTATGGAAACTTGTTGAACTGTATTAAATTTCGCATTCCATGGTTTTAAAAAGATTTTCTAGCCTTAAACCATACTTAAGGAGGAGCACTAGTCAATGATAATATATTGGAGAGATGTCACCACGATCATTGCAGACAGAACTTTCTTGTTTGAAAAATTATGAACATGTGCAGATAGAACTAATTCCACTGTCCATAATCGAAGATAAAACGACATTAACTTTTCAGAATAATACAGCCGATAGAAATTCTTTTGAACTATTGAACCATCTTCATAACTTATTTTTATTTAAAGATGCAGTTACGACCCTTGTATTTTAAGGACGCATCTTGTAACAAAGTTAACTAAGTTTTCAATCACTCAGAGATATAGTACTTTAACAGTTCACCGATCTTTCGTTACCTTTACGTCTACAATCATCGTATTTGCACTCATAAGCAAAGTATGCGCTTTCTTCTCTATATCACTAGGATGTCAGTTCCTAGTGGAGCGCAACAATGACAACAAACGCTACGCGGCGACGCAATCGAGGTGGCGCAGGCGAACAAATGCCGGGGTCGTTCGTCAAGTGTCTGGGGAGGTTTGAAAAGCGCAGAAGGCGCCATTTGTCGGCGTGCGCTGCGCTCCCGCGGCCGCGCAATTTAGAGCGCTGCGACCCTGGCGGCGCGCCACAACCACAGCCGTCGCCACCACCACAACCACCGTCTCCTCCACCGCCGTCGCCGACGCTCTCTAGCGCGAAAGTGGCCCACACGCGCGCGCGAAGCCCACGAAAATGCACGCATTACAGGACTTTTGCATCTCAGTAGGATCTTGAACAATACTACTCACGAGACAAAAGCCGTTCAATACGCGATGAACGTGTTTGTTTCTAGACCTACTTTATTTCAGAGGGGTGGTGACATTGGACAGGAATAATCTTTTTATCGAGGCAATGTTCTTAGGAACTAGAAGATGAGAATGTTATAAAATTGTAGAAACGTACCAATTAAATAATAATAATAATAATAATAATAATAATAATAATAATAATAATAAATCTGAACAGCTTATTTTTATATTCTATGTTGATATTTTATATTTGTGATTGAGCCATAAGAGGACCATATACTTTCATATAATCGTTAACATTGGTTAAAATTAAAAATAAAATCTTGACAAATATCGGGCATTCGAATACTCCAATACTTTCGGTTTTTCCTTCATTCGAACGCATGCTTTTTAATCCTATCTTTTTTCTTTCTGCTCGACAATCAGCACACAAGCAATTTTCATCCAATGTTATTTTCATGCAGAGCATTTTATAGCTTTCCTTGATTGAAATGATTGAAGGCGTTGTCATTGTCAACAATACTATGTATTTCAATAAGAGCAACTTTCGATGGCTTAGCCATAATCATCAGTTTTCTGCTGACTGGAAGTCACAAAAACGACTAATAACTACCAATAGCTTTCCTTGACTTGTTTTTACATATAATAAAACAAGGAACGTATTCCCCTTCGTATATATAATACACTAAGAAAACACGACTCTTAAAACAAACCATGGAACATTACCAAGTAAGTGTACTACTGCTGTTTAAGTTGTAATACCCCAAGGGTGATTTAAGAAGAGAAATGTACATGTTCGCAGATTATTATAGAGTTGAAGAATCAAGCGCTTATGCAACCCGGCAAACTCGCAACACCGACCCGTACATATGTCGGAAACGATACGTTCCAGAGACAAAATATTTTTTGTGATCCTATACGAAACATGCTTTATGTTTATATATAACAAACTACACATAGAGACATTGGACTAATTGAACGTTCTATTACTTTTTATGAATCCGTCACTCAATAGTTCGGGTTGTCAGAAACATTGAAATGTAGGTTGCAATGTGAAAGTATTTTGACTTTTAAAACAACAATTCAAAAAGGTCTAGTTTTTTATATTAGTGAAAAATATTTGAAACCCTTCCATCACAAACTATTGGTGTTTCGCTCTTCTGGGTGCTTTAGCTGTGCAGAAAGGAGGCACTTTCCTGTACGCCTGAGCAAGGCTCTGGAAGTAGACCATTCATCGTGAGCGTTTCCTCCGTAGGATAAAGATAATTTTGTTATATGTAGCTTCTGATAATGCTAATATAATAATCCCATTTTGTAAGATAAGTTCAACTACAAAATTATATTATAATGTAGTGTAATTCTATAAGAATGGAATGGTATGCTGTAGAACGGAGCATACAAATGAACAAATTTTCTTGAATAACCCTTTTGATTATACACTGAAAGAATGTACACCTCAGAACAACTCTCCTGCGGTTCTACCGATTAGGTTCTCCACCATCGTTTTCTGGGGTTACGCAGTGGCCCTAGCCCGACAGAACATCCGACAAGAAGAGAGGAGCGGCCACATATTCCCTTTGGTATTTTGTTATTATTTCATTTTAATTATAAATAGATAATTTTTTATGTATTACACAGGAGGATAAAAGACAACTGTATGTTTAATGTACAGAATGTATTTAGAACTTGTATAGAAGGCATTTATAACTTACGATAATATTTTTCAAAGAGTTTAAAACGTCTGCGACACCACATTCTGCTAGTCTCAAGTATTTATTTACACACTTCATACACCATTCTTTTTCTCGACGGAAATGAAATATTCTACTTTTTTGTGCGCATGTGTTGGCTCATTTGGGAGCAGTGAGCGCTGCCGCCGCCGCCGCCGCCAGCGCTCAAGAAAAGAAACGCCCAACGCTCCCCGTTCGTCACTGAGGGACTCAGCTCGTTACAGAAGCTCAGCGCAGGTGAACCCTGCCATAAACTGCCCCTCGTTAGTTCTCTGCGATACGCCATGCAAATACCCCGAATGCAAGGTTATGTAAGCGTGGACAAGTTTGGTTGGGAGAACTGGGAGGATGAGGGGACGGGAATTAAATTGATACAAAATTGATTTATTGAAGCTGCTTTTATTTTGTCAGAACCGTATACCGGTTGTTTCCGTCTCAGTCAAATAGTTCGATATGTATTGGCTCAGAAGAAGCACATTTGATAGTTGTGTCAGTGGCCGGTTGAGACGAGTTTGAGAGTCGAAATAGGCAATGCTAGACGACATAGCCAGAATAAGCGACAGAAAAGGAAAGTGAAATTGAAACCTAATTGACAATTTAATAATAATCATTTTAATTTAGTAATAATAATAATAATAATAATAATAATAATAATAAAAATCACACAGGAAAAATATTATTGAATATATTCTTTATATAGTCTTTATTACCCAGACGTTACAACGTTCATATTCATTCGTATTCAACATTGTTGAGCATATTGCTTATCCAAAAAATTTCAAGTACACACAAAATAACAAAATTAATTTTAAGGCAAGTAAATCTGACGTAAATGAAGATAAATCTCCGAACACTATATTTAGGACACTTCAAAACCACTGTTTATTAATTTAATTATTAGCTTTGCATTTATGAATGGAGGCTATTTTAGTGGAGAATGGAGATTAGCGGATATAATTTTCTTCATTCTTTTTTTTTCATCTAAAAATATTAAAACTTTCATAGGAATATCCAGTGTAAACAATACGACCATTAATACTCTACAATTAGCTGGACCAGTAGAAGGAAAACCATAAACCCAATTTCATTCGAGACGTTGAAACATTGAATGTTGAGAGCAATCAATTTGACACGTGTGCCCTCGCCAAACAAACTCAGTTAAGAGAGTACACCAAAGTATTTGCCTAGAATACTCTTGAAAGATCCGAAATAACTCAAGCGCATGTTTTGCCAACTGAAGAAAAACAATCTCTTGGCGCAGCTAATGCACTATTGAAATATTGATGGCGAACGTGCACTACAAAATAGTTGCATAGCCAGTGAAAGGCCCAACACTTGAGATATTTTTCACATTGTTTTTTAGTAAAGTATTTCTTCATCAAACAGTGCTTTTCCTCAGTTTATGTGTTTCGAGACTGAAATAATGTATAGTCTGAGAAATAAGTTAAAAGATTCAAGAAGATGAATATTCAAGAAATCAAAATATACATGAAAGAAGAATAAACATTGCAATGTAATAACAATCTACCAGTAGGTAGTCATTAGATGTGAAAATGTGTTGAAATGTTACTACAGAAAAGCTTAAATCTCGTTTCAGTCAGTTACAAACGGGAAATATTAAAAGAAAAATAATGGTCGAAAACTGAAGTAGGTTTGTTAAAATTGGTAAAAAAATAGCGAAACATACATGCCAATTATAATTTATGTGTACGTTTCGTACAATAAAAAAAGTACTGGCAATTAAAAAACACCACTTTCGTAAATTAATTCCTTTTAATTGAAAATTTCAAGTGATCGCTACTTGTATTTGTTCCTCGCTTCAGGGGTCGAAGCATTTCCAAATTCATTTCTTATATAGTCATTCCATCTTGATGGCTGTTTACCATGATACCACTACACAGTAATCAGAATAATTGCAGTAGTTTTGTGAAGACATATTTGTAATTTTAAAACTGTTAATATGGTTTTGATGTTACTAAAACATGAATATTAAGTATCAATGTTTTTCTAAGGAAAGTATGTTATGCATGTGTCTAATACAACTCAAGATATCAAGAATCACTAAAATGCATCCTATAGCTAGATGTGTTTGGCGTTTTATATGCTATCTAATTGTTTGCTTCAAAGTTGAAGATATACTCGTATTGATTGAGGCTTTGCGGGTGTAAAAAGAAACCAGCACTTTCTTCGCAATGAGATGAATTAATGTTCTTTACGTGATTTTAGTGAAAAATAAAAGTAGTTTTGGGAAACAATTTGTCGACAATTTCTGCTATTTTGTAACATCCAAAGACTTCTCTTTATGGAGAATCATAATACTAAGCAAATGACATTGGTAAAGAAACAATTTAGAAAATTGGGAAAATTTAATTTGTTCGGACGCAAATGATGAAAACTCAAATTTGTAAAATGACGGAAGTTAAGAGCGAATAAGCAGCTCAATTTCGTATCGGAGCGTGTCAGTGTCCTGCGTTTGCTCGCTGCAACCGAAGTTCAGGAGCTGTCACATGTCATTCGGGAAAAGAAAGGCCCTCCCCTCCATCCCAACCCGTACGTCTTTGAAATCATTTTGCCACTAGAAAAGGGGGAATTTACAGTTTTCCTCTTATTCTGTTTGTTTTTTGTGATGTTGCATTATAAGCACGCTGGGTTGGAGTTGAAACTCGGAGGTAACAATGACACTTTTTACGGGTAACTGTGATTCTCAAGACAAACCTCTGATGATTTAATTATTGATTGATAAGAATATTATATATTATATATGATATATAATATACCATATATAATATATAATATATAATGTATAATATATAATATATAATATATAATATATAATATATAATATATAATATATAATATATAATATATAATATATAATATATAATATACATAATATAT
Organism: Teleogryllus oceanicus; assembly: GCA_964035755.1. Taxonomy (NCBI): domain Eukaryota; kingdom Metazoa; phylum Arthropoda; class Insecta; order Orthoptera; family Gryllidae; genus Teleogryllus; species Teleogryllus oceanicus. The sequence goes on from CAXIVR010000006.1 coordinate 39,817,782, forward strand.
AATATATAATATAAATAATATATGGAATATTATATATATAAGGATAATATTATTAATAAGAAGAAAACGTTGGTGTTGTTTTACTTCGGAAATGATTCACTCTAGACAATGTAATGTATCGGCATTAGTACAACACAGATATTTCGGAAATAATTCGGATAACTGCGGAGAGTCCGCGATAGAAACCTTGGAGACCTTCTGGCCTGGGTGCCATTCTGCTAGGATCGGCCTCCTCGGCGCGAGCGCAAAAAGCTGTGCCGTCCTGAGGGAGCGGCCGGGGCCCCTCGCCTGGCTTCCCCACGGCCGCCCAGCGGTCGCCCAGCGCCGCGCTGCCTCGCGCCGCCGCCGCCCGATTTAGCGGCTGAATCACGGCCGACACCCTTGACACTCGCCGCCCGCTCCCCGACCCCAACCCCGTCCCCGGTCTCTGTCGCCCATTCCTGCTGACTGCACACCGGTCACGCCTTTGCCCGTTCGTCTACACTTCACCTTGCCTGCCACTGCACCAGGATCCTTCCCCGGCACCGTATATAGAACGATTTTCCTAAGGATGAGCCAAAGTGACAGCTAGTGCTGGCAACATAACTGAAGGTTCTGTGGTCGTCGTGCCCTTCAACTCATTAGACTCCCTTCGCGCATTCGTTCGTTTGCAGTTGGCTAACTTGTAAATGGCTTCGACGCTTCCTTTTGTGATGTCCTCGTCCGACAAAAATATAGTGCGCCGCGAGAAATAATTAAAATTAGGAAGTGCAGTGTTATGTGCTCTTCTGTAAAAATTATTTTTTCTTCATATATTACATTAGATTTACTTTTTGTGTGATAAATATTATGTTTATTTTAAAACCGACACTTAAATGCGATTTGCGTACCCATGCACGTGGTTCCGGGCTTTGTGCTGCTGTGTGGCGCGCCGTGATTGAGAACTTTCTGTTTACATTCGTGGTAGTTTTCTTTTACTGATTGTGAGAGCATGTTTAGAAATTATCCAAATACGAAATTAAATTTAAATATTTCCCGGACTCTCGTACGTGCATATACCTCAGCGAAATTCTTAGACTTCTGCATAGGGACGTTTTTGCAGGACCCATAACCTAAAACTTTACGAAGGGGTGTGGTTGAACAGCTGTCGCGGCGGAGGGATACTTGTCTGAATTACATATGACGTTCACTTGTTTTCACGAACTGTCACTTTGGCTCATCCTTAGGAAAATCGTTCTATACCCGCTTTTTTCTCTTGGCTTCTCAGGTATGTTTTCTCCTGCTTCCGCCCACTCCCTGAGCATCGCCTCACCACCCATTCGCACCTCGATTCCTAACCCCGCACCCTTCCCCTGCCGTCCATCACTGCTCACCGTTCCAGCTACTGACCCGTTTCTCTTTCCCATTTTCAGCTCCCTTGGCTTGTTGTGTATATGTTCTCTCGGTTCCGCCCACTCCCCGTTCCTCTCCTCTTTGCCATCCACAACCTGATCGCTAACCAGCTTCTCATTCCTGTTAACTGCTCTCCGTCACAGATTCAACCTTTCCGTTCCCCGTTCTCGTGGCTTGTCATGTACTCCGTGTTCCTTCTCTTCTACCCACTCCGCTTCCTCTCTTCACCCACCATCCGTTCCCCACTCCCAATCCTGGTTTCCTTAATCTGATCTTTGCCCACCTGCTCTGCCTCTGTCCCTATGCTGTGCGTATTCTGTTTGCGTAGTTCATCACATATCCGATCTTCCCTAGTTTCCGCTCACTCCTCGTATCTCCTCTCATCCGCCATTCGCTCAATGACACTTATCCCCGTAACTGTTGTCTCTCACCCGCTTCCGCCCCTAACGCTTCCCAATTCCCTGCTCCTGTTGGTCGCAATACCAAGCATCATCTGATCCTAATACTAATATCACGCTCATCAGCTCTGTAGTTCGTTTCCATGCAATTTGATAACGCCTTTCTCTTTTGTTCTTATTTCAATGCAAACAACTTCGTAATCCAGAAATGTGTAATTCAGTGGCTGAAACGTGTGATTCAGTCTCACATTGTAAAGGGTAATCACAAATATGAATGTTGTAACAAGAGAATTCTGAAAACGAAATAATGGTTTATTAATATATGATATGAAAGGAAAAAAAACTGTACTGTGCTCTATAATACGTATTCTACTGAGTAATTCAATGTTGTTTTTCAAAGTGATACGTAACGGATTAGGTACTGTGCATTATTTACTGTACTTGTAGAATTGTCTGTGATACTAATTGCAAAATGAAAACAATGTGTTAGAACTTTCGTATGGAATAATTTATCTATGAAGTTCCAAGATCTCCGATTTTATTGCGATTCCACGAATGTTTCTATTTTTTAACGTACCAACCTAATAGATTTAATAATTGAGCATGATTTATGAACTCCACTTTGTTTTGTTTTATCTAGGCAGCTTTTGCAGCGGCGAGCCACCAGTCTACTATGAATGAACAAAAATTATTTTTATTTTTATTACCGTTACACCACGAAACACATTGGTTTGGAGGTTTAGAAGCGCCTCGCTTCCTTTCAGATTTCCAACAAACATCAAATACGTTTTCTAAATCGATAGAAGAAATTTAACAATGTTATCAATAAGAGAAAATATTTCTTAATTTTTACGTGAATGAAAAATTTTAGAATAAAATATATTAAAGAATGCAAAATATTAAACCTTACAACTAAGTTGTTCAAAAACGTCTCGTTCTGGTTTTGTTCTCTTAGAAAGAAGAAGTGCGAAAGAAAATTAAGAATGCTGGTTTATTACAAATTCAAATGATTTATTTACTCTTTAACCCTCGACTAGTCGAATAGTTTACTCACTCCTCCCTTCCACCTCTACGTTTTGTGACAAATAAATACCATTACATAATTACTGAATGAATATAATACAATAATTGCTGTATTCAATCTACATTCCTAATTGCCAATACGAGCAAAAATTGGAAAATTACAATGCCGCCTTCTTCGGCTATGTGGGACGTGTCTTTGTTTTTTTCTAGATTGCCAGGAACTGGAGAAAAATAGAAATATATTTTTACTTATTTCCCATGTGCTTGGAAATTGAAATAAAACTATCCACCATGTGGTAAAGTCAGAATGTCTGTGGTTTTGTGAGATACCTTGGAACTTGGAAGAAACCAACAACAATGAAACTTGAAAATATTTATATTACATCGCCTATTCTCATACAGCGTGAACCGACTGAATTCCCCTTCTCAGTGAGTCACTGGTTACGACGCAGCTGAGGTAATGCGACAGCGAGGCTAGAAGGAAGAGTTCAGTTGATGTTATAGAGTTGCTGTTCTCGTTTTGCGTTATGGAACAGCGTTTTGGATATTCTTGTTATGTAAACATCTGTTGTATCGCATATCCTTGTATACTATACCATGTTGTAGCAGTATTCATCATATATTTTTGTTAAAATATTTAATTCATCGTAATGTTATTCGAGAATATCTATTTGTTATTTTAGAGAGTGTAACTTTTTGTAGAAACACTTAATAAAGTTAGGATCTGCAGCATTTGTGCTTCTGCAGGCCACTAGTAAAGATACTGATGCTATAGAGAAGAAAATTAAGAAATGAAGCCTCTTCAATCCCAGTCAAATAAATTGATGTAACCTTTCAATGTACCGGCCAACTGTTCGTTCTCATATTGCACAATGACATCTGAAAATTACTTAAGTCCTTTGCTTAACAGGCACGACGCCATATAACTTGCTTTTTCCCAAGGGAATCACTGCAGATGTTTTATACGGGTTTATCCAAATACTTCAGAACAAACACCACCCTGAATATAATATTCTTCTTTCCATAAATGTGTTCTAATAAAAAGAACACAGTCTTCTTTATTTGCATTATTCGCACTTATTTGCATCCAAGTACTTCTTCTGTGTACATTCATGTAACTGAAACTCGAGTATGACGCACTCTCTCCCTCATATATACGTCTTCACTGGCCTCCCTCCCTGTCATCTCCGACAATCTGTTTATCACAGTATGCACCATGAGTTAAAGGACGCCGACCGTACAGTAGATAAATTAGCAGGTACAAACAAGGCGAATAGCGAAAACATCGCCGTGAGATCTGGCGAGCTGCCCGTGCAAACAAAACGCGCGGTGCCCCCGCCCTCTTCAACACTCGCTCCTTACCCGCTCGCCCGCTAACCCGCCCACTCGCCTCGCCGCGTACTTTTCCTCCTTCACCTCCTCCTCCTCCAATCCCCGCTCACACGCTGGGGTACTCCTCATTGCTGGCTCGACACATCTTTATTCAACTGGGAAGTATTTTTGCTCTTTTTTGTTCGTCTTGCCACTCTTCTCGAGTTTCTTCATGTTGCTTGTTCATCTCGTTGCTTGTTTTCTTGTCCATTTTTTTCTTGTTTGTTTCGTTGATTTTTCGTCTCATTGCTTGTTCGTCCCGTTATTTTAACACTCGCACTTCTTGCCTGCTCTCTCGACTCGCCTGGCGCTTTTCCTCCTTCACCTCCTCCTCCGCTCACCTCTCACCGGCTAGGGTACTTCCCACTGCTGTTTTGTCTCGCCGTCCCGACACCTCTTTTGTTCATCGAAGCATTTCTGTTCTTTTTATATTCGTCTTTTCCACTCTATTTGCCTTTTCTTCTTATTATGTGTTTGGTTATTAAATGTTTTTTGTTAGTTCGTCTCGTTGTTTGGTCGTCTTGTTTCTTTCGTCGTTTTGCTTGTTCGTGTTTGCTTGTTTTCTTGTTAGTTTGTCTCGTTGCTTATCCGTATCATTGTTCGTCTCATTGCTTGTTCGCTTCGTTGTTTGTTCGTCTCATTATTTGTTCCTCTCGTTGCTTTGTCCATCTTTTTGTCCTTCTAGAATACCAAACTGGGAAGTCCGGCTTGTCAGTTAGTTGTGTACGTACGTCTGACTCTGTTCATTCATCAATGTGCACTCATATTAGCTACTACTTCACAGACTCTAGCCTAGTTGCGTCGTCTCATTGTTTTTCGCAATCCCCTTACTTTCAAATACTTACAACGTCTTACATTTCTAACAGTGTCATTTTGAAAACACTCACACTGCATATTCCATTCTTTGATTTTTATGTAGTAGTCTGTCCCACAGTGTGTCTTTGGGTATAACTCCGCAAATATATCGTCTCATTAACGGATTATAATGATTCCAATAACATTACCTGTATTTCTATGATAAACAAGACTTCATCAGCGAGAGTTTTTGACTGTTGCAACTCAGAACAATAAGTGAATCCTGCTTCGACGATATCGCTCGACGAGTCACCTTCGCGACCGCCACAGGGGCACCCTCGCACAGTTCCACCCATGAAACGGCGCGTTCTTTCGACCCCTCCCGTTCTTCCGGCCCCCCATCCGCCCCCGCCCTCCTCCCGCTTCCTCGTTCGCCAGGGTCACTCGCGCCCGCCCGCACACTGGCTTTCCCCCTCGCCCCCACTCGCCGCCCGCCGGCGACCGGAGCCCTCGAGCTGCACGTCTCGTGCGCTCGAGTGTCATCTCGAGTGAACCGAGTTCAGCTCCTCGACGCTCCGCCCCGCCCCGCCCTGACCAGGCCGGGCCGGGCCCCGCCGTCTGAAGAATCCGCGAGCCGCACCGCGCGTACCCACGGTGACGGAGCACAGTGGTCAGAATTGTATTTTTGGAGAACACATTAATTCTGAAGGTCTGAGAAAGGGCGTTAATTTATTTATTGGTTTTGCAGTTATGATTGGTTGATTGATTTTGTTCGATTAATTTCCACTGGATGATATAGTTCAAGCACAACTGTTGCCACTGCAGGGTTTCTGACCTTGAGGTTGTAGGGTTCAAATCTCGATAGAGGCGGATTTTCTATATTAGAGCACACTCCTAAGAATTCTAGCGGTTGACTGCTCTGAATGGTAGGTTTGTGTGGTTTCTTCGCTCAACACTAGTTGAATGTTGGAATAGTTCCTTAACAAATGAGCCAACCGAAAGACTGTGCGCGATCTTTCCCTCATCTTTCTTGTCCTATCCTCTCCCCTTACACACACACACACACTCACACTAACATGCACTACACTACCACATATTGCGGGAGACCGGTCGGGAGCTTGTCCCGGCTGGGGCGGTGCTCAGCTGGTCCTGGTTAGGGAGAAACCCCACAAGCAGACGGTGGGTCGGCGCCGGATCTCGCCATCCAGCGGGGGAAAATCACCGCGCACCTCCCGAGAAGAAAACATGCACTACACTAACGGGATTAATGACCAAAGCAGTTGACGCGCCCGGAAACAGGAACAAATCAAATCAAATCAAATCAAATCATGAGAGCATTGTTATCAACCGTTGTGTGGCTTTCGCTCCGTCTTGTGCGCTTGCTGCCCGTGCGCGGACGCCTCGGAGCCACTGCGCTGGCGTCGCGGGGCGGGGCGGGGCGGGGCGGGGCGGGGCGGGGCGGGGCGGGGCGGGGCGGGGTGACGCACCTGGCCGGCGCGGAGCGGAGTGGCGCCTGACAAGGGACGCCTTGTGCGCCGTCGCAACGCCACCTGGGCCGGCAGGACGTCGCATCGGCCACGACGTGCATCAATAGCCAAGACGCCCAGGCAGGCGGCCCTGCCCGCCCGGTCTGCGCGCGTACAACCGCAAAGAGGTGGCGTGTTTGATTAATAAACATTGCCCGGCACAGACCGCGCCTTGATAGTGCCGCCCGCTTGCCCGCGCCGCCCGCCGCCGCCCCCCGCCCGCCGCCGTCTGGCGGTGCATCCCAATCCCCGCCTCCTCATCCACCACATTGCCCATTCTACTTCATCTGTTCCCCGCAATCCTTGTCTGTTAGTTACTGCCTTGCTCGTCTTGTTTCTTTCTTTGTTTTCTTCCCGTCCCCCTTCTCTCCTTCTTCTCTCTTTCTTCTCTCTTTCTTTCTCTCATTATCTCTCTTTCTACTCCTCTCCTTTTCTCTGTTTTTCACACACACATCTTTCAGGACGCACTCCGTCTCTCGCGCCCTTAGCCTGTTGTTGGAAGGCCTTTTCTCCGACACATTTTGCTTGTACCCTTTGCTAATCGTATTTTCCATGTTGCTTCACCATATCCTCACTATTAGAGCTGAATTGTTTAATGAAACTTACTAAGTGAACTTGTCATTGCCAATTTGATTTTATTGGCTCCGTCGCACTTCCTATAAATCACACAATCTTTTTGGACAATATTCTCTTTCCACATCTCCTACTCTCCCCGTTTAAAATCTCGCCCACTTGTGTTTCCTGCCGTACCAACACCATGACGCAAACACGTCGTCGGCCGTTTCCGCACAGACTCTCCGCGCCGACTCCCCCACTCCAGGAACTCGCAATGTAGTCAAACTCAAGCGCAACGATCCACGGTCCTATACAAGGCCGGATGGTCATTTAATCCACTTCCCAGAAAGATGTATCTCTTGCGGAATACGAAACGCACCGATTGTTCAAATACAAACCCAGGCGATGGGGTATCCCTCACAAAGAACACGCTCCACTCGTGCGTTCAAGAGCCCTCCCTCACCCAAACGCAGCGGCTACTAATACCGGTGACTGAACGTGTGCGAGTGTGTGTGCGCCGGGGCCTCCATCTGTGCGCGGGACCCAGAAAGAGACGAGGCACTCGCGCGGCGCGCGAGCAAAAACGAGCACGAAGAACGCGAGGACGTGTGGAAGGAGCGAAGAAAATAAAAAGGCTCTCCGAGGGCTCAAGATAATTTTCTTAGAAGGAAATAAATAGGTTTGAACGCTGTTACTCGAAGCACTGAAAGTACTCTCTAGCCTGCGGCGGAATCGGTGACAGCGGTGGCGGCGACGGGGGGCGTCCTGCGAGAGGTGGGAGGTGGCTGGCGGCGGGTGTGTGACGGTGGCGGAGATGATAGCGGATGCCGATGACGGTAACTATAAAGCGGGCCAGTGACAACGATGACGGGGATGAAAGTGGCGGGAGAAGAGGCATTGGAAGCTGATGATTTGATGCTGAAAGTAATGCAGAACGTGCTAGTTAGAGCGATAATGAAGATGATGTGGAATACAGTGATGGCGTAATAAACTTGCAATAAGAATTTGGAGGGGGGATGGGGGGGCGGAGAATGTGCTTTGAAAATGGGGTGAAAGGGCCTAGAGAGGAATGTCGGAAACGATCCTCTACCGGACAAGGTGGAGCGGGACAGGGTAGATCAAGGAAGTGAGGAGCAGGGGGCTGGCCGAGCCGGGCCGGACCAAGGCGGGGATGGTGCCTAGATAGAGTGGTGGTGGCGGCAATAGAACTGACGATGCCTGTAGCCATACCCATAGCGGTAAGGGTGACGGCATTCGCAATGGCATCTCCGCATAGAAGCAGCGGGAAAGGTGGCGGCAGCAACAATGAGACTGGCAACAATGGAGGTGGTAGTGGGATGGAGGAGCTGTGGTGTCGTGGCGGCGGTGGCGGCGGTAGCGGTGGTGGCGGCGGCGGTGGCGGCGATGGCGACGATGGCGGCGATGGGTGAGGTGGCGGCGGTGGCGGCGGCGGGGGTGGCGGGGGGTAGCGGTGATGGCGGGCGGCGGGGTGGGGGCGGTGGCGGCGGTGGCGGCGGCGATGGCGGCGGTGGCGGCGGTGGCAGGGCGGATGGGCCAGCTGCCTGGGGGCATGCCGGGAGACAAAAGAGGGCGGCGGGGCGTCGTGCCTGACGCGACTTGGCGCTTCGCTTTGATCCAAAGTCATCAATACAAACGGCGGTCGCCACGGGCCACCGCCGAGAGGCCACGCGCGCGAAAACACACGCGCACTGCGTCACGCGCGTTCACGCACGTGTGGAGGCGACGTGCGTAAGTGCGTAGTGGCAGCGGTGGCGAGTGACACGTTCATATAAAACTTTCGTTGAAGGTAAGATGAGAAAGAAATTAAAGGTATTTATCACGATATATTCAATACTTATGTAAAGAAAAAAGTACTACTTTGCCTCTAACACTGTCTAACGCTCAATCAGAAGGTGTTTCATTTTAGATATTAAATTACTTTGAATATTGACCACAGCACATGTAGTGAAATAAAATAACATGGGTAACATTAGTGTAAGAAATTGAAAAATATGTAATATAACAAAAGCAATAATGCTTTATAGAAATTACCAACATATCTGAATACGTCGCTTTAATAATCAATACTCTCACAAATATTTTTCGCAGAAATATTTCCGTATCAACTGAAAAATTCTAGAAACATAGTATTGCATCTAGTATAAGAATTTCTGAAAAAATAGCAATTGACATTACTCGTGTTTATTTTAAATTTTACAAAACGTTTTGGGAATAGTAAGGATACGATACAGCACTAAGAGCAGAAATACAAAAACGCTTTATGGCAAAACTCCATTTCAAACACATAACCCTGTTATTACATAACATATCAATGATTATTCAGTTGCTTGCCTAAATTCCAATTTTCATACTTTCAATTATCAAAATCAACTAACTCTTTGCTAGCTGTGCCTCACATTGGCCCGACGCTGGCATCGGATGTGATTTCAGGTTGGGATTCACCACAGTTGACTCCCCCACACTCACAGCCGCACATCCTCTTCCCCCAATCTACACACGCGCACGCAAACAACCACGCGGGCACGCGCACGCGTAAAGCACACAAACAGTGGCGAGTCCTCACACGCGACGCACGGACCGGCCGACGGACTGAGAATCCGCACCTGGATATTTTTATGACCGTGTCATTGGCGTCTTTGAAGTCCCGGCAACTTCCTTCAGTCGCACTTCCCCTCACCATTGCGTCGTCCGGCCCCCATCCCCTTCCCCTTCCCTCTCCCCGTCCTCCTCCCCCCCTCCTCCCCGTACTGCTCTCCCGTCCTCCTCTCCCGTCCTCCTCCCCCTTCCTCCTGTCCCTGTCCCGTCCTCCTCTCCCGTCTGAAGTTCGATTCCCGACGGTCACAGGATTTTGGACACTGGCTTTTCAGCGAGGTCGAGTTCACTTGCCGCTTGAAGGAGAATTCTAGCAGTCCACTGCTATGATCGATAGTTCTCCAGTCAACAGCAGACGAATGCCGGAGCAGTACCCTAATAAACGAGAGACAGACCGCGCGCGATCTTTTCTTCTTCTTCCTTGTCCTATTCTCATCCCTTACTTACTACACTACTACACATGCACTACACTACCGCACATGCACTACACTACCACAAATTGGGAGGCTAGTCGGGCGCTTAGAGCTTGGCACGTCTGGGGCGGCGTCACTCTGGTGGGAGATACCTGGTTAAGGAAAATCCCGCTAGCTGATGTAAGTTCGGCACCGGATCTCCCCACGCAGCGGGGAAAGATCACTGCGACCTCCCGACGGAAAACATGCACTACGCTTATGTGATTAATGACCTTAGCAGTTGTCACGCCCGGAATCACTAATAACCCGCCAATCCTCCCACATTTGCCTCCCTCGTCATATTCCCCCATTCTCCTCTCCCTTCCTCCTGCTCCGTCCTTCCCTCACCCTGTCCACTTTCCGTTCGCTTTCTACTCTTTTCTCATTCTCTATCTGTCCTCTTTTGATACCCTTCCATCCTCCACACATTCTCACGCCCTCCTAAGTCCACTCCCTTCCGTCGTCCGAAGTTCCTGCTCTCGCCGGCGCATGCGCCGAGGGAGAATTATTCGAGGTCTATTTCGTTAATTTTAAACCGCAGCGATCGTAAATTGTGTCGATTTACGTGCTGCAGTAGGCGGCGAGCGTCAGAGGGCTACAGTGGTTGGGAAGTAGCAACTAGGCGAGACGCATACCAATCTTTGTCGAGTATAAATAGCATATTGAAAGAAGAAGTATTTTTTAATTCAACTTATTTCACACATGCGGTCGCTATGACATGTGATTTCACACGTTTCACACTTTTATTTGCAATGATTATTGAGAGGTCTAAAACATAAAATATCAATATCAATTTAGATTAATTAAAACGTAATTTCATGAAGACCATAACCAATCGTTTTTCTGTGATTACACAGTTTAAAATAATGTAGTTTACATTTTTGAAGCAGATGACAGTAGAGTTTAAAGCAGACTGCGGTAAAAAGAGAAATATAGCTGCTAAAATTTGAAATGTTTTTTGTACACTAATATTTGCTTGGTGCACGTTAAAACTCATTGGTTCAGAAGGATAACGTACGCAAACTATTCCGTAACGTACTCCAAACAACACAAAGCGACAGAAATAAACATATGGGATACATTGTAGTCTCGTCCGCGTGAGCGATGTCAAAATTATAGCGTGATAAAAGAGACCACTTTAGAGATCCCGAAACAAGAAGTACACAAATAGTTTTCTGACTTCCACGTAAGACTTTTATTTACACGTGAATAAGAAAAATAATCCTATTGAACGAATTCTAAGAATGACGTCAAAGTTAAACAAAAGAAAAAAGGAACGAAAAAAGGAGTCTCTTAATCCGTGATTTCGACATGACAAAACCTTGTAGTGACAATTTTTTTACGATTGTGAAATGTTACTGTAACGAATTTATTCAGCATCTTCTAGGCAATGTAGCAAAAGATAAAAAAGCAAAACAAAATTAATACGTAACCTACAACAATGGACTACGCATTCTCTTATCCAAAGTAGTAGTTTCTAACATCGCAATAATCTCCTAAGCATCTTACTTTACCCCAAGTGTGTATTCTAGTTTCCTGGAAGTGATTCGACGTTATATGTTATTCGTTTTATTATTTCTTCTCTCAAATAACATTCTTTAAAACATTATTAAAACATTATTAATTCAAATTGTTTTATTTTGTTCCAATCAAATCTATTAATCAGTGAAACACGTTCAGTTATATGTGGTTGTAAACGGTTGAACTGTTTCTCTGACAATGAAAGGCAATGTACCAAAGAAGAAGAATTACATTTAAAACACGAAGTGGGTGCAATAAATTTGGCTACGTTGTTGCCGCGCGAGGGGGGCGTGGCCACTGCCGCGCGACAGCCGCCGAGGCGACGCGTCGGCGCGGCGCAAAGCGCGAATAAATAGCGCGGAATCCCGGCGGCGGACTCCGCGCGCTGCAAATGCTAAACGCACACCGTCCAGGTCACGGCCACCAACACCAAGAGCTCCTTCACACGGCGCCACTCAGCAGCGCTTCCGAGTGGCGCTTCTGTTGGCAAAGCATTGGTTGAAATTGAGCTAAATTGTGGATTCGATGGTATAACGGTCAGCGTACCGGACTGTTGTACCCGAGTTTGCGGGATAACCCGATCGAAGCCGTGGATTTTTAAAAGCGACGTACGCCTTCCTTCGGAGGGGAAGTAAAGCCCTCGTACGCCTTCCTTCGGAGGGGAAGTAAAGCCGGCTGCCCCATGTAGTAGATTTACTGCATGTTAAAGATCCTCAAGCCTAAAAGAAGCCTCTGAGCAAAATTGAGATCCGCCAGTTTCGTCGCCCAAGATAATACCTCCTTTCTCCGTTAGGTGGTGAAAAGAGCGTATCGAAATCTGCGTGGTTAGACGGAAGAGCGGGCCTGATGGCCCGAGTCTCGCCACGTAAAATAAGGCATTAACTAAACTAAACTAAAATTCACATGAGTGGTGCTTCTGTTGACGTTGGATTAAATTGAGTTCAATTCAAACCAGCAGCTCAGATGCGCTTCCGACAGCAGAAATCTAAATGGCAGCCTTCACACTTCACCTACAGCCTTCACAGCCAAATGGAAGTGTCACTGAGCTTAGGTTTTAACATGTAGACTGTCTTGCGGCCACAGGCACTCAAAATGGTGACACACGAATCCTTCCTTTCCCACGCTTAGAGGCATAATTTTATTAAGCTGAGCTTATAAGATATATTAATAAATTGGTGAACTTAAGTTCAGTATGATAAAACGCGCGGGGTAGTGTTTAGCGTCTTTGTATCTCGTATCAATTAATCATCTTTCAATTATATTTAGCTTTTAAACTTTATTTACTCAGAAAAGTTTAATGCCTAAAATCATGAGCCCTTACACTTGAATTAACTCTCAAATAAAGAGTATTTCCCATTTATTATGCACATATGATACATAGTACTCAAATTTGAAAATATAAAACAAAATCCAAGAAGCTACAATATAATATTATATTTATATACTTATATTTTTAAGTTATGTTTCAAATACATGTTGTGGCAATATAGATTATTAAAAAGTGAACTGTTTAATACAAACATACTACATATTGGCACATTTTATCCAAATTAATATTATTTAAACAAAAATAATTTAAATTAATTTTTTTATAAAAAAATTGTAAAAATATATCCCCCCCCAAATTTGCTCCTCAATAGAAGATTCGAAATCCCGCCTCTGTGTTCACTTAACCATGAAGAACGTCTCGGGCTGCGTTTCGGAACCGCAGTTATCAGCGACGACCGGCTCCCCAACTAGGGCAACGTGCTCTGGTGCGCCGGGACCAGCTGGCATGCTCCTAGGCAGATGCTTGATGTAGTGCGGGAATGCATGTTACAGCCGCGTGCCGGGGAGTCTTGGAGAACGACGCGACAGCTGCGACCTAGCACCGGCATTGCCCAGGAGGTGCGCATGCGCACATGCATCATCGGTGGGCCGTGAGATGAGACAAACCCGTCTATTCATACGCGCGATTTTCTATATTTATTTTATTTATTTATTTTACGTCAAAAAACAGTTGAAACTGCGTATGACGTGCTATGGGGAGAAGTGAATTCTGTGCACATTTTCAAAATTGTGTGATCCCTACACTGAGTCATATACTACACAAATCTTGAAAATTAAAAAAAAGCTCTCATGTAATAAAATCTATTTTCAAGGATAAATAAGCCATAAATTTTGGATTCTTATCCATGTTGTCCTTCGTCAAGAAACCCTTCCTTTCCGTACGATGGTGGTAATCAGAGTGATGAGTAATTTTTAGGCCCTATACATATGTAGATAATATACTAACGTATGGCTAAAATTACAATTTTATATCACTATAATTTGATAATGTCTGTTCTACAAATATAATCATGTGTGTTTCCGTTTTTCGATTCGGCATTGCGATTCTTTAATCATTGGATTGCGAACAGCGCGTTAGAGGATGAAAGCATTTTGGATATTGTTTGGTCGCTCAACAAACAAATAAATTGTACTCATTTAATGTGAACTGCAATAATTTTTCAAAATAATATTGCTTAAGTAATACAAAGAAGATAAAACACTTATGTAACATAGATGGTTTTTTTCAAAGATAAATGAATAAAACAAGAATTCATTAATATTTTAACACCTTTAATAGCAATAGACCCATATTAATATTCTTCATGAAGTAGATACATTTCAAAATTAGGGTACATGTAAATGAATCACAAAATAATGAATGCAATTAAAAAAAAATTAGACGGAACATATGATAAGATATTCTTGACATCAAACTATTCTTTCATCAACGCATACTCAATTGATACCCTCTGATACTATTTTTAGTGTACTGTTTTTTTACAAGTAAGTTTCAAGTTCTTACAATAATTCCGATATCAGGTTTTCTTTGTTAAGGTCCAATGTTAAAACTTACACTAACATGCACTACACTACCACATATTCCGGGAGACCGGTCGGGAGCTTAGAGCTTGTCCCTGCTGGGGCGGTGCCCCGCTGGTGAGAGAGTCCTGGTTAGGGGGAAACCCCACTAGCCGACGGTAGGTCGGCGCCGGATCTCGCCATCCAGCGGGGGAACAACACCTTCTCCTTCCGATGAAAAACATGCACTACACTTACGGCATTAATCGGAGCTAAGCTGTTGACGCGATCGGAATCATTAACAACCAACCAATCAACCATCCAATGTTAAACCTGTCATCTTAAACCGATCTCTACTGACGTCGTGAATGGAATTCCACGGGAGCTTGGAGTACGGCTTCGAGAGGCGCTGTGCTTAGATATCGTAAGTCCGTGGCTATCGAATAGGGGCATTTTCTCGTTGGCGCAATGACCCTCACAGTTGTCGCCACTGCCTCTGCAGCCCTCACAACGTACCTCACTGCACACCGCCTTTTTCGCACAACGCCCCTTTCACCAACACCGCCCTTTTCGCCGTTTCCACCCTGTCCAACGCACCTCCCCACCCTGAGACCATTGCCGCCGTTCCCGCCTCCGTCCTTACACCATCGTCTCCGAATCCGCCATCACAATTCCCACCGCAGCTGCAACCTCCGCCCCCAGCTCCGTCTCCGCCCCCGCACCTACCCCCCTCTGCCCTACAACCACCGGTAGCGGTTGCTCAGTGCATCAACTGATGTCACTGCAGCGCCTCTGACTGGGAGGTCCTAGGTTCCCACTCCCCACGGCGGCAGGATTTTCGACACTAGCTTTTCAGCTAGGTCGAATTCAGTCGCTGTGTGGAGGAAAATTCTAGCGGTCGGCTGCTCTGATCGGTAGTTTTCCGTGGTTTCTCCGATCAACACCAGGCGAATACCGGAGCAGTACCCTACAAAACGGGCCACGGACCGCGCGCGATCTGTCCTTCTTCTTCCTTGTCCTATCCTCACCCCTTACACACACACTTAAACTAACATGCACCACACTACCACATATTCAGGGAGTCCGGTCGGGAGCTTAGAGCTTGTCCCGGCTTGGGCGGTGCCCCGCTGGTGGGAGAGTCCTGGTTTGGGGGAAACCCCACTAGCCGACGGTAGGTCGGCGCCGGATCTCGCCATCCAGCTGGAGAAGACCACCGCCATCTCCCTAGAAAAAGCATGCACTACACTAACGGGACTAATGACCGAAGCAGTTGTCGCGCCCGGAAACACGAACAAATCAATCAATACAACCATCCCTTCATGGCCACAGCTTCCGTCTCTGCCTCCGCCACCACCTCTGAAACAGCCCCAACATTGCTGCCGACGTCGTCCCAACTCCTTCGTCCCCCCGCAATCCCGGCCCCCCCCTCCCTACACCCCCCCACCGACACAAAGCCCCAACTGCGCCGTCCCGAGAGGCGCGGACTGGCTGCACATGCAGGCAATGCGTGGAGCGCGCCCGTGCTTTGAAGACGCCGCCGACCGACACAAAGCCCCGAACTCCCGTCTTCCCGACACTCACTCCGTTGCGAATCATTTTGGAACGCAGCGATTGGTCAGTTACAAATTATTTTCTCATAATTATATTTTACAAGTTTAATAATTATTATTTAAATAATACAATGGATATTAAGTTAAAATTGGTTTGTGCTTGATCGTCACAATACTGATATATAAAGAAGGAAAATACTCTTTTTCATTGCTCGGAGATTCACTTACACCCGACATGGTTCATTATTTAGGATATATGATACGGTGATTATGAAATGAGTTATAGCGTAGCAAAAAGAGCGAGAGTAAGTGAAAATTTTCTGAAAAAACGTACCAAAAACATGGCCTTCGCCGTACAGATGTTTTATCAGAGGCACCTCGTAATGTGACGTCGATTTGGATCCCAGACCATACATGCGTAACGTTAACCATAGAATGATAGTCGTATGGGCAAATGGGATTGGAGAAATATTTGTAGTATGGGGAAATACAATGGTCACACTTTCTAATTACTACATTTGATGGTTTGGAAAAGAATATCTGTTCATATTAAAACACTATTACGAATGTCAACCGCCTTATGTGACATCTACCCTAACGATTTTGAACTCTAAATTCATTCTTTGTTATGAATTCAGCGTCTGACGCTTTCAAGTATAAGTTTCGTGCTTATTAGAATGGTGTTTATTAAAATTCATAACGTTTGAGCAATTACGGAAATACGAATTCCACGTGCACCAGCAAAGATTCATGGCGACTACCCGTAGAAAGCTTGCGCACTGACTATATAACTATGGCTTTGATCACACTTGGATTAGATCATCAGGCGGTAAATTTTTTCAAACATTTTTCACACTGATGCAACCTGCAGGAAAATTCTGTATTTAAGATTGATTGATTGATTATTAGTGATTCCGGGCGCGTAAACTGCTAAGGTCAAGTCCCGCACGTGTTGTGCATGTTTTTGCTCGGGAGGTGGCGGTGATCTTCGTCGGCTGGATGCCGAGATCCGGCGCCCACCTAACGTCCGCTAGTGGGGTTTTCCCTTAACAAGGTATCTTCCACCAACGGGGCACCGCCCAGGCGGGACAAGCCCTAAGCTTCCGACCGGTCTCCCGGCATTTGTGGTCGTGCAGGACATCTAATGTATTTGCGTGTAAGTAAGAGGCGAGAATAGGTCAAGGAGTGGGAAGAAAAGATCACGCGCGGTCCGAGACCCGTTTGGTAGAATACTGCTGCAGTATTCGCCTGGTAATGACGGAAAACTACCAATCAGAGCAGGCGGCCTCTAAAATTCTCCTCCAGCCACAGACCTCGATCTTGGTCCCAGACTAGTGTCGAAAATACTGCCACCGTCGGGACTTGAACCCCCAAACCCCAGGTGTTTAAGAGAACCACTGGTCGGACAGATTTGAGTTTTCGATCACTGTGCTTTGAAGACGGCAGTGGCGGCGGCGGTGGCGGCGGCGGCGGCTGCCCAGCTGCGGTCGAGATGGCCGCCTCCACCGCCGCCGCCGCCGTTGCCGCCGCCGCCGCCGCCGCCGCCGCCGCCGTTGCCGCCGCCGCCGCCGCGACGCTCCATCAATAGACGCAGGACGTCGCTGCGGCGTCTGCAACGACAGACGGCCGCTTCAAAGGTCTTCACTCTGGCGGCCGAGTGGCTTCCAAGGAAGTCGCTTGTGTGTGGGCGGGGCTCCGCCGCACCCCGCACCAGCGCTGCGCACGGTGAAATGGAGAACTGCGAGATAAAAGAGCCCCGCCACCTGATGCACTTTTGGCTGCGGGTCGTTCGGTTCGCGGGGCGGACGGATATATTTAGTTGGACGGGTGGCTTTTGTAGGCTATCTACTGGAAAATTTGGACCAAGCTGAAATACGTATAGCTCGCGATTGTCTGTGTTCGTGACGAAATTAAATTGGTTGCATAAGGGACTCCTGTCTTTGTTGATTCTGAGAGAACACACTTCTTACACCAATTTGTGGAAATGTCACTATTTGGTGTCATTACAGGCTGATGAATCCCGTCATAATCATTTATAAGCCAGGGCTTAATCATCAAAATACTTAATTAACCAAATTTATTAGAAAGGAAAAGGAAATCATTCTGTCTACAATGTCAAATGGAAGTAATTTTATTCACATTCCACCAACACCATTCACCATCCCCTGCTCTCCCCTCCCCGCCCAACCGAACCCTACCCTGATTCACACCGCTCCGCCGCCCTCGTCCCCCATCACCACCATGCCACGTATTTTGCTTTTACCCTCCATTTCTTCAGTCTACATTTTTAATGCAAGCATGCCTTTTATGTGGATGTACTAATGGAATATATTTTAATCATTTACAATAAATAGATGAGAAAAAATGCAGTATTATTTTTATGGGTTTATTCCTTTTAATCCCTTTAAATGTTCTGTTTTTACTACGTACTGTCTCTTTCTGTTTTGCTGACTCTTCATGAAGGTCAGAAACACATGGCCGACATTTTGTTAAATTGAAGAGTTGTGATACGATGTGGTGAAATAAAATGTGTTAAAATTTGTGTCCCTAAATAAATTCTGGTCACTGAAACCAGTGGTTTTAAAGCATTTATGTATTTACTTTGGACAAATCTCTAAAATAAGTAGATTTCTTTGCAATTTGTGGGATGGGTTACTTCATAGATTTAAGCAGAAGCGCATGCTATTCTTTTATACATATCTGAGATTTTACAGTTATTTATTATGAATGTATTGTACGTTACTACAGTTTTAATAATGTTAATTTACGGAACATTCTTCATTAACAAAATAATGTTATTTTCGAGATATTTCTTTAGAAAAATTTACAGGCTTGGACATACTACATTACGTTTCCGAATATACCTACCACTCTAATTTTACTAAAATATTATTCAGAGTTGTGATACTTTAAAGTCATTTTAAATATACGGCAGTACCTATTGAACGTTTCCTGTGACTTAATGATGATCAAAAGGGAACGACCAAATTTCCGAAAAATACTCCAATGAGTCGTCACACAGAACAACGAAGAGAAAAACACACATATCAGGATAAAGAAATATACCGCCATAAAACCTCAGAATCCAAGAGCGTCTGCGTAAAAGTCATTCCATGTGGTATAAAGTAGAGTGGCGTTACATTGGATCCGCGTCCTTCGGAGTCGTAAAATTCCTGTAGTTCGAAGATGGACGCCTGATTTACGTCGCTATTCGGGCGTCATTTCGAATCTACGTTCAGGTGATGCAGTTGTGGCGTTACGAGAAACACTTTTTAATTATATAAACTCATATAGAGATCGTGTTATTTCGAGAACACAAACAAAGAAGAAATACTCGGCATAATATCAGGGTGAAAACCTGAAACTACCTTACCAACAGCTCTCCACAATTTTAAAACAAATGATCCCCGCGTCCTCCGGTAGTGACCAGAGATGAAGCTATGTCAGCCACAGCGTTTGACGCTACTTCACAAGATGTCCACGCTCTGTACGCGAATGAATAAGAACCGACCAGACATGCAGAGCTTCGTTGGGGAATGCCCACCGCTGCGGGGCCGGGATTGCACCTTGGGGTACGCCCTCACCGCGCGCAAAGAACGCGTGACCAGGCGTGCATCGAGGCGACCTCCCTGTTTCCGCGTTCCGCCAGAGATTCTGGGCGGGCGCCCGTGCGCGCCGCCAGGCTCCTCCACCCCTCTCCCCTCCCCCTCTTCCCCGCCCCCTCCCCCCGGCCAAACCGGCGCGCGGGTCCCGAGCACCTGCCGCGGTGCGGCTCCGGCCGGTCGACCCGCGTTGTTCGGATGTCTTCGTCCTGACGGGGCCTCGCCCTGTTGTGTCTACGGCCGATCCCGATCGCCTATTTTCGTGATCGAGTTAAAATAGTTGGGCCATGCGTCGCGAGGCGGTGGGGGTGTGGTGACGGAGAGGGAGAGGTGTGAGGACGGTGAGTCCGATTGTGTGGAGCTGTGTCTGTGATGGTGAGGGAAGTGACTGACAGAGATGGCACTTGCTAACCGGAGATGGCAAAGTCCCCGTGTGGGAGGTGCGCGGAAGTGATGATACAGAAAGTGGACAGTGTGATAAGTGAAGTGAATGTGGAGGTGGGATAGCGTTAGTATGTAAGATGAACGTTTAAGAGGATGTGTTATGACACAGGTGTTTGCTGTGAAGAAACTGTGCCTTCAACGACAGAAAGACACTTTGCATCACTTGTTACAGATGTGATGGCACGGGAGAATACCAAGGGCTGTAGAGGCAATGTTGCACAGGCAGATGAGGTGCTTGACTATGGTCAGAAGGAAAGAGTGACGGAGAGGAGGTAATGGCTACTGTGACAGCACCGACAGAGACAAGAAGGGGTCAAGAAGGTCGTCTGCTCTCTTTAGGACACGGAGGGTCGCGGTCGAATATTTTTATTTAATCGGTTTTTTTAGACTCAGGTAGGAAAAGGTTAAACGCTTTCCATTCCTCTTGCGAGTGCCTTTGGCCATGCCAAGATTAATACGTGCCAATTCGAACGCAATCTGTTTGCAGGGCGGATCTGCACTCGCCCTGCCACTAACGCGGTCTGGCTACGCTACGAGAATGCTGGTCTCGAAGTAGAGACTCCTAGAACGAATGTGTAGCACTGAGAAATGCATCGGCTCTTTGCAGTAGGCGATGGTTTGTTTGTCCTTGTTTTTGGCAAACCTGCTTTGCTACGCAATGCCCTGTAATGCGTACGTGTTTGGAACAGTTCAGAGAGGTTATTGACGTCGTTTCAAAAATATCATCTCTTCCTATTTCAGACAACTAATTGATAGTTGCTTTTGGTTTTTAAATTCCATTTAAATGGCTGCCAGCAGCACAATGCAAAATTTCCTCTACCTTAATTTGAAAACCGAAAAAAATTAATTAAAAACTAATATCTAATAATTTTATTACGCAATTGCCAAGACTATTCAGTTATGTTTATTTATTCAATAATTCAATACGACTAGAATTATTTACAAGTAATTGCATCAATATACCGTGTAAATTCGTATCTCATACATTCCTTAGAGTGGCGGGAAAAAGTTAAAAAGTGTTTTGAAAGGATTCATAAATAAAATATCTTATAAATGTATATTAGAGTGTACTAAATAGTTAAAGATAGTAATAAAATTGTGTGCACTGATTTATTTCTACAACAGCGTTCTAATTTCAAAATTGTAGGTTGCGTTAGAATTGCATTAGATCAATAGGAATACAATAACGTGTGTCAAGGAACTGTAGTTATTTTGTTTTTATGCTCGTTTTTATGAGAGTAGTACTATTGGTTATTAAAAGAGAATGTAAATACTTTTATAGACATTAAATGTGATTTACATGAACTGAGATTCGAATGATGAACGAAACCTTCAAATTACTAAGAAAATTTCAAACCATAAATTTTTAATTAACTGCAATAACTCGTTTTTCATGCACCTCTTTTCATTCAGCAAAATCAATTTCTGTGGAACAGATGTCATTGTACTATTTATTGACACTAATAACGGAATTTTTTTCGGGTACATAAATTCTCGTTCAATTATTCTTTATCTTAATGGACCTATATTCAGAATATAATGTACAACGTGTCAACCGATATTACGACTTTCCGCCTGCAATTTGTTCCTTTCTGTTTCTTACTACAATGATACAAGGACCATATTGTATGTTCTCTAAATCTGTTTACCACAGCTGTTTGGCTCATCTTTGGGGAGCAGAAAAGAACATGGCATAGAGACTCTTTGGCTCCTGCTGTGCAAGTCACAGCAGTGGAATTCTGCTTGCACCAAATAACAATGCAACTAGGCATATAACGACCAGCAATCAACTATATGTTGCGCTGAATATGTTGTTCAAGAATGAATCTAACGACGAGAGATGTAGTTGAGTAACAAGTCTGTTTAAGCTTTTCTGAAATCACCACATCACGATTCATACGCAAAGAAGGGATTGTTTCTGTTGAAATCTCTCACGTGCTTCATTTTGTATAGTACACAATTAACATTCTTAATTTTTTATTCAAATAGTATCTCTTGTATTAATTAAAATGATTCCAAAAAATTGTAAAAACGAAAATCATCAAATAAGAACCATACATTTTTACAACACGTCACTCTACACGATTATTGTTTTACAAATATTGTGCACCTCTTAGATAAACGAATGAAGTGCAGCCATTGATTCTTAAAAAATGAGGGAACGACGATTTACCAATAAATAATTAATGTCTTTATGTGAATTCAAATCTGACATTATTTTATCAAATTTGGATCTACGAAATTTCAAGGCTATCAAGCGACATGTGTGTATAACCCTCTTCTAACATCAGGTATCCCGCTTGATTCACGATCTCACCAATAATATTTTATATCTCCACATCACGGGCTCCTCATGGTTCATGGTTACCCTACCACCTTTATACAGTGTAAGTCCAAGTAAATCGCCTATGTTACCTGCGCAGGAAAAGGAGAGGGCATAAAGATGCAAGATGCCTCCAATGTTTACGTACACAAAAAGATGGCACAATTTCAATGTAGCACGAAGCGTTTGAGAACAGATAGGAATGAATTTCATATTCTTACTGATTCCATATGAAACTTGGACATAATGAACACGAATTATCACCCCAAATCTTACAAACTGTTTAACTGACTCACTATTACAGATGTCTTTATGTACACAACATTTTTTCCTTATGTGGCTTAGGAGTTTATAATCTAATAATGTAGATTTTATGAAATATAATAAATAAAATATATAGGGGAGATGGGTTAACATAAAAATAAAATTATTTGACTTGAAGAGCTTGCAGCTATTTCATAATTACTTTTGGTAATGGAATTAGGAATGCTAACACTACATACACATTAAACAACGTTGATGATGATTGACGAAAAAGGTAGGTAAAGTTCGTGTCAGAAATTTTTCATTTACTAAGTAATTATTCTACATTTTTTACGACTAAAAACAAGTTGTAAGGATTCAAAAATATGCAGTAAGCTTTATTATATATAAAATCAACAAACGATTTATGATTATAATGACAACAAATGATTTATATTATATATAAAATGAACAAACGAAAGAAATCTCTCGAGGCTTTTTCAGATAATGGAATAGGTGCATTCAACACTAGCGAGAGGATTTGACATTCACATCGTTGCCAGGTCAGGAAATGAAGACCTACCGTGCGCACCATTCTGCACAGCACATGCTGCAAGGATGCCACTTGCCAGCTTTGTAACATTCTTCTCCTTACGCCGTTATGTTACGTCAATGGACATTGCTGGCTCCGCTTCCGCGCGCCTGCCACTACCGTTCGAAAGTCATCGTGCACGTTTCTGTCACCTCCGAATTGGTGATCAGTGTCACCTTCAAACGCTAAAATCCACTTGCAAACACAATTGTCATAGGTAATGCCACGAGTGATTTGGAAATTGTCGATAAATCTGCGATTCACAAGGCGAAGAGGGGATTTATCTGAGAATTTTCAAAGCACGAGTGGTGTCTACTAAGACTATTCTACGAATGAAATTACGTTCAACAGAGTTCCAAAATGCGCCAAATATTGAAAATAACAGAAAGAAGTTTAAAATAAAAGAGGCTATAATATAGTATATACGCGGTTTATTGCACATCGTCACAGCAATCCATACATATCGCCACCTGTGATAGATGAGTCGCAGATTATTATTGACCATTACGGAGGGGGAGAACAATCGAAAAAAAAAGCAAATAATTTTTTGAGATGCCCTGTTTGGTGCATTTATCTGTATAGATAAGCAATATTGTTTTTAATTTTACGAGTGGAATAGCGAGAGTAATTACTACAATATCCATAGTCTATGTCGCTACCATTCACTATTAACAACATCTTCATTCATCTCGATAATCAACTAAGCTTCATAGAATCATTTGAAGTGTTCAAATCTGGCAATAAATTACAAACCAAACGTAAAAAAAATTTGAGCTTCACGTAACTTTCTTCAAAATACTGTTACACCATTCCAAAAAAGAATTAAACTTCCATTGAAAATCCACCACAATAACTTCATTAGCACACACTAATAGCAACACTAGCATCACCGTAATTACCTTTTCCCCTCGCCAACCGCATTTATCTTCTCCAACCCTTCCTTGGCCCCCTTGGCCGGCCCCGCAGGGCCTCCGCGTGCAATTTGTCGCCGGCAGCGCATTCGACGCACGATTGTTCAGCCGCTGATCCCCGCGGCGAGCGGCCAGCGCCGGCTTTTAGGAGGCCGTTCCGAGCGCGTCTTTGTCGGCGGCGGCGGCGGCACCGGCCGTAAATACGCGACGCGATAATGCGAACGCGACGCGCGTAAAAATACACAAAGCGATCGCTATTGGAACGGAGTTCGTCACTTGGCCGCCGCGAGAGGAACGCGACGGGCAGAAGGCGGGCGAATGCACACACGCCGCCTCGCACAGTCGGGCTGACGCGCGTTTGGGAGCAATACACGCAAGCTCGGTTGAAGTTCAGGTTTTTATCCCCTTTGGTTTTCTAACATTAAACTGTGCGAAATAGAGATCTGTTTCGTAATAAGAATTATTCAAACACAAGTGTTTTAATGATGCAGGGTCTCCTATTATTATCAGTCACATTTCCCAGGATGGATATGGAAATGCAATGAACACGTAATACAAGCTTTACAAAGAAGATAAAACTTAATATGACATATGTACCGTAATACCTTAATACAGTGCTCAATTCGTTATCAAATTTGGCTTAACGGCTTTGTTTGATAATTATCCAATATCGTACTGTATAAAATGTTTCGACTCGCTGAGATGGCCCACGGCAAAAACAGTTGCCTCAGCAGCAACTCTGACAGGCAGGATCCATGTTCAAAACTAGTTAAATAGATAGTTCAAATTCAGTCGCTGGCTGGAGGAGAATTCTAGTGGTCGGCTGCTCTTATCAGTAATCGTTTCTAGACAATACGAAATGAATGTTGGAGCAGTTCTCTTCACTAACGAACAGCGCGCAATCTGTCCCTCCTCATCCTTGCCCCCTCCTTTCACACCCGCCCGTTTACATACACTACACTACGACACATACCGGAGGAACAGTCTTGATCCTGCTGGCGATGCCTGGCTAAGGGAGATACCTGGGGTGGAAGCACTCAAGCTGACGAGTAGAGCGGTGCCGGATGTCACCATCCAGCGGGGAAGCAACAGTACCACGACCAGGGATTTAAAATGCACGATATTAACGGCACAAAATCTCATAGCAGTTATCATGCTTGGAATCATCAATGACTAATGGACTAAAGAGGGCATAGTGTAGCCTCACGTTGGCGGCCGTGGGTGGGAGGAGGAGCTGAAGTATCGCATACTTGCGGGCATGAACAGCTAGGCGACGGCGCTGGGATAAATTTGGAGAAAGGGCACGCCAGCTTGACCGGGAAGGTCACGTGGTAGACGCGAGCCTCCCTCCCACACCTAGGACGGTCACGTGACGGCTGCACTCTGGTATAAAATCGAGCCGACGAGCTCAGACGGCGGGTTTTAATTCTGAAAACCTCGCGCGATGCGCAAAACTTTACGCCCAGGCTGGAGCGTGTCGTGCCTAGTGCACGGGTGACGAGGTCACGGTAGTGGCGCGGGAGTAGCGTCAGAGGAGGCGGGGACTCCCTAGCTATGTGGGGGTATCCACAGGAAAATACTCAAAAGTGTGTAGTTTCGGAGCAGAAGTTGGTTATTGTACATACTTGTAAATGTCTATGTGTTTTTCTCCATGACGCCACAATAGACTAAAGAGATGTTTACTCCATGCTTCGGGCCACTGTGCGCCGTGAGGAGATCCGAAGGGCAACGCGAATTCTTCCGCGGGCGCTCCACGGGGGTATTTATTCATCAATGGAACAATGCCGGCGCTCGCCAACCGTCCGGGCCGCCCGCGTCATAACGGACGCGCGTAGTTTTACGCCTAATTAACAGGTTCCCGACCGCGCCGCGCGGCTGGCACGTGCGTTCACGCGGCGAAACACTCGCCGTCTCCCAGTTGGTTGGTTGGTTCTTAGTGATTCCGGGCGCGTCAACGACGGAGGTCATTAGTCCCGTAAGTGTAGTGCGTGTTTTACCGCGGGAGGTAACTGTCATCTTCCCCCGCTGGATGGGTAGATCCGGCGCCGACCGTACCGTCGGTTAGCGGAATTGCCCTTAACTAGGTATCTCCAACCAGCACCAGCAGGGTACCGCCCCAGCCGGGACAAGCTCTAAGCTCCCGGCCAGTCTCCCGGCATGTGTGGTAGAATAGTGCATGTTACTTTAAATGTGTGTGTGTGTGTGTGTGTGTGTAGGTGTGTAGGAGAGAGAATATGACAAGGAAGAGAAAGGAAAGATCGCGCGCGCGGTCCGTGGCCCGTTTGGTAGGGTACTGCTCCGGCCTTCGCCTGGTGTTGATCGGAGAAACCACGGAAAACTACCGATCAGAGCCGCCGGCCTCCAGAATTCTCCTCCAAACAGCGACTGAATTCGACCTTGCTAGTGTCGAAAATCTTGCCACTGTCGGGACTGGAACCTAGGATTTCCCGGTCAGAGGCACTGCAGTCACATCAGCTGATGTACTGAGCCACCTCTACCGGTGCAATCTCCCTGGGAGCAGACCCCCGAAACTTCTTTCGACATGTGCATGTTCGCATTTCGTCGTTTAAGTCATCAGGCTTCTTGTGTTGATCAGAAATAATATTAACTTTGATAATGCAAGTAACATTGATCATGTAAAATTTATGCATTTTATTTTGTGTCTCCGGACGCGTCAACTGCTACGGTCATTAGCCTCGTACGTGAATTACATATTTTTATCACGGAAGCGCCGACCTACATGTCGAATCGCTTACTACTATTACTACTTTTACTTTCATCATCTAAAATAAACTAAGTATACTGCATTGATTTCAAAATACAGATATTAATGCAATATAAAACAGGGTGCAGGAAGAAAATGCAAACTATAGTAAATCGCGACCGAATTGTGCATATATTTTCAGTTAATTACAGTGAACATATAAAGACATTGGGGAGGGGGGGAATAAAGCGAGACATTAGAAGCAATAAAAGGAATTTCAATGTTTTGACAAAATTGACAAAACGAAAGAAAGAAGAAAATAAAGAAAGAAGGAAATAAAAAAACTTTCAGAAGTTCTTTGTTCAAGAATGTAATGAGTTTGAAAATACGTCTATGTATTTCTTAAGTGCTAAAAATAGTGGAAAAAAGAAAAAAAAATACAAAGGAATGTTCGCTCCTACGATAACATCGGACTAAATATAAGAGGTTTAAGAAGACCACACATGAAGCAACATTCTGTATCACCTGACGTTAACTGTCACAACTACCGTGTTGTGCTTTAGGAATGTAGTGGTTGTTTACATCTGTTTATTTCCATCGATGCTTTGACTTCTGATCTAAGGACATTACACTTCTTGGAAGATTGGAGTGGATTTGTGTGTTGTTTCTCGCAGTCTCTCCTTGAGGATAGAGGAATAATAAATTTAATTACTACTTCTATATACATACTATTTAACATTGATTGACTAAAAGGTTGTCTTTGTTGTATGCAGTGTAGAATACAAAGATAGTGACCGATAAATTTATTTTCTTTGCTTGACTTTAAGTATCTGTACGGCAACAGATGTTCTTTACAATGTTTGTTAAATCACTGGAATGAATCTGAAATATTCCGTATCAAAGAATACACGATAAT
This sequence comes from Teleogryllus oceanicus, assembly GCA_964035755.1. Taxonomy (NCBI): domain Eukaryota; kingdom Metazoa; phylum Arthropoda; class Insecta; order Orthoptera; family Gryllidae; genus Teleogryllus; species Teleogryllus oceanicus. The sequence continues at coordinate 39,845,521 of CAXIVR010000006.1, forward strand.
GAAGATAGGCTACATTTTAAACCTCATTAACTGTATTAAAAGTTATAATCTATTGTATTATCTCAAGTTCAATTTACTTCTCGTTAATATACACTTTAACTGAGTCATTAGAAACACTACGTCCCGTAACTGACATGATCTTCTCTTTGTCCTTTTTACATTTCTAATAACCAATAAACAAAATTATTTTATACATGTGTCATGTGAATAGAAAACAAAATGAAAAACATGATAAAATTATTTAAGAAATATGTAAAACAAAAAATGTTTTTCACTTCTTTCAATAATTAACGAATATGCTAAAATTAAAATACAATGAAAAAAATTCAAATGCAGATCCATTGTAAAATAAAAATAATTGCAAATATATCGAAGGTCAGGCTTGAGAGGTATTAACATACTTCCTTTTTCTCTTTCGTGAATGACCGAAAGTTTTGAAATATTTAATCTTATAAGAATTCAAAAATCACAATTTTCATCCTTGAGTTCGAGGAGCAGAAATATAAACACTCATCTTCTCAATTTTTCAATACGCAATTCTTAAGAAAGACTGTTTCTTTGTATCTGAGGTACCTACTTTAAATCATAAGTTTCTTGTGCAAGTGATAAAGTCGTTTTTCTCTTTTGCTCCTACGAAGTACTTTGGAAACACCAAAAACACTCTATAAAACATGAGCATCAAGTAGGTATGCCAATACCAACAATATTTCTCATGAAACAAAACCATAATTCCGCATGTTTGACTGCAAATAAAATAAATCAAATTGAAGTACCCTTCAGTGATTGACAGACTTCTTTCGACCTTTCAATACGACCTTCGAAGAGCTGGAAACGATTCCAAATATAAGAAGCCCCCTCAAACGATGAGAGCCCTTCAAACGCACTTGGACTTAAACAAACCTCAGAAAGAGGACGTGAAGTAGTAGGTAGGAATCGCATGATTAGCCACGAATTCTCTTCGATATCCACACTCTTCCGCGAATTTTCTGACAGAATTCTCCTCCCTCCTGCGCGAGATGAAACAGCAGTTCTTGCGACTAGGTTTAAAAATCAGAAGGTTGCGACCCGGTCCCTTCGACTCGCTCCTGCAATAATCTCTTCCCACGCGTTGGCTCCTCGACACACACGCTCCGGCGAGCGTAGTGCCAGCTCAACTGGAAGGCCACGCGGAGTGGAGTGTCTTTCTCGGAAGAGATGATTGACGTTTCTGACAGTGTTCTACTGAACAAATGTTCTTTAGAATATAGTCAACAATCATATTCTCATTATATTGAATGTTTGTTTAAACATTTCAATAATTCTTATGGTAACGTAGCTTAACAACGTTGGTTGCAATAGGTACGAAGTATAGTTTTATAAATATATTTTGAAAACGGAACAAAGTAGAATGGTTATTTTTTTACAAATATTGAAATAAAAAACAATACTCTTCCGGAAATAGTAAGAGATTAAATAAATTCTTACGTATGAAAATGGTACATTTTTGAATTTACATATGAATAATACCGAATCGCATACTGAATCGCATCTTGCTTGTTCCTTAAGTTTTCTATACACTTGGCATATTCTTGGCATATTCTTATAATTCTTATAAGCATACACTTGGCATATTCGTATAAAGCGAACTGGTGATCATATTCCTAACCCTTCTTATAATTACTTATAATTCGCTCTGATAGCATTGAACAAATATTGAAAATTCATAAGAGAATTACGTTTTTGCTGGTTTCAGCATTTTACTATTTGCTATTTTCACAATAGTATAATTACACTAGTCAAATGTATAATTACACTTCCTAGGAAAAGTTAATGTAGAAAATACTTCGTCGATGGTATATTATTGACGGTGACACATTCATCGTACGAATTTTACTACAACTTCACTTCATCCACACCAAACGAACAGATCGCTCAATTCGCTCTCTTCTCCCTCACTTTTCAGCGCCCGAAGCAACGATTCCTCGAGTGTCGAGGCACCTCGCGCCAATGAACGTCCCCCCCCGCACCATCTCGCATTACTGAACACGTCCCTCCCCCTCCCGCCCCAGCGCCGCTCATACTTTGGGCGCGGGCGGCGGCCATGTGCGTGTGTGCGAGCGTGTATTTATTCCAGCGCGACGGCAAGCCCATCCTCCCCCCCTCCCCCCCCGCCCCCAGGGTCCCGCACAGCTCCCAGTGCGCCCTCGACAACACACAGCAAACAGTCTTTTCTCCCTCCAAAACGGCTCCGCCAAGTCGTACTGAAATTAATACTTCTCGTATACTTTGCATATTGCCGTTATCTCTCAAATTAAAGCGAACTACTGCCGGAGCCCCGCCCTCGCTGCCTCCAGAGCTCTTGCCGCCGCCGCCGCCGACACACAGTGGCACAAGGGGGTTCCGCGAAGGCGCAACATCACAAGGCGGAGGGCGGGCGGTCCAGGCGATTTCGTTCTGCGTCAAGCGACCTCAAGCAAGCGCAGTGCTGTACTCGTTAGGGAGTTCATATCCGTATCTCAAATGACGGACATGGAAATCGCATTATGCACATTCTTTTTCTTCTAAACTGGAGGCTATATTCTCATCAATAAAGGGAAGGGTGAAAGCATTTTAATTCGCAGATTGTCCTATCCAGTCACAATGAACGCATAATGCTTGAAAAGCCAGATCTACAAATTGAGTTGATATAAATGAAAGAGTTCACAGTTTACGGTGTTTCATTGTAATTTAAAGTAGCAATATTGTCTTTTGTGGCAAAAAAAAACTAAAATTTTATTTTTAAAATAATAATTTCAATAACACTATATTTAATTTTGCAAAGATATTTTGTTTTATTATTTAGGGAAACAAATAAAATGAAAAAACTAATTTTCGTTTTAAAAACAATAATATTATTCACCCTCACAAAGGTTGTTTGTCGCCCTCTTGAATGATGATTTCATGCAGTTCTAACAAGTGGTGATGGTTAACATGAATTTTTATTTTTTATAAAAAACTTCACCATTTTATTTTCATAAATAAAAATAATAACAATAATACAATACAAGAAAAAAATTTTTAAAATTAATATTAATATTATTATACAAAACTCGCTATTAATATTACTATAAATTAGTATAGTATTATTATACAAAAAGTATTAATTTCAGAGTAATTCACCAATAAATTAATCACCAAATAATTATAACGCACTGTGTGCGACTCTCCAGCCGCCGCCCCCCTTTGCCCTCGCGCTCTTCTCGCTCCTCGCTCCCCGCCCCTCCCCGCCGCTCCCCGCGCCCTCCGCGACCATCTCCTTACACTTGGTAACCATTACCATATATCAAGGCTACAGGAAGACGCAAAAAAAGACGAGAAAAACTTTTAGATATAGGGAGCAGGGGTGTACCGCAAGTGTCTCTGCCCTCTCCAAATAAAGAGAAAGTCACAGAAGGTTTGTTTATGCCCGTAAGGGGCGGCTTCCGAGTGCTTCGAGCAGGTCATTCGTTAGAGGCTTTGCTCACCAAACCGCAAACCGATGCGTTGTCCGGCGTGTTTAGTGTTTTTTGGGGACGGGGTGGAATTCATTAATATCCCGCGACGAAGGGTCTGTGGGGTACGGCTGGCGTTCTGTACTGGGATTAAGATCGTTGTGTTGGAAAGAGCGTTGCTGTTCGACAGGAAAATTTCTCTTCTTTTTTTTTTTTCGTCATCTCATTGAATTTCGGCGTTACTCTTTAAGGTTGACACCATCATGAAATGAATATGTTTATGTCGTTTTGTTATAGCTTAATTGATTAGCAGTTTTTTTTGCATGTATTAATGTATACTCACTGAATTTGTGTGCACAAAATTCTAAAAGCGAAAAAGACATGAAATTTCAACATGTCATTGATTTCAAAAGCGTCCCCTTTATTGGTTCCCTTAATTATTGGTAGATTAAATTTTTGAAGATAATAAATGTGTATAAAAAATACAATTTACTGATATAGTAGTACCAAAATATTATTTTTTTTCGATGACAAAACCAACTAATCGACATATTAGATACGAATGTCGGAACACATTTGAAAATAATACTTTCTTGAAAAATTATTTATTATGCACTTATTTTGTATTATTTTCTGCGTTACGTAAATATTGTTGCAAATACTACATTTGTATATTTTTGATTGTTATCAAAATTTTGTTTCGTAGCAGAAATTTGAAATAAATGTATCTTGGTGGATACTACGGAAAAAGTAATTCGAAATGTCGATTAAAAATCCAATATAATATCTGAAGTTTTCTAGCTCTATTTCTCTTAAAATGTTTTATTTTTCTATTACAGTACATTTAACGTTTAATGATCTCTTTTTTATTCGGCAATGATGAATGAGCACACTCTGAAATTGGCAAGAAAGTTCTGATAATGAACGATGCATGTCTGCTTGATATTAGCCACATGCCATAACGAATAAAATAACCTAAACACTGTAACAGTTTTTGAAATGCCAGAGAAAACATGGATACGAGATTGAAGTGAAGTATGATATAAGCTCTCTTTGCCTCTTTTCCAATGTATGATAGGAACATTCAAATAACACTATAATTAAGCAGTATACAACACAATAATGATTAAGCAGTATCGTGTAATAATGTTTGAATATGAAAAGTAAGAGAGATGCAAAAGACACGTGGCTAGGCATTTGCAATTAATGCAAAACGTTTCCCTCCAGGTATTTTTCGAGAGTATTACCCATTTTTATAACCATATGAATTATTTTAGTTCAAGAATTTAGAATATATGGTGTTTTGCGACAAATAAATTATAGTTTATTTGGAGCTATAATTGAGTCTACAATAGTACATCAATACCTACTTTCTCAAAAACAAATTTCTACTTCAAACTATTTTCTCCTCCAGGTCTAGTAGAAAATATTAAACACCTCGACGTCATGTTACGTTTGTAAACGAAATATCGACATTCCAATGAACTTTATTCACATACAAATACCACTGCTAAAAGTAGAGTATGCGGTGAGGTGATGGTGAAAGTGGTGTGTTAGCGGCGGTCCATGTTCGACGCCAGCCGGGCGCAGGGCGGGCAGATGGCAGACCACGTATTGATCCAGGTGGCGACGACACCTCGTTTGTGGTTCTCCACATTGATTCTCCAACACGTGTTTGAGAAGAAGCTGATTAAAACACTTATTTAACGATCGTATTTTATGTGAATGTACAAAATACGAAGACATTCGAATGCACTTTGTATTAAAACATTAACATTTTTGGAGGTTCTAACACTTCACGATACAGTTTCAATAAAATATATTTTCAAGAATATTGTCAAAAAATCTCCTCATAAAGAAAAGTATTATAAACTGTATCTTTAATCTAATTTAATATTTAATCAGTTATTCTTTCATTCAGTTATCCTTTCATTCAATTAGTCTGTTATTCGGTTTAATTTTTATCGTCATTTTAAGTACTTGTTTGTGTATGTTCAGTTATATTATTAAGCAAAGTTATGACGAGAAATTATTATATTATTTTTAATTTGTCTTTTTGTCCAGAAATGTTATGTAAATAATATTATGCATAAAGTTAAAGTGCTGACAAATGCTCCAGCAAACGGCAGGACAATTTGTTATTGCGAAAATAAAAAGAATCTCGTTTGTGTCCTAATTGCCCCGAAGCAAGTTTCTTCCTCAAGGATCTTCAATTCGGATGAGACATTCCATCCCTTTCCCAAATGCCAATTTTACATTATTTGTTGTAACTCCACTAGATGGCGCTCCAGCAAAAGATGGCGCTTTAGTTAAATGCAATTCCCAATCCACATGGACTTCATTATTGCTGGGCGTTGTCGTGTGACCCGGGCGAGGTCGGCAACCTAGCGCGCGAGCGAGAGAGAGGAGAGAGAGAGAGGAGATAGGAGAAGAGAGGAGAGAGAGGAAAGAGAGAAGAAGAGAGGAGAGAGAGAAGAAGAGAGGAGAGAGACGAGAGAAAGGAGAAAGAAGAGAGGAGAGGGAGAAGAGAGGGAGAAAGGGGAGAGAGAGGAGAGAGAGACACACACACATACACACACACACACACACACACACACACACACACCAATATTTGGGGAGGAAGTCACAAGACACGCGAATAAATCAAGGAAGTGACATCTTCAGTCAAAATATTTTAAACTCTAAATTTTTAATAACTATTCTTTCTATTTTGGAGGTTTAATTTCTTATCATTGAACGGACATCGAACCATTTCAGTAAGTACATTTAGTTTTCTTTCCCTCTTTCTCTTTTTCTTTCATTCCGCTCATTCATTACGTTTTCGCGCAATAAATAACGTCATTGAAGCTTTAATTTATTGCAAAAATATTGCCAAATATTATATATTGCAAAATATATTACCTAAAATAAAATTCTGAATCGAAACAAATGAAAAATGTAAGAGTAAATGTCTCAATTACAATAATTCTTTGGGGTAATTGATTTCAAAAGAGGAAGATCATTGACTTCTTATATACACACATTTTACTTAAAATCCAAGCAAATAATTTGAATAAATGTTACTTTACAAAATAATATTAGTACTTTAAATGTTAGTCGCAAAAATTAATAAAGAAAAGTAATTTCTCCCTCGGTAAAGAGAGAGAACTGAGTGCAAAATAAGACACGGAGAGTGCTAAGTACTCCAGAGAAGATAATATTCACACATTCACAAAAAGTTTTGCATTTGAAACCGGTGTAGGGTTCTTGCATAAAAGATCCGTTTCTTGTATTCGTGGTCTGTTTCCTGCGAAAATGGAACAAATTTTTCGAGAAATATTGCCCTTTCCTTATTCTTGAGTCGTAACACAAAAAGGATGGAAGTTGTATCTATAAAACACGCTTATGTTGACAATTTATCTAATGCATTACTTGCGGATATACTAGTTTAAGATTTTTGTGTGTTCAGAAATCACTTATTTAAAATTTCGTGCAATATCCTACAATCATCATCAAATTTGTCATCAAAATATCATTTAATATAAAATGTGCAGTTCGAACCACGTGGGTAATTCTCGCTTTAGAATTTTGCTGTACATAGTTTTAGAGGCAATGACAATTTAGCTTATATTTTGATTAAATACGACTAAACAATGAAAATTAAAACAACATTAAAATGATATCAACAGAAACAAACTATTACACAAGCAAAAAACCGCAACGACGACAAATGTTTCTACCAAACTTAAGTTGACAACGAAGAAAAAGGGTATAGAACTAATTATTAATTTAGATTGACATCGTGATCGCACGATGTTTCTCTAAAATAGGGAGCATGACACGTCATAAAATTCTGTTTCTGGAATACTTTAGGTCACAGAAGGTATGTCCACACCATTCATCTGCGAAGGACAATGATGTGCATTGAGAACAATAGAAACAAATACAACAATGACAATTGAGGTTTTGTTGTGAGCATGCGTTATTAGACGAAGTAAAAATGAGAAAATACAAGAAAACCAATATTTAGAAATCCTTGACCGAAATTATTAAAATGAAGCTACTGATATAGTATTGGCATTTGCTTCCTCAGATATTTTGGGAGTGGACATATGTCCGAAAAAAGGCACAGAAGAATAAATACAAGAACATAGACTAAGGGAAAATATCATGCAGAAAAAAACTGAAAAAATGTGTATATGGAAAAAGAGGCATGGGTGGCAAGATGCGAAAAATCGCCATTCATTCCAACGAAAATGCCAAGCTATAAAAACGCAAAATAATGAATTCTCCTTGGAGACAACAAAGCATTACGGGAGTAGTAGGGATTATGTTAATCTGTTGCCTGATTAGCTGTCAATTGTTAGAAGGCTAGTTCTCTGATCACCCCAGTATTTCAGGGAGTTGTATTGTTCTATAACACTTTATACATGTGATACTTCTTTAAGAATATCAGTAACCACTAAAGAGTTCACTTAGTAGTTACAAAATACAAATTTGGTTTTCTTTCTGACTTCTGGACAGAAAAATAAAGAATAATTGGAATTCAGAGTTCCAATATAACTTACATTATAACTATAAAAATATTTTTAAAATTTGTTCTATAATAACATATTAATAGTAAACGAGGTAAAAACAGTTTTAATGCAGAAAAACAATCGCATACCCCACTGAACTTGAACGTTGTGCTATTGACTGATGTCAAGGTAAACACATTTTTGGGTCTCTCAATTTGTTCAAACCTCAAATGGAACATCTATTTAAATGCAGGACAAAATTAAGATCATCATGATAGCGATTAGAATTCTTCTAGTGTGACACCATTCAGCTCAGTATTCAGCCAGCCTAATACACCTCGTATTGTAAATGTTCATTCCCGCCTGAGATAGAGCAGGATATTCTATGGAAACACATCCCCCGACTTAAATTACAGAAAAGAATTGTACGAATAATAAGCAAATCCTGCATGTGATTCTTGTAAGCTTATCATCATTAAGCTAGGAATTCAACCACTGCCTTACGGCAAAAAACACAAATAAGTGTTTTTTTGCCAAAAAAATGTCTTACTGTACTGTGGGAACATAGTTTCAGCCAATACAGATATCTTTAGCTTTCACATTCGACGTAGTATTCAAATTCATCAGAAGTCAATTTCAACAGGTCACTACAAAAAATTGACATACTTGTACATTATTTTAGGACACATTTCCAGATGGTATTAAACGATTAAAACTGATACACAAGATCAAGCGTCAAGTATAATCTTTTGTGCCGCATAATGGTTTCTACACAGAGACTAGATTGCGCAACAAAAGGGAAAATAATGTTAATTTTAACAATTATTTTAAGGTATCAGTTACAATTTGAACTATACAATTCTAACTATGACTGTAAGAAGTATTGGATTTCACTTTCCGCATCATTGAGCCCCATCACGATTATTGAGCCCCATCACGCCAGTTCACCTGATTATTTGATGATATGCCTTGATGGCCCTTTGCTTTGCTCCTGAACATAAATGCAGCTTCTCCATCTGAGCATCTGGAGTTTTCCTGAACTATTGGGGCATTAGTTATTCAAATAATCATTCTCCTGGTTCCCACAGCAGAAAGTTGATTCCGTAACGAAGGGCATAATAAATGATAACAGCCAAAACGTATAGCTGATTTGCCTTTGAAAATAGTTTTTATTACACGGGAGTGAACATTTTCTTAAGAATTCTTGCCAAAATCTCTTGTTGCTACCTGTATTCATAATTCAACTTAATGTGTATATGTGTTTGGGTAGGAATTCCAGAAATGAAGAAACGCACAAATTTCACTTCTTCCAATGATACTTCACACACAGTTTTTCACTGGTTTTGGCGTTAAATAAATATATAAAACTCTGACAAAAGTTTCAGACGTTGAGATAACTTGCTTAAAAAATTCGAAAGGATAAAACCCCTGCTGAGATATTTCGTCTAGGAGGTCTTGTCAACCCACCTGGATGGCCGAGGTGGCTAAGATCGAGTACCGACTCAGCGCTTCGGTCTGGAGGCTGGTGGGTTCGAGTCCCGCTTTGGGCATGATTGTTTGTCCCTTGACTTTGTATATGTTGTCACGGAGGGCCTCGCGTTCTACTGACCCCACATCAGGGGAGCCCGCAAGTGTGTTAGTCTAGTGTATGCTCGAATATGCGTCCCAACGGAACGTAAAGGGTAACCGGCTGTTGGCTGAATAAAACCCCTAGAAAAAAAATGTCTTGTCGTATAGTTCGAATCCCGAACTCATGGGGACGGTGGAATCATCGGGCAGAAGTGATCGGTTAGACCGCAGTTGCAGACTCGCGCATGCTGCGCGTTCGCGCATCTCCAGACGCGCGAGACGTGATGGATGAACGTAAGTCGACGTGAGAAGTAGCTGCGTCTAAGCACAAGTGAATAATCACCGAACAGCGCTCGTCTTAGACACATCTGACGCTTAAATTGTCGGATATAGAAGCGTAGTTCCTCCGTTTTCGAGCAAAAAAAGGGGCTGCCGCGACGCCGCATCGGGGGAGAGCGGGCGGAGTGGGAAAGAGCGGGGAGGAGCGGGGAATGGAGGGGAACGAAGCGGCAAGCCTTCCTGTTGCCACAATGAGATCTTTTCCTTCGTTCGCGAAACACGCCTCCTACACGACTCCTGTTTGCATAAACAAGCGAGTCTACACAATGGCCGGGGAAGAAGAGCGCTTCCTAGGCGTCGGTGTTCATCCGATGCATGCTAAGCACCCGCAACTCGGGGCAGTTACTCGCACATCCCCGGTTCCGCGTGTCTCCTCCAACTGCGCCCGTCCTGAATAGACTGGTGGGATTTGTGGAGTGAAACGCGCTTTGATTTCGGGTTGGTTATCTCGGACTGAGAGTTCCTATAGTGGATTAAATAGAGATACATCTCAAGATCTGGGAAGAGAGAATGGGATCATGTGCACAAGTATTGTTAATTATGGAAATTCTTGCCGCCGACAATGTAGTATCTTTACGTGAGCTTACGTGTGTTACGTTTGTTGAAGTGCATGAAGTCCACGTGTTTGATGAATGCAGTGAAGACGTTCATACTTCATTATGGTCTTCATCATGGTTTCACATGAATCTTTTCTACAACGTAGTCCCGAATAATGTTTGTTCCTAAAAAAATAAATATTAGACATTCTACTTCAAGTTATGAAACGTGTGTTGAAGAAGTGATGTTGTTTAACTCTAGAAACGTCATAATTATATTATAAGCTCTTCTAATTCTAATCGGTATGTTTCCTGATATCTGAAACTTATAAAAAAGCAATTACATGAGTACATCTTGAAATATTTATTTTTAGTATTGAAATTCATCTTCATTTTTCAACGAGCCATACAAATTCTGCAGTTACTGTAAAAAGCGGAAAATTTATATTTATATTTTATATTTTTGTTATCAGTTAAACATCAACTATTTCTTGAAAATTAATATGATTGCAACTTCCTCCTGACTTCTTACGATCCAACGTTGCAGACTTTCCTCGGGACTTGAACGTGCGAGAACCTCATGGGTTCTGCTCCTCTCTTCGACATCGTCCTTTCGGACACCCCTGAGGGTATGACGTTGCCAAGAATAATGGCCAATTTCGCATGTATTGCAGAATCTATGTTTTCTCTTTTTTAATGTTTAATTACTTTTAGCACCCAAAGCTCTTCCCCAGACTCCTGGTCATGAAGAAGCGAACCTGCTTCTACCAGACGGCCCTCCACTTCTCCTCCTTCTCCTCCCCAACCTTCCTCCCTACTTCTGCGTCCCAACGGGTTACCATATTTTCGTAATTCCTTTTTTTAAGCGAAGAAGATACGCCACGTAATTTGTAGCAAGTCGTAAGTCGGGAAAGAAAATGTGCTACGTCTAGTTTTCATTTAGACTTACACGAGTAATTGAGCCGGGGACAAATTGGCGAAGCAATGCGAATATTTTCAAGGCGGTCCACTGGTCGGGGTCGGAAGAGCCAGAGAGGGGGAGGTGGAACGAGCGGGGAGCAAGGGAGGTGGGAGAGGGTGAGCGAGGGCGAGAGAAGCAGACAGGAGTGGTTAAGAAGGAAAGGCGGGGAGAGAAGAACCAAAAAGAACGAGTAATAAGAATACGAGTTATCGCAGAAATGAGACGAAATGAACGAATAGTTGGAAAGAGGTACTGGCCGATGGCGTATTGTCATTACTATTTCTACAAGTACAGAAGTTAGGAAGTAGATTCGTAGTCGAAAGTACTAAAAAATGGGTGTGCGATAAAAATAAGAGAGAGAAGCAGAGGACGGAGTAGGGACTTCGGTGAGGGAGAACGACATAACAGAAAAGCGGGTTGGCAGAGGGCTGTAGAGCTTTATGGCAGGGGAACAGGAGGGCATGGGAGAGGGGGGAAGGAGAAAGGATTGGGGGTGGGCGGGGCGGCGGGGAGAGGGTGGTAGTGAAAGGTCACGTGGGTTGGAAAGAATGGACCGGGCGAGCGGGGGCGCGGCGGGGAGGGGAGGGGAGGGCGCGGGGGGGGGGGGAAAGCCGAGCCGGTCTCCGCATTGACCCGGCGGGCTTCGCCACCGCAAAAACCGCCGGGCAAAAGCCTCGACCGCGGCTCTGATCCGAAATGAAAAGAACCAAAAACGAGCGTGGCGGGGGTGAGGGAGAGGCAGGGGCGGCGAGGGCGGCCGGGGCAGCAGGGTTGGCAGAGGCGGGGGCGGGGTGGGGGCGGGGCGGGGCGGGGGCCGCCGGAGCTCAGCCCGGCGCCGGCCACCGATTAGGCACCGCGCGTATTATCTGCCCCATACGCGCAATTTGAGGGAGCAAATTGCGGTCGGGTTCGCGTTGCATTCTTGGGTATCCGCTTGATATGTGATCTGCACTTGAAAGATTCCGTAGGCGCAAGGTAAACAAAGTAAGGCTTACGTCCGGGACCGTTTTGTTTATTTTAAAGGCGGGGACGGGGCGGGCGCCGGGCAATTAGCCTAGGCAAAAAGAACAACGTAATCTGGGGGCTCCCGGGCGAAGTGGACGCTACAAGAATTACTTTAGCAATTGAGCAATGTATTAGGGGCGGGGCAATTATTTAGATGTAATTCTAAGGGCCGCGATGAGGGCGCCGGCCAGGGCTGAATTTTGTGTGGTGGAAAGGACTTATTACGGGCCGACCCTTAATTGTACGACGGTGGAGTGGGGCGGGCAGGGACGGGAGGAGCGGTAGCCGGCTGCCCTTAAGGCGAACGGGCAGTGAGATGGACTTAGCGGAGGGCTGCGAGAAGCCCAGGTGAACAGAGGAGACTCAGAGTTTAAACGCAGTTTGCGAGGCTGAGAGAAAAGGAGATTGCAATAAAACAATCAAATGAAAGTTTTAAGAAAGAATTGTAATCTGTCCACAAGAATGTCGTAAAAATTGAATGCGAGTGTAAAGGAATATGATGGAGATGATCCGAAAAATGAAAGATGTTTATAATAACTCTTCAATATTAAAACAAATCTAACCGAATATTGATCAAAAGGCTAAACATAAGACACTACCATATTTAATGGTATTTCAATAGAAGATGGTAGGTGATAGGGGAAGGAATAGGAAGGATGGGGAAGAGTATCAAGCACAATTTAACAGCACAAAAACGGAAAACTGAGTGAAATTCACAAAATGAAAAGAAAATTATAAAATTAATTGCTGTTGGGTAAGATAGAAGGAAAATTAAAATTAAAATTCCGATGAACGTTTTCTTCCAATTTACGTGTTGGGTATTAAAACATTACGTTTGGACGAAAAATTGAAAGCGGGATCTATATTCCAGAAAGTCATTTGCTTCTTGAGCAATGAAAACAATAACAGAGGAGACTGACATTTGATATAAGTGAAACTACAACGCACAAATAATCTATGAGGAAAGAGAGTGAGGTGACATAAATGAAGGAAGATGGCGGCGAAGAGTTTAAGACTAATTCGCGAATGTTGGCCAATAATGTCGGTCCACCTGGCCTTGCAATGCGATAGGAATACGCGAAGTAAATGGAAGAATAAGAGATCTTACTATTAAGGGAAAACTAAGATAATGTTGAAGAAACATCAATAACTTTTTCAAAGAAATATGAAAAGGGAAACCGTTATCTAATTACGATGTAGAGCTGATAGCAAAGCATTCAACATCAAAATGAAACTAATTCTGAATAGATTTACAAAATCAATAAGGAAAATAATCATCTTAAGAATGCAATATTTAATTGCGTCATAAGCAACAATTAATTACGACACAGTAGGTCATATCTTAAATTTCCAACATTAACTCATCTGGCCTGTCCTTAGATCAGACACAGACAGACGCATCCCTAAAAGGAGAGAGCCCACAAAAGTGCGAGAGCACGCAACAACAATGTGCAACAGCATCGTGCGACGGCGTTGTGCAACACGAGTCACAGGTGGTACCGTACCAGCTAGCAGGAGGGCCAGAAAACACACGCATCTCTACATGCCGCCCGTCGCAGGCCAAAGAAACGATAATATTGTGTGGGATCGCGCGCGCAAAACACACATACACACGTCTGCCGTCACTCACAAGGGCGTCGCTTTCAAATTCGAGCGAATGAAAGGCCCCTCCGCTAATACCCGAGTGGGAACAAACTCAAAATACTTTTCACAAAATTCTTCTTACTCGCTCTTCACGACGATGGATGGTTTAATTTCTAATAGCACTTTTTTTTTCAGTGTTTTCTCTAGCCTTTTAATAACCCTTTCTCCAGTTTACTTCTTAAAAATAAAAATCGGCCTCATTTTACGACGATGTTCTCATTCTTTTCGTTTCTTCCGCCGCCGCTCCCACCCCCTCGGCAGCGCGTGCATTTCTGCTTCCCGGTTCGTTTCCCGTGTACATTACCATAGCCACCTTTTTTCTTTTTAGAATAACTCCCCCATCCCGAAGTAGCAATATCCCTAATGATTATCACGCTCCCGGACTCAGAAAACAAGGACAATAAACTATCTACATAAAGCCTGGCCTCACCCGCCCCCGCCCCCACATCCGCCCCCCCGCCCCCCCCCGCCGCCCGCCCGCCGAAGCCGCGCGCGGGCGAAACAACGAACGCCTGCGTATAAATTATAGCGGCTCCGCCATCTTCTTAAAAACATCCCAACCCGTACACACACACACACACACATACCCACGCGGCTCCTTCGCTCACCCCGCCCCGCCCTACGCCCTTCGCCTCTCCGCCCACGCCCGCGAGAACCGCCCTATACAACGAGCCGACTCGCGGAAAACCTGTGGTGTTTTATAAGGATTGCTTTGCGCAGAAGTAACACCCTCCGGCATTAGTCCGAGAAGTGCTAGAAGCTTCCACCTATAAGTTATATTTTAAACTGGATTCGTCTGTATATCCCGTGCATATATAACATCGTCTGGCGCTAGCGGTCCCGTGCCGAGGATGGAGCACGACGTGTGGGGGTGGGGGAGGGGGTGCCGCAAGCAGCGGATAAAAGCTGGGGAAGGGGGCAGCCTGGCGAAGAGTGGGGGAAAGGAACGAGAACGTAGCAGTGCTTCGGTTGACAACACATACATTAGTACTAATACAGGAGCGTCAAGTGAAATATGCATTAAAAATCTTCAAGAAAACGCGCTTTTTTTCTTACTCTTTTTTTTTCTCCTCCGAATGAAGACGGAAAATTGCTGAACAAAAGAAAAAAAGAAACGTGACAGCCATTTTGTTTTTCACGAATAAGTTATCGCCTAACGGATCTCCTTTATTCTATTTGTGTTTTTCATTATTTTTATTCCACTTCCCGACAGTTTTAAGACGAGGGGATAACAGGAGGGGGCTCAAAATGATAGACGGGGACGTAAGGGGAAGAGAAACATCGCGAAAAGGAAAGAAACTGGTCGAAAGCGAACGAGGGGGGCTGGAGGTGATAATGTACCAAGCAGAAGTATCTTCCACAGAAGAACCATCGCTTTCCTGTGAGAGAGAAGGGGGAGAAGGCGGAAATGGCCTATAAAAACCACCAAACAGAAATGAGTGAGATTGGTACACGCGCGTATTATATATGCACAATATTTGTTTGGGCGTTGAGAGCCCTAGAATTGTGGATTGTAATTTCTCAAGGAGACAACGCGAAGAGAAATGGGATGTGCCCGCTGCCGAGCAGCAAATAATATATTACCCTAAATTTGTGTCCAATTTCTGCATTCGTGTGTTCCTAAATCCCATCCTGGCGCTCGGAGCGTCTCCAAATTGGGCGTGCTCGGCCCCGGCGACAAACGGGACAAATAAACACCCCTGGATGGGCGGCTTGGGCGTGGCAGAACCCGATGGAACCAATGCACAAGTTTCAAGAGTAAGAGGAGAAAAGACAGCAGGTGAGATGATGTTAAAAACTGAAAGTGGATCATTGGTGTGGTTATTAACTTGTTATTATTTTCTCGTTAACAACATTACGTTATTTTGCCTTAAATTGTATTACACTTGATTGTTTATGTTTATTATGAAACATTAAATAAATATACATTATTCAAAATATTTATTTAACGTAACTAGTATAGAAATTGAGTATTCGTCGTACGTATAAAATATATCCGGACGAGGTGAGTTTAGATTCGGAGCCAAAGACACATTCGTTTGAGTCTTTGGCTTACGAATGTAATATTGACGGAGTCCGGCAATTCGAATTCAGCACGCCAAACACACTTTCGTACCATTTGAATACATTACTTTTTAACCTGAATTCATGGAAACTTACAAGTACCAGTATATCTCTAGGAATCGATCTCAATACGCGCGGTAGTAGTCATGTTGATTCATGTTGCCCCACTGTTTTGTTACCTTAGCAAGAGGACCCTGTTGTTTCACATGACCATGGCTTCTATGCAGTACTCGTGAGGCAATGCGTATTTAATGTCTGAGCAACATTTTCCAAATTCAGGTACTGTAAACATTCTAGTTTCCATACATGAGTGCTGGAAATTATTTTTTAGCGACCATTCATCAAGAACGCGGTTTTCAGATGATTCCAGTTCGCGATAGCGCCCGCCCGTTGATTCATTTTGACTCACCCGGAGTCTATTTACTTTTGTGTACCCAGCGTTACCATTTCGCAAAATGCAACTTTAACGGGCGCCGCAAATTAACACATTATTATCAATAAGCACTTACTGGTAACAGTTTTAATGCAGTAGTGCTGAATATTATTATTATTATTATTATTATTATTATTATTATTATTATTATTATTATTATTATTATTTATTCATTCACAGTTCACTGGTACATAGATTGTAGTCATACAGATACAATACACCAAAGCATGACAACAATAAAAATCAACAGTAATAGACTAATAAAAATTTAACATTTATAATGTTCATAAATGCTAATGTGATTAAGATAGCAACTAAACACAGTCATTACTTCCCAAGAATTTTCGGACCAATGTGCACGTACAAAGTATGACACATTTCTGGATATTTATTATGGCATTATTATTATTATTATTATTATTATTATTATTATTATTATTATTATTATTATTATTTTAACTAATGCACATAATACAAATGTAAATAAAATATACATAACAACAAAATAAAAGCGATTACTTTGAATTTTCTAAACTTAACATAAAAAGTAAACTTAGCCACACACATAAGTCTTTTGAATATTTTCAATTTTCCGTTTCATGCTCTCATTTGTGGTGATTTGCGAGCTATGAAATGACGACTTTAAGTAAAACTCTAAATAATCAAGTGGTAAGATTTAGAAAATCATAGTAAGAGTTGGTTGTAATGGTTACTATGGATAGATATTCCTAAAAAATGTGAAGAAATCTGAAATTGTACGAGGAATCTAAAGAAGTTGCGAGATGAGTAACAGAGAAAATGAAAATTAGTTTTTGATTGTGTTGCTAACGGAATTACATCAAAGAGAGGTTTTAAGTTTACATAATATGTTGCTGAAGACACTAGTCAGATATGATTCATTTTTTCCGTCTGGACTTCCTTTCGGACGTTCTGCACCTATATTTAGTACTGCAAATGCAAAATATTCACACACTTGAAATAAGGCAAAATTAACATACGCAAGAAAATGAGTATGTATGCTGGTCTACTCACTCAACAATTCTTCACAGTGTTTGAATGACAGAATATTGTAAAGAAATCATCGCCTTAGAGGTGAAGGGTTACCTTCCCACAAAACCACCTAAATCACAAAACTAAAATGTTGGATTAATCCCATTACATAATCTAGAAACTCTAAATAATGTTCGTTTCGAATAGATTTTAACAAAAAACTAAAAGAAGACTTTCTAGAATTTCAAAAAGTGTTTTTACAAGTCCATGAAAATTTCAAATCGCTGTACCTCAAAACATGCTCATTGTGGATTAGGTCCATTCACCTTCAAGGCGACGAAATATAATCAACATTCAATTTTTGGTTTAGGAAACAAAATTACGATAGGCCCCTAACTTTCATCACCGATAAAATTACATTCATCAAATTACATTACTAGTCGAACTCGCCTTTCGGCAGCCCGCTCTCACACATACCTACACCCCACCTCCTCGCCGCAGGGCCGCACGGCCCGAAGTGTGACGTCAGCTGAAGTCGCCTCCGCAAGTTTCAGCAGTTTCTGGCTTCACGCGCACATTGATTTTATTACCTGGCCGGGGGAGGGCCCGTGCGGGGGGCGGGGAGCCCCAAAAATTGGAAAAGTTATGAACTAGTAACGCCTGCCGGGGCGATGGCTCTTTTAACACAGCTCGTCTGCTGCGTCACGGCGGGGGCGGGTGACGGGCGGGTCCCTTGGCCCAGGGCTGCGCGGAATGGATCAAGATCTGCCTGCCTTCGCCCGCCCTCCCGGCCACCACTTCCCCCGCCCCACAACTAAAGTCGATGTCCTATTTGTATGGCTGGAACGCGACGAAACTCAAGAAACACAGCTCTAGTGCAAACACAAGGAAAATGAAATGCAAAAGAAGCGGCCATTGGTTAGAAAATATCGAATTACTATTTTATTACTAGAAAATGTCGCAAACCGTTTTAAAATCAACAATATTTTTTAAATATGTAAATAGTTATTGAAATATATTAAGTACAAAAAATTGAGGAAATATTTCGATTATGTTTACAAAGAAACATCCATTTTCTATTATTTTGTTTCTAAGTATTTCCAAATAACAAAGTGAAGGCGAACATTTCCCAAAAATTCGATTTTTTTTCAGAGGTTGCATTTTGTTCTTGTGAAAAAAAGTGTAAAATACTAAATAAATTTTATTGCAGGGATACAATTAATCTGATTGTGGTATTGGTTGGTGTGAAATTACCTTCGTGTCCTACTTCACCACGTTCAAATTTCCATACAAATATCCATTATAGTCACACCATAATGAATTGTTTCGTGGAAAACGGTTTGCTAATGAAATTCTGGAACTGTCACTGAATTCTTGGAAGGACAGAGGTGAGTTCCGTTTAGTCCTGTAACTGGTATTTGCCAGGATATTCAACTTTTAGTTTGTTTTGAAATTAGAGAAAACTTTTACTCCACATTGCACACTTTTGAATATTTATAAACCACAAATAGTGAAATGGTATTTTAAAACTTTAAGTAAATATAATCGAATTTCAATAAAAAAGCAACGAAGTTAAGTTTCAGGATTGTGAAATAAAATTGTAGAATGAATCAAATTCGATGAGAGTATTTTAATATTGATTTTTTTGTTCTTTCAAACTAGTTTTGGTAGCATATTTTTAAATATATGTGGTTTTAAAATAGAAGTTTTGATTTTTCAATAAAATATTAAAGAAACTTACCCTGAAGCTTTGTGAATACTTCTCGCATTACCGTCACACAAATATTTAGCATACTAATTTATATTTACTTTGAACTTGATCTTCATCTTATGATTTCCCAAACTCAATTACTATTAAAACTATTCTTTCTATTAATTTTTCGGCTTAACGATATAATTCACAAAAATGTTAAGATAATAGACAACAACATTTAAGGTAAATATCTCGTAAGCATCAGACATCTATAAATAGAAATCATTTCAAGCCTTTTAAATAACGTAAAATGATGGAAATCATACTATACAAATAATTGGAAGATAATGTCCATTTCACAATACTTTGATATTTTATAAAGTATTAACCGAAAAGTATTGAAATAGATAGAAATGGATTTTATTCTTACGAGTTTTATAGTTTGAAAAGGGCACCAGATGGTTCTTCATTTTAAAATATGAACGTTATTGCTGTGTCCCGTTTATTGCTATTTGTTACGTAAAAACAGAATGAATATTTTTTTATGATTTTGCAGATTTCGTCGTAGTTGGGGTTGTCGGGCGGGAGGTCCCCTTGAAGACGCCGGCGGCGGCGGCGGCGGAGGCGGCAGCGATGTCCCGAGGGCGCCGCGACGCCCTCACTCCCAGCTGTGCATGCGCCAGCAGCGCCCGCCCCGCCCCGCCCCTGCCCTCACCTCGCCTGCAGTCACGCTCTCCGCGCCTCGCACTCGGAAGCGCTCCTGCCCAGCCTCTTTTTTTCGGGCTTTCTTCCTAGCTCCTCCCTACTCCCCGCCGATACACGCTCCACGTGTCCTGGGCTGCGAGTAATCAACTCCATGGTTAGTTTTCTCTTCGTAATGTTATTATCTAGGCGTTCGGTCGAAATATTTCAGAACTCACCCACAGAAAGGAATTTTTTATACAAATATATTTTTCTTCGAATGATGAAGAATTCTTTCTCCCTGTATGATTATTCTAACCAGAGGGGTAATTAAGTCATTTTATATTTATCATGTCATACTCATTTTTCGCACACGAGCAAAACACATTGTACTCAAGATATTTATCTTTCTTCATTTAAACTGAACTTGTTTTTCTGTTTTCTTCATAAACAAATTATTTAAAGAGTCACAAGTTCACATCAATCGTTTCTTTCTTTCTCTGCATTCGATATGGATAGTCAAGAGAAATATCACTGCCGTTTCGAGCTCGATAAAGTTCGTTGCACAGCTGTACTTGCGACAGTCTTGCGAACATCCCGTCACCCAGCGCTCACCACTCGGCACTCGCCACACGCCACGCGCTTCCCACCTCTGGCCTCTGTCACCATCCAACGCTTCCCACAACCCCATTCTCTGACACCACTCACCCCGAGCCACCTCGTTCCCAGTGGACGTACCTCTCCCTCTTTCGTTTGCTTCTACACTTTCTGATCCCCCAGCGAGCACTGACTCGGGAGCAAAAGGTCCTAGTCCCTTAAGTGTTGTGCTTGTTATATTCCGGGAGGTAGCGGTGCTCCTCTCCCGTTGGAACGTGATATCCTACACCGATTATCACGGCAGATTGCAGATTACTGTTTCCACTTCCAGGTATCTCCTCCAATGGGATACCTCCCTCAGACAGGACAAGTTTAAAGCTCCCGACTTGTCTCCCCGTACGTTTGGTAAAGTAGGGCATGTAAGTGTGTGTGAGTAAGGGGCGAGGAGAGAACAAGAATGGGGAAGGAAAGATTGCATGCTGTACATGGGGTGCTTTTAGGGTACAGTTCCGACACTTGTCAAGTATAACCAATCAGATAGGACGGCCTCTAAAATTCTCCAGTAGGCAATGGTTGAATTCTGTAGCTGGTGACGGAAATCCACTGAAGTCGGGACTCGAATACTAACACCTCTCAGTCAATGGTGGAGCAGCGGGCTCTGTTCCCCAACATTTCGCTGCATTCACCCCTTTTTCAGTCACCCGCAGCCCAACCCAGCGCATTGCAACCCCAGCGTCATATCTCTCTTTCCCGGCGCGGCGCGGCGCGGCGCGGCCCGTCGCATGAGCGCGGCGGCCGGGCGGGCGGCGCGAGCAGGGGCGGGGCGGCGAGGAGGTGGGTGCCCGCCCATTCACTCTCCGCACGGTCTGGTGCGAGCGCGGAGTGGAGGGGCGGGGCGGGCCGAGGCGGGGCACGGGGTCAAGGTTGGGCGGCTGGCTTTGCGCGCACGCGACCTCCCAACATCTGGCGCCGAGGGCGGGCGGCGCGGCGGAGGGCGGCACGCTCGCGGAGGGCCACGGGCCGCGGCGCCGGCGTCGCGAAGGCGTCGGCGGTGGCATCCGCGGTGGCGGCGGAGTTGGCGTTGATGTGTATCTGGCAGGGGGAGCGATAGTGTCGGCGGTGGTGTTGGCGTTGGGGTTGGCGTTGGCGGTGGTGGTGGCGGCGTCGGTGACAGCGTCGGTGGTGGTGGTGGTGGGAACAACGTCAGAGGCGGTGGCGTCGATGTCGGTGTGGGTGTGGGTGGGGTGGGTGGTGGGTGTGGTGGGGTCGGTGCGGTCGGTGTGGTGGGGTGGGTGGGGGTGGGTGTGTGGGTGGGTGTCGGTGTCGGTGTCGGTGTCGGTGTCGGTGTCGGTGTCGGTGTCGGTGTCGGTGTCGGTGTCGGTGTCGGTGTCGGTGTCGGTGTCGGTGTCGGTGTCGGTGTCGGTGTCGGTGTCGGTGTCGGTGTCGGTGTCGGTGTCGGTGTCGGTGTCGGTGTCGGTGTCGGTGTCGGTGTCGGTGTCGGTGTCGGTGTCGGTGTCGGTGTCGGTGTCGGTGTCGGTGTCCGGTGTCGGTGTCGGTGTCGGTGTCGGTGTCGGTGTCGGTGTCGGTGTCGGTGTCGGTGTCGGTGTCGGTGTCGGTGTCGGTGTCGGTGTCGGTGTCGGTGTCGGTGTCGGTGTCGGTGTCGGTGTCGGTGTCGGTGTCGGTGTCGGTGTCGGTGTCGGTGTCGGTGTCGGTGTCGGTGTCGGTGTCGGTGTCGGCGGTGGCGGTGGCGGAGGCGTTGGTGGTAGCGTTGGCACTGTCTTCGGCAGCGACTCCGAAGGCGACGAAAGGGGTGTGAATGAAGGTGACTGCGAACATGGGTGATAGTCTTCCGTACAAGCACGTCGCGTTTATGCTGGAAAAATATTTTAACACTTGCAAATGGTTGCAATTGCTATATGAAGATACTGGAACTGTTTGAACAATTTATTTTCTTGATAGTTTGTTTTAAGAATAATACACGTAGCCAATAACTCAGTGAAAGTATCAACAGGGACAGAGGCAGATTACCTAAGCTCAGGTTAGGAAAACAGTTTTTAATATGTTGGTAGGATACAAATTCTTATAAAAGGAAGACATTTTGACTGTGTAAGCGAAGCGATATGAGAAAACGAGTGCAAAACTGAAAAGAAATGTTTAGATCTTTATGTTTTGAATGTTTAGAGTTTTAAATGCAATTTTATGATGAAACAAAAGTGATTATTAGGAAAGAGTACAACCTGATGAATGATAGTTCTGAAACATAAGTTTATATAATTTGTTATAAGACATAGTATGGAAATACGTAAGCATGGAAAGCAGTAAGCGTGAAGAGAAGAATAGTTGACAGTGCATTAATCCTAGAAACGAAAACCATATTTTGTTATATTGCTGGTTGTAGCTAGTGGAACCGAGTCTAAAACTTAATAATTCAATGCTTTCAAATAATAAAGAATGCTCAATAACTCCATACTTTTAATCTTAATTTCACGAAAAGAAATTATACTGCAAGAATAATTTAGAAGATAATAAAATAGTTACAATAGAAGAAGGAAACTTAACAGAATCACCTCGTACTGAGAAAATTCCGATGGAAGGTGGTTAGTGGGGTGCACCTGGAAAAGTGGATGGTGGGAAAAGAGAATTCGGTCGACGCAAAAAGATCCTAGCAAGAAGAAAGGGAAGACAGCAGATAGGCGGTCGGCACGCGATAAAAGTAGTCGGCACCTTAAAAGGCTGGGTCTTCGTGTTGTGCCAGATTAGAAAACGAAGTAATATTAACAGAAAAATAACTGGAAGCGCGGAAAGATTCAAACATATGCACAAAGGAGACAACTAAAGATAAGTGTAAATCAGTCACATTGAACGGATTTCAACGGAAAATTGTTAAAGGGAATGATTATAGTTTTTTTTATTCCAAGCATAATATTTTTTAGTATATCGAAAACGAATCGGAAGGGAGGCGGTTCTGAATTCAAATTCCCCCATCCTACTACTGAATAATTTCTCGTTCTGATCTGAGACGAAAAACGTCATTTCTTTTGACTTTATATTCATTTTCACATATCGTTTCGTTTGCGCAACAAAAAGGTTCCATTTCTAGGGAAGACATCCTGATTTAGTGAAATTTCTGACCTCCCGACCCAATCAAAAACTGCTTCTCTGACTCATAGTAAGCCTGACCCTTAAGTCTGCTGCCCCTGATTCTAACTGCATTTTCACAGAATTGTTGGCCGTGGAAGATGTGAGAGAAGGAGCGGGGGCGAAACCAGCCGGCAGGGCAGATTGAAAGGCCGTCGGCCGTCGGCGAGCGCGGCGCCAGAACAGAGAGCAGAGCCACGCCCGGGCACACAGGGATTTGGGGCGGGCGATGGCGTGGGGTGGGGGTGCGGTGGGAGGGGCTCAGCGGGCGAATGTGGGAGAACGTGTGAATGTGAATCACAGCGCAGTCCGCTCCATGCCGCTGCATGAGTACACGCGTACGCACGCCCGTACGCACGCTCGCACGCACGCCCGCACGCGCCGCTCCGCTCGTTTCATGCAATGGTGGCCATCGCGATTTTCAAGAGATGTGTTTGGTTCCCGGATATTCCAAGGTTGCACGTTTCAGGGACATTTTGAACACTAATTCGAAATGTGATAAGAATTGTCACATCCATCCCATTCATCCCAAACCAGCGGGGTCAATATTTATATCCCAAACTAGCAATAACATATATTATTTTACCAGGTATTCTGAATTCACAGAGTAAGTTATTATTTAATAACTCTTAAATCAGGCTTCTTTAGTCACTATGTTCATTCAGTTTCGATACTAACATTGTTTATTCGTTTCTCTACTAGAGAAGTGAGTGAAATAGTACAGCAGGCAATGGACATTCGAAGTATTTTGCTGATTTTTCTAGTGATGTAATTACTTTCAAGATAGGATTGTTGATGTTAATGTTAACAATTATTATATTCCAGTACAATATCTTAAGAATAGAGCATACAACATAGACTTTAGGGAACTTTAAATTTTATGATAGTTAAACATGTGAATTATATTGGGGTCCTTTCAAAAAGTACGCATAGCAGAATTTGTCATGGATGTTATTAAATCATATATATATATATATATATATATATATATATATATATATATATATATATATATATATAAATCGCATAAGCTACAGAAACTTCCTATTTGCGATAAGCCTTTTAAAAGTTAGAACCAATATATTCTTAACTATACCAAAAATAGAAGTAAAAATCCCTCGAATGTGTTAAAATGTTCACTTAGGGCTTTTTGTTTATTGTTCGAAAGTTTCATTTTACTTTTACCTGATTTCAGGCGTAAATTTTAGATGTTATATTTGCTGAATTGTGTGCACACTGCATATTTCATATTGAATAATGTTGAACAACTTTCTAGTTAACCATCTTACTTAAAATCTCAGAATACATTACCAATTTTGAAGGAAACTCGAAACATTATCCTAAAAACGTAAGAGTCTACCTTCTTAGTGAAACTGAAATTTGGAATATGAAGAAAAAGAAGAAACATAAATGAAATAACAGAGTAATCTCCATAACTTATATATATAACAACAAATATATCTCAATAAAAAGTAACTTTCATAAAACTAATATTTACTACGATACTCATTGCTACGATATAGAAAAATATGTGTAAAGTCAAATCTCTGGTAGCATTTAAAGTGACTAAATGGAAAATACTGTCATGTTAAAAGTTATAGTAAAATCAGTTTCCAATATAAACAGTAATTATAATACTTATTTAAATAAAAATACCAAAGCTAATTACTAGGTGAAGTCGAACGCCACTCTAACAAATATTTCATTTCAGTTAGAAGGACCACTAAATATTATTATCCATAGTCGTTTATAGTTACCTTTTGAATCCACATACGTTTTACGTTTTAGGACCGCATTCCCGCGAATTCATAATGTTACTGACATACATATCAAATTACTCATTTCGGACGGTACATTCTCAATTAAAATTGTAAAATGTTTGTAATAGATTATTAATTTAGTACATGTAACTTAAGTAAAATATTTGGAAACTTCGGCGTCCGAATAACTATTTAATATCTAGCACCCGCGATCACATTAACTTAAATTGTATATTTTAAACTCAAACAGCAGGGCCGAAGGAAGAAATGAATGAATATCGAAAGACACGAATAACATGTTCTGAAGTTTTAATCTTACGTTTCGGCGAGTATCTCGGGAAGAGATATGGCCAGTGCAGAATGTCTCCGTTTCATGACCATAAGATGGCAGACGTCAACCGTCCACGATTTCATGGCCGCCCGCCCCACACTCGGCCCCCTGAACTTCAATCCCGGCCGCCCGCGCCGCCGGGCGGGGATCGCGCCATCGGCCGCCGATCTCCCGCCGCCCCCCCAAAAGGCCGCTTTCGCGCCGGGCGCAGAAAATGCCGCTCGCTCCGTACCGCCCCGCCCGAGCCCGCCTCGCCCCGCCCCGCCCGCCACCCGCTGCGACATCGCCTCGATCGAGCCGCGGGTTTGACGGAAGCGGCGGCGGCGGCGGCGGCTCGGCTGGTCCGAGGGTGTGGGGGGCGGGGCGGGCGACGGCGGGCGGGCGGGCGGCCGGGCGTCCACACTCGCAGCGTCGGCGGCGCGTGCGCGAAGCCGGGTTTCGATCGTAGGCCACCGCCCCGCCGCCCGCCCCGCTCCGGCCCGCCCCGCCCCACCCTCCTCCTCTCCCCGCCCGACTCGCCCGCTACGATGCTCGCTCGTCCGCCACGAAGTTGGCCGCAAGCTCCGCTCGGCGTTGACCGAACTCTGCCTCAATAATGCACGGGAGCGTGTTGGGATCAAAGTTTCAGAAGGGGGCCGTGTCCCCCTTAAACGATTCGCGTGTCCCGATCTCGTGGCCGTGAATGCGTTGGCGGAGCTATCCTTCCCGCGCCTATAATGGGATCCGCTGCGGTGACTCGGAGTTTCGGGAGACAAATTGACCGGGTAGACGTTGAAACAGATAGACGGAAACGTCTCTGGTTAATGTATTTTCTATTAGGGAGATCTGCGGTATCTACTGCAAAATTAAGCATTTTAAAATTTACGGATGTGAAAACTACGTAGGTGCCGTCAAGAATATTTAACATAAACGCTGCCATGATTTCTGCAAACTATTCACATTTCATAAGTTAAAAAAACATTAAAAAGTATCAGTTAAAAGTGTTTTTGACATGTCTAAAACATAAAAGAATTGTTTTTGCAGAAGAGTGTTAGAATCGTATCATGCAAAAAAATTTAGTGATATCAAATAAGTAAAATTGAAAACAAAATAAATACTATATATTTCTATCGCATTTGTTAAATGAATGATTGAGTCTTCGTTTGGTAAAAGGAGGGAGTAGAGAAATAAAACAATATTTTTTTGTTCGGTTTTAGAAGAACCTATCTTAAAGAACCAAACAACTTTCTCAAGGTGACTAAAAGCAAAGTTCCTCCCTCCTCATGAACGTGCTCAAACGGTTATCCAGTGAGGCAACTACAACTTTAAATAGTTACTTTGGCGTTGCCTTCGTTTTAGAACTTGGAGAGATACTGTCGAAATAAAAGTGGTTCGTGTTCGTCGTGGAACTACGTGTAAAAATAGTTATTTAGATAACACGTTACTAAATGACCAGAATGTGGAGCGTTTAGGATAATGCTTAAGTTCTTATAGAGTTGTACATAGATTCCCCGAAATTAACTGCCGCAAGTACTGAAAGAAAACTGCTATTTCTCCAGCAGAGATAAATAAAATCTTCTAAACTGCAGCACTATTATAGTTAGTAGTGAATTTTTATGTAATATCCAACTAAAAATATATATTAGTGCTTTCATTTCTGCAAGAAACAAAAATAAGAGTTAATTAACTTTTGTAGTAAATTCTTTATAGATTAAAGTACATTTTGAGTGTCATACTACACATCAGGGGACATATTAGCCTCTCTATTGTCAATGATATGTATTTCGTTGAATAGTAATGAACTAGATTGTGTAGAATCACTGTTCACAAATGTTTATGATAATCTTCATGATTTTTGAAACTTCTCCGCCATTTTCGCCGCAACAAACTTCGAGGATATGAATAATACATATTCTTTCAAATTTAAAGTTTGTTTATCGAATATTTCTGAAATATACTTGACTTTCATACGAAAAAAGTATTTGAATGAGAAGTTAATCCAAACTCGAAAAAGTACCAACAGTTTCTGAGAACCAGATCAGTCATCAGCGGTCTCTCAAACGGGTATCTCGATTTCTCCGTCATCGGTGCACAATCGCCGTGCACCGAAGACCTCCGGACAGAAACTGCAGGGCAAAGTGTTGAAGAAGTCGGCCTGCGCCCGCTCTCGCCCAGCCGCCGCCGCGGGAGCTTCGGCGGGTACCTCGGGCGCGCGGCGGGGCGCCGCGGCGCGACGCAGCGGGAGGCGGCGCGGGCGGCGGCGTCGGCGCCTCGGTATCAAACGGGGGGTGGACACGGCGGCGGCGGTGGAGGGGACTCGAGCCGGCGGGGGTGGCGCCGGCCGCGCGGGTGGGGGGCGGCGGGAAGACAGTATCGACGTCCGCTGAAAAAGGGGCGTAACTCGCGGCCAGGGCGCCGGACCCCGCCGCCACGGCGACGGAGAGAGCGCCCGGCTGGGCGAGCGAGGCGTTTGCGCCGGCGCGCTGGACAGCCGGCGCGGGGCGGGGGCGGCGGCGAGGGCGCTCTTTTTTACAAAAATCGAACGCGCTCGCCCGCGCCCGCTCCCCCGCCCCGCCCGCCGCTCTTCCTCTCCGTGCCGCACACGTGGCTTACCGACAGAGACGGCCAGCGCGGGCGAGAGCGCGCGAGCGAGGGAGAGCGTGCAACGGGGGGGGGGGGAAAGAAAAAAGCGGGCGGCGAAGCGCGCGCGCGGGCGCCCGGCGCACAGGGTCAGCGGCGACGGAGAGCGCGCGCTCGCAGCGCGCGCGCCGGGGGAAAGAAGACGCGATCGCCCGCCCGCGCGCGCGCGCGGAAGAGCGCGCAGGCACGACCGAACGCTCGGCCGGGCCTTGGAGGACGGATGGAATAAAAAAAAGGTAAACGAGAACGAAGATCGGAGAAACGAGAGAAAAAGAAATAAAAGCGGAGCGTCGCGTCGCAGGCTTGGGCGGCTTGGGCGGCGCGGGAGGCGAGACGCGGCGAGCGAGGGAGCGACAGAGAGGGCGCGGGGGGCGGGCGGGCGGCCGGGCGATCGGGGTGGGTGGGAGACGGACGCGCAGGTCCGTGGCGACGTATATATATACGCGTTTTCGGGGTCCACATTCTTCGATCCGAAAAAAAAAGAGAGAAGAGAGCGGAGCGCGCCGCTCGCGTTCTGCGCCGATCCAATCGCCGATCGCCAATAGGGTGGCGATTGGGCGCGGCGGACGAGCCAACGCGGCGCGGGGGGGGAGACACCACGTGACCGTTCGATCAGCGATAGGCTAAAATAGAAGGGGTAGCGCGGTGCGCGCGGTGGGGGTGGACGCAAAGGGTGTAGCCACTCGATCGCGAAAGGGGGGGAATTTATTATATATAGATTGATTCCCTGGAAAAAGCCGCCATGGCGGGAGCGGGGCCGGCGCCGCAGCGGCGACGCTTCACGAACGCTTTGCGTCTTTTTTCGAGGACCTTCGAGAACTTTCTGACGCCATTGGATGCTGGTTTTAAGCAAGGAATATTTGCTGTAAATAACGAAAAGTATTTGGAATAAAATTCTCTTTGAACCTGCTGAATAATGCAGGTCTCTCGCAGGCGGT
Organism: Teleogryllus oceanicus; assembly: GCA_964035755.1. Taxonomy (NCBI): domain Eukaryota; kingdom Metazoa; phylum Arthropoda; class Insecta; order Orthoptera; family Gryllidae; genus Teleogryllus; species Teleogryllus oceanicus. The sequence goes on from CAXIVR010000006.1 coordinate 39,874,764, forward strand.
TTGATATCCACCGACGGAATCTTTTCACTTCAAGAACTGGAGAAGGTCGTAACATTACACAAATAAGACTCATCCTGAAAATAGCTTTGCTTTAGAAAAAGTACTCCTTTCTTATTCTATTTTTTTGAAGCTGATGAGTGATGTTTTTGGCTGTTAAAAATATCCATGTTTCGAAAGATAACATATTCAATGACTGAAATAATAGAATTCGTAAGAGAATTTGTTTATACTTTTTACGATGTTATCCCAATGTCTCCAGGTATTTAATAATTATTTTAAGTTGCCGCACGTCATTTGCGTCGGTATGGTTTCTCGAAATTGATGCGATCGATTGGGTTTCGAAACTCAAGAGTTGGTTCAAATAGTACATGTTTGATAGTTGTTACACGAATTCTGTGTATTTATTGTTCATCTACCAGCGGTATTCCTGAGGTATCACTTCTGCCACATTTTATTTATAGCAGTTTTTCCCGCGCTGAAGGGAAAAATCGTTTCAGGCCTAAAAAACTCTGCACTCTCTTAAAATGTCAAGCGGGTTGCATAATCCAGACAGACGTCCGCGCGTTCTACTCTCTCTTCTTGGAACATTAATTCATTTGTGAACTCTTCTGCGTAGCTCTATCAGTCAGGATACGAAATAATCCCCATAGGGAGAACGTAAAAAGCACGAACACATGCATTGGAAGAACATATTGTTTCCAGGAAAAGCAACTTTTTTTTTCTCCGAAAAGAAAGACAAACGGATCGAAGTTTCTGACACGCTGACCGGGACCGGATGTGACGCTGAAGTCTAACGTTAAACACAACACGCAGGCGAACACGCGAAGGGGTGGTCCACACGAGGGAAGAAAAGACGCCGGGGGAGGGGGAGGGTGGGGAGAACAAGCTTAAAGAGAAAACTCGGAGTAGACGTCGACCCTCGTGAACGCACCAACCACAGGGTCTTGAAGCGGAGACTGTGTTATGCTCCCATGCTACCATCCTGCGCATTTGACTTTAACGGATATACACATCAGGATTATCTATGTATCTCAAAATAATTTATTTTTGTTCACGCATGGTCCAAGAATAATAAATGGACGGCTATAATACCACTCGGGAAATACCACAGATATCACAAATGTGTTACTTTAATTCTCATATCATATGTGAAAAAGCAGTTTTGTTAATATTGGCGATATTCATACGTGGTTCAAGGAAATTTATTAAGTTTTATGAAATTATTATCGTATTTTCTGAAATTTCTTGTAAAATTTATTCACGAAATGGAGTTTTTGAACGAACTGATTTTGAAATACACAATCACTCATAATGAAATACACAATTGATGGTTTATTTACAATATATCATTTAATTCATTTTCTGCTTATTTTATTTCATTTTTAGCCAATTTGTACGTCCAGATTTTTAATAATCAATAAAATGTATTATCTATGAAAATTTGTGACGTTAAATTACAGAATTTAACATTTTCGTTACATTGAACAGAAGTTATAAATAGTAATGTCTTTAGGTATTCCGTGCATATCATTAATTAACTGTAACATCCGCTTGGACGTCTGTTTCACTTCTTTTATTGTATCATGAAATGCAAGTCAAATTGTGTACCGTACCTGTAGAAATATTTTACGAGTCAACATTGTAAAGTAAAACTATTTAAATTTTATCGAAATACCACGAGTGAAATATCCCAAGAGCAAATATCAAATCCAAACAACAATTCAAACAGAGAAACGTATTATTTGAATTTATGAATTCGAATTGCAAACAGAAGTTTGTACAAATTCGCTAAGATACACAACAAATTTCAGTATAAAATTATTTGTTTCATGCAAAAATGTAACTGTCTATCAGCTTACCTCTAGAATATTCAAATTAAAATATATTAACTTGAAGTTCATTTACATTAATTCAGGAATATATTTTTATATTTTACATTTCTTAAACTAGTGATATATTTGGAAAATATGTTGTGAACATGATTTATAATGAAAAAAGTAAATTCCACTTCGTAATTCTTTTACAAGTGTTTTAATAAATGTTAATTGTAGTCACCTTAATACGTAATAGTGATGTCGAAGTATAGAACATGTACTCAAAAGATTCGAAACTATTTTAGGAAAAATAATTTGCCCTATCCCCAAAACTAAAAGACTTTTTTCCCAAACACAGATTTCAGCGAATTTCAGACGTGTTTAATAACGCAAAGCCCTCCCGGAGGTACCAACTCCAACAGGTACGCGAGCGCGCAGCTGCGCGGCAGCACAAAGCGGCTGCTGGGGCATATGTGAACGCACTCCGGGAACGTCCAGGTCCCTCCAGCGCGCACCGTTTCATCGCTTCCACGCGCCCCGCCCCCGCCCCCGCCCCGCCCCGCCCCGCCCCGCCCCGCCCCGCCCGGCTGGGCGTCTTGGCACGCTCCCGCGGCAACGGCAGCTCCGACTGTGGGGAGAGCTCGCACTTATCGTGGCCGCCTCCGTCACCTCTTGGACCGTGTCCATCGGCAGAGGGCCGAGACGACGGCGGCGGCGGCGGCGGCGGCGGCGGTGGAGCTTCCTTATCGAGCGGTTGCGGGGCCCGCCCGCCCGCCCGTCCGCGCGCCCGCCGCCCGCCCGCCCGCGGCGCAGTGCGGCCGCGACCCGCCCCCGGGCCCCGCCCCTCGCGCCCCGCCCGGCGCCAAGGTCGCGCCCGAGTGCAGCCACCGCCTCCGCCCCCGCTCGCGTGTGAACTGTCAGGTCACTGGGTTATGAACCGCAAGTGAGCGAACGGCCCTGCGGGCGGCGAGGCTGGAGAAGTTGGGTGACGAGAGGCTGAAGAGAAGAGGTGATGGGCGCAGCTCACCGGCAGAGGTGACAGAAAGCATCAACTGCCTCACACAGTGCATCTGACAGGGAAGTCTTGGGGTTCGAGTCCTGACGGTGGCAAGATTTTCAACTCTAGCCGGATAGCTGCGTCAAGTTCTGTCGTTGGCTGAAGGAGAATTCTAGCGACCGGCTGCTCTGATCGGTAGTTCTCTGTAGTTTTTCCGATCAATACCAGGCGAATGCCGAACATTACTCTACCAAATGAGCCACGGACCGCGCGAGATCTTTGCTTTCCATTCCTTGTCCTATCCTCACCCCTTACACACACACACACACACACACACACACACACACACACACACACACACTCTTTCGCTCACTACACCTTCATACATGCCGGGAAACCTGTCGGTAGCTTAGAGCTTGTCCGTGCTAGGGTGAGATACCTGGTTGGGGAAAACCTCGCTAGCCGTCGGTAGGTAGGAACCGGATATCTTCATTCTGCGGAAACGATCACCGCCATCTCCCGAACAAAATACATGCACTACACTTACGAGGCTACTGACCTTAGCAGTTGACTCGCCCGGACCCACTAGTAATCAATCAAACACTGGTCCTTCTAGACGAGTAAGGCGACGTGGATTAAGGGGAGGTGTAGGAGGAATGAAAGAGGATAGTTGGAGAAAGCGGAATGCAGTGGGAAGTGGAGAACGTGAGTGGGGGAGGGAACGGGTTTGAGTGTGTCCGAAGGCTGGTAAATGTCCGGCCGGACGCAAAATGTCACACAGATAAGCTTTATGCTGGGGTGGATAAAGAACAAGTGGATGAGGAAAGGGCTATGCGGTCGGGAGGACGGGCGCAGGGGAGCGCAGGGTGTCGAGAGGGCAAGCTGATGAGCAGGCCGTTGAGCGGGGGATTGGAGAGGAGTTGTGTGTTCGAGAGGTTTTGGTTCGAGCGGTTGTAAGGGAGGCCGGGCGACCGAGGCAGCAACCGCCAGGGTGAAGGATTCGCGCAGCGGTTGAGATGTGACGGTAAGTGATGTGTGGACTGAGCGTGAAAAGGTTTCCTTTACTTCAGCTTTACTTCAACTTCCTTTACTTCTACTACTATAAAATTACAGAAACATAAAAGTCATAACCTTTGTGAAGAATGATTAATAGTTTCAGGATTATGATGAATCTTCCCGAAAAACGTACACATCAAATCTTTCGGAGCACAACTCATGAAAATAAGAGTAAATTTGGAAATCGACAGGGAAAAGGTTTGTGTTGACCCCTATCAAAATTTCATTCACTTGATTTGAAACTTAGATTACAGTTTTTGAAACGTAATAAAAACTATACTCTCTGTGTGATGTGTCATGCCAAAAGAAACAACATTGAAAATACCATGGAAGCTGACATTACACACCTTCAAATTTCTTGAGCTATTTCCAATGTACTAGAACAGGGCTGTCCAACTGGCAGTCCTCGGTGACATTTATTCTGGCGCACGAAAGATTGTTGAACAAACGTGAAAGTCCCTCGGCGGTCAACATCCCCTTAATGTAAAAATAGTTTAAGTTTCAATTTAAGGAATTTTTTCTAGTAAATTCAAAAACTCAAAATCATCCCGATGTGTTTCACTGCGTTGTGTGTTGTAGAGAGCCTCATACTACGCATGGTTCAATCAGACCAGTCGGGTAAACTGCCGAGATACACAATACGGCGTCATGTGTGGATCGCCCGAGTAATGAAAATATGGCCGTCAGTCATATTAACGATTTCAGTTGAGGCCCTTAATGCCCTAGCAAGATGGACACCCCTGCACTAGAAGATGCCTAAACTGGAGTCTGTCTGCCGGTCCACCGACCTGACCGCCCCCGCTCACCAAACAGCCCGCCCGCCCAGACCGGAGTTTGGGCGCCGGGCCGGCTCGGCGCCCAGCCCGCTTTTCCAGCCGCGTAAACCCTCAAACGCGCGCCCTCGCGCGGATCAACGCCCGCCGCGTTGTTGCGCGACGCGCTATTTTGTTTCCGCTAGACGGCGCGGCGCCTCTGCGGTGGCCGACGCCAGCGCGCCCGGCGGAGTTCGCCCCAAGCTCCGACCGTTTGCTGAGTCGAATTTTCGACACTCGCGGAGCGCGAGGGTCAAGATGAACGCAAACAAATTACGATAAACGGAGGCGACTGAGCAATATCTTGTTTACACTAGAGTTCATCTCCGGATGTTTGGGACCGCAACTTCACGAATTGTGACGTACGCTCCGCGAATGTTCTGCACGAGATTTATTTCCAGAACAGTTATCATAAATAAATATAAGAGGTATTACAATTTGGAACAAACTATTAATGGTTCTAGAAAGTAATTTTAATGTTTTAAACAATTAATTTATAGTTTTAAGACTAAAAATGTAGACAGTTTGATTTGATTAGTTCCGTTTCTTTATTTAAATGATAGTATATGAAAAAAAAACACTCAGCAAGGTTTGGATAATAGGACATCTATAGAACACATCGGATTTACATCAAAACAGAACATTTCTGTCCATTCAAGCAATTATTTAGCGAATAAATCTATGTTTAAAACGTATACCACAAATCCAACAGAAGAGTTCTGGCTTGATATTAAATGTAACGTTTCTGCGAACGGGGAATCAAATTCCAGAGAAACTATCTCCCAGGGGGTTTCTCCAAGCCCTGGCCGTTCATCCTGCTGCTTCCACGGTCGTCATTCCGCCCCACCCCATTTCATCTCCACTTCCTCCCGCACCACGGCCCCGCCTCCACGCCCACATCGCCATCACCCTTATTCAACCCCATCGCTCCGACCGGTTTCCTATTCGCCTCTTCTCCACAATCACCCCACCTCCCCCACTCCCACCCCCGCGCTCGCGCAGCGTCCAGCCGTCGCGGTCGCCCCATCGCCGGGAATTTTCGAGAAAGCGCGGGCGACAGCGCTCGGCGCCGACGGAACAAAATCCGGAAAGCCGACCTGATCAAAACACTGTCGGCCGGCGAAGCGCAGGGCGCCGCGGCGCCGAGGGCCGGGGCTGGCCGCTCCTCTGCGGCGGGGGCGGGGGCGGGGCGGTCAAGAGGCCAGGAGCGGGAGCGGCTTTCCACGAAAGGGACGAGCGGCGACGAGGAAGCGGTAGCAGAATTCGGAAGACGGCTCGCGGCACGAGTGACGGGGAGGATTCAATAGACGAGTGACGGAGAAAAACCGCTGTTACAGGACAGCCAGGGAATAAAGGGAGAAATGTGAATGACGTGACGACGAATAGACAGCGGGGAGAGGTCACGAGGAAACTTCTATTGTAGAGAGAGGAAAGATGGCGGTAAAAATGTGGTGACGATCGATTCGCGGGAAAGGAGCAAAAGCGGAGAAGAAAAAGAGAAGGAGATGAACTAGCTGTGGACAAATGTGATGGAATCAGACGAGGTGACAGAGAAAAATCGACGAGTCGGGGGATAGGTGGGGCCGGTATCTTGCATAGCTATCGGGTAGTGGGCGGGGAGACCGGAGAATGGTGCGTGAGTAGGAACCCATGGCGATGGCGGAGACGGGCCGAGCGACGAGCAGAAAGGCGGGACTGGAGTTTGCTTAGCCATGGGTGTGCGGGTGGGGTGACCGAAGAGGCCGGGGGGCGGGGAGCGTGACGATGGCGGGGCTGGGTATTGCGTAGCCGTGGGACAGCGAGCAGGGTGACCGAGAGGGGAGCGGGGGTGGGGGCCTGCGTAGCAATGGGGCGGAGTCGGGGAGGCCGGGGGCGCGAGGGCCGGGGACAGGGCCGAGGGCAGCGGCGGGGTCGCACCATTGATCAGCCCGCGGCCCGGCGCCCGAGCTCCTCATATGGACGAAGCTGCCTCGGCCGCCGTCTCTCTCCCGGCGACCGCCTCCGCCGCCCCGCCTCCGCCCCGCCCCGACTTCAGCTGTCCGCGAGCCCCGGCTGGAGAGCAAAGTAGGATTTTATTTAAAAAACGAAAAAAAAACGAGAGGGAACGCAGCGGAGACCGGAGCCCTCGCATATGAATCCGGAATAAATTATCAGACTCTCTTTAATTGAAAACGAAATTAAGAGAAAAAAAGAAAGGAATTCTAGATGAGTCATATGTAATTCCGGTTTTTTGCCTTTCCGCGATGGGATGAATATGATTTTTTTTCTTTTACTTCTGATTTATCGTGAGAGGTTTAAGATCGTCCGTCGTCACTTTCCACTCTCCCGGGCGGCGCATTGCGCTCCAATATGGCGCGGCTCGCTTGTCTTTTGTTGACACGCGAGCGTAGCGCGCCGCGACGGCCGCGCGTTGCTTCGTACAAATAACGGCGTCGGCGGCGGCCGCGTTTTTTAGTGCTACGGGACCGGGTAAAGTGAGCGGTGTAACTACGTCTGATCTCTTCTTCCTACCGCTCGTTTCCCTCAATTCCACATACTCGTGTCTGCGCAGTGCGTTTCCCTGCGAGCTAAATTCGAGGCCTCTCTTTTGTTTTCTAACCCCTCCCAGTACTTATATCCATGGGTACAGTGTAATTCCACTTGTTCTTCTTTCCTTGGTCTAACCAACGTGTTACCTCAACTTGTTTGTAAAGTATATTTCTCCTTCAACGCTTATGAATTCCATTTCTGCCCACGAACGCTCGAAAAGCGGAAAATATCGAACTTTATGATAATAGGATGTATGTGCAACACCAGGGCGCAGTTTAATTTAAAAGTTTAAAACATAAAATAATTTAATTAATGCAAATATAAAATAGAATAAGCAAAAGAAAAACAGTGAAATAATGAACACAGAAAAATGAGAGAGGATACAAACGTATAACCTCGCCCTAACTCTCTCGTTTGCTCCGACGAGCGGCAACTCTTTCGGAGGAGTGGTGGGTGGCGGTCACATGTGGTTTTGTGGATGGTGGGGTAAAGTAGAGAGGTCGAGTAAGGCAAGTTATGAGCGAGAGCGATTTCAGAGGGTGTGTGTTTGGGAGGGGGGTCAGTAAGAAAGGGGTGGACGTGTCGGAATTGGAGCGAGAACATGAATCTGTATAAATGTTTGAGCATGTGTAAATGCGTGCATCTGTAAGTGCGTAAATGTGTGATAAATGTATGATAGAGTAAATGTACGTAAATGTGCGTAAATGTGTGCGTAAATGTATGATAGCGTGTGTGTGTTGCACGTGAGTTCGAGGCGTGTGTGCACGTATGTGTATTTGCGCATACGTCAGGTGTTCCATTGGGTAGGTGAGATGGTTTGTAGATGAAGGCATGAGTGAGCGGAATTTCGGGTGAACCAGGGAAGAGACACTCGTTTGAATGTCTGATACGAAATATACAGACATTCGTACGTCGATTGTAAAGTAAGCAGGAAGGATGGTGTACAAGGTAGTTGAAAATAGCAGTGTTGACCTAGGAGATGGATGAATGGCAGTCGGAAAGTACCGGAAACACTACGAACGAGACACAAAGTGGGTTCGGAAAAGGTTTGAGAGAACTGGTGGAAGTGGGAGATGATGTACTGGGGGCAAGTGATTATACTCGGAGTATCACAGATGATTGATAGAATGGTCGATTTAAGTGCAGTAGGAGTATGTCAGCCGGGCGATAGATATGACCAAACGATGTAGTTAGTTAGCTAGTTAGTTAATGCCCTATTTTACGCGGCGAGACTCGGGCCATCAGGCCCGCTCTTCCGTCTAACCACGCAAATTTCGCTACGCTCCCTTCACCACCTAGCGGAGAAAGAAGATATTATCTTGGGCGACGAAACAGGCGGATCTCAATTTTGCTCAGAGGCTTCTTTTAGACTTGAGGATCTTTTACATGCTGTAAATCTACTACATGGGACAGCCGGCTATACTTTCCCTCCGAAGGATTTTTTCACGAAGGATTTTTTGTAAGTGGATGAGCAATTGAAGTCCACGGAAGATGTAGGTGAACGAGCAAATAGATTCCGAGAATTGGGGACGGAGCAGTGAAAGTAACGATTCGGCGATGGAGACGATTGAGCGATGGAAGCGGAAGGGTGACGGAGGTGGCCAGGCAATGGAGGAAGATGGGCGATGGAAGCGGTCGGGTGTTCAAAGGTGGACGGGCGATGGCGGCGGACAGATTATGGAGCCAAACCGTCAGTAGCACGACCAAACGAAGGAAACGGAAAGTGATAGGGTGTCGGGCGATAGAAGCGCCAAGGCGATGCGGCGGGCGGCGATGGAGCTGGACGGGCGGGGGGAAAAAAGGGGGGCGGACGTTAAAGAGGAACAGATGAAGGAGTCGGTCAAGAAGGAGACGGGTGCTGGTGGATGGTGATGACGAGGAAAGGTGAATAATAATGGCGGGCAGGCGACAGAAGTTGGGCGGGCGATGGAGGCGGCTGGATACGGACGGCGATAGAAGCGAGTAGGGGAAGAAGTCGGGCAGGCGACAGAAGTGGGCGGGCGATGGAGGCGGCTGGGTACGGACGGGTGATAGAAGCGCGTAGGGGGTGGAGTCGGGTAGGCGATAGAAGTGGGCGGGCGATGGAGGCGGCCGGATACAGCCGGCGACAGAAGCGAGTAGGGGATGAAGTCGGGCAGGCGAGAGAAGTGAGCGGGCGACAGAAGCGAGTAGGGGAGCGGGCAGGACAGAAGTGGGCGGGCGATGGGGCGGCGATGACGGGCGACAGAAGCGAGTAGGGGATGAAGTCGGGCAGGCGACAGAAGTGGGCGGGCGATGGAGGCGGTTGGATACGGACGGGCGACAGAAGCGAGTAGGGGATAAAGTCGGGCATGCGGCAGAAGTGGGCGGGCGACGGAGGCGGCCGGATTCAGACGGGCGACAGAAGCGAGTAGGGGATGAAGTCGGGCAGGCGACAGAAGTGGGCGGGCGAGGGGCGGGGGCGACAGAAGCGAGAGGGGAAGGGGGGACAGAGTGGGCGGGCGAATGGGGGGCGGGAGGGGGCGGGGGCGTTCGAGGCGTGCGAATCAAGCCCGAAACGAAGCCAAACGACGTTATTCCGCTTTCATAGAGTCGTTAGCGCCGGCGTGCCATTAGCGCTCCCGCTACAAATACGCCGAATACCGTTCGGAAATAGACGAGCTCCGCGGCGAAGTTGCTGAAGCAAAGGTAGCAGGCGCCGCCGCCAGAGAAGCGCCGAGGGGAACTTTGCGGAGTCGGGAATTCGATAGATCAACCGCAGATGGGAGCCGCCGGGGGATGGGAGTTTCGTGGGAGTTTTGCCGCTCGGCCGATGCAATATCGTGCCTAATAAAATTTTCACATCGCAATATCGCGAATTTCGGTCGCCTGTATTACACCAGGGGTATCGACTGCGTAACGGAACCGGATGGAGAACGAAACGCACACGTGAATGTAGCTGTGTATTACAGATGCGAACGGATTAATACAATGGGAAAAACGGGTCTGAGGTATTGGTCACAGAGGATTACATTCTGCGGAAATGTTATTACACAATTATTCTCTCTCGACGCCCTTCGTATACATATTAACTTTCAAGTTTGGTATTATTACTTAGTAAACAAATATTTGTTTTCCAGGTCTCTTTTACACGAGGTAAAGTTCTTTCGTGCGTTATTCTCCACTGAGCAAGTAATTCATTTTTTCAAAATATCGTTGGAAAAGTAAGGTTGATTAAACTATCCACACCATGAGTTTTCTTTCACGTTATATTATGTACGCATTTATAAATGTCTAAACATAAACTTTTTGATATATTTTTTGAACACATAAAAAAACACTAGAATGAAAGTCTCTCAAATTTTATGTTTGCATTTTATCATCTTATAAAACAAACAGACTTGTTAATTAAAATTTATCCATAACTCGGAATTCATTTTCTCGGAATTGCCATAAAAGCATCAGTAGTAGTTTAATTGATTTTCTATGATATACATTAATTTTCTTGTTACGTTAACAAAATATTGTTATGCTAAACAGAATTGAAAGAAATATAATAATTTTAACACATAATTAATATGCTAGAATAACAATAGTGTGTGAACTATTCTGATATGTAATTTTCTGTCATACATAAGTGATTTTTATGATATAATATATTCACTTCAAAGAATTTTATTTTGATATGCGTTTTTTGAAAACTATTTAATGCTACGTTACGCATTCAGACAGGTATAATAATTATAAACGTACAATGACAAATAACATGTCATCCTCACGGGAACAAAAAAAGTACTTGAGCGACAATCGTAGTAATTTGCAGTACATAAATTTTGCCTAACTCTTCGGTCGAACGGGTCGGAGTGCTCTGTGGTGGACGTATTTATGCATCGTGGAGGCAGACAGAAGCGGTCACCGGTCACCAAACGGAGAGCGCGGGGGCGAAGCTGTGAGTGGAGCTAGCGCTGGGTTTCAATTTAAAAAAATAAAAATATGCTTTTTAAATACACTCGTCTGACGCGTTAATCTGAGTGTGGGTTGAATCAACACGGCGGCTGTAGGATGAACGGTCCCAGCGGATGCTACATATTTCGCAGGGCGCATCGGGATTTAAAACGGACGCCAAGCGGTCAACCTATGCGGCTCTGGAGGGCAGCTCCCTTGTGAGTGGCCCGGGGGGCGGTTCCAAGAATCCTGGACTCTTGTGACAGGGTGCGGCATTTTCATATGAAGAATCCAATTCTTTGGGATTACCGAGGCTTGATTTCAATCCTTGAATCAATGGAGTGATATGACGTGGATGAAAATATGTAATTAATGGTGACCTCCCTCGCGAGGGATCAGGAAGGTTTCAAGACTTCTTTACTCTTGTGGCAGAGTGCAGTTTCGGTTCCTGGCGACAAAGCTTTTTAGTGAAGAATCCCATTCTTTGGGATTGATGTGTCTTGATTTCCAATTCTTGAATAATTTAGGAGAATTGATTGACTGGTTGATTAACTGATAGGAAATCTGTGGCTGACGCTTACTTCCCCTCAACAGTCGCGGAAAGGTTTCAAGAATCCTTTGTACTTTTGACACAGTGCGGTATCGATTACTTCTGAGAAAGTTTTTTGTAAAAGATTTAATTCTTTGGAATTAATGGGGCATGATTTTCAAAGTTTGAATATATGAGGTTAACTGACATGGATGTAAATATGTAAATATGGAAGGGAGATGATGACCTCCCTTCAGAGAATCCTTGGCTCTGGCAGAAATGCGCAGAATATTTTTGGACGGAAATAACATATCACTAAGAAATATCGTGGATTGAATTGCAGTCACTTCATGAAATACACGAATTTTATAAATTGAAAATATCTTACTGTAGATAACCTCCTCAAAGAACTCCGAGATTTACAAAAGCAATTTTGCCTTCTGAGAATTTTATTTTTGTTATATCGATAGAAACAGTGGCTTCACCAAGGGGGTGTTCATGAAGTTTAAGTCCTTCCCAAAACTCAATGATACTATTCAAAAGTATACCTTTTAACCATTTTCTATAGTAACTAAAGTGGTTCAATATAGAAATTATTAACGTTATTAATATTAACTATACAAGTTGAAAATAAAAAAACATTTCATTTTTAGCATGAATGAAAAATTCTATAGAAAAACCATCAATTCGGCTGGTCATTATCTGCCCCCATTTCCCTCCGAGCAAAATCAGAGTCCACTTCTGGATAGAAACAATTCACATTTCCTTCACTTCGGAACAGCCAGGTTTAAATTACTATACCTAATTAGTATATCAGAGAATTTTATGGTTGGAATATGTCTCACGGTGATTTCAAATATGTATATCGATTGCATTTTCCATTCTTATGTATGTCCATTATTTTGTTGTGATAAAGTAACACAAGTCATTTAGGAGTATCGCCAACTGCTTGTCAATCACTGAACTAACGGAATACACTGGCCAAAATGTAAAATGTGTATCTGACGGAGATGACGACACGACCGACGCAAGTGTTTTGAGGAACTTTGGCTTCTTGCTGGAAAATGTTTTCGCCCATTAGCCCAGCGCGGTCTTTTGAGGATCCACATGTCTGCTCAACTAGACATCCTAAACGAAACATATAAGCAAGTTTTCGAATTTCTGAATGTTAGACACCGACAACTAAAAGATCGCTAAAGCACTGCACGCATCAAGGGCGAATTCATCACTTGCGATGGATGTTATAAAACCGTGCTTAGCTGCCATATGCTTGTAGTTAAACCGGAAGGAGCGGCCTGTGTCAAGCAAACGATGGTTGGCCTGCACTTAAGTTGACGGGGCATATGCATATAAGATCTAACGGTTTTTATACTTCTGATAGAAACTAGTATTTCGACAATAGCACGTACTTTCTCGCTTTTCTCCCAACTTTTACAATTTTTGAAAAATCATGGATTTCAATGAAAATGATACTCGTGCCAAGTTAAGGTACCTGTCGACTTTTAATGTGGTTGTGATAGTATTTTTTTCATTAATTCAGCAGACCGAGAAGTTGAATTTTTGAAACAGAATTATTATAGTTCGATACTTCACAAGCATATCTTGAATCATTAAGGTTTGAATGGCGAAGAAATTGCCATGTGAAACTTCTTTGGCTTTAAGTACCGAAAGTAGAGACATTTATAAACTGATGGAATAATTAGTCAAGTGCTACTCTACTAATGCACATCATCAAAATAGTAAAGAAATCGGTCATCAATCGCCAGTGTTACTTTCCATCATTCGCTCACGCACAAAATGGCGCAAATACCAATAGTATTCTAGTTTTACGGACAATGAAAATCACATTAATCACTGTGCAGGAACTAACATCGAAGAGAAATCAAGGGATGTATATTCTCTTAATTAAACACTTTGAAATAAAAATTAAATATTAATTATTTCATTTTCATTCTATTGATAACAATTGTGATTCAGAGTCATAAAACATACAGACATGAATATAATTCTTTCTCCAGCAAATTCCAAAGTTCTTTGAAAGAAGACACACGCGCATTAAGCAGGAACACACACATTCATGTGTGCAGCACACATGCATGAATCCCAAGAATGCCCGAAACATGAGCAGCGTTTATTACTACATTAGTTGTACGAAGAGTGTTATCGTATGCCTTCAAATCATTCTTTTGGTTCAAATGAAACGTGCTCCACAGAGACAATTCTCTCCGGGTATCGATCAAGAAAATTGTGTTGAGAATCTTGGTCGAAATCCTCTTATTTAACTAATGACGACCAATTGAAGAGACTCCTTAGCCATCTCAGAAGAATTTCATAATATTCCCCAATTAAAATGTTTCCACTCTTGGTGAGTTAAGAGAGGGAGAAATCACTGTTATTCGATGAGGGGCGTTAATAAAAAAATTGAAGCTCCCGTTAGGATAAAAGTGCTTCCAAGTGTAGAGATATTTTAATCGGAAAATACTCGTACATATACGATTCTTGGAGAATAATATAAACGTATTGAACGGAGTATTATTGCGGTAGATAAGTCAGGTGGGCTACATAGGAATATATTTAATAACTTTTCGAATAAATGTAACCGATTTCATTTAACTTTACTGACGATGATAGATATATTGGCGAAATGGAAACGGGCAATATTGAAAACAGAAAATATATTTTGATGTGGCTATGTACTAATTAGTCGCAAGTTTGGCACATGTTTTGAGGTTATTGTTGATCAAACATAAAAAGAACGAAATCTTAAAAAAAGCTCTGCCTTGATAAAACTGAAAGTAAATCACGTGTTTAACATTTTAAGTGCATTGAAGCATCAGATATTCCGCGTTGTTGTACTTGATATTCCATATTAAAAAATAACGAAGAGCCACTATCATTAATTTAACATCCTCATATTTCTAAAAAATAAAAAGCTTTATTCGTTTGAAAATAATTCTTGGTACCCTTTTCTACGTGTTTCTAAAAAGAATAACTCTTGACTCTAGCGTCGCGTTTATTGTTGTTTATCTACTTTGAAATTCTAATATATACTACCAATTGAAATACATTTGGATTTCGACCATATGAATCTGCTTAAATGATTATATAATGCAGCTGATTTCGTTTTAATATAAAAATTGTTTGAAACTGGATAATTTAATAAATAATTACAAATCTGTTAATAATAAGAATATAAAGTAAGAATATATACACGTTACCCCTTTTTAAACTTAAAGTAAGCGTCATTTGTAACCCATTGCTTACCGAGACTCCAACTTAAAGAAATTCTCAGATTAAAACAACACACTTATCCCATTACACCAACTACAAGAATACACCATCTTAAGAATTTCATCAAAAGTTTAAGTCTTTTCTTCGTTTCATAAGCAATCCTACACATAAATGTACAAACAAACACACGAGAAAACAAATAAACGAGTGTTTCTTGGTTTGTATACAGACCATAATGCATCACGAGACAAGTTCGGCCACAATCTTTGAAACACCGACAGCTTTGCGCATTTGACGAATAAGTAACCGGGCACACATCAAAATCAAACAGCGCCGTTCGAAGCGAGAGAAGCCTATATCCGCGTGGCGAGAGCAACGACCACCTGTCACACGCGTCGCGCGTCTCACAGCGCTGTTCCTCAAAGCGTGATGCGGATCGTGCGCGGGGTCTTACGGGAAGTAGTTTCGTCGCTCACCTGGGAATTTAAACCCAACGGAGGCGCTTCGTGTGGCCAGGTAAGTAACTCCACCGTCCACTCGTGCGCCCCGCACCCCCCACCCCCCGCACCGCCGGTCGCCAACACCCTCCGTCATCGCCACAATGACTCGAGAGCGCCCGCGCGTCATCGCACAGCGTGGCTAACTGTATTAAGAGAACACAAGTCGCGTCTGTGCTCGAGAGCGGATCATCGAGCCGGCCTGTTTATTTGCACTCGACAAATTGCGCTTTGTCGACGTTGCCGACGTCGTCGACGTCGTCGTCTCGTCGGACGTCCGTTACGCGCATTGTCGCTCATCTGTTTGCAGGGGTGGCGGCGGCGGCCGGGCGGTCGACCGACCGGCCTGGCGGACAGTCGCCAGCGAGTGGAATGTCTTTGAGAAGGCGCCGCCATGTTTGATCCGCAAACAGCGCGGGCGAAATTAATGCGGCGTGGTGGTGGGGGGGAGAGCGGGCGGGGCGGGGCGAGGGGGAGGCGGACGTCCCTGCACTGAACGTTATTGTGCACGCGAATCGAGCGCGTACATGCGAGACGGCGTTGTGTCGCGACGAGAAAGACGCTGTATTTAATTCTCGAAACATCGTCACGAAATGCACATACGGCTGCACGATGTGGAGTTTCAAAGCGCGCGTATGAGAGGGCAACTATGATTTCCTCTAACTGCCGCTTGTCGGCTGCGATTTGCACGCTGGTAATATCCACAATGAGAAATTAGAACGTGACATACTGGTTTCTAACTCCTGCACGTTTCCAGTGCGACTGATGTACGACAAATTTTTGCAGTTTGTAAGTGTATTTAAAATAGTGTCTTTTTAAACAGGGCATTCGTTTTGAAAATGTCAAGACGTTTTTTCAACTGTTTCTCAAATTTTCATATCAGTTTCGCATAATTGCAATGTATCCAGCAACGATTTAGATTTTTATAAATATTTACAAATTGTAGAAGAATGTTGTTTTTAATATTTAAGAACAAGAAAGTACCCACTATTAATGCACATAATGAAGAAATCAGTTCTTAGTCACAATGTTTGACATCCAGAAAAGAGCTTTCTGATTTGGAAGAATTTTTCTTTGTTGATTTGTTTTCATCCTAATCATGTCTATTATTTTAGAAAAAGGAAGAGATTGTTATGTCATGTAATGCCATGTAAAAATGTTCCAAGTCGATAATCACTGATGACTGCAAACGCCCAACTGATTAGTTAGTCGTAGAGGGTGTGATGGCGTCTCTGTGAGCTAAACATCAACTTTAAACAAAATTTGTGAATGCCACTACAGGTTAATGAGGTTGATGATATAGCGAAGGAGAGAGAAATTTCGAGCAGTCACGAATAATGTTTACCAGTTAAATTTATCAACAGAAGCGATTCGTATATTCTGTGGTTGACCGTTGCCTCTGTTTCGGCTCCAGATACACACTCTGTTATATTTCACATATTTATTTCATGCAAGAAAATTCTTTGCCTTTCCACCTTCATTCTTTCTTGTACTTGATAACATAAAATACTAAAATATATCATGATGTCCTATAATGTAAAATGAAAGCAATTTATACACACGGTTGGTTTCAATCTGCATTTCTACAAGAGCAAATCGAGAATCTTCGAAATAAAGTGTATTTTTTTTTCAAAGAAACATTTTGGCTAAGAAATATTTGAGGAAGATTTAACGCGCCAAATCTTTTCTACGAAACGAATTTAATGTTTAATTCCATTTCAATAAAAAACAAGAGGCATTTGAATTTAACAGTTTTTACGAAAAATGTATACAGTTCTAACATGATTAAACATCACTTATGTTGCTTGAAAATAGTTGCGAATTATTCATATAGTTTGACAACTGGCCAAAATCTGATTGACAATAAATTAACTTTATTAACGCTACAAAATGTCTATGAAATTTCTGATTCTGTTGACGACATACTACACAATAAGTGTAGGAACTTAACTTTTTATTATCCTCGACGCTGTGTGTAGAAAATCTCTGGAAAGTTCAGCAATCTGCTAGTGTCGAAGAGAATCCCTCATTGATAAAATAATTCTTATTTTATGTTAATAATTTGCCTACATAACTCAGTATTTGTTAACGTCATAAAAGTACGCAGATTATTTACACATGTATATTAGTGGAAGATGCTCTATACTGAAACAATTGCAGCTGAAAAGCTTAGAAACGCTACTCAAGTGGACAAAATTAATCGAATTTTCCTTAAATTATGTAAAATAACTTTCAATGTTGATTTGACCTGGAAACGTCCAATTGCTGCTTTACACTGATATTAATTATTACAAACGCATTGAAATTTTTGTATAAATCAAATAGTCAAGAAGCGATGATCAAGATGGATCAGCTGTTTCTATGTTTTTTGGGCAGTCTTAGAATTCATGATGCATACTAGTTTCTCAAGATAGGGAACGATTCTGAATTTACCTCCATTACATTGCAGAAAATATATGTTCAAACTATAGGTAATGAGCTAATAAACGAAATGTGGGCCACAAAATGCAGCCCGTATTTGGCTTCCGCGCAGCCAGATATCTCCGTGGTATCCTCTGAAATCGATTTAAAAAGTGATAAATTAGCATGATTGTACGTACGAGTATCACAATTCGTGCTTAGCTACATACCTACGTGATTATTTTATTTATTTACGAGAACTTTCATCTGTCCTTTATGACACGACACACGAAACAATTTAGAGCGATGCGGTGCGAGGGCAAGGAGTTAGAGCTGGAGGGTGTGAGAGGGAGGACCTAGAGCGGGAGGGTGTAAGGGCAAGGAGTTAGAGCTGGAGGGTGTGAGAGGGAGGACCTAGAGCGGGAGGGTGTAAGGGCAAACGATCGGGGCGGCAAGGCAGTGCGAAAACGAAGTGCAAGACAGCGGGAGGGCAGAGGGACATAAGGGTCGGGAGGTCTAAAGAGGAAGGGGAGGCAAGACATGCCAAGGGGGTGAAGTCAGGAAAAGAGGATACACGGAAGACAGAGTGAAGCGTGATCATACTTGTGACAGAAAGAGCAAGATTGTAGGAACAGAAATATTTTGAAGGAAGCGTTGCAAATGTGAATGAATGGTGTTCTGAACAATGTGGGCATGGAGTAGCTGGAGATGGGAGATAGGTGACTGAATAGTGAGTGCCGACAGAATGATAGCAGATGAGGGCAGAGAACTTGTGGGGTAAGGAATTGACCGGTTGTAAACGTACAAGACTAGGAGAGGGGTGTGGTATGTGATATCGGAGATCGTCCGCGGCGGAGATCGCGTGTGCCGTGAAACGAATGTGGCGGGAACTGAGTGTGGCGGGAACCGTGAGCGGCGGGCTTCGTGTGAAGCGAGGATCGCGCGAGGAGGAGTTCGTGTGATCCGGGGATTATATGAGGCAGGTGGCTTGGGAAAAAGCGGGGATCGGGGAGCGTGTGAAGGGAGAATTGAAACGGGCAGCGTGTGAAGCGTGGATATGTGCAGCGGGGATTGTATGAGGCTGATGACTTGAACGACGGATATGGGATGAGGCAGAGATCGTGTGAAGCGGAGATAGTAAAAAGAGGTGATAGTGTGATGCAGGGATTGTATGAGGCAGGGGGCGTAAAAGAGAGAAAAGTGGAGATCATGTGCGGCGGGGATCGTGAGAAACGAGGAGAATGTGAAGCAGTTTTGCGCAGCATGTGAAGCGTGGATATGAGCAGCATGTGAAGGGTGGATATGAGCAGCATGTGAAGGGTGGATACGTGCAGCATGTGAATCGTGGGTATGTGCAGCATGTGAAGGGTGGATATGAGCAGCGAGAATCGTATGAGGAAAAAAAGTTGATTGCCGGATTTTCGGTGAGGCGAAGATCGTGTGAAGCGCAGATCGTATGAAGAACTAATCACATAATGTTGGCAAAGTTATGCAAAACGTCGATATATCGATACTTCGAAACATCACCAAAAGGTTTTCGATGTCGATTAAAACATCGACAAAACCTGTTTAAAATATCGATGTTTTAAATATGATGAAACATTTCTAAGTAAAATGTCCTGATTCTAATGTAATACATTACACGTTGATATTAGTTTAAAGCATATTCGGCCTAAAATTTGCCTGTCAACTTAATTTTCTAATAATTGTTCAATGTAGACAAGTTTCAAATTACAGTTTAACGATATTACCTCGTACAATACTATCTCGTACAAAATAATCAAGGAAAGGTAAGAACACTGGATAAAGGTAAGCGAATAAAAAACGGTTTCTTGCTGCATGTGGTTCGACAGCAGTGAGAGTTGTCAATGGCTGTTGATTGCGAGCAATCCACGAATAAAGTGATCTGGAAATTTTATTTCTATGATGAGAATTTTTTTTAAACATCGATGTTTCTGCACCACAAATATATAGATCTGAAGAAAACATCGAAATCAAAACATCAATGTAATAATATTGACGTCTCTGCTCGAAAATACCGATATTTTAAAATATCCATGCTTTTTTTAATATTTTAAGGGCTTGCGTAGAGGGGATCGTGTGCAGCGGGGTTTGTTTGTGGGGAGCCGTGCCGCATCTTCCGCGCGTGGTCCGCCCCAGCCGAGTTGGCATCGGCGCCTCCGGAAGCAGAACAAGCTGACGAACACGCCGCGCGCCGCAGCGCCTTCCGCTCCCAGTGCGTGAAGCAGCGGGAGAAGCCCCAGACTTACGAGCCCTGCTTCTCCTCCAAACGCCCATTTTTCTCTCCAAATGCTTCCTTTGCCGCTACCTATTGCGTTTTTAAACGGTTCCTACAATGATTGATTGAGTGATTTTTTCGTGTTTCCAGGCGCGTCAACTGCTTTGGTCATTGGTCCCGTAAGTGTAGTGCATGTTTTCCCTCGGGAGATGGCAGTGATCTTCCCCCGCTGGATGGCGAGATCCGGCGCCGACCTACTGTCCCCCTAAACAGGACTCTCCCACCAGCGGTGTACCGCCCCAGCCGGGACAAGCTCGAAGCCCCCGACCGGTCTCCCAGAATATGTGGTAGTGTAGTGCATGTTAGTGTCAGTGTGTGTGTAAGGTGAGATGATAGGACAAGGAAGAGGAAGGACAGATCGCGCGCGGTCCGTGTCCCGTTTGGTAGGGTACTGCTCGGGCATTCGCCTGGTGTTGATTGGAGACACCACGGAAAACTACCGATCAGAGCAGCAGACCGCTAGAATTCTCCTCCAGACAGCGACTGAATTCGACTTTGAAGAGCTAGTGACGAAAATCCTGCCGCCGTCAGGAATCGAACCCAGTACCTCCCGGCCAGAGGCGCTGCAGTGACATCAGTTGATGCACTGAGCTACCGCTCCCACTGGTTCCTACAACTATAACTAGTTTTTTAGGAATAAAATTAATGTAATTTCCAGAAAATGATAAAGAGTTTTAAAAAATGTTCATAGAATTTCGTTTTTGCCGATTACACAATTACTACTATTTAATGTTCAGTAATGCGACACTTTTACTGCCGAGACAAAAAATAGACTTATATAACATAAATGACGATCTAGTTTCTTTTTGTTGAAAGGATTCTCCAAGGAGTTGTTTTCTTTGCAGGTTTGTTTCTGGTTATTTTCTTTGTTGAGGACATTTTAACACCTCTTACATAAGGAATATTTTTGGACTACTCATATTTAGCAAAGTTTTTTTAACGTGTTACATAAGGCAATATGCTAGAAGTGTATTTTTGCCTCCACCAAAATACTTACTTAACTGTTCTTCTCTCTGAGAAACTTAAACTTATCATGCAATGATTTGTTTCTATTTCCTACTCGTTCTTATTCTGAGAAACGACAAAAACATCTCTCACATTCAGACTGCACCCAACTAACAGAAATGGCGTCCGATCTGCGAATACAGCAGGAGCATCGACAAGGCAGGCACTGGGATTCAACGAAGCGCGATTCAGTCCGTTCTGAACTACGAACGCGCCGTCCCACTCGCAGACACACGAAACTCAATCCATCGGCAGAGACGTTAAACAAAGAACGACACGCTCTCCCGCCACCCACAGCGAGTCGATGCGCATCCCCGAAGCGGCTTTTCCTCTCTCTCTCTTCCTTCCCCGCTCGCGCCCCTCCTCCCCGTCCTCTTGATCCGCGCCCGCACTCGCGCGCGTTCCGTCTGGGGATGATGCGATTTGACCTGTGACCGACGACAGGTGTGTGGGTCGACCGCGACGGCGCGCGCAGGGCGGGGGGGGGGCGGCGCCTGCCGGGCGGGAGGGGGGAGGGAAGGTTCGGCCGGGATAGCGGAACGCGGCGGGGAGGCACGGCGGCGGCGGTGGCGGCCGTGGCGGGGTACAGGCGATGCCTTACTCGGATCAATAAGTCCCCAAAAGCTAAACAGGCCAACACAACACATAGCGGGGCGGCGGCGGCGGCACCGCAGGGAGCGGCAGCGGCATCGCCGCGAGCCGACCGAGAGACCGCGTCACTCCACGCCGCGCCTTTCGCCCGCCCTGCCTCCGCCCTGCCTCGCCCCGCCGCCGCCGCCGCCACCGCCGCCGATCCGCAGCGCGACTGCGGCGAAGGCGGCGGCGGCGGCGGCGGCGGAGGGGCGGCGTCGAATGCCACCGCCGCAGCGCGGGCGGGGGCGGGATGGGGCAGGGTGGGGGGCGGGATGGAGGGCGGGGTTGGGGGGGGCGGGTCGGTTCGGGAGGCAGCGCCACGCGCGTGATCGCGCGCCCAACAATCGTCCAACAATGGAGAGATCGCAATTGTTGCAGACGGAGTATAGTCGCAGGTTTAGATTTGAATCCAATGTGTCCTAACCCACGGTACTCAAGTTGGAGAGGTGTAGTTGGTGAATGAAATAATTGTGACCTGAGTAAAATGGGATTAAGTTTCGAACTTAGGGTCTCTAAACGGGGTCGGTAAAGACCCCCCTGGAGGTCAGTGAAATTTTGAAGGGGGTCAATGATGATCAAGAGGTGGACTGGGTGTCAATATGAACAGTTCCCTTATCAGTATAATCAGCATACCATTGATTACAAAAAACATTAATCAACGTAACCGTTTTCTGAGCAAGCAAAAAAGTATAATAATAAATTACAAATTTCTCTTATTTCTTTTTCATCTTTCATCCTTAAGAATTAGAATGTTAAAACACTCAAGAAATTTTAACATCGACGGTACTCTATCGCTCAAGAAAATATTCTCGGCAAATATCTTACGGCCAGTTCTTACACAATATTCAACATTTGTAAATATTACATGTAAATGATGTTCAGAAAGTCAACTGCTCAGAAACGGAAGCGTCTTCGATAATCGAAAAAAAAACATATTTATGAGAATATTGCAGAAGCCAATAGTTATCTTTAAAGCATTTATGTACAGTTCTCTGTGTCATGCTCATGGATGCTGTATATTATGAAGAAAACTTAAGGGGTTGGATGAAACGAGCTTTCTCTTACAAGGGGTTGATGAAAGAAAAAGGTTGGGAATCCCTGTTCTTATTAATTTACTCTTCGCGAAATAAAATGATTTCTATGATTTACTGACGTGAACCTGTGAGACTGACAATGTAAGAGTATCTATTACACCAAGAAGAAGTGCGAAATAGTCCTCAACAATTTCGCCAAACACAGAATCTGGGCGTGGAATGGGAAGAACGAATAATGAGGCAGTTCGCATAGGGCGCGTGGTTTAAGATACGAGAGCGGTGAAGGGGAGTGCGAGTTGCGAAAAAGTGAATGTGATTCCAAAAGCATTGAAGATTTATTTATTTTTATTTATTTTACGTAAAAAAAACAGTTAAAAACTGCGTATGACGTGCTATTGCGAAAAGTGAATTGTGTGCACATTTTCAAAATTCTGTGATCCCTACACTAAGTCATATACTACTTAAAAAAAAAAAAAAAACCAAAATTTTTTGGATAACAAGCTATAATTTTGAATTTTGAAAGGGAGAAAAAAACAAAAAAAAAACTCCTATGTAATAAAATCTATTTTCAAGGATAAATAAGCAATAAATTTTGAATTTTGAAAGGGAGAAAAAAAAACAAAAAAACTCCCACGTAATAAAATCTATTTTCAAAGATAAATAAGCAATAAATTTTGGCTCTTATTACTTCCTGCCGCGACAACATGGAAACGATAATTTGAATAATTGTATTTCCCACTGAATTCTAGAAGACGTGCACAGAAAATGAAGTTACATTTATGTCCAGAAGCAAAACAAGGGGCCATCTCAGCATTTGCTCAATGGATCAGGGAAACTGGACGAAAAACCTGATCGATATGGGATAAGATAAAACGGGCGGGATGAATTGGGTAGTTGTGGAAAGATGAGGGTGGGTTACTGAGTTGGGACAGATGATCTGGGTTGCTATGCTTATGAGTCAAGGATAGCACAACGCGAAGTAAAGGTTATCGATGACTATCAAACCGAAAACGATTGGTATAACAGCTTAACCATGAAACAAATTTGTGACACAATTTTCATGTTTTCGAATATTATTCTGCACAATCGTGTAACAATCCACAATCTTGTTAGAAGAAAATCATCGGTCACCTTTCTGAAACATAATATAGCCCAACTCTGTGAACTATTTCACAGAAAATAGAGTTGTAACGTAAAGTGTTCTTGAAATATAACATTGAAGCATTGTGTACTTAGAAGTGTTTCAAATTAGTCTTGATTCTTAAGCTTTGCTTTACGCTGCCCTACGAAAACAATTTACGGAAGAAGCGAATTTTAATCTTATTTTAAAAGCAAGTTCAGATTTCGAAGAATGCTCTATCTGATAATACTTGAAATTTCAGGTTCACTTTTTACTGATTAGTAATGTACAATTTTTTTAGATTGTTTTTTTCAAACCAAGTGGAACGTTATCTTACAACGATATCAAATTTACATTTGTCGTTAAATTTCATTGTAAATTTGTGTTCTTAGACAATATTATCAATTGAAAGAATACAAATTCAATAGGATCAACTAACTGGTTCGTTCAGAAGAAAATATGTTGCGAGTACCTACTTTGTGAACTATCATAACAAGAGTTTACAATCCATGTCCTGAGCACTCAGTGTACCTAATCATTACTTGAGCTCCTTCCTTAATCGTTCGTGTTGAGAGATGAGATGTACTCTGTGATTGAAGAAAAAAGAAAGTATTCATTATATTTTCCTCTTCCAAAGTAATCATTAAGACCGTCTGTATGTATGAGTGTTATTAGTAAAATGATGTTTCAAACTACTGCTCATTACCATAAGTAAATATAAGAATTAGCGTTACCGTTCCACCTCCAGAGAATCCGATAATTTTCCAGCTTCTCTCCGCGCCCGAGAGCCAATGGGACTGGAGGCAATCCCGTGATGCAGGAGGCATTGGGCACGACCAGCGCACATGTCCCGGGTGTGGGCTGAACCAGAAAGAACGCGCAGAGAAATTGCCTTATGAATATCATACATGCCTACACTTTAACTACGATCTGTATTTTACCCATTTAAATCCCAAATGAGCTTTTTGTTTTCTCGTGACAAACCCCACCTCCGGCAAAAGACGGAGAAAAATCGTTGTTCTGACGATTCCAGCGAGACAACAACGGTCGCTTAAAGAAGAAATATGTATAATGTGATGTCGGGTCTCTTACATTTTTGATGTGTCTACTGAAGGGTGAATGAGGTTTGTCGCCGTTGCTGGAAGAAGGCGAGTGGAGCCTAATAAATTCGACGGCCAACGACTCCCTTTGTTGCTTCTCTTGAATTCTCTGTTTGAATGTTGAATTAACTTATCAACTAATGTGAAGACCACTCTCTAGGAGAATAGATAATAATCTTAATAACAAATAAGCTCATCAGTGTAAAATTCTCATTTACACATGAATAATATTTTCTACTTTTTGTGCTTTCAAATCTACAAAACATTGCTCACTTGATGAAGATTTAATTCTTATCCAAATAAAATGTTACTAGTTTGACACTCATATCTACTTTTTCCAGAATCACTTGTGAATGTATCTGATTTAAATAAAATGTAAGTCATACCGGAAAAGGCGGAACAATTAAGTAACGAGTATTTCTTCCAGATAAACAAATGAGTGAAGGGAAAACTACGGAAAACAGGCAAACTCGCATAACAAGTCAATTTCAGGGCACACATTACAGAACATAGACAATAAATTAAGTGCTTTATTAATTTATTTAACTGCTTTGATCATTAAAATATCGGTTATTAAACTGCAAACTCACTACGATAGTTTACACAAAAATGATCAAAAAATTGTACGTAAGTAGTATATGTGACATTACTAAATTCAGGAGCATGTTGTCAATAATATGGAAGCAAAAATAAATGAAAGTACAATGAAACCGCGTAAGTAGGTGTTTATGGAAGATATTTATTGGATAGGTAAGGGTGATTTGGTATCTTTTAAAAACCACACTACGTAATTTTTTATTAAATACTAGGAACCGATGTAGGGACTTTTTAATCCATTTGATTGTTTATTATCACCATCGTCTAAAAATCATTATTCTACAAAAAATAATATTATTTAACTACATTAACATTTTTTAATGAATAATTACGCTGCAACTGAATTCTAGTGATTTGTGAATGGAAGCCATCCGGGCGGCCAGGCGAGTACAATGGCCCGTGGCTGCCGACGCCGCGCACGTGTTTGCATAACAATTAAAAGCGCAATTTGGCGCACGAGCGCTGCAGCGTCCAGAAGAAGATCGCCGATCTGCGGCTGCTCTCTGCTCCTCAGGCGGCGGCGACGAAGTGGCAATGGGAGAGAAAGAGGAGGAAGGGGAGTGAGTGAAGGTGGAGGAGGACGAACGGGAAGGAAAGCAGGAGGTGAAGAAAGTGGAGAATGCTGTGGAGGTGGTGGATTGATTGTCTGGTGTTTCCGGATGCGAAGGTCATTAGTCCGCAAGTTCCATTCCATCCACAAACGTAGTGCACGTTTGTATCGTGAGAGGGGGCGGTGACTTCTTCCCCCCACTAGATGGCGAGATCAAGCGTCGACCTACAAGCCGACTCATTGGGTTTTCCCCTTTCACATATATCAGCAGGGCACCCCCCCCCCAGCCGAACAAGCTCAAAGCTCCCGATTGGTCTTCCGCCAAATGTGGAAGTGCAGTGCATTTAAGTGTCTGTGTGTGTATGTGTGTGTGTGTGTGTGTGTAAGAAACGGGTGAGTATAGGACAAGGAAATAGAAGAAACGATCGCATGCGGTCCGTGGCCCGTTTGTTAAGAAACTGCTCCGGCATTCGCCTGGTGTTGATCGGAGAAACCACGGAAAACTACCGATCAGAGCAGAGGGCCGCTAGAATTCTGCTGCAGACATTGGCTGAATTCGACCAAGTACCGACAATTCGAACAAGTACCGACGAAAACTACCGATCAGAGCAGCCGGCCGCTAGAATTCTGCTACAGACATCGGCTAAATTCGACCAAGCTATGTAGCTAGTGACGAAAATGCTACCACCGTTGGGGGTGGAAGCGTAGGTTCTCCCTGTCAGAGGCACCGCAGGGGTGTCATTTGATGCCCTTCGCCATCTTTGACGGTACGAAGACTTACGAAGCGGCTTTCACTGCAGTGGGATGTTGTCGGCAAATGATGGCTGTGGCAATATTGCAATGGTGGTGGTGATGGTGGGGGCGGCGGGAGGGTTCGCCGTGGCGATTGGCAGCGGGTGTTGGCAGCTGTGAAGAGTGGCGTTGGCGACAGTGACAACGATCGTGAGGCCCTGAGGACGGGGGTGGGAGGCGGGCGACGGCTGAGGGAGGGTGGCGTTCGATCAACGCTTCTACGCATCTCGCGCCTGCCTCCGCTTGCCTCTGACACAGCAGCCATCCCTCGCTCGCACCTCCCTCCCTCGCCTCCCCGCTCTGCCCCCGGCGCCTCGCTGCCGCCTGGCTGGTTCGTTCTGGTTCTGTCGCTTGCCCTCGCACTGGCACTGGCCGGTTCACCCTCAACGCCTCCATGACGATGTCTACTGCCTGCCTAGCCTCAAGATCTGTGCCTGTGAACTCTTATACATTTAAGGAACTATTTTTTAAAAATCTAATTTCATATAATCATTTCATTTAATGTATATATATATATATATATATATATATATATATATATATATATTACACACACATACTGCACGTACAGGAAACTATTAATTTATCTTTGCAGTAAATTGGAGTAATTTTATTTAAACAACAATTATTACGTTGAGGAACTGAATATTCTTAAGAACAGCTAACAGATCCGTTCTGTTGTATTAATTTCTGTTCAATTTTCGCTATATTTTTTTTCTTTTTATTCCATTATGTTTTTCTCCGATTCAAAAATATCGTTGTATATACTCGGCGTAATAGCTTCATTTTTCACAAGTCACCTGTTCTCAGGTTGTTTCTCTCCACAATAATGGAAAAATGTGTTAAAATTGTACTCGTAGTGACTGTTTTTTCATTCCCTACACGTTCTTTTCCCATTTTCAGTTTCTTGAATATCGTGCCCCGTACTACGTACTATCCACCTTTATAATACAATAGTCATTATCACTCAAACCCTCGCATTTCCTTTGTTTTCTGATCTAGAACATTTCCTTTCCAACATATCTTACACATTATGAATATTAACAAACGTATTATTTCTTGAATTCAACTGATTCATCTCTTTCAATGAAACTGAGGTTTCAGAAAAATTGAAAATTCTGTATTTCTCATATACGAAGTATATTACTTACGTAAACTGACAAGACCCTAGGCACTTTTCATATTGGAGTGAGTATGATGACAAATTCCAAAGAAAATTATTATATTTGCAATGTTGTACAAAATACTGTACTGAAATGAAATGATGTACACAGCCAGGAGTGACAATCCAATCGATCGTGGGTGCCTGCGCAGTAGCACGTCTTAATTCTCACCACAACACCCACAGACCCCATCGACTCGGCACAGCCTCTACATCAGACCTCCTCTGCGAGGCCCGTCTCCTTTCCGGCCTGCGCTCGTCCCTCAAGTCCCTCCCCGCCACCCCCCCCAGCCCGGGCGCCCTCAAAGGATCCGCGCGAAGGCGGACGGAGCCTGGGACGGGCGGGGCGGGGTGCGGCTGGGGAGGGGTGCGGTGGGGCGAGGTGCGGGCGGGGGCGGGGTGCGGGCGGGGGCGGGGTGCGGGTGGGGCGAGGTGCGGGTGGGGCGGGGTGCGGGTGGGGGCGGGGTGCGGGTGGGGCGAGGTGCGGCGGGGGCGGGGGGGGGGGGGGGGGCGGGGAGGCGAGGGTAAGACCGGGGGCGAAGGCGGGACGTAAGGCGTGGGTAAGGCGAGGAGGGCGAGGGCGCGACGAGGGCTGGAGTGAGGAGCTCGCGGAAGGGGGAGGGACGGACGGCAGCGGTCGGGAAAGCGGGGGCGCCTGCGAGGCGGAATGGGGTGGTTTAGACCTCGGCTCTGCAGGCTTCTTGAACAGTTTAATGCTCTTGGTTTCGGGCAGGCGCTGTGCAACATCTATTACCCGCCGAGAAAGGCGGCGGCAGGGAAAGCGGGCACTGCGGCGGAGTCGGGGCTAGCAGGGAACGTGGTAATGGCAGGAGATGTGGTGACTGTATTCTGACCTCCTACGATGGCGTAGGTAGCGTATTTGGATGACATTTGGTGTTCTGTGAGCTACGGAATTTCCAAGCATGTGGTAGACGATAGAATAAAATATATGTAGAACCGCCAGTTAGTGTAGTTTGACGAAGGGAAACGACAGCCGATGAAGGAGAACAGCATGAGGATTTACAGAGAAATATGACTGAGGAGATGGCATATTTGGGTGTAGGGAAGTCTAAGGCAGTTTGAAGAAGAGATCTGAGAGCGAGGAATCAGAGGCACTGAGGTGAGAGAAACCTAGGCAGAGCGATCGACGAAGCAGTGAAAGTGAATAGACCAGTCTCTAACTTTTCCACTGGGTGAAGGAATATGGGGATCTGGAGAAGGTAGTAGGCGTCTTGGGGAGAATGGTGGGCCAAACCACCATGTCCATGAGCCAGGGGAAGGTGGTAAGGCTAGCGGATGGGGGTCGAATAGGGCCGGGAGGGGGCGGGGCGGTCAGAGATGGATTCAGGAGCACGAGCTCCTCCGCAGGACTCAAGTTGAAAGGGAAGACGTGCTCCTTGCGGCGGAGGTGGCTTGGAATTTGAGGCGATGTTATCTTAAGCGAGTACTCCAAGTTCACATGACGACGAGCTGGTCGGTTTGTGACAGCGGCGTAGTGTGCGAACTGTGCATCTCTGGTAACAACGCTGAAATGTAGTAGTGGGAGGATTAGAAATGAGAAATTTCTAAAGAAAACTGAAGATCATCAAAATGTAAAAGTATACTTCTAAGTGAATTTATTTCGCTTCGGAATTCATGGATTAACGATTATACGAGTATACCATGTAAAAATAGAACAACGTTAACACGATTTTTCTGGTGCTTTATTGCATGCTAGATGAATTAAGTTCAAGAAGCTAATACTTACAGGAAATAATAGTAAGAAGAAAACTTCTGTGACCAATTTTTTCATTGTTTGAACTTTTACTTACAATAATAATGCTGTTCTGCACATAATGACGACGTTCCACAACGTTTTGTTTGAATTTATATCATCATAGACTAGCTGCGATCTTAATTCCGACACTGGCATATTGGAAACGAGTAGGAAAGGAGGACAAGGTGAAGCAGAAAGAACAAGAAGAGGAATATAAAGAGGAAGAAGGGAAAGAAGTGAAAGAAGAAGCTAGGAGAGGAAAGCAGGTGAGGCGGAGAAGGGGTTTGTGGAGAGCAAAGCAGAAGAAACAGTGAGGAATAAAAATGCAAGGGAAGACGGGTGGGCAGGGGAGGAGGAGGAGGGATGGAGGGGAGAGGGGGGGAGCCGGGAGTCGGTGTCGACTGCAGAAGGAAACGTGGCGGGATGGGCAGGGAGGAGGAGAATTCGAGACGATGTTATCTTAAGCAAGTAGCGCCAAGTTGCTGCTGTTTGTTATTGTTCAAGTCTTGGCAAGTCCTCCGGAGCAAATAAGAGGTCCGGCCGGGCGGGAGTGTGAGCAACCTGGAGACGCCCTCAGCCGTAATAGAGGGCGCTGGCGGCGGAAAGGAAGTGCGGGAAGCGATGGGGTTTCCGGTTGTAAGGAATCTCGTCCTCGAGGGAAACTAGATATGTTGAAATCTTAGTGTTTGCTACTACACCTCAGGGTTTGCTACTTTTCTGCATAATGTGTTACAATTACTCAAACATTACCACATGATAGTATTATTTCACTCGTCTTTTGAGTAATTTATAAGCAATTGGAACATAATTTCTTTATACTTCTCACGGTAATGAGAAACATTTCATGGAATTGTCCTCTAATTATACGCAATGCATAGCTGGAGAAAAGTGATTCTTATTGTGACAAGTGAAATAAAATATTTGTACATGATGTAGATGAATATTTTTCATTATAAGGAAAAGCAACAAATACTGTAACTACTTTCTGTGGTGTTTTCGGGTTTATTTCACAATCTAGAAAAGATGTTTACGAATTTATATAGACAGTTGAGAACTATAGTACTAATATTTGATGATTATTGAGAATCAGTTTCTACATGCATAAAAAATATAACTTAAGAAAAGTACTTCTTATCAATACAAAAGGAACCAATTCGTCCCAATTTCAAGTACTACTCTGTGCTTTCAGCATGTTTCATTTTGTCGTGGGAACGAGATCTGTGAGAGCAGGTGGGCACCGAGACTTCCTCATACTCCTCTCCTAAATATATGAGACTTAAATCCACATTAAATGTTTTCATTATAATTATTTACTTATTTGAACTGGAAACGTAGGGTTAAACAAAGATTCCTTGTCGACTTTTCTCAAGGATGTTCAGGTAGGACCAGAGGGATCTGGGAAAAGCATGACCGTCTTTCAGGATAAAAAGCGGTATGAAAGAGACAACATGGAATTTGCCTAGTGTAGTTGGAACCATATTCATATACATTCTCTCTTACAATTTGTAGAGAATTACTTCTAGCAAATGAACTTCAGAGTTGTAATTTCCGGGTTGAATCTCTTCTCCAATAGTCGTGCCCAAACCATCAGCATAATAATATTAATATCAACAATAATAATCAATAATAAAATATTATAAAATAATTAAAGAATACTGGAAATGAAAAAGATATTTTATAACGATTACTCAATAGCCTGTGATAGATATTTCTTGTTCTATTATCTATGAAAATACATGCCAATGAATTCATGCATGTGGACATATTAGACACCAATTTGTAACACACGTCAAACGGTAATTAAGTAGATTAACGTGGTGTATTACAAGAAAATTTAAACTTGTATATATTATTTATTTTTTAATTTACCTCATAATACAATTTAACTTCGAAGTTTACAGACAAAAAATCTTACATTACACAATTACGTTCAAAATCAAATGAACTCCAAAATACGAGAGTATACTCGAATATTTTGACTTATTTACGTATTCATGTGCCTGCTTCTCATAAAAAGGCGAACTTGACACAACATACATTTCTTTCACCACTTGGTGAACCGCTTTTCTTGGGCTGCGAGAGTCTCCTGGAAGAGACAAGTAGTGCGAAAAAGGGGCGGTCCCTGAGCTCCATGGCAGCGCCGCATGGAGGCTTCACTGCCCCCTTAATTCCTGAGATAGCAAACACGCATTACAATGGCACCCACGCTTTCCGAAGAGTGATTTTTGTAAAAAGTTACAAGTATTACGGTTGGTGGCAGGTGAAAATCTTCAAGAATTCTGCTTGATACATCAGATGTTAGAAGTATGTGCACGTTGATGCCCTCTGCTGAAAGGGAAGTTAGAGGAAACGTAACAAATGTTCTCATTTTTCGAAGTAAACTAGAACTTCCAATTGCGATCAATTCTGTAACTATTTTCCTGGGAAACTATTCTATCACATTGTTTGGATGTTCTATTCTGAGAGGAAATCAAGTTGCCACAGGATGATTATATACAAGCAGTTATCAACTTCTTCTTCTTCTTCTTCTTCTTCTTCTTCTTCTTCTTCTTCTTCTTCTTACGAAGACATTCTTTTTTTATTTTTCTTACACTCACTTCGACCAGTATTAATTTCCTAGACCTGTCGGGAGAAGTCAATTCGGCGCTCCACAATTGTCACTTGACGAAAGCTGCGAAACAGAAGTTGAATCTTACCAGTATGTACCTCGGAGATTAGTAAACTTTCGACAAATGATGTTATAGGTATTGACAGCTTGTGATAAAAGTTAAAGGGAAGAAGAAGGAGAAAAAAGAAAAAAAGACAAAAAAGAAGAAGAAATTTAATTAAGACTCTCACCTTTCTATCACGTTCCACAGTTGGAATTTTGAGAGGTGGACACAACGCCAATTGAACAAAAAAAATTATCGAAATTGAGAAGAACAATAGGAAAACTACCCGGTCAACAACTACGTTTTCTTTCCGACCGTCAAACGTTATGGGGAGTTATCACAACGCAGGAAGGAGGGAAATGAGGAGGCAAAAGCAAAGGCGGTGGCGGAGGGAAGGCGAAGACGAAGGCAAAGGTGAAAATGAAGTCGAAGGCGAAAGCGGGGGATCTCCCTCGCCAGATATCTCCCAAAACCGGACAGAGCCCCAGCCGTGATAAGCATTTCCGATATGTGTGGTATTATAGTGCCTGTAAGTGAGTGAGCGTGAGTGTGTAAAGGGAATTGTTCAACAAGTAAGAGAAAAGAAAGATCGCGCGCGGTCCATGGCACGTTTGTTATGGTACTCCGACAACCATCTAATATTGACCGGAGACCTCGGTAACCTACCGACTAGAGCAGCTGGCTGTTAGACAGCAACTAAATTCGATCTACGTATCTGACAAGCGTCGAAAAACCTCCACCGTCATTTTTCGAACCTCAGAACCTTCCCGCCAAACTCGCTGCAGATTCAGCGGCAAGGCTAGCCCAGCCGGCGCGGCGGGCGCGCGGAGCGGGAGCGGTTCGGCGCGCGTCTTTTGTGAGCGCCGCGCCGCCCCCACGGAGCGACAAGTAGCGCGAAAACGCGCCCGCGCCGCTCGGCCGCGCGCGCGAATTTCGGGCGCCCGTTAAGCCGCGCGACGCGACGCGAGGCGGCGCGAGGCGGAAGCGGCGGAGGCGCGCGAGGGGGCGGGGCCGCGTGGGTGGCGGCGCGAGGGCACGCGAACCCAGCAGCGCGCCGCGCCGCGCGTGACGGATACCCCGCAAGATTGCCGACGAGGCACGAGCACTCGGAGTCAGCGTTTCTCCCAAGAGCTTCAAACAATAAATAAGTAAATAAATAAGTAAGTAAATAAATAAATAAATAAATAAATAAATAAATAAGTAAATAAATAAATAAATAAATAAATAAATAAATAAATAAATAAAGACGAAATAATGAGAATATCATTATGCGAAAACTCGAAATTCAAGACGCATATGCACTATTTCTTTCAAAAAAATAATCAATATCGTACTAAATAATAAACTTCCAAAAAAAGTTGTATATGACATGTGAAAGCTCATTCGTGCTTATTTCTTTACATTCTATTCCATGAGACATAAATTCCCTCTTTTGCTCAAAAATTAAATTATACATATATTTTAAGAGCAGTCAAAATATTGCACCGTGCGGGTGCTCGGTATGATTTGTCGGGATTCCCTGGATTCTACTACTCTCGTTTCATCATTACTCCATAGACGTGCAAATCGTCAATATCATCATCATAAACGCCATTTATCGCGGATATGGCCAAAACACTTAGGTACTGAGGATCATCATAGAGAATACTACATTGGTAGAGCCAGATGAAACCTGTCTTTAGAAGCAACAGGCACGCGGTTATCGGGATGAGTATAACAGAAGCTACGATTTGTCGACAGAGTCATGACGATAGGTCTGAGCCGGATATGAACATGTAGCAGGGAAAGACCACCGCCACCTCCCGCGATAAAGAACTCACTACACTAATGGGATCAATGACCTTGTCAGTTGAGGCGCACGGAATCACTAATCAACCAACCAATCAATCAATCAATCAAGAAATCAATCAAGAAATCAATCAAGAAATCAATCAAGAAATCAATCAAGAAAGCAATCAATCAATCAAGAAAAGCAAACCAACGGATTCATTGGCTCGGGTCTCCCATTCCTGCAGGCGAAGAACACCGTCATCTCCCGGCACTACACGCAAAGAGCTAATGACCAAAGTACTCGACGCGCCCGGAAACACCAAAACACTCGCTCGCCCGCCGCCGCGCGGCCGGGTGGGCCGGCCGCTCCCAGGGCGGCGGCGTCGCGGGCGTCGTTACCGCCCTAACAAGTGCGCGCGATGACGGCTGCGTCACGCAGAGCCCGCTAAACAGCGGAGCGTAATTGCGGGTAATTAGGTTTGATTCGGGGCCCGCGCCGTTCACACGGCCGCCGTCGCCGAAGGACGTGCAGGTGAGCGCGACCAGGTGACGCGCGCAGGCAGTGTGGGCGGAGGATGCGCTGCTTCTGAAATTTCAATCTCTCGCTTTTTTAAATTTATTATTATTATTATTATTATTATTATTATTATTATTATTATTATTATTATTATTTAATCTTTCAACTATTAATAGTTAAATAGTTGCGAAGGGATTGAAACTCAAGAAAGCGTGCGCAGATGATTTTTTCTCCCGTACGTCAAACAGTTTTCTACTGTTTTTGACTAAATAAATAAATAAATACGTATAGACCGAGGAATTCTGAAATTATGTTGCCTTAGAATGGTGGACCTGAATGGATAATGAGTCAACTACTTTATTAGCCCCGTTAATGTAGTTGTAGGGGTGGCGGTGTTCTTCCCCCGTTGGAGTGTGCGATTGGATCTGTCGACCATCGCATAGGCATGCTTAGATATTTAGGTATTTATTTAGTCAAAAACAGTAAAAAAAACTATATGTGACGTATGGGAGAGAAAATCATCTACCTAGGTTTTTGTTAAGTTTCAGAATCCCTTCCCAACAATTTAACTATTGAGATATACAAAATTTCTCTACATTAATATCTGGCAAAGATCTTAGCGTCCGGCTTGCTGGGTCAATGGGTCACGATATATTATAATCCTTATTACCTTTATAATGGATTATAGGATGCGCAGACTATACAGCGCAGCTGGGAATCTGAAGTAGAATGATTCTATTCCTAGTTCATTACTGTTTGGATTGACTAAATGAAAGATCACTTTCTTTTCTAAAGAACAAAATTTAACAAAGTTTATTGTTACCTTTTTAGCAAACAATTTAGTGAATTTAATAAAATGATTTGATGTTATGCCTTTGATCAAGATATCTTTGAATTTACAATTTTATACCGCGGTTAACTTATCTATTCTTCGTTGATGTCCCTCGTAGACTTCTCAGTCGAAATATCTTGCGAGCTGGCCGTAGTCCAAAGTCACAAGAAATCCTCTTCTGCCCCTATCCAAACGTCTCAAACTAACAAAATTATCAGTCCCGATTACGTCCTATGACATAGTCCCGAACTCGATTACCACTCCCGACAAAGTTCCAATTTATGCATCAATATTAGTTCCACATGCAATATCTGCAATATCATTTACTGTCCTTAAGATTTCACGATCTGATAACCCGATTCTGACTATCTGTATTATACTCGTTCCCTCTCAAGAACCTACGATCAGTTCAGAAACGCGATGCCGGTCAGAATGAAATCTTCCTGCATGATTCACTCTCGAAGACTTCGTATTAAACTACCTTCCTCTTTTTTCATAACATTTGACCGTCCTTCTCTCACCCAACCAACCCATACGTTCGTTATATTTTGGTGTAGCTGACCTTTCGATCGTCTAAACTTCTTCGCCCAATCCCAAATTTTCTACTTTCGGCATCCAGCCACCTCTTAATGCATTTACAAAAGACAAAAACTACATTGTTTATTCACGGTCGTTGCTAAGCCCTCGTGATATTTCCTAATGCATGTTCCACCATATAGTCTACAAATAAATGTTAGTTTATTTTCATGTGACATATCGGTATGTCACACTATTAATGGTTGAAAGATGAAAATAATAATAACAATAATAATAACAACAACAACAACAACAATAATAATAATAATAATAATAATAATAAAATTTAAGAAATACGCGATTAACATTTCAAAATCTAGACATTTTCTTTCCCGAGTTATAGAAAACTTATTTGTAATAGTAAACAAACTGCAGATTTGATTTTTCTGCATTGCTCACAAAATATTAACTCACCCTAATCTCTATTACCACAACAATCAAAGAAAGAGCTCAACAAAACGTGCGCATAGTTAAGCTACATTTACGTGCAGAAACAAATCAAGGGACCATCTCGGCATTTGCTTAAATGAATCAGGGAAACTGGACAAAAATCCGATCGAGATGAGGTCATTGACCCGGAAACTAAAGTGCTTTACTTGTTAAAGGCATGTTAAGTCTTTTTTTAACTATACAATAAAATGAAAATTAATTGATTATACGATGTGATTGTTTTGTTAAAATAATTACACCGAAAGTGGGGCATTTTTCAAAGAAATCTAATAAAAAACAAATGTAATTTTGTTATTATTATTATGTTATTATTATTAATATAAATAATAGAAAGTCAACAAAGATTGTTTAAATTGCAATATTAAAAAAAAACGAGTATATTCTAGGAGAATCTCGTTACTCCAATTCCCGTGTCTTGACATAAATTGTTTTTAAACGTTTGAAATATTCTTAGAGTTAGTCTTGGAGTAAATTCTTTATGTAAGAGCTGAACGTGCATTCCAATGCAAACATAACTTAGACCTGTGAGCGAATTTAAGTACAAAATGGTCCTGTAGGGATAGTAATGATCAATACGACTGTAATCGACATCAGTATAAGAGAGAAAACCTCGAAAGCGTTTTACGCCAACTGTTTTACTACATAATACACAGAAATTATTGAGTTTGCATGTATCATGACGTGAATTGTATCCTTTATTTTACCCCTTTTCTCTGCAACCGCAAAGCATGCCCCTTTGTGGGATGCAGATTTCGAGGTTACGTGCGAGATTTTATCGTCCATGATCGACATCAAGTGTTTCGTCGTTAGTCATAAAAAACAAAAATGAAACAAAAAAACAACAATAAAACGCACATTTGAGTAAGGCTAATCTTATCAAGCACTTCGTATTTATAAAGGAACGGATTACTGAGCCGCGTATTGTAAAGCACTAAATACACATGACACAATTTCGTTAGGAAATACAGAGGGAAAAAATAGCTTTGCTTATTACAATGTCTTGAATTTCAAAAAGTAAGATAGATAGACGAAAATGTTTTTCAGCAGCAGTAGCAATTTTACCTGAGCTACATCGCTGTATCAAACATGTCCTATAAAATTCCTTTCAAACCGCACTACAGTGAATAACTAATTACGACACAACGATACTCAAGTGCAAAAATGCGTATGACATTTATTACAATTTTTTGGGCACCTTAGCTTGGATTTTATGGTCTCCATCTGGCAGCAGATAGATTGCGTTGCTACTAGCTGATTGTTTTACACGTATCACACGTTAAAACGAAATATCAAATAGCATCCCAGAGCAAGGCTATGCTACTGGGCGGGTCTGCAAGGTGGTGGATAGTGGAACGGTCGGCAGATATGAGGACTAGGGATAATGATGGCATGACCGGAGTCCCCCGAACCAAGGCAAGTAGGGGCCGTATTTATAAACCTCTGCCAGGGGTCTGCCAGACCTGGCAGGCTGCCATTGTTCAATTTTGCGATTTATGAAGGGCCCCCAGCCAATTCCAGTCGCTTCTTGAGCTCCTAGCAAGCCCCAAGATGGCAGGCCCCTAAGAGCGCTGCTGGCAGAGCTTCATAAATACGACCCTAGATTATCAGAGAGCGGGAGGGTAGTTCGTGGCGGAACTACACTTGTTAAAAACCCCCAGTGCTCGATGACAACCTAGAGACATGGCGAGTATGCACCGCCAGTAAATGAGTGCTCCCCCGCTGCCTTGCGGGTAGGGCTCATCATCTATCTGCCCATCTATCTGCTCATCTAGCTGCCCATCAGCTAAAGGAAGGAAACCCTGACAGAAAATCATGAACGGAGAGGGCCCTGAATCCAACCTCTCAAGGGAGTAAACCCAACACAAATCTCGGTCCTCCAGATTGGGGGATGGAGCGGAGTGGGGCAATATCGCTCCCACCGTAAAAAAAACACACAATCACTTTCATTGACCACACAAACGGCCTCAGAAACGGAAATACGACGACTATGGCAGGCCAATGAAAATGTGAATACCGGAACAGGTTGAAGCCTAATCCTTGTTGTTAGAAGAATAAGAATAAGATCAAACTGTATTAATTTTTTTTCTTTGAAATGTAGTAGTCAATTTTGAGTCTGTCTTCTCCAACGTAGGGTGTGGGCAATCCCCGAGCAGTGTCTGCCTCATGTCGCGCGTCGACCCGTCGTTTCGACGCGGAAGTCGCGGACCGCGACCGCGCCCGCGCCAACGCCCACGCCTCCAACTGCTCGCGCTGACGCCTGCAGGTAATGACAGGATCGCTCCTCCCGCGCCCCACCCACCCACCTGCCTTGCTCTTCCTTCACACCGCAGGCGCCGCTCTCGTGACGCGGCTGGCACACGAACACACACACACATTTGCACGGAAAGCGTTGACGTACTGAAGAACGTACGTACGAACGTGATCAAGAAAAGCAACGAACGTCCACAAAAACTTACATACGCGCGGAAAATATGGGATTTTATCCAAAGTTGGTACATCGTTCGCACAGTAGTTTTCCAGGGGCTTTGCGCACACGAACACATACACACTTTTGAACCAGAAGGTGTTAACGTACTGAATAACTTACATACGAACGTGATTAAGAAAAGCAACGAACATCCACAAACACATACATATGCGTGGAAATTTTGCGATTTTAACCAAACTTGGAACATCGTTTGCCCAGGAGTTGTTGTCAATGGGCGTTTGCTCATTCCAAAGTGCTCAACCCCACACATAGACATACGGAATGACGCCCAGACACACATACACTGATGCACACACATGACCGTACTCATTCAAATAAATATATTTTCATAAAAACGAACATATTCCTATTTATTAGTGTGTTTGAGCACATACACTCACATACGAAAAAAGTATATTCGCACATTCATTTATGCAATTAATAAAATGGAGATGCACATTTTTTACACCGCGAGCACACATGCTCTGATACTTCCCAACAGCGCACCCATACAAAAAACGCATCATTTATAATATTACACACCGAAAATATTATTTCTGCTCTAATTCATTTTGTATTATCTCCAAGACGCATCTGCTAAAAAACGACTGCACACACATACATGAACACATACGTGTGAACGAACATTTAATGACAAGTGAACGAACACACACACACGAACGAACACACACACAAATGAACACACGCACACCCACACGCAAACGAACACACGCACACAGAAACAGACGAACGCCTACACACACAAAGGAACACGCACGTACACAAACGAACACGCACGCACACAAACGAACACGTACGCACACAAACGAACGCGCACGCACACAGACGAACCCACGCACACAAACGAACACGCACGAACACAAACGAACACGCACACACACACAAATAACACACATGCATTCGAACAAATACACATACGAACACACGAATCTACATTTACAAACATTCACGAGGAAACTCATACTCTGAGAATGCGCGATAAAGATCCCTGCCACCGCCAGCGCCAGCGCCATCAGGTCCACACGCCCCCTCCGCGCACGCTCGCGCTCGCGGCGGCGACGTGCGACAGTTACGGCCGTCGCATGTCCCCCTAGCGCTGCTCCGCTGCCTCCTCGCAAGAAAAAGAAGAGTTCACCTCGTATAGCGTTCTGTTGTTTTTACATCTAAGCACCGGAGTAATAAATTCTCGGAACATTACTCCGAGTGGAACGCACTGGAACTTCCAGACGCGAGACACGGAAAGAAATAATTATATTACGTCCCATCACGTGCTCACACAACTTTAAAAATTCAGCGCTAATGCTCGGAATAACGTCTTTTTGCGGACGCGCGATAGCGTTATTACGGGAGTCACACTCGAGGAGCCCCCGGGGCGGAGAGACGGCGATGGGGGCGACCGCGGGCGGGGCGAGGGGGGCGGGCGGGGGGTTGGGGCGAGGGGGACGGGACGAGACGGACGGACGGGGCGAGACGAGACGAGACGAGACGAGAGAGAGACGGACGGGACGGACGGACGGACGGACGGACGGGACGGACGGAGGACGGAGGACGGATGGGATGGATGGATGGATGGATGGACGGATGGATGGACGGACGGATGGACGGAGGACGGACGGACGGACGGACGGATGGACGGATGGATGGACGGACGGATGGATGGATGGACGGACGGATGGATGGACGGACGGATGGACGGAGGATGGACGGAGAGGACGGACGGAGGACTGGAGGATGGAGGACGGACGGACGGAGGATCGGACGGACGGACGGACGGACGGACGGACGGACGGACGGACGAGGACGGACGGACGGGATCGGACGGATCGGACGGACGGACGGACGGACGGGCGACGGACGGACGGGCCGACGGGGCGGAGGGCGGGGCGGGGCGGGGCGGGGGGGCGGGGCGGGAGGAAGATCGAGGCCTTCTGATATCGCTGCGTATGGTGAAGAAGTGGAGAGATGTCTCACGCGTGAGGCAGCGTCTGTGAGCACGTATTCGAGAAAGATTGCGCGACGCTTCTGTTATCATCTGTAAGTAGAAACGTTTAAACGTTGGGAAACAGACGCCACACTATGGAATTGCTCGAGAAAATGACTGGAAAAAGGGGATCGATTCTTAATCATTTATTTTCGAAAGCTAAAAAAGTATCCGAAAATTACCTTCTCTCTTAGAGTACAGAAAGTTTTGTAGGTTCTCAGGTTTCCAAGCTCCAAGATTGGTAGTGATATTTTGAATATCACACAAATTGATGGAAAAGCAAGCAGCCTCTGCTTATGTAAGAGGTGTCAGCTAATTCTCTAGATACCCAGGAATACCATTTTTGCTGCCGCAGGCTATTAGAGTTCACTAACAAATATGGGTTTTGCTGTAAATACAACAGTTTGGGTCACTAAATTTAGAAAAGTAGGTTTTTCTCATTTTCAAGCCAATAGCTTCATTTATCGTCTTCCATACCCAGTACATCCATTTCTGCTCTACTCCCCGAAAAATTGTTCTTAAAAAATAATGTCCTTGCAGTTGTCAGTGCTCACTGCTCCGTCCTTCCACCAACGCGTAGGTAACGTTTGCAAAATCTGTCATCTTCTGCATTTCGAAATCCATTGCTATTACCCAATCATGCGCTTACCGAACTATCCAATCGTGATAATACTAAAATATCTGTCATAATATTTAATGATGGACAAACTTGTCTCCTGTTTCCCCTTCGAACCCAAAGGGTCAGCTGCTCAGATTGATTGATAGATTGATTAGTGATTCCTGGCGCGTCAACGGCTAAGGTCATCAGTCACGTAAAGTTTAGTGAGGGTTTTGTGGCGGTGGCCTCTTCGCACGCTAGAAGGCGAGATCCAGCGTTCGTCTCGCAGGGTTTTCCCCGCCAGAAATCTCCCACCGGCCGGACACCTTCCCCCCAGCCGGAACAACCTCTAAGATCCCGACTGATCTAGCGTGTGAGGCAGTGTAGTATATGTAAGGGATGAGTATAGAACAAGGAAAACGAAAAAAAGATCGCGTGCGGTACGTGGACCGTTTGTTAGTGTACTGCTCCGGCATTTGCCTGGTATAGAGCGGAGAAACCACGGAAAAGTCCCGTTCAGAGCAGCCGGCCGCTAGAATTCTCCTCCAGACAGCGACTGAATTCGACCTATCTAGTGTTGAAAATCCTGCCACCGTCGGCACTCGAATTCTAGGATCTCTCGGTCATCAGCTGGCCAGAAACTCCCCACCCACAACTTCAAGCAGTCGGGCATTATCCTCTACCTCCGGGCGCATTCCATCCCAGTCCCCAAGCGCACCCGCCAATTCTACGCTACCCATGGTCATCCCATTTCTCCGCCACCGCCCCTCTCCTCCCCGCCTCGCCCCCCACCCCTCCCCCCGCAAGGTGGCGGTCCGCTTCCACCCGCGCGCGGCGTAAGATTAAACAAATGCCAGTCGGCGACGCGCGTCG
Source organism: Teleogryllus oceanicus (assembly GCA_964035755.1). Taxonomy (NCBI): domain Eukaryota; kingdom Metazoa; phylum Arthropoda; class Insecta; order Orthoptera; family Gryllidae; genus Teleogryllus; species Teleogryllus oceanicus. The sequence continues at coordinate 39,917,316 of CAXIVR010000006.1, forward strand.
TTGCGAGATTAGGCCAAGGGCCACGCCGACAGCGGCGCCCGAGATAAATTGAGGGGAAAAGTTCCCCGCATGAAATAATACGAGAGAGTGAAAAAGAACGGCGACTGCGATGCTTCTACGCGTTCAGCCCCGCGGAGAACGAATTCAGTTAAGAATTTTGCTCATTACTACAGGAATGTCATCTATATTCAACGTGTCCGCCCTTTTCCTTTTATTGTGTGGGCCGCCGCCGGACGAAAAATGACGAAATAAAATCGCATTACGACGCACGTAACGTAGAAACGCGAAATTCTGGCAATACAGATAGTAAATGATCCAGGGTGCACGTGAAAAATTTCAGTTGGAGACTTTTTTGCTGTGTGGAGTTCCGCGGGAGAGCGGCTCTTGGGTTGTAGGGTTGCGCGGCTAAACGGTGCGGTGCGGGAGGGTGGGTTTGCTGCATGCGATATTGCGTTCGCGATAAGCGTGTGAGTAAATACGGGTATTCTGAACACGCTTTTCTTGACTCCATTTAAAACTTTTCTTCGCGCACCGGTCGCCAATGGCGGTTGTTAATCTTGGGTTGCACATGTTACATTTCTTGCGCGGATGGGGGCTACGTGAGGGCCTTTTTGTACGAGCTGCAATTCTGCGGCGAACGTTTCTGATGGAGAGGAAGACTCGTACGAGGTGTCTGTCACTGTCTGTTGCACGAGAAATATTTACTGTCATGATTTGAAAAGATATTTCTTCTCCACACTCTTTATTATTATCCGAATGTTTTTGAATGACACACTAGGAACAAACAGTTTTTAAGAAAATCACAAATTGTTTCAATAAGTGCTCAGTAGATGCTCATACAAGGGAATTTCAGGTCGTAATTTAAAATTCACTGGTAATTGCCGTGATTGGGTCCAGATTTGATTCCCGATAGGAGATATCAATCCCGCCATGTGTATCGATCTCGGCGACTACGAAATTAATGGGTGCCGAGATTTGGGAAAATGTAAAATAATGGATGTAAATAAGATATGCTATATCGACGTGAGGAACACAATAATTTGGCTCATCGATTGTTTCTACTTCTATAATATTATTGGAGTCGAATAGTGTAATATATTTATTCCACATGATAAGATAATAAAGTATAACAAATACGTACGCTAATTGAAATGCATATGTTTTGAAACCGAGACGACAGATCAATCACAATCCAGTATAAGTACTGAACTTAAAACTATTATCAAAAGTAAATACATAACATTCACAGCAATATCGTAAGTCCGAAACTCGAGTCAACGGCACTTAAGTTCAGTAGTCATGTTCGTTCCAGTAAATCTTCCTGAAGCTTTCTCTGTTAACTGCAACCATTTTTAAGTAATGAACTTCTCCTAAATGCTCAAAGATTACTACTGGAATGCTAAGTTTGCTGTTCGTATGGAGTGTGTCATTGCTAATAGAAAAGGCCACGTCACTCAATCTGAAGTCACCAATTTTCTCGCATTAAGACCGTCAACTCGAAACGGTCCATACTCACGCTTCATGAAGACTAACGTTCTTTCATTTTGCGACTACCGGCTCTTTCAAACCGAGAAATTGTCTCACAGCAGGATCAACAATCATCAGTAATAAAAGGTTCAATTAAATGACAATAATGTGAGTGCAATGTGCCTTTTTTGCGAGAAAAACGAACACATGTTTCACCACAATCATCTTATTTCAAGCTTCATCATCTTCTGCATGCTTTTCTTTACCAGAAAAACTGAAGGAAAACATTACAAATCTGTGAAAGTTATGACTGAAAGCTCGTTAAAATATTAAAAATATTAATTGTGCAGTTAACTAAACAATACTTAAATTATTTTAACAAAATGTTCAAGAAAAACTTCTATTGAAGTTCTTGGCAACAACATGCACTGCTCTATCATTTTCGTAATAAAAATATATATTATTATTTTTTGTAAAAAATACAATTAGTATTATTTTCGCTGTTTAAAGTTTCTCGTATTCTAGTTCTAAAATTGTTTGAAAGTACAAAAATAATATTCATGATTTTCTTATATCTTCGAGAAAATATTAAAACGTATGGGGAAGTAATTCCATTTAAATTAATAGGGGACAATTTTACTTAATGTCAGATATATATATATATATATATATATATATATATATATATATATATATATATATATATTCTCTCGGACAGCGAAACAATCAAATCAACGAAGTTTTGTTTGTTCTAAAATATTGAAATGCATTGTGACCACTTTGTGTATCGTTTTCGTAGAAATCCCTGATTTTCAAAGATTCAAAAGTTCAAAAATTTAAATTTTGTCAGCATCTTCCTTCAACTACAATATTGAAGATAGAGATTTTTCCTGAATAAAATATGTTCTTCTACAATATATCTTGAAATAAGATCATGTAAAATTTTTCGAAAAAGTGAGTAGATATTTTAATATATAGAAAATATAAGTAGGGAATTTTACATGTTATAAACATGGTGTTCGGCAGAATTTTCCCTGCAACACCTGCCTTACATCCTCTCGAAATTCCATAGACTTTACAGTAGACAAAAAATCCTTCTCTGCGAAGGGTCCGGGTTCATCAAGTTCGGGATTAACCAGGCACTCGTCAGAAATACACAAAAATAATTTATTAAAATGGTACATAGAAGTGGAAAATTTATTTATTTATTTAGTCAAAAACTGTACCTATGTGACGTATGGGGGAGAAATCATCTGCGCACGCTTTCTTGAGTTTTAGAATCCCTTTCCAACAATTTAACTATTAATAGTTGAGAGATGAAAAATAATAATTATAATAATAATAACAACAACAAATTTAAAAAAGCGAGGGATTAACATTTCAAAAACTAGATATTTTCGTTGCCAAATTATAGAAAACTTATTTTTAACGGTAAAGAAACAAATTTTATTTTTCTGTATTGTTAACAAAATAGAAAACTCACCCTAAGCTCTACTACCACTACAAGCAAAAGGAAAGTTCAACAAAACGTGCGCATAGTGAAGTTACATTTATGTCCAGAAGCAAAACAAGGGACCATCTCAGCATTTGCTCAATGGATCAGGGAACCTGGACAAAAACCCGATCGAGATGGGTTGATAAATGTGTATAAATGGGTGTATAAATTAGATGCTGTAGTAGTAAGGAGCCAGCATGGGCGATGAACATTGCCACATGGAAATATTGGAACTTTCCCGAATTCGGTAATAATCGGATTCGTTCGTCAAAAGTAGATTGTCACTGCCACCTCTGTTTTAGTTTTTTTTTCTCTGTGACTACAATAAATATGTTCATTCCACTTATTCGTTTCGTGTAATTTATCGTTCTATATTTGAACATTTTTTACCTTTTACTGAATAACTGCATTATAAGACTTTTCCTATCCGAGAGGGTCTCCGTCTCAATAACCTGCAATAATCGCGAGTTTGCTGAACGGTTGATTTTGTTTCGAGGTGCGACAATTGCAAAGGTCATTTCTCTTGTAAGGTTAGTGAATGTTACAGTTAGCGATGTTCCTTTCCTTCTAGAACATGGTATCCGGGGCCGACCAACACGTCCGTTCGTGGGGTTTTCCTCGTCTGGGACTTCCGCCAGCGGGTCACAGCCGCAGGGGGGGTAAACTCTAAGCCCTCGACTGGACTGCCGATGTGGGTGGTAGTGTACTGCATTAGAGTGTAAGCACACGAGTATGTGTAAGGAGAGAGGAGGGGGCAAGGATGATGAAAGGAAGATCTGGCGTCGTTCTTGGTCCATTAGAGACCTGCCCTGACATTCGTCTGGCATTAATCGGAGAAACCTTGGATATTATTAAATGAAACCGGGAGCGGTAGCTCAGTGCATCAACTGATGTCACTGCAGCGCCTCTGACCGGGAGGTCCTAGATTCCCACTCCCCACGGCGGCAGGATTTTCGACACTAGCTTTTCAGCTAGGTCGAATTCAGTCGCTGTCTGGAGGAGAATTCTACACACACACTTACACTAACATGCACTACACTACCACAGATTCCGGGAGACCGGTTGGGAGCTTAGAGCTTGTCCCGGTTGGGGCGGTGCCCCGCTGGTGGGAGAGTCTTGGTTAGGGGGAAACCTCACTAGCCGACGGTAGATCGGCGTCGGATCTCGCCATCCAGCGGGGGAAGATCACCGCCATCTCCCGAGAAAAAACATGCACTACATTAACGGGACTAATGACCAAAGCAGTTGACGTGCCCGGAAACACGAAAAAATCAAGCAATCAATATTAATTAAATGAAGACGAATCGATTTTCTAAACAATTACTGATCAGAGCCGCTCCTTCTGTCAGTGGCTGAATTCAACCAAGCTATCTAAATAGTGTCCAAAATCCGCCACCATCGGGTCTCGAACCGTCAAGGACTTTGTGGCCTGAGACACTGCAGTGGCAGCTGTTGTTGCCCTGAGCTATCTCAGTCGGTACACACAACGGATTCACTACCCTCGGGAGCCGTGAGGCATCTCGAACGAAGGGGTGAAGACGAGGAGGAGGCAGTCATTTATTAGCCCGGCCGGACCACGCCCCCCTCCGCCGCCCTCCGCCGCCCAGCAGACGCCGTCCAGCCCTTCCCCCTCCCCCGCTGCCGACGGCGCGCGGACCGTCGTTTTTCGAGCCGTTCATTGGAAAGACACCCGGGTGATGTCACGCTTCCTGTTCTGTACGCAGCGATGACTAACAACCATGACATATTGTTATTAAATGAAGACGAATCGACTTTCAAAAAATGACAGTTCAAAGGAAGTCGTCTTTTTCTTGTTGCTAACAGAATATTATGTGGACGAATTAAATATCCATTTTGTGAAGGAACATTTTCTAGAGACGTTTCCTGTAATTTGTGTATCGTAGTCATAAATCAAGGAGGCACTGGTTTTGTTTGGTTACGGTAATGACCGAGAGATGACCTTTTACGAGAATGCTTAGAGGGACCAAACGCAATCGAATCACTAAATCAACACTGCCTCCTGGCCGAACTGGAAACAGCGCTACAGGGGTGGAATCATTTCCATAAACCTTTCTGAACGGTATTCATGTATTTCGTGATCGAAACTACTCAAATGTTGTGTATCGTTATTACAATCAATATTAAAGTAATTATTATTGTATATTATGCAATTGGAAAAATTTAGAAAAGGTACACGTGCACCACTTTCGAGAATCGATAGAGTAATGATTAGAAGTGACACACCTTGAAGTTTGCGGGTACTTTAAGAGCTTAGTATTTCTCAATGTAAGTAGCATCTATGGAAACTTCACATCCTAATGAAACTGTGAATATTCCATTTTACACTTTTTAAGGGTATGTACAAATGTATGTAAATACATAACGATGTCCTATGCTAGAACAGAAAATAAACCAATATCACGTGTATAGCAGGTACAAAAATATATGTTCACTAGGAGTCGGTTAGTACGTTGAACGCCGTTTGCTTCAAGGTGAATATTATTTATTTTTCAAAAAGCGGGAACATTTGTTGCTTGGTAGTTTTGGACCGGATGTAAGGTCAATCCAGAACGCATAACGAAAGGAGCCCTTATTACATTTTCATTATGCAACGTTACTGAAAAAAACTGAACTATCGTATTGACATTACCATACCAGCGACAATACCAGCAATCACCGACAATTCAACCACCTGAATCGAATCAATCCCGAACTAGTTTCGCCGAGACGTCCAGTTGCAACCCGAGGAACCCAGAAGCATCGGGCGGTTTTCTAATTGGGCGGCAGGGGCAAACGTCCGTCCCCTGCCTTTCCTGTCTTTTCGTTTCCGACTGCCGACTTCCAAATGACCAACCGACTTGGCGGGCAAAAGGCGAAACCAGTCCTTCGGCCTGTGTGACGACCGGAAGTTGGTTTGAATGATAAAAATCTGAAGAGCGGAGCGGCGCGGGCCAGCGGGCATTAGTTCAAGGCGAATTATTATGCTGAAATTCCCTAGCGGGGGTTCCCACATCGAATGACTTTCAAAGGGCTCCTTTGCCTAAACGCAGAATACGTTCGTGGCGTTTCTCCGCCTGTGAAGTGAATTTTATCTTTCGCTGTGGCTAAAGGCGCGCGTTTTGAGGCTTTCTGATGAGTCGGTAATGGAGGAGAGAGGCAGGCGGACGGTGTAATTTTTGTGTCAAGATGCGAGAATGATGTCGTCTATCTGTTCTAAATGGAGTGAATGCGATGGCGCAGCAGAACACGATAAAATCGGTATAACAAGTGCGTTGTGAATCGTGCGCAATGGGAAGAATTGTTCACGAATAAATGCTTCACGGACGTCTCACATCGCTGATTTGCATTGAAATTTGCGCTCTTGAATGCAACGAGATTCATGTAGCATGAGTAAAGATCGTTTAGAGTGAAGTGGAAAGAAAGTTCATTCCTACCTCGCAGGAATAAGAGCCTCAAAACGCATCCTGTGTCGGGTAGGAGATGGCATCTTGTAAGCGCTTTACGACATGCAAAGGTACTTGGGACATCATTCTTGTCTTTAGTTCGTGCTGCAACTGATAGGAGTATATTTTGACATTTGACTTCCGGAGTTCATATTAAGCTCAACAGAATTCCATTTGAAGAGTCCGATGGGAGTATGATTGATCGTTTAATTTTTTAAAATTTAGAACTCTTCCATCCCTACATATTAAGAAGAATACTAGTTAAATACTATTCGCTCGCAAGCTACTCTATACCACTATATTCTAATAATTAGAATAACCAATTATTAGTATATTATTATTATTATTATTATTTGGAAATTTTGAGTTCATTAAAGCACAAAATTACTCGTATCAAATAAGTTCGTATTTTAAATTTACCCGTAGAGCTTCCTCCCTCGTCGAAAAAAAAAGTACGCTGAAGCATCTTTTCATCCATAAAGTAGCGACATGTAACCGCTTCTTTACCTCAATATCAATATTGTGAGCAACATAACTTAAACACTTCAATGAAACAGTGTGTCAATAACGTCCCAACCCTACGTCATATAAATTGAATAAAAAACCATTTGAGTGAATTACGAAAAGATAATATCATCACGTTAGCAACGTTTCGCATAATCTTGTAACGCTCTTGTAACTTATTCTGTCGCCACCGCCATCTTGTCTGCCACCTCCGTCGTGACCGCCTCTGGGCACCGCCCGATCCCTCGGCCCCTCTAACTTGCTTATAATTTTAATCCTATCGTGATATTTTGTTTATTGTGTGGAAGTAGCCTTGCTAAGTGGATAATTATATTGATTAATTAAGCCCAGGCGGTAGGTGCGGGCTGCGAAGAGTCGAGTATCCTCCGCCAAGTAGATCGCCTTCCTCGCTTCCCTGCCCTCCGATATCTTTCTCCGCCCCGACCCTAATTACAAAGGCGTGGAGCAAGGGCGGCCCTAGCGGTTGAGTGAGGACGCCGGCTCTGGCCACGGTGATGATATCGGTTGTGGGAGTGGCGTTGCGAGGACGGTGATGGCGGAGAACTTTATTTTACAAGTATGAGAGATACTGTTACGGACGATATTTTTGTGGTACGGGATGGTGAAAGGGTTGGCTGTTTGATGGGCGAGTTGGTAAGCGAGTGGTTTTTGGTGGTGGTTGCATAGTAGTTTCGGAATTAGCGAAGCTAACTATTAGACGATTAGGAATGGAATGGGGCACTAGAGACGATCTACGAGAGCTTTAGAAGTTCTAAAAGCCATGGAGACGCCGCCTGCAATTCTGACGACATCAGTGACGGTGACGATAATGGTAATGCATTGGAAGGTTGTGATGAGGTTGAAAGCGAGAATAAGTATTGACGTTCTGTGAAAATTGTCATTGTGGTCCATATTTGAGCGGTGATTGTTTTGCTGATAGTATGAGAAGGGCTTGAAACTAGTAGGTTTTAAAATAGTGTTTGCATTTGCAATATCTGTTGAGTTAAAATCGAGGACAGTGCAACAGCAGTAGTAATGATGACAGCGGCTGAGCAGGTAGTGACGATGATGGAATGAATAGCACTGGAAATAGTAATGGGAAGTAGTGAAAGACAGCGAAGGCAGCGGCTCAGCGGTGCCAGAAGTGGCATGCGCTATGGATGCGTTTAGGGGGCGTGGAAGTGACGTCCTGGTGAGCTGCCCCGGGCTTGGAGGCTTCTCTGACGAGCGATCCGGTTACCTCTGGAAAAAATGAGGGGACGATCGGCCAGACGCGTCATATCGGGTAGAGGGCGCCGGGGCAATGACCTGTCAAGAGCACGCACCCGTGCTTCTCAAGAGGTATGGATCAACTATAGCTAATTGCTAAAGATGAGTCATAACCATCAACAATGAATCACCTCAGAATTATTCAAAATATCTATAAATTATTGATAGTTTGATAGTTCTTCGTTTGCAATAGGCATAAAATTCGAATCACGATATTCAAAACTAGCGCTCTGCCCACCACTCAACCGTCGGAAGGCGCTAGCGTCTGCCTGTCCCGATCTTCGATGGAGCCACCGCCGCAGCGCCACTGCAGCGAGATGCTTCTCTCCAGCGCCTCGTTAGTGTCGACCAGCGCGAGCGTCGCGTTTCAATTTCACCACCGATTTCCAGAAGCTGTGGCAGTGAGCCTTTCGCTGCGGTCCCGTCCTCCACCCACCCGCACTTCGTCCGCCCACCCTCTGGCAGCACATCCTCCAGCCTGCCCGCCCCTCGCCCTCCCTCTCCTTCCGCCAGTTTGCCGTTCGCCCTCGCTCGCCCTCATTCGGTCTCCGCCGCCTCCTCTCGCCCTGCGCTCGCCCTCGCTCGCCCTCCGCTCGCCCTCCGCTCGCCCTCCGCTCGCCCTCCGCTCGCCCTCCGCTCGCCCTCCTCTCGACCTCCGCTCGCCCTCCGCTCGCCCTCCGCTCGCGCTCCGCTCGCCCTCCGCTCGCCCTCCGCTCGACCTCCGCTCGCCCTCCGCTCGCCCTCCGCTCGCCCTCCGCTCGCCCTCCGCTCGCCTCCGCTCGCCCTCCGCTCGCCCTCCGCTCGCTCTCCGCTCGCCCTCCGCTCGCCCTCCGCTCGCCCTCCGCTCGCCCTCCGCTCGCCCTCCGCTCGCCCTCCGCTCGCCCTCCTCTCGCCCTCCGCCCCCTCCACTAGCCTCCGCTCGCCCTCCGCTAGCCCTCCGCTCGCCCTCCGCTCGCCCTCCGCTCGCCCTCCGCTCGCCCTCCGCTCGCCCTCCGCTCGCCCTCCGCTCGCCCTCCGCTCGCCCTCCGCTCGCCCTCCGCTCGCCCTCCGCTCGCCCTCCGCTCGCCCTCCGCTCGCCCTCCGCTCGCCCTCCGCTCGCCCTCCGCTCGCCCTCCGCTCGCCCTCCGCTCGCCCTCCGCTCGCCCTCCGCTCGCCTCCGCTCGCCCTCCGCTCGCCCTCCGCTCGCCCTCCGCTCGCCCTCCGCTCGCCCTCCGCTCGCCCTCCGCTCGCCCTCCGCTCGCCCTCCGCTCGCCCACCGCTCTCCATCCGCTTGCCTCCCACCCGCCCTCTCCCCCTTCGCTCCTCTCCCTTCCTTCCACCCACCCCCCGCTCCCTCTTCCTCCACGCTACTTCTCTCTCTGTGTCTCTTCCCTCCCGTCCCTGTGCTCCTCCCGCGACCTCGCGCCCTCCGAGCGCCGGCGCGCACGAAGACAGCTTCGCCGCGGGAAGAAGCCGGCAATTAAGGCTTCGTCATTCGGTAAATAATTAGCTAATGGGATTACGACGCGGCCGCTGTGTCGAGGCGGCGGAGGCGGCCGGAGCCCTTCCTTCCGGTCGCCTTTCGCAGGCGCCCGGAGACTTCCGGCGAAGACCTCGCCCTCCTTCAGGACTCCGTACTCGATATCGTGTCTTAGAGGGAAGGCTGTTCTTTTATTTGGGTATTTGGGGAGTTTTTTTCGACATTTTAACTTGAGTTTTTTCCGTGACTGGTTGTGTGTTATGAAATATGCAGGAAATTAAATTAAGTAAATTGAAGAGCCAATATTAATATTGTGATCTATCGATAGTCATGATATTCTGTTTCTATTTTGAAACCGTTTACTCTTGAAGTATTTATTACAATCACAAGAAAATTAATAACAATATGTTGAATTTACGTGGGCTTTTGACTGGTTCAAAATTTTCTATGGATAAAGGAAATTCAATGATTACAATGCAATAGTGAATTTATCGTTTGAAATCACGGCATAAATTTCTAAATTTTTGCAGTTACACTCCACAGAACACCAGAACACTGATAAAAAGTAAGACATACGTGCAATCAATAGGTCTTTCACATAAGGCCTTACTTCAATTGATACTTGGTGATTTTACTAATTGTTTGAACTTTTGACTCAATCGTTGTCCTTTTTAGATTCAATTCTATCCTTGAGATATTCTAGGTGTAGTTGAAAAACCACGTTCCTAAATTCGCCTTCATTAAATCGTGAGATAATTGCAATAATCATGTCATTCGCTTAAAGTAATCCCGAGCAATATGGCGACCTCGTCCCTATTACGAACGATTCGTCTCCGGAAAAAAAAGCAAAAAGCAAAAACGAGAGCGCTTCGAAAACGTCTGTGAGAGTGGTGGAGGCGGCCGCGTTGGCACAGACCGCGGGCAGTAATCGAATACGGGATTTCATTATGAAGTAAGTCCAAAAATATGGAATTTTTATTCTTGTTGTTTTATTCGAGTTACGAATGAATTCACAGTATATATTGTTTCAAAACATTTTGTATGACCTCTGAGCAATGCGAGTCCGCGAAATCCCAGAGATTCTATTCTCTTGGATATTTGTGTGATTAGATGTCTAGCTACAAAATGTTAGGGAACTCTTCTGGGGGGTGTTGTACAGATTAGTCAGGGTATCAATTTAACAAGAAATGAAGGTGATGAATATGGCAATCAAATTTGCACGAGACGATTAAGTTAAAAAAGTTATAAAGTCGTTTATTATTTTCTCGTATACGTACTACATATATACCGAGAAATAAATGTAATGCAATGCTGTGGAATATTAATTTCGATTTTTCAACAAAAATACACTTTTAGGGACAACGACAAAATTCTGTCTGTTAGTTTGTGAAAAATACTAGCGCCTAAACTATTCGTAGAATTTTTACGAAAATGAATATCGTGACTTGCGGGTTTTCCCTCTCTGGGTGTCCCCTGCACCATCTGCCCCAGCCGGGTCTTGACTGATCTCCCACCACGAGTGGTACTTTAGTTGGAAGTAGTAAATGTAATGATGAAATTGAACAGAAATTACTCTATTTTAGTCTGATAGTTGTAAGTTTTATAAAAAAATTAAAAGAAGAACGAAAAAGAGATGTTTTAACTGTGATTTTTTTCTATCTTTGTTTAGTCCGTTAAGTCACTGCAGAGCACATCGATTAATATTTTAATGTACAATAGTTGCTATTACATGGCTATTAAATGCTGAAGTTCTGAAAAATACTGTAGATATATTCTAATATTTTATATTTAAATGAAAAAGTCTTTACAAACTATTAGTGTAGTAATTTGTCCAATTACAAATCAAATTACTCCTAACCGTAAATATTTTTTAAGTTGATTGTGAATTTATAAAGTAGTTTTAAATACATTCATTAAAAACACCTCTCTCTCTTTCTAATGGTATGAGAAATTTAAATCATAAAAGGCTAAAATGGGTGCGTCTTTTTCTACAACTGCGGGAATGTCTGCATGGGTATCGGTAATAATCTTACAAGTTGAATTACAAGCAGATATCTCAAATAGTAAATATCTGATTTTTATTGCCTACTCTATGTATGGTATTTTTCTTTCAAAACATTCAAATTGTAATTTCAGATATAAATAATAATAATAATAATAATAATAATAATAATACAGCACCTGATACTGCTTGCAGGTACAGCAATAAACAACTCAACGTGGTAAATAATAGTGTACGAATAGATTGACTAGAGTACAGCAGCAAAATGGCTCCATGTTTCATCTAGTTGTATTAAATCATGAAGAAATTGAGTACCAAAATAGTGCAGTTTGATAGGGAAGTGTAGATTGGTTTAATAGGTTCATAACATACTGCATCAACGAAGTACCGTTAATCATTGTTTATCACGTCGTTTCATCTTATACACTACTGGAACGAAAACACCTGTGGGAATTGCTAGAACGTAAAGGATTCATTTTACGAAGTGTTTAGGCCCAAACATAATGTACTGAAACAGTTTGTGGAGAAACACAAATTCGTGGAAACGCTGAAGAAACGCGGCAATTGGTTTTACATAGACATTATACGAAATATATTAAGATTTTACGTTTTACTATTTTTAAGCGGAATAACACCATTAGCTGAAATTATCAACCGTTAATTCCTTAAATGGTGTTTTGCATTGACTTCATTTTAGTTTACATTTTTCATCACATCACTTACATTTCATGGTGCTATATATACATTTAATAATTTGTTTTGAAGAAAAAATATCATTGATTGTCAAAAAAGCAAAAGAACACTTATGTTTAATTATTAATATTTTCTGGACTTCTATGAATAGTCTCGATAATGTAAGTCTAGGAGAATGTAAGGGGTGGAGAAAGACAACAATCAAAGCTTATTTTGAAATACTTCGAAGTTAAAGTTTTCTTAAAAGGGAATATTCATAAAGGCAACTAATTAGTAAATTACAACATTACACAATAAATGTTCTAATTCGTATTTAGTGTTTTGTAAGTTCTATTTGTATCCGAGAGCACGTCTATTGCACAGTATCTATTGCACATGTTGCAATTTTTAAAGTCTGGTTTCTTTTACTATGGCGCCAATCCCCTATGTTACTTCACATCACGAAATATAGAAGTTCGACATGACATTTGATTAATTATAACATAGGCTTTGAATTGGCAGAAGTCTCACTCAACACATGACAAAAATATGTAAAAAGTAATTGATAAAAATTATCAGCTTATAATATTTATTCTTTGATTTTTAATTCACTTTGATGTTTCGAACGCAGCCTCCAGAAAGCTGATTTGTACTTGATGACTGCGCTTCCCCGAGGTCGATGCATGAGATACCGCTGTAAGTGTCGCCCGCTGCCATGTCGGTTCGCGGGCGACCGCAGCGCCACCGCCCGCCCGTCGCCCGCGGGCGGTCGCAGCTGGCGGCGAGCGCGCTCTCTCGGCGGCGTGGGCGGGGGCAGGGCGGGGGCGGGGGCGCGAGCGGCTCCACGCAAGAAGAGGCTCCGCTGGCTTCGAAGCTTCTCGGGGAGGGAAGTTGGTAGTTAATAAGGAGAACAATAGTGAAAGGCTGGCGCGGGCGGGGCGGGGCGGGGAAGGAGGTGAGCTTTCGGAGGAGGTGTTGGTGATTAGCTTAAAGCAGAGGAACAGAACAGCAGGCAAGATGCACAGGCATCGTTCGTTACCCCGCCCCCGCCCCGGTTCTCCGGTCTCGTTGCCTTGCCGCCGCCGCCGCCGCCGCCGCCGCCGCCGCCGCCGCCTCCGAACCCCGGCGCCCTATCTTGTGTTGTTGTTCCCGCTGTTGTTCTGCCGTGCTTCTACCTCCCGAGCATTCATCGATTCTGAATCAACGGATTGTGTAGTCAGTCTTCCCGACGGCGGCGCGGCGGCGGCGGCAGCGTTCCCTCGCAGAACCGGCGCTGCCGCCCCCGACGAGGCTGTCCTCGCGCCTCCCCCCCCCCCCGGCCCCGGCCCCGCCCCCACCCGCCGCCGCACCCAGCAGTGCCGGTCTTCCGATAGGTGCCTGCGAAGCACGGAGTTTGAATGAAGGATATTCAGCGGAGCGGGCGGGGGCGGCAGGCGCAGGCGGCGGCGGCGCCCGCGTATTAATGGGAGGAAGGATTTGGTGATTGTTTGGGCTCCGGGGGAGGGGCGGGGAGCGGCGACGCCTCCGCTGTGCAGTCGCTTGCGCGCGCGCGCTCGCGTTCTCGCCCGGCGAGTGTGCTCGCGCGCTCGACGGCCGAGTTGGCTGGCTCGCTCGCCCCCTCGCAGCGCGCCTCCCGAACGAACAAATGCGCCGGGGAACACGATGGGGCGACAGCGCGTTCTGACACTTCGCAGGTCGAAGGTCAGAGTAGGAGACGAGGAGGGCCTCGTAGAATGCAAAAGTGCAGGAACGGGCTGAGGAAACACAAAGGAGGCTCCGAAAATGGGCAGAAATATTGAAGTTTCGCTATCTCAAACATCTAGTTGACCACACTATGAGTTGTTTTCTAGGAAGTTTTCGGCGAATGAAAGAATTTGACCTAAAACTAATGGGAAAGCATAGGATTTCTCTTCATTCTTAATTATTCGCATAAATTATGTCGCAATCCATTCTATTTCTGCAAATCGAAAAAGGAAATTCTGATTTTACTGTTGTAACGAGGATCAGACAGGATGAAAATAATTTGAAAATGTTTATTTAGAACTACGACAAATTACCGTCAAGCTAATTGAGTAAAATCAACATTATTGTTAGAGACCATCCCATAGCGTACACAAAGTAATATGACGAAACTTCTCAAAATATAATACATAAGTTTTTTGCATTTAGATTCTGAAAATTCTCCTTAAACACCACAAACAATGTATTCAAAAAAATGTATTGAATTAAAAAAATAATACAATTTCATGGATTTTATTACATCACAAACACTAATAATGTAAAGTGACGTTTCCAGCTAACATACGATACTGGTAAAAAAAGTAAAATAGTTTTATAAATCAATCATCGACGATCAGCGTCAATCAGTGCCAGTTGCCTGATACAGCAGATTCAATTCAACGCAGTTCTTTGAAAGAATAATAAGAAACAGAAATGTTGGTGTGTTTGAAATTCACTAGAGAATTCACACCACTCTGCTTGTGAGCGGCAGGCAGTGATAGTCGAAACACGGGCGTGGCACGGTGCGTCCCAAGGGAAGCTCCAATTGAATCCAAAGCCGGCTGCAATCGGCAGCGAAGTCGCATATCGGAACAGCGCTCCGGGGAATCCCTCCGCCCCGGACGAAACTGCGAAGGGCGAATGAAAACGCTGAAAAATTGATTTGATTTTCATCCGGCTGCGTGGGAGTCTGAGGAATTGAATGAGAAAGATTGAAGTAAAATGTGAAAAATAAGGTATCAACTATAAGCGTCACACGATTCAAATCAAGAGAGGAGGGGAGAGATAAGAAAATACATACGTTGTAGAAGTGTGCAAAGGTAATAAATTGCGGAGTACGACAGAAAAAAATTCATTTATGGCAAATTAAATTGGGTATAGAACTATACTTTTCGTATATTATGTTGTTTTATTTACCTCATAATTAAGGTGATGGCTGAAAACTCTTGTTTTAAATGATCAACCGTAGTGGTAATATCATTTCTACCAGATTATCGTAACTCAGAGAAAACAATGCTTCCAAAAGAAGGAAACCTATTGGGCAGAACAGCAGAACAACGAAGCTCCCAAACTAGCACCATCATCCATAGAAAGCTTCCCGCAGTACTTGACCGCATCCTTTTCCGTTTACAATTAACGGCCTCATCTGATAACGCCCATAATTAATATGTGCATGGAAGTAATCACACAGGATACTTCATGAGAGGGCACGGCAAGAGCGGGTACCAGAGACAGGCTATATATAAAAGTAATTAGGCACGATAATCAAGAATAATACTCAGCAAAGCGTAAAGCTTTCATGTCTGCGGCAAAAAAGCAAACATATTGCAGTTTGAAGTGCTCAATGACAATGGAGGGAACCTTGGAGGTGGCGCAGAGCGCGGCCGGCGAGGGAGTCTCGCTCGAGCGCGGGCGGGGGTGGGGGGCCGCGACTGTCGCATTGTTTCGGATCGCGCACGTCGTTTGTTCGTGCCGGAGCGTCACTGCAATCGCACGAAATGGCGGTCGCCTTTCCTGTCTTTATGCCATAACGATAAGCTCCGCCCCCCTCCCCGCCTCACCTCTCTTAACGTCCCTTCCCGACGCAAAAACGAGACGCCCTCGCAAAGATATATCGTTATAAAATTATCCTCACGTAACCTACACGTCAGAAATTCTTATAAAATGTCCGATGTTTTTATTAAGATGGAAACTTTCCAGGTTCCGCCAGCCCGACGGAGAAAATGACAATTTTGTGAGACTGTCGTGTCGGGGCGTTTATTCTCTTGTTTTTTACTACTCCGCTTCTCCATTTTCTTCGTATTCTTACGCCTCGCGCCGTCGCGTCGCGTCGCGCGGACTGTGCACGGACCGACGGGGGCGGCGGCGGCGGCGTCTGCCGTCACGTGAACGGCGCACAATAATACGGTTCCTACCGTCACGATTTCCGTTGCACTATTGTTCGTTGATTGTCGCTTTTTTTACGGCGAGGCGCTTCTCCATTGTTCTGGGGGCGCGGGCGGCGGCGGCCGCCGCCGCAGAGGGCGTGAGCGACGCGGACGCCGGTCGGAGATTTGAGAGGCGCCGATGGGGCGACAGCGGTTGTCGAAAGGGTGGCGACACTGTCGCGTGGCCCGACCGGGCCAATTATTCGCCCTTCGGGACCACACGCGACGAGGCGCTGAGGTAGAATCGGAGGGGTGGGGTGGGGCTGTGCACGGGAAGTTATCCCGCGCTGAGGCGATGGGGTAAGGAAGGATGGAGCAGAATGAGATGGGAGCAGGTGAATGATGTGGGTTGGGTTGAGTGGGGTGATTTATTGATTATTTTGTGTTTCGAGGCGCCTCAACTGCTATGGTCATTAGTCTTGTATGTGAAGCGTTATATCCGTGAGGTGGCAATATTTTCACTATATAGCGGAGCATCGCCCCAGTCAGGACATGCTCAAAGCTTCCGATATTATTTATTTTTAATTTACGTCAAAAACTGATAAAAACTGTTTGTGACATGCTATAGGGAGAAGTGAATTTTGGATACGTTTTCATAATTCAGATGCCCCTACCCTAAGCCACATACTAGTTGAATTCTGAATATAGAAAGTAATAAGTGTTTGTTTTTCTTTGCAAGAATTCTTAACAAAACATTTGCT
The DNA here is from genome assembly GCA_964035755.1 of Teleogryllus oceanicus. Classification (NCBI taxonomy): domain Eukaryota; kingdom Metazoa; phylum Arthropoda; class Insecta; order Orthoptera; family Gryllidae; genus Teleogryllus; species Teleogryllus oceanicus. Next base: position 39,934,254 of record CAXIVR010000006.1, read on the forward strand.
TCGATGAAATAAAATCTATTTTCAAGGGCAAATCAGCTGTAGATTTGGGCTCTTACGACTCATCATGTCCTTCGTGAAGGAATAACACTTCCTGCCGTGACATGGAGAACGATAATTTAAATACCTATATTTCCCACTAAATTCTAGATATATTTGGTAGGTGTGCGTGTGTATGTGTAAGGAAAAGATTGAAGAAGGAAAAATCTCGCGCGGTCTGTGGCCCGTTTGCAAGGTTACTACTCTGGCATTAGCCTGGTATAAACTGGAGAAATGGTTTAAACAGTAATTTGGAGAGACACGGTAAGCGTTGGGTTAAGGATACGTGAGTTTGGATGGGGTGGAGTGGGGTAGAGTGGGATGGATTGGGATGGAGTGGGATGGAGTGGGGTGGAGTGGGGTGGAGTAGAGTGGGTGGGGTAGAGTGGGGGGAGTGGGGTGGAGTAGGGTAGAGTGGGTAGAGGGGGTAGAGTGGGGTGGAGTGGGGTGGAGTGGGTGGGTGGAGGGGTGGAGGGGGTGGAGTGGGAGAAGTGGGGTAGAGGGGTAGAGTGGGTGGATTGGGGAGAAGTGGGGTAGAGTGGGGTAGAGTGGGGTGGATGTGGGGTAGAGTGGGTGGAGTGGGGTAGAATGAGGTGGAGTGGGGTAGAATGGGGTGGAGTGGGGAGAGTGGGGTGGAGTGTGGTAGAGTGGGGTGGAGTGGACCGGTGTGGAGCGCAATGCGAGTAATGTGTGGGTTGGGGTAGAACTCGGTGCGTTAGGGTAGGATCGATTGGAGTATAGTGAAGTGGATGGAGTTTGGAGGAGGAGGATGGGAATCTACAAGGGATGCGAGTGGTGATCACCTTAGATGTTCTGAAGGGGTGGGAGAAAACTGAACAGTGGGACGCGATGGATGAGGCAGAGTGAGAAGGGCTGGGAGGGCGGGTGACAAGGGAATCAATCTGTCTAGCGTGCGCCACTTATCACTTAACCGGCCGCACGTTTCTCGAAGGAATATGGAGGGTGAGAGGCAAAAAATACAAAAAACCTCTGCTACCTGGAAAAGTGTGTACTTCTTGAAGAAAACCTGAAATGTGGAAGGAAAATTCTCTTTAATAAAAAGAAAATGAGTTAATACTTTACCTTCATTCTGAGCAACTTAAATACAATATTTAAAGAGCAATTGAAATTTCCCCATCTTTGCTAACGAGACACCTAAACTTTGTGACTTTTTGATTCTGTTAAGAATAAACGAGATTCCTATATTCCTTTGTTCTGTATCAAATGCTAATGATTGTGCAATTCAATTCTCTTTTAATAACAAATACAATTAATAGGTGAGCTTTAGGCACTCCGTTCTCACGCTAATCAGTGTGAATAATTAGACGAGCTAAATTGCAAAGAAAATAGTGAATTGATTGAAGATTTTTAATATCAAATACATGTTTATGTGATGTAACATTTATTGTAATAGTGAATAAGTGTCAAAGTAAAGAATGTTCGTAGATAAAAATATCTTTGTTTTATATAATATTTTGATTTTGAAATAAGAAATTAACGATAATTTACTTTTTATTTTTAAAATGAATCCCAATATTTATTTTTGTAAGAAAACTCATTTCACTGATTTCACAAATTTTTAACAGCTTTTACTTCTTTACAATCCCAAAATTACTCGCAAGGCATAGAGAGAATACCACATTCTTTCTAGATATTTCATTTCTTAGAGTGAAACAAATGTGTGAGTAATAAAAATATAAAATGACCAAATATTCCCAGATTCATTACTCAACCATCTTGCAACTGAGCAGCCATTTCCAATACGGTAGTGCTCATCTTGCCTTCAAGTCAAAGCATCCTTCAGAGAAGCGCAGAAAGCAGATATGTCATCTATAGCAGAAACCCGCTAATCCGAACGCCGCAAATCAGAAATTTCAGATAGTCCAAACAAAATTCGGGATGAAGGAAATATGCTATATAAATAAAATTAAATTAATATAAAAAAAATGCTTTTTTTGTAATCTAAAGAAAGGTTTTTATAATTACTCAACTAATTATTAAAACAAGTTATCGAAATTAAACGTTTATTGCACTTGTACTGCAAACATTACATGTAGCAGTAATTTTCACTTAGAGGAACATGCAAAATCGGGAATCTTCTTTTGGCGCAAGGAAATGAATCTGCTTGATGATGCGGTGTGACAATGAGATCATTACCCCAGGTTGTCATTTTCTCACATCGCACGCTATATTGCATTACGTCTGGTCATCCTATAGATGTATGAACGGTACATTTTTTTCGAACAATCTGAACATTTCCGAATCCGAACAGACCACACTAGCCAATTAGTTCGGAATACCGGGGTTTTACTGTGCCACGAGAAAGTGCGATCCAATCGGCGACAATGGGATGGGCGATCGCTAATCGTGCAGGCGACCTGTTAGGTTCGTGGGCGGCGGCGGCGGGGGGGGGCCGGCACAAGGAATTGTTTTACGGCCTAAGCGGCGGCGGCGGCGGCGGCGGCGGTGGCTCTAGCGGCCACGACCCTCTCTCGTACATCACCCGGCCGAGACCTCGCCGCTATTACGGAGCATTATTCACACTTTAGTGCTGTTATCGATCACGGCGCGGGAAGGGCGTCGACATATTTCAAAGAGCAGCTGACCTCTGGTCGCCGACCACCGCCGTCGCTTGTCGATAGCGGCGCCATCTGTCTCCGCGCGATAGAGTCGGTCCTCCCGCCGCCGCCGCCCCCGCCGTGGCTGCGGCTGTCGACCTGCGTGGCACCGTCACAGCTTCCGCCCCTATCTTACCCATCGTTCTTGCCCTTGCGGTGAGCTCACGATCTTGGTCGTTCTTGTAACTCTACGCCTCCTCACCCTGTTCCTCCCCCTCATCCGTATCATCATTATCATCTTAGTCCTGCTCGTCCTAGTTCCCCTCGTCATCCTCTTGTCTTCCTCATTATTATCCTCCTTTTATCCTAGTCCTCTGTCTAGTCCCTCATCTAATCCTCCCCGCCCTATCTCGTCATCCTCTTAGTCCCCTCATCCTAATCCTCCCCCGCCCTATCCTCGTCATCCATCTTGTCTTCCTCATTATTATCCTCCTTCTTATCCGTATGCTCCCACTGATTCTAGTCCTCTTCATCCTAATTTACTCCGTCTTATCCTCCTCACCTCATTTTCATCACCCTTGTTCTCCTCTTCCTTAGTATTCTCCACATCTTTGTCCTCATTCTTGTTCTCATTCTTGTTCTCCTTATCTTTATCTTCCCTCCCAACCCTGTCCTCCTTCACATCGCTGACATCCCCGTACTCATCCTTTTCCCCTCACATCCTCATTTTTTAAGACTTCATCCTTCGTCATTCCTATCACCTCCCTTCGTCGCCGGCAACCGTGATGTCTGCCTTTCGCGCCACCTCTGACCACCACGCCCGCGCTTTTTGCCCCAGCGGCGGACGGTGTCTTCGCCCGTGGCGGCCGCCCCAACCCCAGATGACCGCGACCGCTCGGCAGAGATGACGAATATCACAGGCGCTGTACACTTCTGCGGTCGGTTGTGTCCTTCCCTGTGGGGTAGAACTACCCACCGGCAGTCATCTTTGTTACATCATTATAATGCTCATCATAATGGGTTTGGAAATGTTAGGAGTGAACATCTGTGGGAATTTTATGCATTACATTTATTTCCTTTTTGTTTTTAAATTTGAAGATAACGTTTCCTATTCAAAGTATGATATTGTTTCTGATGATAAACATTGCTCAAGGAAGTGTGCATTTCCAAATATTGCGTTTTCCGTTTACTAGCTTGCCCTTTACTAAAAAACTAAAGAACGTGCTCCTTGCAAAAACACAACTTTTTAAAACAACATATCGTATGCCATACGTATCGTAATCCAATGCATTTAAACGTAGACTTTTTCATAGACAAAATATGCAATAATTGTGATGGCAACTGATATAGTGTATATTTTTCTCCGTACTTTTAGTTATTTATCTTGGGGCTGACTGTCCTTTTAGGGGACTCCTCAGATCAGGTGATTTCTTGTTTTTTTTTTATTATGTGTGTATCTGGCCCTGTACATGGTCGGAGACTGGGAGCTTAGGGTGGTGTAATTTTTTAAAAATGTATTTCTTTGTTTAGGTTAGGTTTCTTTTTTTTTTGGAAGATAAGTAGGTTGATGGAAAGAGAGGAAAGAAAAGGAGAGGATAGGAATGGAAAGGAAAATTTTCTACACTCTTAAAACAACCACTTTTCTCACAGACATTAAATAATCATTCTTCGTACACATAAATATGTTTGTGGACGAAAATCAGCAAGTATATTCACGATTCGTTGGTGTAATAAATAATTTTCTTTCCATTTAAGAATGTTGATTTAAAAAAAACCATATCGAATGGCATATTTATCAGTGGTGCTCTAGCATCGGATCAAACGGTGGAAGCGTCCGTTCGCTGAACAGCTCATAAAAAGCGTGGGCTTCCTCGACCTGTGCGTCGTCGCGTCGCTTCGCCGGGGCGTTCGCTCTGGGCCCCGCGGAGGCCCTCCAGCCTCCACTGCAGAGGCGCAGCGGCGCGGCGCGGCGCAAAACATAATCAGCAGGCGGGGAGGCCGGCAGGGGCGGGGCAGCGGAGAAGGAGCGGCGCGGGGGCGGGGAGGCAGCGGGGAGCGGCGCAGCTCTCATCGCACATTCCGGCGCCGCCCCCGCGCCCCGCCCCCGCGCCTCCCCGCCGCCCCCCGCCGACGCCCGCGCCGGCGCGTCGAGTTTAAGAAACGTTGGCAGACACTATAAATAACGTAATTGAATGTCGCATAACCAAATTACTTGCAATTAGTGGGCTGCCGGGCGGGAGGGCGGGGCCGCGCGGGGCGGGGCAAGTTGTTGAATTTATCTCGGGCCCGGGAAGGGGGGGGAAGGGACCGGCCCGAAGCGCGCCAAGGGCAGGGGGGCGGGCGGTTGGGAAGGAAGGGCGGGAGGAGAGGGGTCGGCCAAGGGCGGCGCCGAGGCGCGGAAAGGGGCGCTTTTTACCCCACTTGCCGTTAAATGAACTTTGAGTACCCAAAACCCCTCCGTCCGTCTGGCCGTTGCGCCGTGTGTTCGAAACCCATTACGTATTCAAAGTAAGGTAATTCTTTTAGGAGCGCGCGCGCACGGCGAGGCGAAACCGCAAGCTACGGGGCCTGCGGCGGCCGACGGCGCCCCGGGCGGGGGGGGGGGGGGCGTGTCGCCCCGGGCGGGCCGCCCCGGGCGCCGCCCCGCGGGGCCCTGTGGAAACGTCTGCCTCCGGGCGGCCGGGACGTGCGGTGTGTTTTCTGCCGTTTCAGAGCCAAAGCCAACGCAGCTCTACAGGCATCAATACGTCTTTGTTGATTTTGGGAAAGTACCTCTAGTACGGCCAGAGAAGGGACGTACCGTGGACATGGACCGAAATACAGCAAACTATGAATTTTGAGTTATTAAAGTCATTTTTGAAAAACGTATCGTTTACCTGTATTCGTGTTGTGAGCTTTAATTAGCTATTTCTAGTGAATGGTCACAACGTAGTATATGTTTGAAATTAATGAAATAAAATGTAAATAGTATGGTCGAATATATTATGCATTATTTTAATTAATTCGGGGTGCCCATCCGAGTGAATGAGTCAATTAGTCAGACATGTGAATGTACTGCTTGTAATAGCTGAAAAGTACACATTTAGAGAAGGGATAACTCTGTAAACTTTATCTGTAATAAAAAGTTTACATATAAATACAAATTATTAATTATTTATACAAAATGAAATTTTCGAATTAGCAATTAGATTTGCCAGTTATGTCTTGTGATACCAACAGTTCAAATAAGAAAGTCGAGTCCATATACTACGTAGCTCCATCAAGAACGAACTCTTTACTAAACCACCACAGAGAAGCAACCAGACAACGGATCAGAAGAAAAACGAAGTAACGGCAGCAAGAAATCAGGCTGTACCTGCAGCGAGTTGGCAAGCGCTTTGTGAACAGACAGCGGTGGCAGCGCGGGGTCGCGGGTCGCGACCAGGAAGGCAGATGTTCACACTCCCGCCGCCAGCGCCGATAACACGCAGAAGCGGCGGCGGCGGCGGCGGCGGCGGCGGCGATGGCGTCCGTGAGAAGCGAGCCGGAGGCGGCCCCATATTTCTGCCACTCGCGCGCCTTTGTTTGAAAACAACGCGCGCGAGCTTAGGAATTTTTCAGGGAAAGAGGAACGACACTTTTACAATAATAATTTCCTCTCCCTGGAAGCGAACGAAACGGAGACGAGGCGAGAAACAAAGGCCGGCGCAGTCGAACACGACACGGAGCGGCCCATCACGCGAGGGAGGAGCGCGGCGTTACCAGGCCGGCGCCGCCCCCGCCCCTGCTCACGGATCGCCTCTCGGCGGCCCCCGCCACCCCCCGCCGCCACTCCGCTTCTGCCTTCCCCCGTCCTCACCATACGGTGGTTTCTCCGATCAACACCGGGCGAATGCCGGGGCAGTACCCTACCAAACGGGCCACGGACCGCGCGCGAACTGTCCTCCTCTTCCTTGTCCTATCCTCTCCCCTTACACACACACTACACTACCAGATATCCCGGGAGGCCGGTCGGGAGATTAGAGCTTGTCTCGGCTGGGGCGGTGCCCGGTTGGTGGGAGAGTCCTGGTTAGGAGGAAACCCCATTAGCCGAGGGTAGGTCGGCGCCGGATCTACCTCCCCGCCCCGTCGCGACGCTCCCGCTGCCGCAAGACCCGTTCCGATGCTGTCTCCTTCCTTCACTCGTCCCACCCTTTCCTTAACACCCCTTTTCCCACCGCTCTCCCATTCCCGGCCCGATCCGCCCCCGTGCTCACCGCTCCCAACTGCTCCGGTCCGATCTCCCATTGCGCTCTTCTTCATGCAGCCCCCGTTGACACCACCACCCCTTCACCCCATCCCCCTTCCACCCTACCAACCCTTCCCCCTTCCACCCCACCACCCCATCACTCCTTCCACCCCACCACCCGTCCTCCATCATCTCCCATTCCCCCGCCGCCATCGTCACATCTCAACCGCTCCCAACACTCGCATTCTCGCTCGCGGCTTCTACCGCTCTCTTGCACAGCGCTCTACCCATCCACGTCACTCCCACCCCTCTCACCTCGCCACCCTCTCCCAGCATGGCAGCTGCTGATCCCTCCATGCTGTCATCGTCTCTGTCATCACCGGGGGGAGGAACGCACACACCTGAAGGGACGGGCACTGAGTTCCAGGACTAATGACCATACCAGTTGCCGTATCAGGGAATGGAATAGTCAACAACGCACAATACTCGTGTACTCCAACAGCTCAACTTCTACCTCTTGGAGAAAGCTCAGAGTGGAATTATACAAAACGTCCTCCTGGATGTCAATTTCTAAAACGGTGTATTGCCTCTTAGGGATATCAAATGTATTTGATTGTTCTGTGCACTTACGACGGAGAGATGATATTGTCGTCCCCAGAACCCGCGACAGAGCATACGAAATTTTGACAGTGTCATTCCTTTTGATCAAATGTTCTTTATTGCTTTTTGCCAGCCTGCCCTACATAACACCCCATTGACACATCCTACCAGGTTTCGCAACTGTTCACGTATCCATGTATTTTCTCCAGACATCCACTCGATGCAGTTTTCTCTTCCCCTCCACATCTCTCTTTTTCCACACTGCAGAACTTCCTGACCCCGCATGCACCCAGCGACAGCAAATGTGGCATCTAATAAGCCTACGAGCAAGCTCTGCAAGTTAATGTGGACTACCGTACTTTCGCGCTCAAGTGTTGTATTTATACAGAACAAGTGTGTAGATGCATTTGTGCACACACAGGTGCGTTCGTGCAAGGGTGCGTTTAGGTGTTGTTTCTTTTTATATATCCTCTGTGTGGGAAAGGGCGTGCGTGTGTATGTATGTGTGTGAGAGAGAGAGAGCGAAATCTTTTGTATGCGTAATTATGTATATTAACGGGTTGAATATACACATGCTCGGAAACACTACATAAGTTCACCAATGACGTTAAGCAGCAATGACGTGTATAAAGGAGTGTTCCCTTTGAGAACGACAGTCGATATAAGATGGGAAGCGTGTGCATTTATTACATCAAAAATGCTCTATAAATGGTTCTCAATGTAGGAAAATATCTTGTTCACATCATAAAACAAAACGTACGATACCGATAGCGCAGTAATGTTCTTTACTTTCATAAGCATATGCGACATCGCACGACGTAGATTTTTCATTGATGCGTCTGAACACGTAACTTTCTAAAGAATTACACGATATGCGCGTGCGATTACGCTCCCGCACGCGTGCGCGTAGAGGCATGCGCTTTTACGAGCGAAGTGCATGTGCTCGTACGTGTATGCACCCGCATGTGTCTGTACCTGCCCCACCACGTGTGTGTGTGTGTGTGTGTGTGTGTATGCCCGAGTGCGAACGCTGATGTCTGCATAAGCGCGCCCGGTGAACGCGGCGAGTGGCTTGGAGGTTAATGACAGTAAAACAGTTGCCCGCGCCTCCCCCCTCCTCTCCCACACCTCCCTCCCCCTCCTCCTCCTGCTCGTCCTCCTCCTCCACCATTATTCCGCTCCGGGTCTCGCCTCGGCGCGCCCCCGAAGAAACGCCGCTAAAAACGTCAGGCATGGTTGCAAACGCGTGTGACAATAGGCTCATTTATTGTGTGAAAAAGCGCGCGGGCAGGCGGCCGCGCTCGCACACGAGCGCGCGCGGGGGGGGGAGGGGGGGGGCGAGATACGGCCAATCGTAATTGCGAAGAAGAAGAGCAGCCGAGATGGAGGCGGCAGCGGCGGCGGACGTGACGTAGAAGGCGGTGGCGGCGGAGGTGGTGATGGTGGTCCGCTGTTGGAGGTAGTGGAGGTGATCGCGGAGATGACAATAGCGGTAGTGGTGACGGATGCAATGTAGTGAGCGTTGGCGGTGACGGAACTTGTGGTTGGGGTGAGGGGAACATGGGCGTTGACAATGATCGGTGGGATAATGGGAAATTACGATTTTTGAATAGTACAAGCGCGATGGATTTTTTTAAAACGAAGAGAATGGGGTAAATTGATATAAGCAGACGAGGATCTAGAAGGCATTCGTTAAAAAGCGTAACATTAGAATAGAAAGAGTAATGTTTGATTCAACACACGGGAAGACTGATCGTCATGAAAATGTTAGTGGAAGGAAAGCATAAACATTTAGACGCCGATGGGGTCTACTAGAGAGGATGGGATGGCGGGACAGGGCGAGGGCATTGCGGCAGAATGGCCGGGCATTGAGGATGGCGGGGGCAATAGTATGTCGGGGTGGTCGTGTGGCAGAGTCAGTAGTGAGGCGGTAGTGCAGCAAGGGCGGCAGTGAGGTGAGGAGGGTTCTTCAGAGCGGTGATGCCGTGTGGATGCGGTGGGGACAATTGTACGGCAAGGGGGGGATCACGCGGAGATGTGACGGAGGGGGCAATGGGGACGATGCATCGTCCCCACATCGCGATGTGGTAAGTGTGGCAATGAGATATGGAGGGTACGCAGAACAGTGATCCAGGGCATTGGTGCGAGGGGGTGAGGTTTTGTCTGGGCGATGGAGCGGCAGGAGTGGTAGTGCTGGAGGACGATGGTGTGATGAGGGCGGTGGTGCTGCGGGGGCGTGGTGCGGCGGGGGCGTGGTGCGGTGGGGCGGTGGTGCTGCAGGGGATGGTGCTGCGGGTGGTTCGGCAGGGCGATGGGTTGGGGGGAGGTGGTGTTGCAGGAGATGGTGCGTTGAGGGCGATGGTGCTTCGGGTGTGTGGTGCTCAGGGGCTGTGATTCGGTTGGGAGATGGTGCAGTGGGGGTGGAGGTGCTGCAGGGGATGGTGCTGCGGGTGGGTGGTGCGGCGGGGGCTGTGGTTCGGCTAGGCGATGGTGCACTGGGGGGTGGTGCTGCAGGGGATGGTCTGCGCGCAGGGGGGGGGGGGGGGGGGGGGGGTGGGCGGTGGGCGGTGAAACCGCCAGCTGGAACACGCGTCACGGGCCGCGCGCCGGTAATGCTCTCCTCTCTATCGCCGCCACCTGCCGCGTCAGGGAAGAGACTCACTCCCACACGGCGCATCCGAAACGTTTTTTTTTGGCCGAGTGCAGATTTAGGAAAATTACTCTTACAATTGGTGTCTTCCGGGCAGGATTTGCGCGACCAATTATCAATGTTTTATTCTCAACTCCACTGGTTGACAATATCTAAATGATGTAGCAAATTCGTGAGTTACTGATGAATGTATTGACATTATCGCAAGTAATATCTTACTGAATGAGAAGTTACAATCACGGAGACAATTATAAGGCCAGTGACCAATCTCGCACTTAGTATTTGTTAACAGAAGTATAAATATACATATTTAAAAAATTACAAACGTATGTAGTGCATACAAATTAATCTGTTACAAAATTTTAAAAAAATATCAAATGCAAATAAGCTTTTAGAGTATATAATCTTACGAAGAAAATAAAGATAAAACTGACAGATTTTTTATTAATTTTAGAATGTAATTAAAAGTACTCCAAATTTTCAAGATTCCAAATGATTGTCTTTTGTGGACAACTGAACAGTGCATCATTAGATTCCAACAAATATCTGCTAATTTTGTTAGCGCCCATTTCTCCCCATATTGCATTGCGATCACCGCCATATCTTTAAGTAATATTTCACCATGTTAATCTGATATAGACGCAAAATACTCATAATCTAGCAAGATGTAGGTATGATAATCTAAACATTGAACATTAAGAAACATTATAAACCCTAAATCTTGGTATGCATTTAACAGTCCCGCAACTATTGTTTACCTACGCTGGAAGCATGTCCAAATATTTTTCTTCTTTCTCTGATATACATTCTTTTTATTTTGAGACTCTCTTCAATCCTCTAATGTGGGGAACAAAGAACATCCCTTTCATTTTTGCTGCAGACAGAAGAAGTAATTTTTCTGTACGATATGCAAATCCTCTACCATTTACATCCTTGACTTTCACACATTGTTTTATTAGTCTTAATTAGTCTCTTATGTGCAGAGGAAGTAGGATCATATAAGTTATAAATTGTTCCTCTTTTTTTCAGAACATTTCTTTCTGAGTTTTCACAGTCAACCAATGAATATACATACAAGAAAAAATGAAGAGAAAATCTAAATATGTAGCGTAAAATCAATGGAACCATTTTCACTAGGAATACACTATCTCAAATCTCAGGATCTAAAGAGAAATTGAGACAAAAATGTTTATTTATTTACAAACCCTCCCTGATATTTTCGAATTCAGGATAAAAAAAACTTATAGTCACATATTTTCACTACAGGAAAATAAATATTTTAACGCAGTATCATTATTAGTGGAATATTATAATATTATGCGCCCTTGGTGAATTCTATTCGATGTAACTCAAGAGGTATAAGATCACACTTCATTAGTTGCTCAGTGGACAATTGACACAAACACTCCATCAATAATAAATTGTGAGAAATTGAAAAAAAACTGATTGAAAATTTTGCTTATGAGTAAATTTGGATGAATAATGCTGCCTTTTATATTACATATTTTGATTCTTACAATGCAATTCCATCACTAACGAGTTTTGGAAAAACATCCCAATCTATTTGTGATAATTTATATATCAAAAACTAACTGATAAGATCTGTTCTCTAAAAAACTAAACAAAGCAATTTCAGATATGGATTTTGCCGTGATACTAATGCAAAGCGTTAATTCACCCATGGAATTCTAGCTTTTCTTAACCGAAAGAAATCCGTCCATCGTTGTAACATCTAGTCGTTGTGCATGTTTGCAATAAATCTAGAAGTGGTTTCTCTCATGAATATATTCCTGCATATCTCATTCTCTCGTTTTCCGGCATTGCATGTATATTTCATACAATGTACAAACCTGTTTCATGATATATGACGGTCGATAAGCAAAGCTTCTCAGAAATTCTGAGAATAAGACACCCTTCTAACACTTCTGCTCATTGACCAGGAGTACTCATCTTCCTTTCCAGTATTTTATTACTAAGAGCAAATGATTTCAAATTTTTAAGGCAAGAAAAGACGTATTTTCTGAAAGATCAAAAATATTTGCTTATTTTATTCAGAAGGAAAACATTTGAACATTAAACGTGTCATTGCCATTTCTTAAACCATTTTCGTGAGATTAGTCTGGAAAATGCATTTTTAACAACAGACTTCTTATCTTTGTAATGTTAGTAATGTGACAGTTCTTGGTTGCATAGCAAACAGTTCAGGGCAGGCAGGACCTCTGATCTATCATAGTGATTTATCAAAAATATTTAAACTACTTGCTTCACAAAGAAGAGGGAGGCTACGTTAAAGCATCTGAACTTCAGAAATCTTCATAATCTCTTTTACTTCAAGAATTCGTATCCTCATGCTATTTATTTTGGGTGTTGCTTCTGTGTGCTGTGAACCTAACGGAGTTCATTATTAAAATAAGCTTTTCGAAAATCCTTGACTGGTTGTTCATTTTGCATTCGCATTTGAGCATGACGAATTCCCTCTTAGTTTCGATTTTGCTCCTAAAAATTCTTTCATGTATCGCTATTTCAGTCGGGATGAATGTACGCAGACATCTATAAAGAATCATTTTGAATATATATTTTTGATGATTCAGATTTGTAATTATAATAAGAAGAAATAATTATCCGAATATTTGACGTGAGAAAATATATGTTTGCTGCAACATTCTTAGCTTCTGCTTCCTTCTTAAAAAGGAAATAACTTTATTCAAGTTATTTAATATTTTCTCATTATTAAATTCAATTGCAAAAAAATGCATCAATCATAAAATGGATAAAGAGATTCATAATATACAACGGAGAGACAACACAACATGTCACAATATTAACGTATGGTTTCGGTGGGTCAATTAATGTCTACGTCGGCTGTGGTGCTCGTCAATAACTTTTCCTTCTGACGAGTCAACGCCTTTCCTCTTTGTGAGCGCACCACAGCCAATAGGCTTCCGTGCCTATTATCGCTGGTTTTCGACCTTAGAATCGATATATCGACGCGTTCGATGTGTTCCTATCGCGTGGTAGTCACTCCTTCCGGTTCAGGTGGGAAAAACACGGGCTGACGACTTGAAGGTTGAAAACAATGTGCTCACCCTGTGTTCAGAGGCGTTGTTAGAATCACCATTCGAAGACAGTCATCGTCCTTCATCTGCAGACTCTTCATCCGGGCACCATTAAATGCCCCCTTCCTTGTGCCTGTGAAATAAGAAATGGAATAAGTAATGCAATGTGCATTAAGAAGATTAAACACAGAAAAATATATAATCAGTGTTTCTTACTAAGAAAAAAATAATTTAAAAAATTAACTTATTTTGTATCATCCCCTGGCCCTCTTTTCTCTTTCTTTTCTTGTCTCACCCTTATTTTCCAGCTACCAGAACTAAACAACCAACTAATGTTATTGCTCGAAGTTTTAATTTTTTGAATTATATAGAATTAAATATGTTTAGGCTAAAACTTTCATCTCTGAGTTACAAAAAACTTGAAACTATCTTCGTGTTTTCCCCAAAGATTTCTGTTCAACAGATCGTTGTGAAGGCTAACAGCTCGCTGTATAAATACATGGGTATCTGTAAACAAGAAAGTATTATACATTCGCTGCCATCAGGGCCGTTTTTGTTTTCAATTATGGGCATGCATTACATTAGTGATTAACACATGCACTGTGCTGGGAAAACTTCATCCAATGGTGATCTGGGCTGTCCGGGCGACGCCGCGTCGAAGGCTGGGGTGCCGACGTTTCGACCGACATATCGCGCATATGCCTTCAGGCAGTACAGCCCTGAAGAGGACCGCGATATGTCGGTCAAAACGTCGGCACCCCAGCCTTCGACGCGGCGTCACCCGGACAGCCCAGCCGGACTGGCCGCGGAAGCCTACGATACCTTCATCCAATGGTACCAGTGTTCTCTTCTGTTCGGAAGCACGTATTTCTGCTATTCCTTCTGTTCGGAAGCACGTATGCTCATTCACTTGTTTTCTAACATCGCCTCCCCTCCCCTCGCAAGCGCTTGTCTTATGCCATGGAATCTAATCCATATTTCGTCATATTTCACAACTCGCCTCAATATACAAGTAAATTGCGCCAAAATGATGGGGGTCCAGGAAAGTATTACCTTCCGAAGAATTTGCAGACAACAAGGGCGCCTTTTCCCTAAGAAGGAAGAGGACTGTTTTCAACTCAGTTCCTTATTTATCAAAGTAGTCAATTCTCTCACGAAGGAAACGATCTATAAACTTCATAAATGGTCGAGACATGAAGCGCAACTGCATTTTTATGGAAAATATTCATTTGTGACCATTGCATATTATTTTTTAGTGATATACAAATATTCCCTAATCACAACATTGTATAATCAATAGATTTCATTGCATGATTGATGTGATATATAATAGAATATGGAAGGGTTTACGTAGTAAATATTTCATATTTAAGGAGACACGTGTTCCTCATATCATCACCATGGATCCGCCTCTGCCCACACAATCGGAAACTTCCCTCTTAAGAAATATGACACTGTTTGGTAAAAATGAGATTAATAATGAGACATATTATAATATTAGGTAAAATAATCCCAAATACGATAGAAAATGCGAACTCTCAGGGATATTAAAAAGCAAGTTACTGTCCGGAAAGCACTTCCAAAGAAAGAACAGCAGAAAAGGTTTTTGAATGCCTGTCTTGTATAATGACACAATGGCACTCTTCTGGTTTCTAACGGAGTTTGTACGCTAAATTTCTGTGCATATAGGGTGTGATGTGATTTTCTTATGTTTTCACAATGTATTTTCAAATCAATTTTCACTATTCTTCAAATCGGTAGGATTACATGTACTCTACTGACTTCAATTGTTTTTTGTTAGCTAATTAGTCGGATTCCTTCTTAAAACTATGCTAACCTGTCGGGAACAAGTTTTCCAGCCTCTTAAATATGACAAAATTTTATTTGAATTACTTGGATAAGAATCGTAAAATTATTTTTATTTACCGAATATTATCTTTATCTTTACTTTGTGATTAGGATTTCCTTTATCTTTACATTGTGTTATTTAATTATTAACAACTTAAAACGTCCTTAATTTGTATCAAAACGTATCATTTAGTTGTCTATAGTTTCGAAAAAAAGGTCAGTAAGGTTAGGAAACATTTGACATTAGTTTCCAAACCAAATTCTAAAGAGAAGGAATGCATAATTTTTTCCAAAGAGCTTCCGCGTAATTATTCCTTATTATTATTGACACAGATAACTATCAGAACAGCAGGAAACTGGGAAGGTAGGTGTCTAGTGAGAAACAGGAGAAAGTCTCGTGTATGCAACAATATACGAGATGGTCGAAGTCATTAAATGGAAGACGAAACGAGACTTCGTTTTTGATATAAGAGCCACATCAGGATGGTGAACACTCCTCGACACACGGCGTAGCATGGAGGAGACAAATGATCCAATCTAACGATGTCTACTTCGTTTAAGAACGAGGTAAGTGTGATTGCAATATCTAGCGGTTTGAGAAATTTCTAATAAAATTAAATGTTAAATTACCGTGAAGAATTAACAAGTTATCTCCTTGTAGAAGGATGTTCAGATACTAGAAGCAGTAACTGCATTCGCAATTAATACATTCATTCAAGATAATGTGTATGTTTGTTTTTTGTTGTTTTTTTTTTCAGATAATAAAGTCGTTGAATTGCTGTTAATGTTGAGACGTTTGTCTCCCATGAATAAACGTATATGTTTGTACCTACATGAATCTTAGAAACTGATAGTGGCAAAACAATAGTGGCGTCTAATAAATAATTCATTAAAAGTCCAAATACCGCAAAAATCTGGAATTTGTAAATAACAACGAAATAATGAAAATTGATAGAGAATTATCATATACAGTAGTCTTCGTAAATTATATATACTCGTAATAGTACTCGATAGCATTGGTATTCAAAAAAAATTTGCTTAATTTTTTATGTAAAATTTTATGTAAAATCAATGTCAGTAGCATGTTCCTGCTTAAGCAAATAACACGCTTTAATGTATCCTTGACCAAAACGTATCTCGAGAACACCAGATCTAGATTCGCTGCTCCGATACGAGAGGAAAGACACAGCGCGCACGATTTGTTAAGAAAGAGATCAGGCGGCGACAACCTGCGAATTCTCAACGTGTTTTTTCCTACGCTCGCCCACAAATCAGCAAAAACCGGTAACTCTATAGTTCAATTAGTTGCCGGAGAGCCGGGAACCGGCGACGGCGGCGGCGGCGGCTGCAGAGGCGCGCGACCGGCCACCCCTCAATAAATTTCGATCTCCGGCGGTGGCGATGGCGTTGGCGGAGGACGAGGAGGAGGGGAAGGAAGAGAAGGGAAAGGAGGAGGAGGGGAAGGAGGACGAGGGGAAGGAGGAGGAGGGGAAGGAAGAGGAGGAGGAAGAGGCGGAGGCAGAGGTGGTGGCGGAGGTGCAGGCGGCGGGGGCGGGCGGCGGCGGCGGCGGCGGCGGCGGCAGAGGCCGAGGCGGAGGCGGCAGTGGCGATGGCGGCGGCGGAGGCGGAGGAAGAATCCCCGAAAGCAGGAACAAGTCACGAACGAAGGCCCCGGCAGGTCGTAAAGCTATCGACAGCCGCCGCGCCGCGCTGCCCCGCGTGGCTCGGCCACGAGGCCCGACTAGCTGGCTTGCGGGGGTTGATGGAAGGCGTCGAAGTGCAGTCGGGAGCGAGATGATGGTTGAAGCGGATGTGGGGCGTTTGATCTGGGAAGATGGGGTAGGGGTCAAACTAATTAAATTGCATTTGGAAAAATGTGATGAAAGAAAAATGTTTATCGCTACCTATTTGGCATCTGACAAGTAATGAAAATACATTACATTAATAATTGTACTAGTTTTAAAAATACTATTTCAAAAAATAAAATTAATTACGTTAAAATAAAAATACACTAGTACAATTTCAATAACAACGTTTCTTTGCGCGCTGGTTTTGGAATTCAGAAATGAAATTTATCTAAAATTTTCTTTTAATTGCACAAACATTATACAATTTGTGGTTTTTGTGGTTTTATTTAAAAAGTCATTGGGGATTAATAGTAAAATGTTTAATTCTACAAAAGTGTTATTAAAAATATCGAAACAATTCTTATGTGTCTAGGAGGGTAGTATTAATATTGTTTCACAGTTAACCATATTGAATGCCGCGCGATTATATTAAATTTGGGTGAAATGAGGGTTGAATCGGTATAAATACACAATGCAGAATGGCTTAGGATGAAGAATTGACGTTAATAAGAAATCTTTATAGATATTCACAAACCGGATTATCCAGTGTATTGTTAAATATTTTATTGATTCAGTATCTCTGGCCCGTGACAGCTATTCGTGGCCGTTTGTCCAGGATTAATGGGTTCTGAATCAAAATGTTCGAACGACTTCATTGGAGATTTTGGGAGAGAAAGGCAATTCTGGGGTCACCACAAGAACAACATTATTTCATAGAAGTTAACTTTTAGATTGTATGAAGTAATTAAAGACGTAGACTAATGAAGATGAAGAAAAAAGATGTAAGATTTCCGACAGTGGCATGATTAGCCAAATAGTTAAATGTAAAGTCTAGACTAGTTGCTGTGATAAATTCTCTGGTTTCCTCTGATGAATTCTAGGCGAATGCCAGAGAAGAATGTAAACAGCTCAGCAGGCCGCGGTTTGCGGGCGATCTTTCGTTCAACCCCATCCGAGAGAAGCGCCAATTCTTTACATGACCCATGCCCTGTTGATAGAGAAATCTCTGTCTAGCGGCTGAGATCCGGGACGTAGCGACCACATGCGAATCTTTCACGACTAAGTGTGTCGTGGAGAAATAACTAGTAAAAACGAGAGAAAGAAATATCCCTGTCATAGAGACAAATTCGACATCGCACACGTTAGATTTGAGTCGCAGAACGTCAGAGGGACAGACATACAGGCGACCAGGAGACAAATGGACAGACAGACTGAGACAAGCGGGCAGACAGACAAGAGAAAAACGGACAGACGGACGGGCATACAGACGGACGGACACGCGGACAGACAGACGGATAAACAGACGGACAGACAATCGGACAGACAGACAGACAGACGACAGACAGACAGACGGACAGACAGACGGACAGACAGACAGACGGACAGACAGATAGACGGACAGACAGATAGACGGACAGACAGACGGACAAACAAACAGGCAGACAGACAGACAGACAGACATACAAAGAGACGGGCGGACACTCACACGAACAGACGGCGAGACAAATCTACCATCGCATGAAGTGTGACCCGCCCAGAATGAGGTGTCCGTAAGGCCGCGACGGCGGGGAGACGTGCGTCGAAGACCGATGAGGCGGGAAGGCGCTGGGCAGGCGACAACTCCTCCGGCACAGCGCGTTCCGTTACCGCTCGCGACCCGCAGGTCACGTGACCTGCGCCTCCGCCTCCGCCACTGACCACGGGCCAGCGAGCGGCCCTACGCGGTGCGCCGCCGGCGTCGAATTTCGCAAGCGCTAAAGGAAACGCGTATCTTACATCGGCACCTTCTATGGGACCTAAGGTAACGGTGCCAGGGGAGGAACACGGAAATGCTTAATTCACAGGTTGTAAATGAACGAGCCTAGTGTTTACGTGGAGGAAGTGTTCAGGATTGAGGACGCTAATGATGCGGAGCCTGCGAAGCCAGGCGTGGAGGGTCATAAGTTTGGAGCACGTCTATGGTGTATATGATTGTATTGTGGAAGGAAGAATGAAAACGCCTCCTATAACGTTATGTCATGTACATCCGCGTTCAATTTTCTACATTTCGGAGGTAAAGTGCGTATTCAGTTGGCTTTCATACAGTTCGTCGCATGTATTTTTGGAATATTTATTCCCACCTGAGATATGGCACAAAAAAACTGGAGAAACACACCGTACACAGACATTTAGGTTGCAGAGAAATGTATGAATAACAATCAAATGCTATCCACGTAATTCTTGCAAACCTCTTTTTATTCAGCTTGGAAATACTAGCATTGCCTTACCTCGTCACTTACGAAACAGTAGTTTTCTGTCAAAATTAAATTATTTCAGGATGAGAACATTTTTCATTAAGTACAAATAATAACTTTAATTACATCACACGTCGACGAAATCAAATTCATCAGATGTTAGTATCAAAACCTGCAGAAAATATATATTAGTTTAATTAAAAGCAATCCACGTTTAATTATACATGTAAGTTATTTTCCAATTTGTCCGATAACATTTTACAATTAACATCCATACACGAGTTTAAATGCGAAGTAAGAGATTTTTGTTGCTGTTTTTTAGACAGCCACTAATAAAGGCTGTTCTTTCAGGGCATGTGTAGCGTGCTAAAAGTTCATTTTTTAGCACTAGTGCTAAAAATAAGACGAATCCTTAGTGTTAATATAAATCTGCAACAAATAAAACAATGTAATGTCGTTTAGCCGCATCAGTTACAACTAACCTTTACGAATAATTAAGTTATTTGTATACTTGTATCTAAGAGAGCCGTCAGAAAGGTATACTTTGAGATCACGACCGATGGGACAGGTAGGCCTAGATCAAGATGGAATGATGAGGAGGAGGAAAATTTGACAAACCTAGATGCTAAAAGATGGCGAAGAAACGCCAAAGATAAACGAAATTGGGCTGTTAAAATAAAAGAAGTCATGGCAAAACTATCAGTGCCGGAAAAGGAAGAAGTTTGAAAAGGAAGAAGAAAAACAGAAGAAGAAGAACCAAAAAAGGAGAATTAACTCAAGAGGAAATTTATTGATTTAAAAAGAAAAGAAAAAAAAAAAAAAAAACAAGGAAGATGTCGCAGAATCTGTAGTCGCTCACATTTGTTTACCTTCCGGCGCGGCAGACTATGGCCCGTATTTATAAACTTCTGCCAGGCCTAGCAGGCTGCCAGTGTTCGGTTTTACGATTTATGAACGGCTCCCAGCCAATGCCAGTCGCCCCTTGAGCTCCTAGCAAGCCCCCAGATGGCAGACCCCTAAGAGCGCTGCTGGCAGAGCTTCATAAATACGACCCTATATACCGCACGGTGGTTGAACGGCAGCGTGCCCGAGCGGCAGGCAGAGCAGGTCGAGGGGCAGCCGCTAATTATGATAATTAGCAGCTCAGGCTGACGTCACCGCGGCATGCGGCGGCAGCTGCGGCTGTACGGGCTCGCGTGAAAATTCCGATCCGCTTTTATGCAAACGAAAATCACACAGCGTGTCGTGTAATTCAGTGTCACATAAAAAATATAGAAAATTGGTCAAAAGTGTGGAAATCAAAATTCACCCAAATAAATCAATAGCCAAAGTATTTTCTTTAAGGTATCCTGTCTCCCCTCGCCCCTTATCTCTGAACTCTTCTATCATTCCTTGGCCTCCTCTGAATTCATCTATTCGTTGTCTCGGGGTTCTGATGGACACAAGACTAAATTGGCACAGTCACATCTCGTCCAAAGTAATCGAAGCCAATAGAATGTTAGCTATTCTACGTCCCATTCTCAACCGTAACTCTTCTTTAAAAATTCATTCCGCTTTAACAATTTACAAATCCATTCTTCGCCCGATATTAACTTACGCATGCTCTGTTTGGATTTCAGCTGCTCCATCCACATTAAAGAAATTACAAATCTTCCAAAACAAAATGCTAAGAATAACGGTAAACGCCCCCTGGTTTGTCAGCAACAAGACCCTTCACAACAACACTGCAATAAAACCAATTACTTCCTTTATTACGAAGCTGGCACATAATAATAATCTAAGTCATGTGCAAGGTGCAGTCACCTACGAAATAAGAACCGATCAACCCCCACTCTCCCTCCTAAGAAACAGACTTCCATTCCACATTTTCTTTCAATATCTCTTTGACATTAGATAAGGTAAGAACATGTCTTGCATTTACCTGTCCGTCCCATAGTATCTCCTTTCCAAACCCTATCATTACTCTCTAACAAAATTTCCTCGCAATAACTTTGGTTGAAGTTATAATCATTACTAGGGAGGTAACACGAAATTACCCCCTTCACGCTTTGCTGATTCAAAGTTGCTCGCCCTATCAACTAAAGAGTCTCACGGCTGAACGTTGTAATGTCTGCCAATGTAAAATAAATAGAGAGCATGCAGGACACCGGCCAAGCACCGCGTTCGAGTACTGATATTTCTTTGAACTGACAGCAGAGACTTCACAGAATAGTATAGCATAGTATGTAGTTTAAACTAAAACAGTATAATTCAGTATTCAATAACAATACAGTATGGAATTATTCTTTGTATGCTTAAGAAATTTTAGAATAATTAGAACTCTTTTTATTTTAATTGGTTAAGAATACTGGCCTGTCTTCGTTGGCGAAATGACTTACAGTGGCGTGTAAAAGTGTGAAGCAACCGGCAGTGGGTTCGAAATTTACGTGAAGCTGAGTTTTTTCCGTGTTTTTACCACGTGACTGTAGTTTGGAGTGATTGGCTTCTCATACCATCCACATAAATTTAGCTTCACTATCCGCTTATTTTATTGAGCTCTCTTTTTGCTGGTTGTGGCTCGAATAGAGCTAGGGATATGGTTCCTACTTTGCTAGCAAAACAAACAAGAATATCTGTAATTCGTTTACCAAAACATACAAGTTTTCTATAACTTGCGAGTGAAAATGTCAGGTTTTCAAAAATTTCTAACCCTGCTTTGTTGATACTTTTACTTATCATGCAACAATTGATGGTTAAAGAGGGAGGAAGACAATCTGAGGCTCAAGAAAACTTTCGCAGATTGTACTCCTCCACCATGCATCACGTATAGTTTTTACTGTTCTTTGACGGAAAATAAGTAAAATACGAGTCTCTCATATGAAATACCGTTCATAAGCATTCATCTATCGTCATTATTTAGCCATCAAGATTGCGCTACCATCTTTCTTGTAGTGGAAGATAAAGACAAACCACTATTGTGTTCATCTGCCCAGGTAAGGGACGACACATACCTGAAAACGTCTTTCCTTGCCTTCGCTCATAACTAAATATGGAACTTTACATTCAAAAAATCAAAACAGAAATGCTGATTTCTAAACGACATTCATAAAAGAACAATTTTACGAAAATGCCATATGGTAATCCACAAGGGATATCGATGAGCAATGTTCAGAAACAAAGTAAACACGGGAAAAACAGACAAGCCGGTCAACAATCCAATGAATAACATTTCGAAATATAAAAAAATAGTAAGAACAGCTGCGTATTATTATCTTGTTTTATTAAAAAAACTTTATTTCATTTCCATTCGCCATATTTTCAAATATGACCTTATTTTCTTGACTGTCTCCACAAGATTCGTTATCGTCACTCTCTCGCGAAAATACGTTCACTAGCGGCTTTTAAATCCTAGGACTCCAATGCTTTCTGCTCTTTATTAAAAGCTACAAAAGTAAAAGAAAAGGAAACCTACCTTGATACGTAGGATTCCGCAACTAATTTTTTTTCTTACTTTTTGACATTGTCAACATACAGAAGTATTTATCCCGCGAAAGTCTGCAGTGCCTCTGCCCAGGTGGTTGTAAGATTCGAGTCCCAACGGTGGCAGGATTTGCGACACCAAGTATATTGTTAGGTCAAGTTCAGCCGCTGTCTGATGGAGAATTCTAGCGGCCGGCCGCTCTGATCGGCAGTTTTCCGTGATTTCTCCTATCAACATCAGACGAATGGAGAAGCAATACCCTAACAAATGGACCACGGATCGGGCACGATCTTTCCTTCCTCTTCCTTGCCTTATCCTTAACCCTTACGTACACACACTTACCAGTCGGGAGCTTACAGCTTGTCCCAGCTGGGGCGATGCCCCGCTAGGGGGAGATATGTGGTTGGGATAAACTCCGCTAGTCGATGGATATGGATCTCTCCTAGAGCCGGGAAAGATCACCGCCATATCACGCGATAAAAACACGCACTACGCTGATGGGACTAATGACCTTTGCAGTTGACGGGCGTGGCAAATCAATCAATCTTTCGGAAGTCCAGTGGTAAGTAAGTGGTATCAGACTTTCCCGCACACGCTCGCGTGCCCCAGAAGGCTGCATATTCCAACCGCCGCACAGCGTCAAGGAGCGCAGAGCGCGGGGGGCGGTGGGCGGGGGGCGGGGGCGGGGGGGGGGCGAGGCGGAGAAGGCTTCGAGGCAAGGGGAGCGGGTGGGGGGTCAGCGAGCAGACCGTGACATCACCCCGTCCGATCTCGCAGGAAGCCAGCAAGGTCAGCGGCAATTATTGTCGCCGTATCGTCTTTCAACATCTAATAGCGAAAATTCCCTCGACTTGCTGCCCGCGCTCGGGCGTCTCGGCGGCCGGCCGGGCGGCGGCTGCGGCGTCGCGACGCAAGCGGCGTCGCTTGGGGTGATGCCTCGCGTTGGCGCTCGCCGTTATTCGTTTGGGCTTCGGACTAACAGCTGCTTTATTGGCTTACATCATTACGCCATTAGGCACACGCGTGAGGTGCGAAGAGATTCCGCGGTGATAGTAGAAGACGGTTTGTCAGTCATATCCTTCCATATCAACGGCAATGAAAAGTGTGATGGAGATTAATATATAATTATATTTATCGGATCCAATAAAAACAATTTTGAGTCTTGATTTGATTATTTATGAGGGATACTAACAAAAATTCGAGATTTCGTTCTTTGTAACTCTTTGTCTTTTCGTCACATTGCGCAATGAATAGTAAACATCTCTAGAAGACTTTATTGAATCGAAAATCGTACTCGAAAATGGAGCACATTCATAATTTTCTGCCTCCAAAATATTCTTGATAAAAAATGTAAAGGGGAATAGAAGGCGGTAACAGAAACGTGTCTTCTTGCCGAGTTTTTGTTACATCCCGATGAATTCGTTTAATAAAAATGAAGAATTTTTTAAAACGTTTAATAAAAATGAAGAGGCTTTTCGCCCATCAAAAGGTTCCTCCCAAGATTCTGGCATCAACTTTGTGCTACGATGTGGACGCAGAATATCCTGACAAAGAATAGCCTGAGAAGGCATGGATGTGTCTACCTTAACGCATCTCATTTGGGCTTCTCGTCTCTGTGCAACAGCACGATTTCTATATTCCACTTTGGCAAAAGACACAATACGTAAGACTGATGAAGTTGTGCAGAAATACGCTAAACTAGAGTATTGCGAAAACTCTCACATGTCAAACCCCACTGTGTTCCCTATCTTTCCATTTCCTTATTAAGGAGGAAAATTGTTAAAGAAACGTATTTGTTGAAAAAATATATTAAGATAACTTCAAATGTACTTACAGAATATCAAATCAATACAAAAACAATGCAATTGATATTTGCAACCAATTCTCGAGAAAGGTTTATTCACTATTTTAGGGAGTATTTCTAATTTCGCTATGTTCGCGTTTCGCTTTCCTTGATAATCACAATACTATTAGGAAATATTTTTATTCTTGAGAAAGCTACGTTAAGTTGCCCAAGAGGAAACATGGGATCAGGCATGTTCAACCCTACTCTTTGCAATGTTTGAAAATGAAATTGAAATGCAATGAGGTATCGAGAAGCGCCGAATCAGCAAAATTGTAATAGAATGTCCATGATCATCCCGTAAATTACGTTAGGAACGTTGTTTGAGGCTACGGGCCTCAAAACCCCACGTTTTAGGGCCAATAAATTCGTTTTGGAGACATTTAATTATACAGATTTTAACAATGTTGCACGAGTGTTGCGGGTTGCATTTGCCATGAATATTTACTTTTTATTCAACAAATCCTTCATATTTTTTAAACTAAAGTGCAATGTGTCAAGTCTCCATGACATTACCTTTCTTTAGAGACCTCATTTACAACGATCGGTTGCGTGTGAGAGCCGCAAAACTCATCTACACTACTGGAATAATACAGGTGTCCAGGGAGGAATCGTCGAACTTCGAAAATAAGCTCTTAAGACAATTTTAAAATATTATTTTAACCGTAATATGCTTAAAATAATATTTAAGCATACAGAAAGAAAAATTAACACAAATAAAAAAGCACCCGATTGTCACCTTTTTATTTCTGGGTTAATATTTCTTTCTGAAGAAATATGTTAATTTCTTTTGCAAATAATACACAATTTACACTTTTCTGGAAAAATGTATATACTTTTACAATGCAAATTTTGGCATAGAAAGTATTTTTGGAACTAACTTGTGAGTGCTTATTGCGGCTCAGCCATTCGGAATATCAAAGGAGTTTATTAGACAACATATGCTTAAAATTGTGATAAGAGCTTATTTTCGAAGTTTTGGCGTTCCTCCCTGGGCACTCTGTATACGGGATTTTTTATCCAGCGAAATGCCGGTAACCCTTTACGTTCCGATGGAACGCATATTCGACCGTACATTAGACCAACACACTGGCAGGCCCCTCTGATCTGGAGTCAGCAGAACGCGAGGCCCTCCGCGACAACACATACTAAGTCAAGCGACAAACAACCATGCCCAAGGCGGGACTCGAACCCGCGTCCCTTCGGACCGAAGCGCTGAGTCGGTACTCGCTCTTAGCCACCTCGGCCATCCAGGTCGCCTATAGGGGATGATTCGAATAATGTTTCCCTGGACGCTTAGGCATCGTCTCCACCCACGCATAAAGTCAAGATTTTCCAAAGACAAATTCAAACCTCCGTAAACCACTATACCCTCAACTCCTTAACATAATCATATTCCTTTCTCTTCTTAATTAACAATAACATTAAATCAATAATTACGTCAGTTTTATCTTATGGATGGCCTCACTTACCTTATGGATGGCCTCACTTACCTTATGGATGTCCTCACTTACCTTATGGACGGCCCCACTTACCTTATGGATGGCCTCACTTATCTTATGGATGGCCAATCCAAAACTGTCATATAATACTCTTATGTTTTTTAAAACCCTTGAAATACTGTATTGTCGAACAAGAAGAAATAAATAAAGAAAATAGGCATCGTCTCTCGGGGCTACGGCGCCGGCGGCGGGCGCGGCGCTGCGGCCGGCAGTGCGCGCGGGCGACCGGATCGGCGCCCGGGGTCAGTGGGGCCAGCGCTACCTGCCGGCGCGGCGAGACTCGCTCCTCACCTGCCCTCCCCTGCCCCGGCGAGGCCAAAGACCCACTGCACCGCCACTCGCTGCTCGCCTCCGCGGGATTTGCTGTGCTACTGGCGGATTTCCGCCCTAGTCGTTTATGACGCCACAAAATTGGAATTGCACTTTGTTAAAATGTTGCACAATCAAAGTGAACGTTTAAAAGTTGTCAGAATAACGGCAGCTGACACAAACTTTTATATTTACATTAAGCTATGATATTTCTATGATGACATTTGTAATTATAAACTTTAATTTTACTGTGTCATATTATTTGATGTTTATAAAATTATTGTTACAATCCATTATATTTTCATTTTCTTATTCATTCTATAAGTACTTAACTCCAATATTTGGTTGTTCTACTGAATGCTGGATACTTACCCTCCATGATTTATTAGCCTAACAAGAATAGTGTTAATAAATTAAAACAGGTGTATCATTGTTTATACTGATCGAAATTTTACCAAAACATTTTATTATAACCCCCTCATTTTAAACATCCTACGATTATCTCTTCCTCACTTTTTTAAAAAGTCGCTTTTAATTAATAAAACTGTTTCCATGAAGTAAATAAAATCAAACTGACTTAAATGCTGAACTTGGTGTACGAACATTTCTTTCTCGTTAATTTTATACGTTTTCTCTTCTGGATACAGGGCGCTTACTAATTCGAACATTAATAAACATCTTTAACACTTCACAACCTACGCTCAGAGGTCACAGAAATCACAAATTGCTGTGAAGCGTCTCACGAGAATATTTATTTTTCTTTGGTTTCGATGAATGATGTTAAAATTCTCATGCAGACCCCTCTACATTTGCAAGTTATTTTAACTTCTGTTCCTACTGAGAGACACGCCGTTAGACTGGATTTTCAGACCATAAAGATCGCTTGTATTGCCGAACCAGAAAGAGGGCACTTCACGCCCACAAACGACGATCGCCAAGGCCTCCTGGAGGCGCGTTCTCACGGCGGTCGCGTGCGAAAGGAAAGCGTTGACGCGCATCGGTAGCGCGGACCCGGAAATAGGGCCGCGCGCGAATTATTGGACAAGCGACCCCTTGGAAAGCGCAGTATTTCTTCGACTTGACGACCCACATAACGCGCGCAGAAAAAGAAACGACGAGGTTCGGTTCCCGCTTTGGCTGCGAGTTCGGAAGGTCTTCGATGGATGCTCGATCGACCGCGATAAACTGCATCTGCGAGAACGTTTTTTAACGCTGGGTGTTTTAAAGAGGTTACGTTTCCATGGATCTTGTGTCCAATGTGACATGTGGTTTTGGGTTGTCAAACATATTGAAAATGGTATATTCTAGAGGAATTTGTGTAATGTTGCGGGACAAGGAACGTAGTTAAATGGCCAATGAAGAACGAAAGGCCAAAACAACTAACAAAAGTGATTTATGGACACGTGTAAGATAAGATGAGTGGTGTATTGTAACTGTGTCAAGTTTTCAGAGTCATGTATATTATGTTTCACCCACAATCGTTAGACCTTCATTACTTGGATTCAGATATCTGTCAATTATTAATTACAATGCAATAATGATAATTCACATCAAGTTTATCAGAATATTTCTTGTTATCAATTTTTGCAAAAATCACTCGTTTCTACCTTTATAATTCAACTTAATATAGTAAAGGAACGAGTGTAAAAATTTCAATGCTAAGGGAAACACCAGCTTTGTACTTTTCTCCGTACGTACAGTTTTTAAGTATTTTTCATGTTAAATAAATAAAAAAAAAAGTTTTTCAATGTTGGATAATTGAAAACAATACACTTAAAGGGGTACTACTTTTATGGAACCTTCTACATACAAATGTGAACACTCATTACTCTTAAAATTTTAAAGCATCAAACGTTTCAAAGTGATTGTATTCTCTCTTGGATTCTATAAAATGTACTATTTGGTTCAAATAGTTCGTATATTTCTCATTGATTTAATACGAATATTCTGTTTTTTTAGATAAATATCAATTCATTTTATAACCTCATTAAAATTTAATGAATTCACAAGATAAAAAAATTTTTTGGTTAAAATTTTCAATTTTTTAAATTTAATTTTCAATATTGTGATATACAAATTTTTTTTTTTAATATGTTATAACTAAGCATAGCACTCCGTCGGCACATTCGCATTTACTGCCTTGACATTCAAAACAACCAAGGAAGAACCGAACGTGGTCCCCCGCATTCAACATTACGCAAATGTTTGCCACCGTAAGTGACCACGGAGAAATACGTCCCGGCTTCGTAATCCGTAGAGACAAACTAACGGACACCCGTATTGCCGCACCACCTGCCTATCAGGTCTATAAACTGCCCAGATCCCCGCCTATAAATCCGTCATTAGCAGGTTTCACTTGTCAGTCGAGGTAATAAATACAGGCATGGGGTCAGGCTGGCACGTCCGTTGCGCACGCTAGGCGGTGTTTGGCGAATTCGCCAGTGACGTCGACTGCGAAGTGCCTGAAATCCTGGCGCAGTGATGTAAACTGATAGAAGAAAAATCAGTACCAAGATTAAAATATTTAATATTGTTTTCATTATATTAAATCGACTTAACGAAACAGAATAGAGGAACGAAAAGCCACTCTTAGCGGTCGGTGGCCGGTAAGAATAAACCAGTGAGATTTAGCTAAAGTTGGCACAAGAAATGGTATTCCTTGTTTATATGTTTTTCTTTTCTCTTGAGATACGAAAAGTATTGAACATCACATGGCCGATAACACAACAACAGACTTGATTATTTACTTCGAGTTTATCAGGTTCATGAAGTTAATAACTATATCGGCCTCGCTAAATCTTAGATTGATAGCTACATCCCTTGTTATTAAGGAACAGAAACTTCTCAGGGTGTGAGTAGTGCGCAGTGATTCAAAGTCTCATCAAAACTTTGTAATAAAGTTGATTTATCAGATCTCTGAACATGGTCCATATGGATGTGATTCTAAAAGGGACAAATGAGTCTTTCGCTTTTCAGATCCTCCAGTTCTTTCTGAAAATTGCCTTATTTCGTTAGTTTCCCTTCTCCATGTCCACTGTGTACACTTATTTATTATTATTATTATTATTATTATTATTATTATTATTATTATTATTATTATTATTAATTTTATTTTACTTGCTTGCAAATAGGCCATCTTAGACCACGCAGAACATGTACTTGCACGGGTTCAGTATCATTTTATCAAGTCTTGCAAATCTTGCATGTAACTAATCAGAGGAATCAGCATTAGGCTGATTCCGATATTTATATCCCAGGGTTGTTCGTCCTGGGGAATGGAAGATGGAATGATGACGATAATGAAGGATGCATGGACGGCACACACAAACAGTCATACACAAACACACCCATGCCCGAGGTGGGACTCGAACCTGCAATCCTTCCGTCCGAGATCGCCACTGTACTACTACTTTAGCGATCAGCCACCGGGCAGATTATTATTATTATTATTATTATTATTATTATTATTATTATTATTATTATTATTATTATTATTATATTATTAATGTAATAATTTATTATTGGTCTATTTATGTTATGTTCTTAGCACTAAAACATACATAAATACGAATAGAACAAATGCAACAAAGTCATTGAAGACCACGACACCAGTTGCCAGCAGCTACAGAGAACGAACTTCCTTCGAGTAACTACCCCTGTGTCAAAAAGTCCAAATTTTTCATGATTTTCCGCATTCCCGAAACACTGTGCGCCAGACTCATCGAACGCAACGGCCAGGCGCGTCGAGCCGATCCGGCAGGACAGGTTCAATCCCCACGCGCGAAGGCGGCGGCAATGGCGATTGCGCGTGGAGGCGCCGACGTCGCGTCGGTGGGGTCAGGATTCTTTGCAGGTCGAAGCTGCTACTGTCGGGAAGTCGTAGGGAAGCAAGAAGCTTTCCTTTACTACCGATTTGGAAGAAGGAAAAAAACACCGCTTAAAAGCATGTTTTATGTAATTCACGATACAATAAAGCCACGTAAAACTAGGAGGTTAAGATATGTTGCTTGTTGGCACGCACTATTGGAGATTTTCATCGATAAAGATAAATGCAAACATGTATTGCGTGTACCAACAGACACGAGATATATTGAAGCAATGTGGGAAAACATGTTGCAGTTTTGGACATACAATGACCAAAATGTAAAGTTTTCTTTAAGAAGTTATTAATACGTAAATAATCCTCTATCTTAAAAAACAAAGACAAGATTATGACTCTTCCCTTTTGCCCTCGAGGGCAGGAAGTTGAAATGAAATTTCTCAACAATTCATGAATATACACTTGAATGGATGTTTCTACAAAGGTGTGATTGCTAGTTGCGTTATTTGATCAATACATTATTAACTTAAAATTTCGCTATTGAATTTATTTTCCCTCAAGGGTACAAGCCAATATTTTCCTATTTTACTTACGATCTTCACTTGACATGTTAACGTGATCTTGACGTGAAAGTGCTTGAAAGAAAAAAGTGCTTCAATGACATGGTTCCAATATCCTTTCCGCAATAAAATTTCTATATACGACTGTAAATACCTTAAATTTATTTGAAAATCTAACATTTACAAATGTCAAACATCTCAATACAGCTTTTCTTCGCATTTCTTCACTATATATTGCAAAGTTCCCTAGTTCGATTATCCTTAAAAACACCCGTCATTTGCTCTCATTTTCTTTATTAGCCGAGTAATGCATTATCTTTCGCGTGATCATTCGTATCATGTCGTTTCTACAAATTAAAACCTCATCAAAAGCTGGCGTTTCGGTGCAACCATGTAGGTAACTCTCATGATATACGATACCAAGACCGTAAAGACAGACAAACCTATAAAATCTATAGTCATTTCAAATTTACGACCTTTCTCGAAGTCCCAGAAATGTAAGGTGCATCCACAACAATAACATGTATTCCCAGTCTTCTTCAAATATCAGTAAAAGGACGAGGAGAGGAACGTGCATTTAGCATCGTGAATAGACGTTTGTTTTTATTCTGTTTATTTTGTATTTATTAATGTATTAATAATAAATGTTTGCCAAATTAATTCATTATCACATAGTAGAGCAGCGGAATATATGAAAAACTAAAACAATAACTTCATTCATGAAATTCTCATTTAAAATATCTATCAAATAAAAGTAGTTTAACATTGTAGTTAAAAAGTAGCATATTTCCTACAAATACAGAATATTTTATCAAAACAATCCATGTCGATATGACTCACAAAAATATACTTGTTGAGTAATGTTTAAAGAAAGTTGTTCAAAACCCCATTCAATTCCGGTAAGCATACATATTTCTCTTTCATCTCAAAGATCACGAATCTTTAAAAAAAGACCGGAGAATTGCCAAAGAGTAATTAATTATGAGACTGCATACATATATACCAGTTACACCGAACATCACAATTTCGAAATTTGAGTGAAACACCCACGAACTGCAGAAGAATAATAGCTTCTCAGCCCGGACTAAGCCTTCATGAAACCCGACCCGGCAAAACTGAAAAAAATCAGTCAGAAAGGTCGCAACCTCGGCGGCTGGCCGGCCAACTGGGCGTTTCCGGAGAGCGCGCAACCTTTCAGCGCAGCGCTGCGTCCAGGCGACTCTCCACGGCGACGCCTCCGCCCGCGCGCGCGCGCCACCACTCTCTACCCCCCACCCAACCCGCACCACCGGCACACCACCGCCACTGTCGTCTCTAACTCCGCCGCCACCATCAGCAGCACGTCACCATCACCATCACCATCCCCCCCCCCCCCCCCCCCCCCGCCCCCCCGCTCTCACCCCCCACCGCCACAAACGGCGCCTCCACCTCCGCCACCACCATTGCCAAAGCCACCCCCCCCCCCCCTTTCCGCCGCCACCCGGCCACCGTCGCCTTCCTCCTTGCCCGCCCCCGCCCTCCCCGCCTGCCTTCTCTGCCATCGCCCTCCCTCGTCCCACCTTAACCGTCACACCCATCGCTACCGTCGCCGTTTCCCCTCCGCCTGTCCTCTTTGCTATGTCTCTTTCCACAACCGCCAATGCCTCCCCCTTCGCTTCCCCTGCCCTTTTCATTTATTTATTTATTTAACGTAATTAAACAGTTTAACACTGTGTATGACGCACTACGGGGAGAAGTATATTCCATCGCAGCTATTGCCGTCTCCGCCACCACTACCGTCGTCTCCGTCGTTGCGGCCGCCGCTGCCGGGCGCGGGGCAGAAAATTAACAAACACATAAAGAAAATTCTCCTCCTCGTGCGAGGCGACGGCTGTCACTGGGCGGAGGGTATTAAAACCGCTTGCTCTAATCGCGCTGACGTAATCCTCCGGCGCGGATGACGAACGTCGCGCAGCCGCCGCCCGAAAAAAGTCCGTGCCCACCGCCCCCGCCGCCCCCGCCCTCGCCCCCGCACTCGCTCCCGCCACCGGCGGAACGCGCTCACAACCACCATCGCTGCCGCATCAGACGTCCAGACTCTATTCGCACCTGCCGTTCCGACTTCTTACCGTGCTCGACATCCCGATGTTCCGACATCTCGATGATCTGACCGGTAGCGGTAGCTCAGTGCATCAACTGATGTCACTGCGGCGCCTCTGACCGGGAGGTCCTGGTTGCCGGGGGGATTTTCGACACTATCGTTTCAGCTACATTGAATTCAGTCGCTGTCTGGAGGAGTATTCTAGCGGCTGGCTGCTCTGATCGGTAGTTTTCTGTGGTTTCTCCGATCAACACCAGGCGAATGCCGGAGCAGTACCCTACCAAATGGACCACGGACCGCGCGCGAACTGTCCTTCCTCTTCCTTGTGTTATCCTCTCCCCTTACACACACACTTACATTACCACATATTCCGGAAGACCGGTCGGGAGCTTAGAGCTTGTCCCGGCTGGGGCGGTGCCCCGCTGGTGGGAGAGTCCTGGTTAGGGGGAAACCCCGTTAGCCGACGGTAGGTCGGCGCCGGATCTCGCCATCCAGCGGGGTAAGATCACCACCATCTCCCAAGAAAAAGCATGTACTACACTTACGGGACTAATGACCGAAGCAGTTGATGCGCCCGGAAACACGAAAAAATCAATCAATGAATCGATGATCTGATGTCTCGACATCTCGATGTTCAGACATCTCGATGTTCCGACATCCTGATGCTCCCACATCCCGATGTACCGACATCGCGATATTCTGCCACCCTGACGCACCGACATCATGACATTCCGACATCTCGATGTAGTACGTACATTTCAATTATTCGACATCCTGACATCTCGATTTTTTTACATCTCGTCACTGCTGGTATCTTGCTTCACCCGTCGACCGTCTCGCCAATGCTACATCACCCCACGCCGCCACGCCCACCGCTGCTCATGTCGAGGCCTCCAAGGACCCATATTAATGGACTCTCTATACGAGACTAAGAGAGTGCGAGTTTATTATGTCTGAACAGTTCCGAACTGATACACATTTCTAACAGATCGTGACAAAAATTTTTTAATATTTTGTTCATTTGTTTTAAGACGTTATTAATTCTGTAATTCATTTTAAAGTTATAATTTACACTTACAAGAGCCGGGAAAACATAATGAGAAACCTTATTTCACACATGCAAAATGAAGCTGTTACAATTTCTCCCCAAACAAACATTGATCCCAATGCTGCACAAACGTGCTCATAGAATTGCGGTGTGTGTATGTAAAGCAGCAAGAAGTGTAAATACAAACTATGGAATGTGTTCAGAAACATTGTTTTGCCTCTAGTTTACAGAAACGAGGGTTATCGCTCTTATCCCGCCCCGCCCCCTTTATTTGATCCAATCCCCAGATTAGTTTCTGAATCATAAAATGGAGTAGGTACTGGAAGCAAGAAGCCAGCAGACGCCGTATCGGGTGCCAAGCGCTAACAAAATACCGCCTCTGCGCGGCCGATCGGTTCCGCGAAGCCCCTGAAGGGCACATCCGCTGTTCCAAGGGGCGGCGTCGGTCGCACGATCGAGAGCCGATCGGAAACCCCGTTCGCACGGGCGGGAAGGTGGGCGGGCCGGCCTTCTCCGAATTCACACGGCCACGGCCCCCACGAGGAACTGCTCCCTCTTCACGGTTTCCAGGAGACTTTGCACGTACGCACGTCACCTCTCGCACATCAGCTTTTTTGTCGGTGTTTCTAATTATTGTTGCGCAAGGTTGCAATCAATCAACCCATTTCTTTCATACGTTTTCCCGAGGAGGGTTTTCTGGTTGTTTCTGTTTACATGGAATTGAACGTGCGTAGGTCGCTTCTAATGAGTTCTTACAGTTGGATTTTACAAGTGGAAGTTTCGATTCTGCACATCCATCCTTGTTCGAAGAGCTGAGTCACTGAACATACTAATGAACTTGAAGATCTGCAATCGTATGGAAATATATTATTTATTACTATTATAATTATTAACTATATTTAAACAGAGAAATAATTTTTAATGAATATATATTTAAGTTGATTGTTTACCAGTTAATAAAACACAGACATTTCGTGTCATAAAAATACTTAATGTAATAAAATTATTTTTCAGATTTTTCCTCGTGTCATCTTCATTTCCAAGATAGTTGAATGTAGTTGTTTGTTTGACAGTTCACAGTTTCCTAAGACCAAATGAAGTTGTTATCATTGAATATTATTTATTAAATAATATTGAATGATATTTAGCCGATTCACTGCTAAGAAGGCAATTTCAAAATCCTTAGAAAATTACAATAATCATAAGCAATTAAATAAATGCGTTAAGTAACATCATATGCGTTAAGTAAAATATTTATTGTGAACAATGAGAGAGCAAACTAGTTCAGTAGGCTTCCGAGAAGGACGCAAGAAGAGAGGAAAGAGCCAGGAATGTTTCTGGGGCACGGCAAACGAATTCGACATCTTGCAGAAGATTCTGTACCTGGAAGGTGAATCATAGGAAGGAGGGGCCTCCGATCACTGTGAAAGCATGCAGTAACGATTTAGCGTCCGGCTTTGGATAAGGAATGTTTTCCTTCTGGTGAACGACTGTGCAATATGGCGCGAGTTGACTTTTAGTGCACATCGGGTTGAATTCACTTGAAATCAGAATGTCAATTAAAAGATAAAATTATGTCCTTGGCAAATCAGCCGTATGGTCGAGAATGTTAAGCGATTTATCATTATTGTTTGTGCTCGCAAGACACAAACAGGATTTCTAAGGAATACAAGAGATAAAACTTACACTTAATAGTTCCCTCCAAACGACAGGTAAGTTCTAAATAAGTTTCGAATAGTACGATTGTTGAGAAAGGTAATGGAGGAGAAAAAGAATGTATATATTGTATGAATGTATTATTATACAAATGTAAAATATGTATTCATTGGAGTTATAGAAATTATTCCGAGTCCATAAATGAGGACAAATTGTAGCATGGCAATATTGTATTTTATATTTCTAGCTGGGTGCTCGGACCAGAATTTATCGCAATCACCCAATAAAAGCGTCGCTAGCCCGCCCTCTTTGCAGACCTGATTGAACTAATTGGTGAAATTGAAAAGAAACTGCTCCAGACTTTACAAAATTCAGGTGGACACAGACACACAAACATACATTGATTTTTATGCACTAAGTCTAGCTGAAGAGCCCTGCATTACCCGAATCTTTATTAATAATAATTGCCTATTAGACGAGACAGGGAATGAATTTTATGTGAGGTGTATGCTCAGCCCACAATTCTCATCCCGCCTCACCTGGGCACCTCTAGTCTCTCTCTCCAAACCTTACCCCCTCTTCACTCTGCCTCGTCTAGCCCATCCAGCCCCTCCCCGCCCTGCCAGGTTTCGCACTATCATCGCTGCTACCACCATCTCGTAAACATGCTTTTCTGCAAATTCCCATAAACTTTTATTAACAATGTTTACATTTAATTATTCTCAGCCTAACTGCGCTATTGAAATAAATCGAAATGATTTTAGTAGAAAATGTTACGGGCTGTCAGAAACGTGTAATTCACTTCGGTTATTTACTCATTGTCTTCGAAATGTCCGCTAGAAAAAGAGTGCTCACTGAAATTTTACTCTGAGAGGAAACTGAGACTTTTAATGAAATATCGTTCAGACCATAACTTTTATATTGATGGTATGTGTTCAAAATTTAATTAAGATGGAAATAAAACCGTAGATTTGTAACAAAAACAAACAAACCTTCTTTATATAAAAACAAGCAATTTAAGTACGAATCCTAAGTTATTTCTGACAAAACACTCCATCATTGAGTGAAAACCACATCGAAATTGGTTCAGCCGTCCTCGGACAAAAATCTTGAAACCAATTGATTTGGACTTTATAAGCTAAATAAACATAAGAGATTATTTTGAAATCACTGATAGACACTCCAATTTAATTTACATAGATAACTTCGCTATCAATACCAGACTAATAAACAACCCAGAGTCAAAATAAGTAAGAAATACCCTGGTACAAAACACCACGAAACACTAGAAGAAAGGAAGTCGGTCAATTTTTCTGTCATATTCCAATTCCTCATGTTCCGTGTGTGAAGCTGTGCGGCAGATGGAGACTTCTCGTTCTAGGAAAAGTGTTTCATCTCGTTTGCTTAATTGAGGGCTCGGTCGCCCCGCGGTCGAACTGCTTGCTCATTTCCTTTCAAACACGTGTCACCCGCCTCGCGCACCGCGGAGATCTCTTGACTCACACTCTATTTTTGCCTTCGCTTCTCCTGCACATGATCAACGGCTATCGACCAGCGAAGGCCTCTTCGTAGTTTAGTAATTTTCGAGGAATTTTACAAACGAATTTTAAAACTTTGACATTAAAACTATTCTCACGGGCTTACACGTTTCAGAATCAACAGCAACATACCATCGAACGATTTTTTGTACTTTTGCTATCTTAACTTTTTTAAAATAATAGGAGAATTACACTTCTTTTCTAAACGCCGCAATGGAAATTATTTACTTATAATTCAGTTACATTAAAAACATTATCAAATGAAGTAGGGTAGTAATTAATTTATTAAGATGTGGGGTAGTAATTTAAATAGTTATGCATCTGTCGTTGCTTTCACACCAGAGTCAATAGTAGAACGAAAACGTTTCTTAAACATTATTTTATTTCTTTTCGATTCCTCTGAAATTATTTAAAACATTCGTATTAAAGAATTATAAATTATGGGATTTGATATTTTATGAATTAAAATGAAGACAGATTTTAAAACAACTGCAGGAAAACATTTTAGTAAACGGCACACTTCCCATTTTTTATCATAGAAAATATTTTTTTATTGACAATGAAAACTTTAAAAACGAAAAATTCGTGAGAGCCTTATTTTATAAGAAATCTCTTACTTGCATGAGATGTATTTTTCTGGATGGGTAGTCAACAAAATTCGCTCTTTAATTCACATAGGGTAACGGTACCCAAAACAGCACAACGGTCAAAGTCCGAATAACACACATAATATATCATTGAAGGCAAATGTGCTTTCGAATATTCATGCAACAATAAATCAAGTGAACACGTCAAACATGGGAACATAGCGCAGAAATAAAATAAGAAATGGTAGAAAACCATGTCGGAACAAGAGAAGTGAGAGAATCCCAATGATAAATAGCTCACAAACGAAGTCACACCTACAAGACCTAAGCACATGTAAGGACGGAAATTCTGCAGCAGGAGTTTTAAATATCTCTCAGGTGTTAACTAAAAGAAACCATGAAGGAAACAGTCTTCAATTAAACACAACAAACGCGGAAATACTTACAGAAACGTAACAAACAATCTGTAATTCAAGTAGTTCATTACAAGATTCCGTATAAAAATCCGTTTAATTCCGATATATGTTAAGAAGTAATAGGCAGAATTCCTGCCCAAAACGATAATAACGTATTCACGTAGATACAAGTAAATCGTTGTTGTTCTATGATCTAATTATATGAACCTCAGAGAAAAAATATTAAATTATCGTAACTGTAACACAGTGGTGGAGAGTCCTGGTTGGGAAACCCCAGTAGCCGACGGTAGGTTGGCGCCGGATCTCGCCATCCAGCGGGGGAAGATCACCGCCATCTCCGAGAAAAAACATGCACTACACTAACGGGACTAATGACCAAAGCAGTTGACGCGCCCGGAAACACGAAAAAACCAAACCAAACCACAGTGGTGGAGGCTCTGAAGTACAATTCTTCCATGTCACAACGTGCAGACGCTCGTGCATAGAAACACACTACTTGCATCTCACTGCTACAGTACATTTTACCATCAAGCCAATTTTGGACTATGAGGCAAATGTCATTTTTCATTCTTACTAATTAGAATGTAATTAAAATCACTAAAATGGGTTAAGATACTAAATATTGTGGAAACAAGAGTTTCCACAGAGTTTTACTCATACATGAGATAGATTTTACCATGAAGCCATATTTCGGACTACGAGAGTCATTTTTCATACCCACCAATAGGAATGTAAAAAAACACTACAAAATGGGTGAAAAGATTAAATTTTATGAAAATAAAGGTTTACAAAGTGTGCTACCCACATAGGAGATCAAGTTTACGGTGCAAAAAACTAGGAATATTTTAATATCTTAGTTAGTTAGTTAGTTAGTTAATGCCTTATTTTAAGTGGCGAGACTCGGGCCATCAGGCCCGCTCTTCCGTCTAACCACGCAAATTTCGCTACGCACCTTTCACCACCTGGCGCAGAAAGGAGGTATTATCTTGGGCGACGAAACAGGCGGATATCAATTTTGCTCAGAGGCTTCATTTAGGCTTGAGCATCTTTTACATGCAGCAAAAAGTAAGTATTTTAATATTTTGTAGAATATATGGCTATTATTTAATAGCCAGTGATGCGTTAGCACTGCAAACGAAAGCGACCGTGCCCAGGTGCCAAGGCGGATGCCCCGCTGCCCTGTGCCCGCCGCTATATTTGGAAGGCGGGCGGGCACCCGCGGGGCGACGAGATCGCCCCCGCGGAAGCGAGGCGGGCGCCGCCCGCCGCCGCCCCCGCGCGCGCCTGAGCATCCTGCCTTCTCTGAACGGGGCAGCGCCCACCCGAGGGAGCTCACCCGCGCGCCGGCAGCGGTCGACTGCGTGTCACCGCTGTGGCGCAGTGCGCTGCGGACGCATCACCGTCGCCCCGTCATCGTCGCCGTCATCGCCTCCGTCGCCACGTCAACGTCGGTGCTTCACAGCCGATACATCACAGCATACGTCGCCCCGTCAACGTTGCTCGCCCGTCAACGTCGCCCCATCAACGTCGTCCCGTCAACGTCGTCCCGTCAACCCGTCAACGTCGTCCCGTCACCCCGGAAAAAACCCCGGCCCCCTCCCCCGTCGCCCCCCCTCCCCATACTCACACATAATCACCACCGATACACAACTGCCGACACATTAACGTCAATACATCACCGTCACCATTCCTCCCCGACACATCTTCACCAATCATTCAGGCATCATTACCGCCGCCATATTATGAGTATTATATCTTTTTCGCCATTTCACCTTCCTTTTATCATCGCCGTTATGTACTCATAATTAGCTATCATAATCAGTGCTCTCAAATGAAATTCTAAAAAAAATTCTCTGATTATAAATTGACATATTAACAAAAAAGAATTTTATGACCAAAGTGGAGAAGTCAGACCACAACGAGAACGGAAGACAGGTAGAGAAAAGGTTAAGGCACCTGCTCTGCGTAGAAGACGCGAAGACATAGTTCTCAGAAAGTGAAAGATATGAAAGTTTTATGAAATCCAGGAAGCGAGCAAATATTCTAGGAAGAGAACAGAAAAAATACCTAATTATGAAGCTGTTCATGGAATCAGCAAAGTAATATTTAACACAAGTGGAAAATAATCCTCAACGTATGCTTTTTCATTTAACATTGGCAACTTTAGTATAACTGACTTTCCGGCAGCGATGACGGTGTATAAAATTCTGAAAATATTTTAATAGCATTTGACATGTCAATCTGATAATATATTTTCTTTGACTGTAGTCGAAGAGGTGGGAAGACACGTTTTACATTTATCCCTCGGATATCTCAAGATGCGCTATAAAGTAGACCAAATGTTTTTGGAAATGTAAGCAGGACTAAAGAGCGTACATTTTTACGATAGTCAGTAAACGCCAACCCACATATTAGTGGACTCGCTTATGTTTCCTTGTTGAGGATTTCCTCCGTCGAAACAACATGATGCCGAGTTCCGTCCTAGTACAACACGTGCACACACCGGAGCCATATCCCTAACGGGACCTTGACTACATGATTCAAATAGCTATGTTTGTAGCAAATAGCATGGTTCGTAGTTTCCTAGCTTTCCTAGGAAATTACGATGACGAATTGTTTAAATGATCATACTGATTGCTTAGTGTATACTTATTGTATGTCCAGTATTCTTAGTTTCCAGAAAACCAAACTCGAAAGTTGGTAAAGGTGCAGTTACTTATCAATGTTTACTTTCTGAAAAAAAAAGGATGATCCGTCTTACAATGATGTACAATCTGTGTAGGCTAGATATAGCGTTCGAGGACTGCATTAGGGGCACAACTCAAAAACTCAGGTGTTGAGATAAATAATTTCGAAATTTTCACCTTATATTGAAATGCGCCAATATCGCATTTATCCTTCTGCTATTTTATTGTCAAATACTGTACAATAAGATAGGCTGTTGTTGCTGCTGGAAGGTTGACCAATCTGCAATTCAGGAGAGTGCATTAACTCAAAATTCGTATTTTTGAGTTGTGCCACTATTGCAGCTCACGAGCAATAAATGAACGAGAGGTCTCCAAAAAAAGATATTAACTCAAAAATGACCTTAAGTGGACACACAATGTTTGTGCACTAAGTCATCGATATCGACTTGGCAAGAATCGACATTTCAAGAGTAATAAGCTTTTCACGAAAACGAATTCGAACCTACAACTCTACCGTTGACCACATTCCACAAAAGACGTACGTGCATCTTCGGTCTGCACAATAACATTACTCACTAAAAACGACGCTTAGTATTTCACCCCTTCTCAAACATGCAACTCTTTTCACATTTTCCACCAACAACAGACAATACAATACACCGTCGTCGAAGTCGTAAAGAAATGATTCTCTCATCAAAACGCTTTCCTCATCGGATTTCGGAGAAGCCCGTTTCTCCGGTTACTTTCCCGAAGCGCCATTACTCAGCCAGGCATTGGAAGCCATTAATCAATTATCAGCTTGTGCCACAGGTGCCTCGGCCCGCCCGCCCGCCCGCCTCTCGCCTTGGGGAATTTCCGGAACAGCTGCCGTTGCTGACCTCCATTCGGCCGCCTTCGCACCTTCCACTCCAGGCAACGGGGAGCTTCCTTGACCTCTGGCGTTCGATCGGAGCAGGGTCGTGGTCGGCGCGGGGAATTTTCGATATCGCAACGCACTCCGAAATGTTTCCTCCAGTTTCATATGTTCACATACTTTTTGATCGCAAAATTCAGCATACACTGTCTATTCCAAACTTGTCCGACTTTGGCAGATTTTCGTTTTTTTAGTGAGTCGCCAAAAATTCTCTATGCAACTCAATTAAATTACTTTTGATATAATTTTGGCAGTGAAACAAAACTGAAATTTGTTTGCATGAAAAGCATTACAAGAGGAAGAAAGAAGAGTCAAGGCATTTCCTAGTAGACCCTGATTGCAGGTAGAATAGAATCTATTGTTGGAGAATATGGCCCTCCACCTTACACATTTCCCAAGATAATGCCGAAAATTTAAAAAAATCTTACCTAAGTTATAAAGAATTTCAGTTCTCTAAGAACCATTCCGTTGCCACGTCGGGCATGTTAGCGGCACGCACAGACCATTTTCGCGTATAAAATCGTTTCATTCTAAGACTGTTTTTGTTCTAGATGACAAGAATCTTTCGCACCCAGGTTCCGTCATAAGGAGGTTTCACTGCATTTAAACAACTAATTAGAACATCTCATCATGAGAAAAAATGTTTTTTGTTTTCTTCTCGTTTTACTGGATGTAGGATTTAGTAAATACATCTAAAATTCGCTGATGTGTATAACAAGATCCGTAAAGAATGAAGACTTATAAAGGAAATGACACTCAAGAAGAAACAAAGAGTAAAATATTTTCACAAGCAAGAGAATATTTGAATTTACATCTCGTAAATAAATTGTATTGCTTCCAAAGCAAACTTATTTTTGAAATATTCAAATTTCTAGTTATTTTACCACGAAACTACTGGAGAGAAAGTTAGCAATATCAACAATTTTGCATACCACGAAAAATTCACTAGAATACTTTACGTAAACTTAGGAGATACGTTTTGATGGTTTGAGACTCAAAGAACACGTAGCTTAACTGCAAAAATGTCACCATCTGTACCTACGATTGACCATTACATTTCGGTGTATTGATGACTTGCGTCGGTTCGAATCTCCTTCTAACACAGTGCGTAGCTGCTACATCTCTGTGACTTACGTTCGACGTTGACCCGCAATGAAGTTGACAGGGCATATGCAGCTAAGGCCTAACGGGTTTGCTGCATCAGTTATGAGTATCACTACATTTTACTGTTCAAAGCCTCAACATTATGTGCCCATAAACTCCTTTCGTTTCTCCCTATCCCGAATTGCAGACATGGCGGGCATAGTAAAAGACCTTGGGGTACACCGCAATCGATGTCTTTACTCCCAAACTGATCGGGCGCGTTGGCTACTTTGGGGGTCCAACGACGCGGGCGTTACGCGGCCCTCAATTTCTGCGTTTCCTCCTCGGCGGCCTCGTCGCCGCCGTCGCCAGCGGCGAGTGAAAATTAAATGATTCATCGTTTTTCGTTTTCTTGCGCGCCGCTGCTACTCCAGACCTGTGACGGCACTCGCCTTCTCGCAACTTCTCGTGGGATCTTTATGGCTCGATCCCAACGGCGACGTTGCCGATTCGGCTGTCCCCCGACTGACAGCTGACTCATGAAAACGTCGCCGGGAATAGGCATATGGAACGGGATGGTAATGGCCTAATGATGTAGAAAACGATTAATTACATATACGTTTTGTGATTTGATGATATTTCGCGAAGAAAACTCACAAAATTGAGATTTTTCTCACTATTTTGTCACATGGAAGGGTTCAATTAGTCTGGTTTTATGCATAACAAATTTTAAAGGAAAACTAATTTGTAGTGATATTTGTCAATATTCTTCGTTGAGCTTCATTTTTCGAATCGTCTTCGAAATATTCAAGATTACTTTCCAGATAGCAAAGAAATGAACATTTGGCATTTCGTGAGTATAATAATATTGTTAATTAATACACTAGTTACCGCTCAGTGAGCTATTTAACTTTGTCGTGGAAATAATCCTTTGGTCAACGCGATATTTGGGTCGTTCAACTTTCACGTGATTCAGTGAAACCAATGACAATACTTTCATTGAACAATATCACGATCAAATATTATATCCTGCTTTGACAATAAATATTTAATGAAACATTAAACTTTTGCATGAAATCGGACGCTGCATACAAACATATTATTAAAACAGTCGGATTCACATAATGTTGTCATGTCTACACATGCATGTTTTCAAATAGCATTTACTGAATATGGCTGGGAGTCATTACATTCGAGCGAGTATCTCTCTTTCACTCTTTATTTCAAGAAAACTGAGGAAAATTGTAAACCTAGTATGCCAATACTCGAAGGCCTTACACGCCCAGGAATAAGTAGTTAATTCCATGGCCAACTTTGAGAAGAGGGTGCGTATAGGACAGGATTGGTGTGCCCCGTGCGATGTATATTACCCGTTCTTTTCGTTCTTGTCTAGCATCTGTTTGGAATTAGACAAAATTCGTTTCCAGTAGACAATTACTGTGATTAGTAGAACTGAAAATGATTTAAACGTGTATTTGAAACCAAGACTAGAAAGAAATATACATACATTTAAAAAAAGCATTTAAAAGAAAAATATGTCTAAAAAGGCACTTACTTCATAGAAGACCAACAATGGTAAAATGCGTCAGAACGCTGCATTTTCTATAATTCATATACATATATTAATTGATTTTAAATATTTTTATTAGAATAAAATAGGCATTTTCCTAAACATCCTCTGATCTAGTCTGATTCTTGCAGCGACATACATACTAATTTCTGTTTCAAACAATTCATAAATGATATCTTCTTTAATTCATATTTCTTGAAAAGTATTCTACATATTCGTATTATTTTCTGTTATTCGTGGGATAATTATTTTCTTCTTCCGTCGATTGTGTAATATTGCTGTTAACACGCTTCGTTAGAGAATGTTTCTTTCTTCCCGTAAT
This sequence comes from Teleogryllus oceanicus, assembly GCA_964035755.1. NCBI lineage: Eukaryota > Metazoa > Arthropoda > Insecta > Orthoptera > Gryllidae > Teleogryllus > Teleogryllus oceanicus. Next base: position 39,978,684 of record CAXIVR010000006.1, read on the forward strand.
TACTCTTAGTGTTTGTATTCACGCGGAAATCAATACCATAAAAAGAATAATTGGTAATATTAAATGGAGGAAATGTCAGCATGAGTTCCTGCCACGAGCATCTTGCGATGCAATAGGCGGATCTTGACAATTAACAACGAAGGTCAAGAAATCTTATGTTAACATGCAAGAGTTTCGCTGAGTTGTGTTCAATTCCTGGTCACGATGACAAGCTAAGAGGAAATGGTCATGATTTGCAGATCGTTGAAACCCAATATATCGGTATTTCATTAATATGCAATTTTGTATATAGTGTCGTCATCATGTTTATTTCGTGTATCAAATCTTTGGCAAATAAAGTCCTAAAGGTCCTTGAACATGAATTTATAAGAATACAGTGCTTGAATTGTATGCTGTGTATACATGTGTACTCAGAGTTCTCAAAAGTTAGATAGTGTCCCAATGAAAAGCAGGAACTTCGACCAATACTTGTAATTAAATTTAACTTATATCCTTCTATACTCTTGAGAAATCAGCTGAACTACGGGACGTAGAAAACATCGCAAAAATATGACTTTTCATCTGCAATTGACTCAGCAAATAACCATGTTGTTCTCAAACCGAATGAGTGAAATTAGGATTAATATCTAGGTTAGCGCCCTGCACCCACAAAACAGCACACTCAAGATAAAATGAATGTCTTCATACAGTTAAATAATTGTTAATTGTTGTAAGCTTTGGTCGACCTGTGTATTGAGTGCTAAGAGAAACATAGTAGGAAGGGCATGGAAAACGTAAACTGCATTGAATTGCATTGAAATGAAATTGGTCCGAGATGAAATGTGAGGCAATAACCATAACTATTCGTTTGGAGTGTTTCAGGTGGCGTTTTACAGAAATTCACGAAAGGATCGGAGTCCAGGACTGAGGTGACGACGGAAAGATGGTTTTGTGGCTTTGGAAAACCTATTGTTGTCCCCACATATTTACATCAACATTCATTTGAAATTATAGAATCTTCACATTTCGAGTCACACTAGTTTTTTTACCAATATTTCCAGAATTCCATTCCACATAGTTTAGTGTTTATTCTCTCCGGTCCCTTTTAATTTAAAATCAGGCAACTTAGTCAGAATCTAAATCCAGCATATTACACCTGCACCCCAGGCAGAAATGTTGGTTATTCTTCCTAGCACGCCCTAGGTTCCAACACTTGAAAACAAATCTCATCTCACAAGGCGAGTGTGTGGTTGGGAGCGGGGTGAAAGAGCAGGCGAGGCAGGTGCGTGGGCGGGCACGTGGGTGGGCGGGTGCGGGAGCGGAGGTGGAGGTGGAGGGGCGTGGGCGCGAGCGTGGGCGGTGAGGGAGGCGGGAGCACGTGGGTGGGCGAGTGGCGGACGTCAGTAGGAGGGCGACGCAGAGGCAGGTGCGTGGACGGGTCGCGGGCGTGTGGCCCGGCGCGGCGGGCGTCTGGACGGGCATGGATGAACATGCCCTATTGGGCGGGCGTGGGTGGCGGGCGCGAGGGCAGGTGCGTGGGCGGCAGGGGAGGCGGGAGCAGCCGCCGAGCACCTGCCGCGAGCGATTGCATCGGGCGATGCGAGGAAGTTGCCTCGTCCGGAGCCAGCCAAGCGCGAGAGAAGACTCCGAGGGCGTCTTCTTGCACTGAGAAGCCATGTGCGGGAAATAGATACACACTCATCCAGGTGCAATTGGACGAAGTGCTCTTGTCAAGAGATTGCATGCTCTATAAATGAAAAGATATGTGATTCTCTACTAATCCAGTTTTGAAGTACCAATTATCTTATGGTCACATGGATCTTAAAATTTTAAAAATTACTCGAGATCTCATTTATATGGGTTTAATCTGGAAGAGAACAAACAATATAACCAGGTATTTTTGATCGTAAGTTCATTTGAATGGAACGGTAATGGAATGATAAACATTGAAATTTGCTCGGAATTCAACGAAGTTAGTAATTGAAATGTAAGTGAGCGAGTAACTGCTAAAATCTGTGCGTTCATGAATATATCCAAAATATTCCTTCCACAACCTCTTTTTATAATCTGATATTCTTTCTATAAAAAAATTCATTAAAACTACAACTCAAAAAATTAATATTTGAAATTCATGAATGGCTGCCGTTAAAACAGGTTACATCCTGAAAATGCATTCTGCTATTTAATCAGTTTTTTAATTTTTCCAAAATAATTTTAATTTAATTAAATTTTTTTAAAATGTAAAGTGATGAGGTAAAACTTTTTGTAATTTAAAAAATTTCATTCTGTACATTTCTGATTTTCTACACAAATACGAAAAAAAAATTAAAAAAAATAAAATGACAATAGAGCGTAAACGTAGTAAACACATCTAGAAATCTGAAGACGGGCGCTTAAAAGGTGTATTCGCCCGGAACAGCATGCTCTGCCTCCTCTCGTCTGTTATCACCCAATCACAAGACATTCATTCCGGTTCCGAGCGAGTGCGCCCACGGAAGAACTGCGCCTGGGGCGTGACGGGGGCGGGGGCGGGGGTGGGGGCGGTGGGCGACGGCGTGGGCGGGGGTCACCCCGCGCGCCGGGCGATCGAGCGGGCGAGACCGGAAGAGGGGCCAACAATAAGGCGAGCTATCGCCGCGGCTATCGACCGGAAGGAGCAACAATGCGTCAGATATATAAAACAGCGGCGCGGGGCGGCGGTGGGCCGATGCGATGGCGACGCTGATACAACCCACCAACTGGCACCCGGGGGAGACCGTTGGTCGCCGCGCCCGCCTCACCGGGGTGCAGCAACGCGCCAGCAGGGGCGCTGCGGTTTCACCAACAAAATGTAGCATGGGTGTTGGCAGGCGTGGTTTGCTGGATTCGTTTTAATTGATTGATTGGTTTTTTTCGTGTTTCGGGGCGCGTCAACTGATTTGGTGATTAGTCCCGTGAGTGTAGTATATGTTTTTTTCTCGGGAGGTGGCGGTGATGTTCCCCCGCTGGATGGCGAGATCCAGCGCCGACATACCGTCAGCTAGTAGGGTTTCCCCCTAACCAGGACTCTCCCACCAGCGGGGCACCGCCCCAGCTGGGACAAGCTCTGTGCTCCCGACCGGTCTTCCGGAATATGTGGTAGTGTAGTGCATGTTAGTATAAGTGTGTGTATAAGGGGATAGGATAGGACAAGGAAGAGGAAGGAAAGATTGCGCGCGGTCCGTCGCCCGTTTGGTAGGGTCCTGCTCTGGTATTCGCCAGGTGTTGATCGGAGAAACCACGGAAAACTACCGATCAGAGCAGCCGACCGTTCAAGTCATTTGTTCTATGTTAAGACATCATAACCATAAGTTCCCACTCTTGAGCCTGCGAAAATTTTGTACGCCGTCATGGACTTCGCAGGGATCTATTTCATTTTCGACAGAAAAAGCTATTCCTTTTTTTAAATACTGCTTACGGTTTCTACTGTTATTCACGTAAAAAAGAAACAACAAATATAATTTCCGTAAATCATTTTTTGCTTTACATTAATGGAAAGAAACACTCACACGAAGAAAAAAGAGACATGTGATTACGATTCATCTTGTGCAAATGACGATGCTGCAAAATGTGTGCACAGTAAATAGTGATGTAGCATTAAGTTGTTAACAGTGTTAATGAGGAAACTAAAAATATGCATATATTGGGTAAATGTTTGATTTTGGGCAGTCCAAAGACAAACATAGAATTACATGTATTACTAAATAAAGTAAAACTGATGTCACCTGGGTGTTCAAGTGGCATATGTCTGTAACGGAACTATTGTGCAGAATTGTTCTACATTTCCAAGGTCTCTAACCTATTTTTAATTTAAACGTCACGACAAAACTGTAACTCGGAAAGAGAAATCGATGTCAACGCAAGAGTTTACAGCAGTAAAGTATAAATAAAACCCTATACACTCAGGAACACAAACACATATATACATCAAGCAACGTACAATGTTACACTAAGAATATGTACAACTACGTTAGTACTTCAGACAAGATAAATCCTAATAAGACAAACGACTTTACGACTTGAGTTACTGCGATGGGGCGCCTCTGATAAAGCAGGTTTTAAGACACGTTTGATGTTCCTCAGGAAATTAGAAGCGAGGTGAAGAACGGACAATAAAGAGCAAGGAACAAAGTAAAATAGCGGATAGAGCCGAGCCAGCTAGAAGAAGCTTTGTATTCAGATATCCCATGACACACTCATGCAACGTGTCCAAAAACCTTAACGTCTGAAATCCCATTAAATCAAGATTTCAACAGCTTCACCACAAAGCAGTCACGCCTAAGCAACGATAATTTCCCGGTCCGAGGGAACTCTGACATATCTGCTTTCCCACTGCCATCATTGTATCCGCGGCGATGCGCCGCGTGGCCGACTGAGGGTGCCAAAAAACCCCAAAGCACCTCCACGGCATCATTTGGATGTTCGCCGGAAGAATGGCTGTCTCTACGGCCGCCGATAATTTAGAAGTTTCTTTCGCCAGGTCGGGAGTCTCGCAAAGGGGACCAAACCGCTATAACGACATCCTGGTTATAATGTCAACGACCACGACGCTTAGCAACGACATAAGCTCACAGTGGTCGACAGTGTGTGTTTTCACATTGGTAGGACGTCTGAATGATTCGTTTAATCTAAGACATATTCATTCTTTCGATACATTTCAATGTTTCTTTGATCGGGAATAGTAAAGAGTGTTCGAAGACAACGCAATTTTTGTTTTCTAATATTTTTCCAAAAATATTTTTTTAATGCAGATATTTAGTCTATTATTACATTTGAAAGGAATACAATGTATTAATACTACATCATTGTGATTATCTAATATTGGTTGTGTCGAGTTCCGCTCGAAAGATATCTTTTTGCTAGAATTCTCACGACAAAACTTATTACTAATTTTTACTCTTCTTACAACAAAATCTAAAAATATTATTTTCCTTTCCATAGTTGAGACACAATTAATTTATGGGGAGTGAGATGGAAATTGTAATCTTGGTTAATATATTATTCTACATCATGAAACATTGGTATTCATTTATTTTCTAGCGTACAATTTCGAACAGACATCGTACTCATGCACTATCCTAAAGATGCATTACAGTGCAATTTTGATGTGTATATATACGTCCGCGAATGTAGAGTAGGGGAAGACAATCATTAATAAAATAAAAAAATAGCAACACCGGAAAATGAACAGATTTGCAAAGTAGATATCAGTACCATTTACAAACTCAACAATTATAAAAATTCACCCACGTCATAATAAAGAAGTTCATTGTATTTCTGTGTACGCTATTCTAAACTGCCCTACGTTTCATCGTATCATGGAAATGGCAAATAGTGAGAGTTTCATAATAGACACTGTTGAAAACAAGTAACTAAAAGATCCTATGAAAAACACGTAAATAGAAAAAGGCCGGAACAGAAAGACGAGGAAAGAACACACAATATGATATCAAAAGCCAGGGTGTCTGAGAGAATCACCTGGCGACAGGGAACGCCAAATGAATGACTTCGTTATGTGCCACCAAAGAACAAACAACGACAGGGCATCTAAGATAGTCTAGAAGAGCGACTACCGCCACTGTGCGCGTTGCGATCTCACGAGGCGGCGAATGAATAATGCCGCTGAGGTCTTCACTTTATCTCCACCCTGGTGGCCACCAAACGTTACACTACATCGATACCTCAATGTACCAACGTTCCAGAAGTGATTCAAGAAATACGTTAAAAATATCACCATCGCCGGGAAATACATACCAATCATCTAGAACTAAACTTACTTGATAATAACCAAGAATTTTGCCGTCTGCCGTTAGAATTTCCTCTCTTTATCTCCTTCACCGTTCTGATAATTAACATTTATCCAAATAGGTTCTCTCATTTTGTTTCAATATTGTTTATACATTCTTAAACCCCATAATTCTCAATATAATATTATTATTATATTCTTGTAATAATGTTCCAATGATCTTCATGTTATAGATTTCTGAAGAATGCAAAAATTAATTTTCGTACTTGAATTTCATTTTATGTGAAGTGTTAATAATTCTCTATTATATTTACTGATTATTTCACCTTTGAAATACATTTAAAATATTCATTGAAAAAAAATTAGATCTAGCGCCGACCTATCGTCGGCTAACGGGATATTCCTCAACCAAGTATCTCCCACTCGCGGGGCATCGCTGCAGCCGTGACAAGCTCTAAGTTCCCGACCGGTCTCCCGGCGTGTGTAAAGGGAAGTGTATGTAAAGGGAAGGATAAGGTAAGAAATAGGAGGGAAAGATCGCGTGAGTCCGTTTGCTAAGCTACTGCTCCGCCATCCGTCTGGCACTGATCGGAGAAACCACGGAAAACTACCGATCAGCGCAGCCGGGAATTCTCCTTCGGACAGGACCTATCTATTTAGCCAGTGTCGAAAACCTCGCCACCGCCGGGAGTCGAACGTAGGAACACCCAGTCACAGGCACTACAATATTATCAGCCCTGAGACACCTAAATCGGTCTCCACAAGCAGTGAAACTCGAAGAGAGAATGTTTGAAATTGAGAGTAACCATCGCCGCCGTTGTGCGCGCAGTGTCGCGACGCGTCGTGTCGCTTCTCGTCGCGTCGCTTCGCGTCGCGTCGCGTCGCGTCGCGTCGTGATCACAGGAGGCCGCGAATAAATCATGCGGCTTAGGCCTCGTGGCGCGGCGCTAGGCAGCAAACACCTCCCCGCAGGCCTTGTCGGGGCTAATGTGACCAGCCGATCCACACAGCGCCTATTTGTATAAATAACGAAACAAACGAGTTCCGAGGTCTTCTCGCGCCTGCGCTAACGACGGCGATGCGTCTTTACGGCGCGTCTCTGAGATATGGGGCTGATCGTTATAACTCACGCATCCGAACGGGAAGCCCTCTTGCATTGTAGCGGTGAAACAAATTGCGGGGACGGGACTTGAGCAGGCGTAAAGAAATGTAAATCCTAAGCTGAGGTGTTCGGGCGAGACTGAGGGCTGTGTGTCCGAAAAGTGAGTTGGCCACCTGGCTACGTAGGAACGAGGATCTCCCCAAATAACTCTTTGCGAATGGGAGGATGCGATGAGCATATTTTAGGGATTTATAAGGTTGGAAGTGCAGTTATGCAGTGACTGTTCTGGCACTATGCGTTGAAATTAATTGTGTTGTGGCATATACTGAAATGATGTCTGCTGAATAATTATCTTCACAACACTAGTATTGAAATAAAAATACAAGGAATACCTGTTATTATTTATAACTTTATACAGGAATGTGAGAAATTGGAAAATTTTTGCTTTTGAAAGGCTTTGCAGAAAGGCAAGTGTATGTGGTTGATTTGGATAATATATCACAAGAAATTATTGTTTCCGTACATTTCTTTCTTTTATATTTTGTATTTAAAGACACGAAATATTATTCAAATTTCTTATTTTCCTTATAAGTCTAAGTTCGCAGACCTTGCTATTAACAAAATTATGATGGCTCAAAGGTTCCTTAATGTAGAATCTTGAAGACACTTCGGGTAGCTTCGTAGTTTGGGCTTTATCAACGATAAAGGGATCAAGATGGATAGAATAAAATAAGCGAGTATGAGAAACACACGCAATATATCATGGATTATAAAGTAAAATATTCCTACTTACGAATTCTTTAGGATACAGGTTCGACTACTTAATGTTTATTGAGAATGAAATATTACGACTACAATTCAGAGAATATATTCAAACAAACTTCCTGGTGTCAAAGCTATATTGATTGCCTCTTGTATTCCAGGCGGAAAATGAATGTATCATGAAGTTACAAAATTTGCACTGAATCAGTCGGCATTACAATAAAATGTTCATTCCTAAACGGACTAACTAACTATGTCAAACTGTATTTCAATATTGTGCATATACCTTGCAAGTGGTAATTTTTGTTGTATTTTTTTTGTGAACGTGTATTGTTTACAATTTATATCGATTCTCATCAATGAATAGAAATCTCCAAATCTGAGAGTTTTGATTTTGATTCGATTTTTTCTTTCAAATTATTTCATTAAAGTTTCAGGAAAGTGTATTTTCTTTCATCCAAATAGTTATTCCAAAACTTACAGAACTTTAAATGGATTTTTTCTAATCAGTGAAGTAACTACCACGACATTTATTATTTTCTCCATCCCTTAAAGTAAATAAATAAACAGCTTACAATATATTTAAAAGAAAATAATCATGAAGAAAGTAGGTACTAGATGTATTTCTTCATCTCTAAAAGGTGAGAATCCATTGCAAGCATCTGCACCTTGTAAAACTGATGAGATGATAGACGATTAGATGTTAACATTACAGCTAATTGACAATTCTCTTTGTAAATAGAAAATTGAAGTAAGTGCAAGATGAATTGGAATATTACATTAGAGTAGTTGACAAGTCCGTGTAATTCAAAGCAAAAGCAGTGTAGTGTAGTGCAGTGCAGTGCAGTTAAGTTAAGTATAGTGAACGCGATCAATGAATTAAAAAAAACTTAGCCAAACTTTTGTAGCTTGTATTAAATTTTAGAACCAGCGACATATAATTATTGGATATCATGACAGTTGAAATATTTGTTATAATACTTAATATTAGTGATAGTATGATTATTGCACGTTCGGCTTGTTCGGCATGTTCCTTTATTATTAGTGTTATTATTATTAATATTATTATTATTGTAATTATTGCTATTTAACTGCCACCGGGTCATACCGAATTGCAGTTCAAATAAATTTAATGTAATGTAATGTAATGTAAACTAGTGTTTGTGTTCAATGAGAATAATTGTGAACTTCAATTTATTTCTCATTGGGTCTTTTGCATTGTAAAAGTATATTAACTTTACACGTCCAGGTGCCAGTTTTAAAAGCACCTCTTGAAACGTTCCGAGTTACGAAACTGTACCAGTTAAAACCCAAACGTGAACCACCCTAATATTTCCAAACCACCGCGGGCCCTGGCATTCCCGCGTGGTTCCACAAATACAGAACAAATTCGCGGAGCCTCTTCTAAAGAAGCCATCAAAAAAGGCGGCGCCGACATCAAACAGTAGAGCTGCGTGCCGCGGCGGCGACCGAGATTTCGCAAACGCGACCGCGCCACCGCGGCAGCTTCCCGGAAGGCGATTGATCGCATGCGGATCGGTCGTTAGTGCGCGTTCGCTAGCGCCGGCGCCGCAAAAACGATAATAGCGATCAGCCGTCGCCGGCTCTGAGTCATCCTGCCTTCTGCAAATCTGCGCTGCGCAGCGACGGACGGCGTCCTCGGCCTACAACTCGCCGGTGGTGGCGCTCGAGTGAGCCAGGGCGATTGAATTGAATCGTTTGGGATGGATCGTTCGATTGATTGATGACTAGTGATTTCGGGCGCGTTGACGGCTAAGGTCGTTATTCTCGTAAGTGTAGTGCGTGTTTTTTGCTCTGGAGGTGACGGTGTTCTTCGCTCCGCTGGATGGCGAGATTTACCGTTGGCTAGCGGAGTTTTCCTTAAACAGGTATCATCCATTAGCGGGACACCATCCCTGCCGGGACAAACTCTAAGCTCCCGACTGACCTCCCGGCAAGTGTGGTAGAGTAGTGCACGTAAATGTGTGTGTGTAAGGGGTACGATAGGACAAGGAATGGGAAGGAAAGATCGCGCGTGGTCCGTGCCTGTTTGGAAGAGTACTGCAGTGTCATTCGCTTGGTATTAATTGGAGAAAGCATGATAAACTACCGATCAGAGAAGTGAGCCGCTAGATTTCTCCTCCAGATAGCAACAGAACTCGACCTGGTTTTCTGGCTAGTATCGAAAATCCTGTCCCCGTCGGTACTCGAACACCCCGTCAGAGGCACCGCAGTGACGTCAGTTGATACACTCAGCCACCTCTCCCGGTGGGAGTAATTGAATAGGACTGGATGCGAGATTTCAATTGATTGATTGATTGATTAATATTTCTAGGCACGTAAATTGGTATGGTCAATAGTCCCAAAGTAACCTCTGGACGTGAGCGCTGTCTTTTTCGTGTTTTGGGACAGGCAGCCTCACATTATGCCAATTGAACAGCCGAAAATGTTAGTTAATGTCAAGTGTCGGGAGTGCTTAGAATACGGAAGAAGCTGGAAAATATTCTAATGAAAACAGAAACATCCCTTTTCTCCTACAAAATAAAATGTTGCAATTGATTTCATTCTGTTCCGGGCAAAAAACATGCTGTTTCGCTTTGTCTTACAGACTTGGTCATAACCCAACTCAAAGTCTTCATTACTGAAGGCGAAGCAGAGACTCGTCCAGCAAGTCTCACGTATGGACTTACGTAATTATCGGTAATTTGTGATTTCCTGTCAGCAGGTGCCGCGGGAGGTGAACGGGTGAGGAGGGAGGAAGGCGGCGAGGCCGCCGGCAGGAAGAGGAGCCAAAGGTCGATCGCACGAGACGCACAGTGCGGGAGGACTACATCAAGGGAACGGAAGGCGCTGTCAGGGCGAAATCTATGACGTATGGTCGCCGGGATGTGACATTCTAATTCTGCGACGTGTTCCGTCTCTTTTTGACGGCGTGAAGTAACGCGGCAGGCGCGTTTCGAAACCAGCGGTGGCGTAACCTCCCTTCCCGTGTAAATATCTTTTCAGAGTATCTTCTCAGTGATGGCGTTACGTCATTAATACAAATGTTCCTCGGTGTGAATACTTCTCTTTGTCAGATCTGCGCGACCTACGTAAGGTGATAACGTTAACTTGAATTTTCATTGATTGATTGATTTTTTCGTGTTTCCGGGCACGTCAACTGTTTTTTGGTCATTAGTCCCATTAGTGTAGTGCATGTTTTTCTCGAGAGATGGCGGTAATCTTCCCCCGCTGGATGGCGAGATCCGGCGCCGACCTACCGTCGGCTAGTGGGGTTTCCCCCTAACCAGGACTCTCCCACCAGCGGGGCACCGTCCCAGCCAGGACAATCTCTAAGCTCCCGACCAGTCTCCCGGGATATGTGGTAGTATAGTGCATGTTAGTGTGTGTGTGTGTGTAAGGGGAGATTGTAGGATAAGGAATGGGAAGGACAGATCGCGCGCGGTCCGTGGCCCGTTTGATAGGGTACTGCTCCCGTATTCACCTGGTGTTGATCGGAGAAACCACGGAAAACTACCGATCAGAGCAGCCGGCCGCTAGAATTCTCCTCCAGTCAGCGACTGAATTCGACGTTGCTGAAAAGCTAGTGTCGAACATCCTGCCGCCATGGGGAGTGGGAACATAAGACCTCCCGGTCAGAGGCGCTGCAGTGACATCAGATGATCCATTGAGCTACCGTTCCCGGCGTTAACTTGAATAATTTGAGGAAATGCTGAGTAGAATATGTATTGTACTGCATGGAAAAATTAAGTGTGGAGATTCTCTGTTACACAATTTAAAGAGAAAATGACCAATTATATAAATACGTTTATAAAGAGGTCGAGTTTTTAATACGAGATGTAAACATACCTGACATATGTATACATGTGTTTGCTATCCATTAATAGAAAAAAATCGCAGTTTTCCGGCACACGATTACATAACTTTCTCTTCTTGCGAAGAACTTGTAAGAATAGGAAGTACAATGTAAATCCCAACGAAATGAGTTTCCAAATGCAAATTCTAATTAAATGTTTGCAAACTTACATGTCGTAATTTTGTACAACGTATTTTTCAGCTGCTGAAAGTCGTAGAAACTAATACAAGTATTTTGGAGTATTGAATGACAAATTTTAATTTAAGCAATAAACCAGTGGTGCTACAATAAAATTGTATAATTATCTTGAAAATCATACCCTAAAATATAGGTATGAAAATGTTCCTCTCCAACCAATTAAGAACACAACTTACTGGCTTGCAAATGGGCATCAATATTAATTATTATTGATGAGCAGATGAAAAACTGATAAATGCATGGATGAATGCATACGCTAACACAAGCAGGTATACAGACAAACAGATATGAAAAGAAAGATATAGACAGCCTGGCAGAACGGCTGATATGCCTTGAAAATCAATGTTTCGATTACACTTTCCATCGAAATATGCATTTATCATTCGCAGTCGAATTTCAGGAGCATTGCAATTCTACTTCTGCACTACGCAAAGCGTTTGTGTACTTTTTCTATCGATGATAAAGAACCGCGTTGTGGCTGGCACTCCCATCGTCTACGAGTCTTCCAGACTCCGATCTCGTCAGGTCCGCGCAGCCGGACGAGCGGCTGAGCTTACGCACGAACGCAGGAAGGGCTTCCGCGAAGGGCCGAGGGCGACCGCTGGCTTCCGCCGGGCTGCAGGGCGGGGCGCGGCATCGCGCATCCGATCTTAACATCAGCGCAAAAATAACCGAACGCCCGCTCCGCCGCCAGCCCTATAAATAACGCCGGGAATGAATTAACCCGGAAGGTATTTCCCCATTGCCATTCCTGCCGGCTCCCACCGTGTCCGCTGCGCCCCGCCCCGCCCCTTTCCGCCGCCGCACTTCTGGAGAGCGGAAAGCTCAGTCGGGAAGACAAAATACTAAACATTCCTATAGCAAACATTCACTTTACACTATTAAAGTTCCATTTCACATTGTTTTTGGGCGGCGAGGGCGGGCGGAGGTGGCGGCGAGGATAAAGGGCTCGGTGAGGGGGTTGCGACGAAGCAGCAGGGCGCAGGAGGGGCAGGGGACTGGAAATCGCGAGGGTAGTGGAGGGACCCGGGGGACAGCGAGGAGGCGGGGGGGAGGGGGAGGAGGGGGAGGACCGGGGGGTGGGAGAAGGACGTGGATGGCGGGGAAGGCGACGGGGAGGGACGGGAGGGCGGCGTGGCGGGGAGTGCTAGGAAGAGGGGGAAACGACGGCGACGGGAGGGCGAGCGTGGCGGGGAGGCTAGGAAGAGGGGGAAACGACGGTGACAAGGAGGGCGTGGGAAGACAGAACCGGACGATGGCGGGGCGACTGGAACTACGGTGGTGGCGAAGAGGACACAAGCGATGGGCTTTGTGAGGGCGATGGGCGCGCGGGCGTGGGTGGCGGTCGCAGAGGAAGGACTGCGCGGGCGGCCAGAGGGCGACCCGGGAGAGAGCACTGAAGTAAATTGTGCGACAGTGTTGCCAACTCCGCAGAACCCAATTTCGAGGGCGCGTCGTGATAGCGGTGGGCGCGGGGACCGAATTGCTTGGGCGCGCGCCGTTACTCCCACAAATATTTCGCACGCGCTCCGCCCCGCCCCCTTGCCACGAGTGCGAAAACGCTGCCTCAAACCCTCTCCCAAAAAACAAAATTATTTTTCTAAGAGCGAAAATATTTTTAATGCAGATTCCAAACTATAATTCCTCGCGATAATTCTAATTGTTTACAGAATCTGCGAAAGAGCGCACCTGCGCGATTTAGGATTTTCGCTGCGACTGTTTACGTTTATGTCGGCGCTGCGGACTCGCTGCAGTAATGTCGCTGGCTGGGTCTCGCGGCAGGGCAGGTGTATGCCCGCGACCTCGCATATGGCGGGGCGGGGCGGGCAAACATAGCGCCGAGACGGCGATAGGCAGGTCTGCTCACTAGTGCTTGCTGGCTGGCGCGCCCGCCAAGTGACGTGACGGAGCAAGGCAAGCGACGACATTGAATGGAGGGAAGGAAAGTGGAAGCAACTAGCGCCCGGGAGAGTACGTGTAGGCAAATATCAAATAAAGTGTATGTACCTACCCGCGCAATACAATATTAAACAGACGACGATTCCCTTAAGGGCACCCCGACCACAGTCTACGAGAAAGCAATGTAACAAAAGGGCCGCCCCAATTAGTAATGCAAGAATTATATATAACACACAATGGCCAACACCCAGCAGCGGTAATATAGCAATCCAGTTTCGGCCAGTGATGAATTTATAATCACATCTGGCACATTACGCAATGCGGGCACGAGACGGGGCGGGGCGGAGGCCAGTGGGACGGGGTGGTCCCTTGGAATAAAATGGACCGGAGCTCCAACCGCGGGCGCCGCGACTGCGCGGTTGACCGCCAGGGGCGCTGTGTGCGCCGCGGAAGAAAAGGCGATCGACGTCTCATTGTTTCTGCGGGAACAAAAGAAATTTTGTTGTTATTGTTTGAGAATCGTGAAATCTAGCGCGAGCCCAAAATGATACGCGAAGCTAAAACGTTGGGTTGAATTCGGAGGCGCTTTCCATTGTTTACTTCGTTTTTTGTCTTTTTCTTTTTTTTTCGATTTCGAAGAAACTTCTCGTTTCTAGAGATACAATTATTGCGGTGCACACGGTGATGACAAATCTTCGCAGGAACAATAGGCATTTGAGACGGGGAAGCTCAGAGAAACACCCAAGGGCCTAATAATGCCATACTCAAATGGCTTATTCATATGGTCCCCTCTGTTCTTGCTTTTGAATCCATTGGAAAATTAAATCTAACTTTTGAAATTTAATAAATTCTCCGAATTAGAAACAAGTTAATTTTGTTTAATATTTATGTATTAAAGATTTGAAAAACAATATTCTGATTAAAATAGTTCATTTTTACAATGCTCGACAATATTCCCCTGAAAGTTTCAATTTGTTCAACGAGCAAAGCATATATGTTTGTTCAACTGATTAACCTTCTAACTTGAAAACTGAGTGAATAGGTATTAATTGGAACAAACAATTTTGTTAAACATCCGTATTAATCATTATTTATTAGAATGATATTCAATAAATTCAAAGAATCAACTTGGTACGTTGGATAAAACTCCAAAGAATCAAGTTTATATTCGAGAAATATATGACACCAATTTCATTGTCCATTTTCAGCATTTAGTTAAAGAAATACTATTTTTCAGTGCACCTAACATTGCTAGTAGGAAACATCAATTAATTCAGAAAGAAATATAAGTAAAAAAATTAGAATAATAATGTTAAAAGGTATTATTAATATTAAATGAAATACAGCAGAGGGATAGAGGCCCTGCAAATAATACACTGAAATTAGTAATACACTGAAATTATTGAAATTAATTACCCGATGCGAAAATTTGCAAAAATAAGATAGTAATTTGTAAAGAACAGTACAAGTTGACACAACATATAACTTATTCAATAAGCATTGCACGGAAATACTCATTCATTAGCAAAGTATTTGAAACCGTGGACACGTCATAAATTATCACAGAGAAACTATATTTCTAATTTTACGAAAATATTACAATCAATAGACTGTTTTAGATTATTAAGTATTATAGAAGGACCTAGAAGAAAAGTGTTTCCAATACAATTCAAGAAATTTACCAAGTCAAAAATGTGCCCCCCCCTTTGTCTACAAGTGACATCAGGTAGAGTTTATAAAACCGCGTACTTCAAATTCACTTTAATAACAAAACTGCACATTCATAACTGTTGGAAAACAAAGAGAAGGGCAAATAGAGTAAATTTTAAATCAGTATACTGAAATAGTTTATATAATACACATTAATCAATATACAGAACAAGTAGGAATCTATAGTTAAACCAAATCTCAAAATGTCGGCGATGCACAAGAAAAGTGACAACCTGAAATACTGCCATTGCTAAGAAGAATGGTATTAACGTGAACAGCGCCGTTTATTTCACAGCTAATAATAAAGTGAATTTTTCTATTATCTTTTTTTGTGTACTATTTACATTTCATTTTAGTAGCAAAAATATACTATTGTTTAGCACAGACCTATTTTTCCGGTTAGCAAAAACATAAACAAATTGAGATATGTCATTTTTCTTGCACACCAACAATAAAAAAACGAATTGTCCTTTTTTTGTTCATCGACAAACAAACGTGTAATTTAAGTTTCCAATCGAAGTGTTTAGATTCTTTCCAAAGCCCCACCGGTGGGGTTTTGGAAAGAATCTAAACACTGAGCGGTAGCTCAGTGCTCAACACTGAGCGGTAGCTCATCAAGTGATGTCACTGCAGCGCCTTTGAGCGGGAAGTCCTAGGTTCGAATCCGGACGGCGGCAGTATTTTCGACACTAGCTTTTCAGCTAGTTCGAATTCAGTCACTGTCTGGAGGTGAATTCTAGCGGCCGGCTGCTCTGATCGGTAGTTTTCCGTGGTTTCTCGGATCAACAACAGGCGAATGCCGGAGCAGTACCCTACCAAACGGGCCACGAAACGCGCGCAATCTTTCCTTCCTCTTCCTTGTCCTATCCTCTCCACCTTACACACACACACACACACACACTTACACTAACATGCACTCACTACCACATATTCCGGGAGACCGTTCTGGAGCATAGAGCTTGTCCTGGCTGCGGCAGTGCTGTGATCACCGCCTCTCACGAGAAAAAAACTTGCACTACACGTACGGGACTAATGACCAAAGCCGTTGACGCGCCCGGAAACACGAAAAAGTCAATCAAATCAAAAAATTGTACACCAACACTAAAAAACGTGTTGTGTGTTTTTGTTCATGGGCAAATAAACGTGTAATTTAATTTTTCAGTCGAAGTATTTTAGATTCTTTCCAAAGCCCCCTCCATAGACGCTCACGCGGACCCAGAGTGCTCATTGGCCAGCTGCACTATGCCGTCCGCATCTCCTCGCGCAATGGATTGCCCTAACGCGGCGCCGCCGCAGCACCCAGCGCCCGCAAACGGCTTCGCTGGCTGGCGCAGGGGGCGTTGGAGCGGCGAAAACGGTCCAGGGGGCCGGGGCGAGAGCGCGGCGGCGGCGGCCGTTCAGCAGGCGCCCAACCAATAGCCCGCCCCCGCCCACGCCCCGCCGCCCGCCGCTCAATTGCTTCGGCCGCCTCGCCGCGGTCGCCAGGAAGGCGGCATTCTTGCGCAAATGAAGTCGCGAGCGCGCGCGCCGCCTCGTGAGGCACGATGCAAGGAGAGGGAGTGGATACAGTAGCTGCGGGTGAGGGACTGAAGGGTTAACAGAGAGAAGGAGGGAGGGAGGGGGAAAGCGGTTTGTGGCGGTTGCAGCAACGGTAGAAGAGGTCGAAGTGATGATGGGGTCAGTAATGGTGAAAACAGTAATTGTAGAAATAAGGAGGGGATAAAGGGAGTTGCAGTAGTATTCAAAATAATGGTGATGGGAGTGGTGCAGAACGTTTCGGTAGTTGAAATGATGATGGAGAATTCATGAGTTTGGGATTGTTGATGGTGATTCGTTTTGGTTGATTGTGAGGTCGTTGACCGATTGTGATGGTGTTATTAATGTGATGATCACAATATGATGTGACTGTCGGTCGGTGGCAAATGCAGGTGAAAATGCTGTTGAAAAATGTTATGGAGCAATGGCATTATATTTAGATGGGAGATATGAAGAATAACAGTAAATCTAATGAATGCAGTTAAACACAGTAGGCAAGTTGGGTTGTCGAGAAAGAATCTGTAAGAAAACAACATCTGTGAAAAATGAGGATATGTAAATTGCAACAAGCAATGGAACTCCAGCGAACAGACTAGAATCAGGATTAACATCGAAAGAAAAGGTCAACTCTAAAGCGGTAGAGAAAGTGAGCAAAATAATAACAGTTATCAAAACCTGCAGGCACAGGCGCAGTCTAAGTCACACTAAGTAAACTCTTGAATAAGTGGAGCGTTTGTACGTCCAAAATCATCAAATAGAACAGTTAAAACTACTTTTTGTTGAGAGACAGAAAACGCTAGGAGGCAGGAGGGAGAACGAGAGAAATGTCGTAAACGGTCAGGTCATATTAAAATGGAGGAGAGACTACAAGAACAGAGGAAAAGAAGATAGCGAAAAAATGAGGACGAGGCAAATTAAGATAAACTGAGAAGCGTGAACCACGTGAAGGCGATGAAGACGGCAAGAACGATGATAAAGGGGGATGAGCTACAAGATACTTAAGGACATGGTGGAGAAAATAAAGAAAATATCAACATGGGGCGTTAGAGAAAGATATAGCCAAACTGGTGAGTAGGAATGAGAGGAAAAGGGTATAGAAAATGACGGAGAGGGGGAGAGGGAGGAGAGGGGAGAGAGTGGGAGAGGAGGGAGAGAGAGTGAGGGAGATTGAGGGAGGGAGAGAGAGAAAGAGGGGGAGAGAGAGAGAGAGAGAGAGAGAGAGAGAGAGAGAGAGAGAGAGAAACACGGTACAGAGAATTGCCGCACAAAACGAACACAAAGATAGTGCTAACGGCAGGCCGGCCACGGCGAAACAGGTGGCGAACGAGCCAGGGCGCGAAAACGGCCAGCAGTGACCGACCGAGGAGGACGGCGAGGCAGGCCGAAGCGTCGAGAGCGACGGCGACAGCGTCGCGGCGGCAGTGACGGAGAGGGCGGTCGAACGACGGCGCTGGCCATTCCGGCAAGACCTCGCCCAGCGGGCGGGCGGCAAGGGGGGGGGCGGGGGCCAACAAACCCGCGCGGTGCCGGCCGAGGGCGAGGGCGCGGGCGCGGGCGCGCGGCGCAAGGGACATGCGGGGAATTTCTATTGCCGCGACCGGCCTATATAAATACCAGGAGTGAATATAACAGAAAGGAACTGCGCGAGGTTTGGTGGGGAGAGAGAGAGCGCGCGGGCGGGCGGGCGGGCGGGCGGCGGCCCGTGCAGGGCGGTGGGGAGGACTTGAATTTAATGGGTATCCTTCCATATAGCGAGACACGGCTCGCATTCCGCGCCCCGCCGCTTCCGTCCCCCGGCCCCGCCCCCGCGCCCCGGGCATTGTCGCGGAGGGCGTGGCCGACGCGTCGCGAGACGAGAGGTTGGCGAAATTTCTTACCAACATTCCGAACGCGCGCTCGCCGCGAAGACCGAGGACGGGTGGGTGTGGGTGTGAGGAAGGCGAGGACGGCGGGATAGGTGGGATGGGGAGGACGACTGGGGAGTGGGGTGGTGGTGGGGGGGGGGGGGCGGCGGGGTAAGGCAGGTTGTAAAGTCGGTTGGGGGGCCGGAAAAGGGGGGGGGGGGGGGGTAGAAAGGTGGGATAATAGGATGATGACCAGGGAAGGGAGAAACGGCGGGATGGTGGTCGTGATGGTGAACGTAAGAAGCAGGGATGAAGTGGGTGAGGGGAGAGAGGAGACGGTGAAGATGTTGCGAATAATTGGGATGGGTGTGTGTGAGAAAGGCGACAACGGCAGGATAAGGAAGGTGGGCTGGACGGCCGGGGACGGCGAAAAAGGGCTGGAGATGGTGGTGAAAGAGCGAGGACGGCAGGGAGGGTGAGAGAGGTAGAGGCATAGAGTAAAATAACTTTAGTCACACCTTTTAGTCTATGGTAGAGGCGATGGGGTAAAGAGGGGCGGTGAAAACGACGGGTACAATTGGCAGGGATGGAGGAAGGGCAGGGCCAGTGGGAGGGGAGGTCGGGGGCGGGTGGGCGGGGCGCGGGAGCGAATAGGGCGATGGGAGGGCGAGGCGATGGAGGGGTGGCGGGAGGAGCACACTGCGGAGAAAGTGGTGCTGCAAATGAGTTCACAGAAAATGAAGGATGGGTGAGAGGACGCAAATAAAGTGCAGGGGCGAAGATAACTGCGGTGGAGAGAATATTCTGTTAAATTGAGCTACAAGTACAATAATTTGATAAGTCAGTTCAAATAGAAAAACCAACAAAAAATGAATTGAAATTATAACGAAGAAAAAATAAGCAGAAAAGTATTTGTTGGTTGTAGAGGATGTGTGTATGCCAATTGTCAGTTTTAAATATAGTTTTGTTTGACATTAAGTTTCCAAAATTCACTGAATTGCAATTGTTTGTAAATTTGGGTGAAAAAGAATCGATAATTTTATTATGTGTGAAAGAGACATCTGAAATGATGAGGTATGAAAAACGTAATGTTAAATTAAATATGCCCTACATTATTTCCAATATCAAGTTTTGAACGGTGACATACCTAGGATACGTTCCAAACGAAAGAATGAATAGGTAACAGAAACTGAGTGTGAGAAGTTTGGCGGGGACAGCCCGTACTGAAATGTAATTAAATTGCGAGAAGACCGTCAGAATAGTAAGGTTAACAAGCTGTAGAAACTTGGCAATGGTGTAACTGCAATAACTAGTGAAAAAATGAAATTTTGTACATTGTCTAGTTTATATTCGCATAATGCCTTTGTTTTAATAATCTCTATTGATAATTTTTCAAGTTTCATTATTTTACGTAAGTGAAATTCTCTTAAAATGTCACAATCATTAAATTATCAGTACTACATCCGGCTACTAGAATGTGGTGGAGGTATGTTTTGATCATTATCAGAAGCCGAAGAAGTCACTTAATATAAATTAATTGTGCATAAAGGTATTTCGATCATTTTACGACCATCTCCAATGCAAACTTTTGGCAACTGGTGATCAGATAAAACTTAGAAGCTACCGGGGTCTAGCCCCTCCATGTTTGCTGTGAAATTTTCTGGTATTGGGTCCGAAAAATCTTTTGACCAGATCCAAAAGCAATTGGGGAAGTTAAAAGGTAAGGCGTGTCATTTACGGCTACACGTAAATGTATCAATAATCTCTACTTAACATTTTCCAAGTTTCATTATTTATATATTCTTTTTATTTTTAAATATTTACTTTTATATTCTGTTTGTTTGTTTATGTTTTACTGATTAATATATAAGTTAACATATGGATTTTGATGTGTCTCATCCTATTACTACCTAAATCGTTCATAAATATCAATAAATGCAAACAAGGCACGACTCTTTCAATACTCAATAACATTAATATTTACGAATAGTAGGAGGCATGATGTGGGTGGAGAAGCGTATCTTCTTACTGCCACACGCTCTTCATATGATGAGTCTTCGAGATATTCTCCAAAACATCACGACACCTTCGAAATATGTAAGAAAATAATCCTAATTAACGACGGTGCGCGGGCCGCTTTCTAAGGAGACCACGAGATGAATCTCGGCGGGCGATGACGTCACGTGGCAGTTTCCACATCCGCGCGGAGGCCTCCGGAGCGGCACGGGGCGCTGGGTGACTTCCTTTGTGGGCGTGCGCTGCAACCAGGGCGGGACGCACCGCCCTCCTCCAGTCCCGCAGAGCGCAAGGGATCTGCGGTGACACTTTTCCCATCCGCCGATTGCGCGCGCGGCAAAGAGGACGGTTCGGTTTCACCTCGCGACACAAGGATTCCCCAGGCGAGCGGTTGCTATCCTTCCACCAAAGTCGCCGTAAATTATGTGGCAGCTTCCCCTCTTGATAATTAGTCAGAAAAGAACACTAACGGATGTAATCGGAAGATCACGATATTGGAAGATAATGTTTAATATATGAATAACCAACAACAGAGATTTATATCGGGTTAGAGAAAAGACAAAGTATACAGACCGACATTGGGTATAATGGAACACCATTTACATTTGAGGCAATATACACGCCCGGTTTAGTTTAAAACTAAAAACTCAATAGTGTTGAGAACTTTAACTTATAGTGATAAGTTATTTGTATTCAAAAAGTAGTATACAAAACTTTTGATCACGTGCAAGTGATAAGAAATAGAAAGTTAAAAATTGATAAAATGAAAAAAAATTGTCGAAATACAGATAAATAGATTAAAATTTAGTAGATATGAAGGCGATAAATCAATAATGTTCATTTAATTTCCATAAATAACAAAAAGAACCACCATTACCTGATACACTGATAGTATAGTGGGTTCAGTGTAAAATGAATGCTAATAAAAAATGAATCAAAAGAATTGAAAACTTTTCTCCTGAAATTTTCTAGATATAAATAAATAAATGAAAAAATAAATAATTTATACAACACGCACTTATTTTAGCAGACTAATGACAATCTGAGGGGCACCCTGAGATCATTTAAGTAGTGTGTGATATTGTCATTAGTAGGCGGCGCTTTTCCAAGAAAAGAACATGATATTCCATATTTTCCGTCTATTCCACAAACCCGAAATTCAACACCAATTGTTCCTTCCCTTGATCTCATTTAGAGAGAAACATACGTGTTATTGCTAAGAGAAAGTAATGTGTTGCGATAATTTTGTATTTGTATGTGTACCTTCAAGTGCCCACGTTATTTAAAATAATTATTTGCTAACATAATTCAAATCCTAAGTAACGAAAATTATAAGGAAGTTTTATTATTATAATGAATTCTCTATGTCTCTTCGTACAAAGATACCATCGTGTAAGTACGAATGTAATACAGTTATGAATAAACCAACAGTTAATCAAACAATGCTAGCAATATGTATTGCTTCGTTTTCCACTGTGCTTGTAGCGGGCGGGCATATACTGAAATGTTTAACTTTGATAATTCTGTAGAAAAACGTTACTAAATCTTGAAGTATTGTAATGATTATCATAGAGAATTACAGTCGTAAATTACATCTTTATTTGTCATTAATTACACGAAGAAACTTTAGTGTTTATGAGTGACCGTGTTATTTTTAAAATACGAGTTGTTTTTACATATTGTTTCCGTCAAAACCTTCTCTCTCTTTAGAGATTTTTTTATTTAATTTAAATTCGAAAATGAAAGTATTACGCAACTTGCATTTTGTATTATAAAGACCTACATTCATTTTGCTAATGACTAATGAAAATGAATACGAATACAAGTTAGATAGAAATAGCATGATGACTGAAGGATGTTATCCAGCAGATATTATACTTTGTCAAGCAATAAAAATTATATTGATGATTTGATAAATTATGAAAATACTGAATTCTAATTCATCAAATAAAAATAATCTGTGCATTTAAGACAACAATTAATTCGAAAATTCCTTCAACACATTTCCACTCTTCAGTTTAATAGAGCAGATTCCAGATAAAAATAACATTAGAGAAAAGGAATGTGTAAATCATTTTTTTCTCTAGGAGCAACGGTCATGAGAAGGCATTAGTGAGATAGATTATCTAAGAGAAGCATCGCATCCTCTCTCAAGAATCTCGGTGTTAGTTGGATTCCAAACGTAGACGATAACTTTGCAAGAAGCTACGAAGAAATAATTACACTTCTTTGCATTCTAAGAAATTATTACCATTTTACACCCGAATCATACACCTTGGAGAGGAAAATTAACAGAAGAAAAACTGAGAAATCGAAAAATAATACAATAACTACGGAAATGCTGAGAGCTACAAGGCTGAAACCAAACTTAATTAAAATAAAACCTAATTCGGATTAATATTATGCGACGAGTTTTGCAACTAATAAACCTTTCCCAAGTAGCGAATTTTGTGAGTTAAAAAATATTATGAAAATTAATCCAAAGTTTGCATAATGCAAATAGAAAATAAATTATATTCAAATATTATATAACTCGTTGTAACGGAAATGATGTAATAGGATTTCCAGATGTCTAAAAGCAGTAGTTGGTCATATGTTCGGAAATAAAATGTTTTATTGCGAGAGGCTACGGGACTGTTTTCGAAATTTGCAAGGAATCCGAGACTCCTTTCGCCTCGCCCGCGCGCCAGCCTGCGTTTACAACGGCTACTCCACTCATGCGATTAAAACCAATAGTGTTTAACTATACAAACAAAATGCCCTACTCCGGGCGGTGTATCTAAAAAAATTATCGCTTTTTGTATCCGATTTTTTAACCGTTTCTATCTATTGGCCAATCATAAACTGTGACTCATCTATCTTAGTAAGCGGTAAACATCGATCGTTAGTTACATCGATGTCCACTGAGTCGCGTACGTACTATAACATAACCTCTTTGATTTAACATAGCTTCCAGTTATTTTCTATATTTGGCGCATTTTAAAACTCGGTTGGACATAACTTGATACGTGAAATGGTCCTATTTCATACCGCTTGTGCTTTGTAAATTCTCGTACGTACTATAACATAACTTCTTTGATTTAACATAGCTTCCAGCTATTTTTTATATTTGGCGCATTTTAGAACTCGGTTGGACATAACTTCACATGTGAAATAGTCCTATTTCATACCGCTTGTGCTTTGTAAATTCTCAGATAAATCCCCTCCTCGCTTCGCGAATCTGGGATTTATCGACAATTTCCAAAGCACTCGTGGTATCACCTACGATAAACTGATGCCACACGATTGACATCTCTCGTCAATGGTACTTTCATGCTAAAATATATTCAACTGTCTCTTGACACCGATTGCGTGGTAACACCGCCTTGAACGGCGGAGACGCGAAGACGTGGCGGTAGCCAGTGGTTATGGAGGGGATACAGCTGGTAATACAAATTTCAGCGCATGTGCAATAGATTTCTTTCTATGCGATGAAGGTAAAGTCACTGTCCTTCCAGAGGCCCAGCTCCTGTACCGAGGGTCTCAAAAACGCCTCAAGAGACTCAGATACAGGCACAGGGCTAATTGTCCTAAGAAACAATGGCGTGACTCTTTGCTCAAATACGATTCATTAAGAATCACAAGAAACAACCTGTGTGTACTTTTCCTCTTTCCCAGTGTTACCGAGATGACTTAAATTAATGCCTTACATCACTCGAATCCTGCGAGGATTCCCCTTTTCTCCGAGAAAAATAAAAGGTTTTTAATAAAACCTAATGTCAGCCTTCCTCCGATCTTAATCTACGAGTGTGTCGTGTGACGCAATGTCTTTGCTGACTTTCAGTTGAGTTAATGCAGTTCTTACTGCAATTCTGCATTCGTGCTGCGCAAGTAAATAGTGATTGCACATTCTGCATCAGTAATTTCACATCTATTACTGCTCACTCAATTTGTACATTGGTACCACTTTGGATTTATGTCAGACGACGATGTATAGTTAGATTGCAATCCCTCCAGTGATAGAAACTTGAGAAGTTAAAAAAAGATACACAGTTGTTCTGCCAAAGAAATACGAAAGTTTTACAAAAAGTTTAAAACTAATTTTAGAATCTTGAAGCTTGATAACCAAGTATTGGTGAGTACAATGTTTGTGAAAATATTTTTGTTAAAAGAATGGATATATTTTTTCGTTTTCAAAACAAATCGTTTTAGAGTTTGTATGTTTATGTACGAAACTATGGAGTTTGTATGTTGTGAACGTAAATACTAAGTAACTACGGGACAGTTTATATAACAGCGGAACGGTTCATGTACGTGTAACTTGTAAATATTCTCTAAATGTTTTGAAATCGATTGGCTTCCAAGACTTGCTTTTCACAGTTAAAATTTCCAATAATATGACTTCTCGCATTAAAAATATATTAAATGAGCATACCTAATGAAATACCTTCAAAGTCTGAAGAACCTTAATTTCTTTCAGATAACATTTAAATTATATTTAATTTCCTAAAACGAGTTACTCTAGGAGGCGTGTGAAAATTGAATGCGGCAGCTTGGCGTCATGAGCTCCAACTGCTCCCATCCACACGTCATTTGCGGGTATGCATTTTAGTTCTTGCGCGTAGAAAACGAGCGCAAGCGTATAACTTGCCTCTCGAGTTGTCTAGGTCCCTCTTTCCGGGCTGACTGAGTGTGGGAAGGTCTCTCGTGAACGTTGCGCCGGTGAATTCGTCCACCTGGGTGACACTGGCGCCTCTCATACTAGTGGGGCAAACGGGGGAAGGTCTCTCGTGAACGTTGCGCCGGTGAATTCGTCCACCTGGGTGACACTGGCGCCTCTCATACTAGTGGGGCAAACGGGTGGGGCAAACGGGGAAGGTCTCTCGTGAACGTTGCGCCGGTGAATTCGTCCACCTGGGTGACACTGGCGCCTCTCATACTAGTGGGGCAAACGGGGGAAGCTCCCTCGTGAACGTTGCGCGGTGAATTCGTCCACCTGGGTGACACTGGTGGGGCAGACGGGCGGCGGACGAAGGCGAGCGAGGACTTGTGGCGGGAACTCGGCAAATGGAGATGACCCGCATAAATATCTTCCCTTTCAGATGCTTTCAGGTGGGCACGTATTTGCTATTGGTGTCAGTTGATGCTCTTCGAAACATCTGACACGCGTACGGCGCCAATTGCATGGCATGAGTAACCACATTAAGAGACCTTCCCACACTCACTCAGCACGGAGAGAGGTACCTATACGACTCGAGAGACAAGCGACACATATGCGGTTGTTTTCTACACAGAACGTCTATGGTGCACAACGATAAGGGCGTGTGCATGGTCAGGAAACGTAGCAGTTTTACTCGTACGAGCAAATACGAGCGATTGTGACCATATCTTGGCGAGATGAGTTTTGATTTCGGGCATGTAAACGTTTAAGGTCATTATTCCCATTAATGAGGTGAACGTTTTTATCCCATGAGGTAGCGGTGTTATATGTTTCCCCGCTAGGATGTGAGAACCTGCGCAAACCTATACGTCAGCTGGCGGGTTTCGTTTATCTTTAGATGTCTCTCCAGCAGGACTTCGCTACGCTGATGGAAGCTCCGTCTACATGGAAGCTCCGTCTGCCCGAGATATGCGGTTCAGTTGTGCAACCGAGAGGGCAAAACTGTCACGAACGAAATCCGTCGTATCCTTATTTTCTGTCAGACACGCATTCGTGGTTGCCCAAATACAGAACACCCGTGCGCATAACCCAGTTCCTCTTCTGGGGTAACAATTCAGTCGTCCAGGCAAAAGCGACGCTCGCCCCGGCAGACGCGAGCAACGAATGGTCAAGGAGCGGGTGGATGGCACAATCAGGCGGCCCCTCAATTAAAAGTACGTGACGATGAAAATGAAGAGAACACGATGAGAAACGAGAAGCCACGCGCTAAAATGGACGTGTAAAAGTGGACGACTTTGGCCAACGGTTCAATAGAAGACGTCCAAACGAACGGGAAAAAAATTGTCACGTATCCCAAGTATGTATTAGCATTATAATAGATTGGCTGGGGTCAGATTCCGCATGTTTCATTTCGGGAGAATGAAAAACTGTAGAGGGCAATTCAGTTATTCCCCCTTCAATAGGACTATTCTCATATATATTGTGCTGTATGTGTTTTGGACTGTCACGAGTACAGGTCTTTTTATATGGTCTTCGCCGGCGGTAAGAATTCAGTACAAACCCATAGCTACCAAATATAATTAATACAGTATTTAATAATTACGGTAGAAAATAATTATGTACAACACGCAACAGCAGAACATTGCCTACTAACAGTGAAAAGAGTGCCTCTGGGATATTTTATTCTTCACACAAAATTTTCTTTCATCACCGCTCCTTCATTTTTATAAGAGTGAATATTGAATGTTGGATTTTGTTCAATTTACCACGTGATAATATTATAAATTTTTAATTTGCCGAAGGGGATGCAAATATTTTGTTTTATTTATTATTATCTGTCGTGAATAATAACTTTGATCTTTTTCCACTTCTTGTAATAACTGTTTTGTTTATCTATACAGTAACTGTATTGTACGCAGTATACTTAAATATATATTCTTTCATCTATTTTAAAAGAGAAATTAATTTCGAATTTTCGACACCAATCGTAGATTTCAGATTAGAATACGACAATGATAAAAACGCCTCAGCGAATACCAAAATATCAAGAGGAGGGAGCCAAAGAAGCAGTCAGCAAAGGCAAAGGATCGAGGCAAGGAGCTCGGCTGAACCCTGGAGAGGCGGGGGCGGCAGTGGCGATTAGCGGAAGCCACAGGAGCAAAAACAAGCGAGGCTCTCGGCGCGCACATCTTCCCCCGCATCGGAAGCAGGTGCTGCGTCGCCTTGCCCGCCCCCGCCCGCCCCCGCCCGCCTTCGCTCGCCCCCGCGTAATGAGCGACGATTTGGACAGGCGCGGAAAAAGTCGGACGCCGCGCCGGCCGCTGGAGGCTTCAGGTGGGCGTGGTGATGACGACGACGATGATGGCGACTGTGATCGCGGTGATAGGTGCGATGGTGGGAAAGGACGAAGGATGGGTTTAAAGGGGGAGGCGTCAGTGGATGAGGTTATGTGAATTGTAAATGTACAGAAGTAGTGGTGGAAGCTGAAGTTGGCGTTGTATGTTGTCAATGAGATAATTTCGAGATGTTAGTGATTATAAAGACATTTGGAGTGGCTGAGATTGGCGGGGATGCTGAATTGACAGTGATCAGATAATGTAGGAATTATTGCGATGATGGTTACAGTGTTGAAGGTAATAATATTCATGATAATGGTGATAACATTGTGACGGTCGGGGTAGAGAGGAGGTTGCAGGGATGTCAAATATGGGTGACGATGGTGTCACAAAAGTGTATTAGGCAGTTTTGAAAATTAAGATTATGCAAACATCGGTGGCTTCATCCGAGATAAAAGAGGTGGCCAAATTTTTATAATACTTTTCTCTTGAATGAATGGATTATAATGTGTCCTGGGAAGTTGATGACAATACTACTGATTGGAAGAGGAATGTCTGTTACTGGAACTGAAAATGTGTAAATAGGTATTGATTCAGTAAGGTACGCCCAATATGTAGAGATCCTAAAGAACCAACGATGCCCATATGAGCGGTTTGGAAGAAATCCATGCATGTACATGCATGACTACGCTCCATGTCAGAATAGGAAAGAAAGTTGGCAAATATCTGGATATCCATCAGACTGTACTCCCCCAACGGGATACAAATACCCCTGATATGGATTCCATAGAAACTGCTCGACCTAAAGTTAAAAGATGCTGAAGAAAGAAGGCCATTAAAACTAGATCAAAAAACCCTCTCCCATGCGGCAAACTGACCCTGAAATTGAAAGAATGGATTAAAAATTAATTTTCAACAAGCATCTCAACAAATATGAAAATTATGAATAAGGGCATGTTTATAAAACATTAGCAATCTGTACACATAGTTTATTGTCAACATGTATGGTCGCAAATATATCTGTGTCATTCAACTACTCTAGCCGAAGAATTTGACCACATCTGTAGACAAGGTCTTTAAAAAACCCTCACATGTTAATGAACAACGATTCATGTAAATTAATAGGAATATTGTGAGAAAATTCCTTTTGATCTTTGGAAACTTATAAACATGGTAAAGAGAAGCACGACTTGTCTTTATTCTTGAACTATATTCCTTCACTTTATAGCAGCAATTCCTGATCTTTGAACAAAGTGCAGTCCCACGCTGGAACACCCAAACTCAAAAACCGCGAATTTGAGGCACCAGGGCCGCGCCATCGTGCAGCTCGAAAGAAGACATAAAAGCCCAAGAGCCGCGGGAGAATATTGGATTGAAGGACATTAACCGTTCGAAAAACCATTTGGGGAAAATCGCCGGGCGAGGCCATCTCACGGCAGCGCCGCCTTCCCCCATTAACGGAGGGCATCTCCGCCTGCAGGTTAGCGGCCCGGCCGTTGGGCCGCCCCGTCGCCGCCCGGGGCGGGGCCCAGGAGATGACCCAATCAATCGGGCGGGGGCGAAGGCGGGGGCGGGCGGCGGAGGCCACGGCGGAGGTCGTAAAGAACGGCCGACCCTTTACGGGCCGCACTTAGCGCCTTAACAGTCCACGGGGTCGCATTAGCAGCGAGCGGCGACGATGGTGGAGGTTGCGAGGGCGGCGGAGGAGACGACGGTAGAGGTCAGAGCCCGTGTTGGAGTTGGGTAAGGGTGGCGGTTGAGAAACACGAGGCAAAGAGAGTAGAATGTGAGAGAGAAAAGGGTGCGCGCGTAGAATAGAGAAATGGGATAGGGGAAAGGAGAAGGGAAGCGGGGAGGAATAACAGAAAGAAGTGATGAGAATGGATCGTACGGACGGACGTTACGAGGGTAGAGGAGTCAGTACACAGGCCATGAGGAAGGCAACAAAGCTGATGGTAGGGTAGTTTCTGCTGAAGATTCGTGACAAGTAGAATGGATTCAATGAACGAGAGTGGAGCGTGAAAGAAGGATTGGAAGCATGCTGGTGGGCGGGAGACTTCCTTCAGACTGTGGAAGAGCAGAAGGCTGGTTAGTGGCAGAGTGGATAGATACGTAAGCGGAAGGGTGAGTGGACCAACGTGACGTCCGGCGATCGAATAGGAGAGCGAACGCGGAGCAGAGTGATATACGAGTGAATGGACAAAGACGGAAAAGACGGGCGTATACAAGCAACGATAGTCAGCAGATACACGCAGGTATCGGGTGATGGGGGAGTGAGTTGGACGGAGGGGTGAGCCTGTGTGTGTGTGTGTGTGTGTGTGTGTGTGTGTGTGGGCGTGTGAACGGTCGGATGGTAAAGGGGGCGCCACAGGAAGCGTTGAACCCCAGTCTCAGCCTCGCCCGCCCCGACCTCGCGCCGTGAGGACATTAGGAGGCGATTGCAGGTCCCGGCTTCGAGGCGAAACTAGAGCTCCTTAATACACGGTTCACGGCTTCTCCTGGCTGCAAGTGCCTGCGGTGCGCCGGTCAGAGTCGTTTGCACCTTCGTGCAAGACATCACGCGACACTGTTTAAAGCAAATATCTTCATTTTCATTTCAGCGTTGCGTTCAGAACGCTCTTATGGAAGTTCGTTAGGGATTCAGTACAATATATGCATGGCCTCTCATTTTTAGTTTTGCTGTTCGAAATCCTTGTTTGAAAAAGTATCATTCTTACATTTCAACTTACGATTCGCAAGCAATATGTTTAAATGTGTAACATATGAACAAAGACAATAAAACAAAAATGTTACACTAATATTCTGTATGATACTCAGGTGTTTGGTATTCCGGATATCTAGGAAACCGCTTTATGTTTTGATTTTGTGTAAAATGGTACTGTAAGATTTAAGGGGTTACTCAATCTATGTATTTCACTACTATATCTTCAACGTTCACTGAAAATCAATCAGTTTTAAGCTATCTCATTCAGCAGTGTTAACCCGCTAGCTTGGTAATATTTCTCTTCCATTAATTACCAATTACAGATAAACTGTTTTATTTGGCAAGGGAATCTCTTCTAGAAATGTAAATTCATTCTATTTCATCAATTTTATTTCTTTGCGTAATTGATTTGATAAATTTCAATTAAGATAATCAACTGTGAAATTAAACACCAATTGATATGTTAAAAGTAATTTATTATTAAATACGTCCTTAGTTTAGGGCAGTGGCATACCCTTGCAGGGAACCATTCTCATTCAACCCACGAGACTCTTTTTCTTCTATCACTTACCGATCTGGGTAAACAAGAGTATCGGTACTCGCAAGCTCTTGGGTAAAACTTTCAGGAAACAAACCCGTCGGCTCCTGATTTCTTCAGGATACGGGTAGTGGTAGGCTGGACATCTGATCGCTAAATCCTGTACTGGGTTTAGTTATGATAAATTTGTAAAGATGAAAACTGTTCCGTTAACTACACGTCTGGGTGAACAGGAAGTGATAAAAATCAGGAAACAATGGGCACCTTACAGTTGTGTAAATCGGGACTGACTAAAATCCAACTGTGCAATCCAGGACGGGTTGAACCCTAAACGTGTAACCCTACACGGATTAAACATGAAATACCAGGGTAAAACAAAAGTATCCCGACGGATAAAAATAAAACGCAAAATAAACCCGAACGGGTTAAAACCAAAGCGTATCGCCCTGAACGGATAAAAATGAAAACGCATAAACCCGAACGGATAAACGTGCACTTATCCTGAACGTGAATGGTCGCGTGACTCCCAAGGGCGGCCGGTGCCAAGCGCAGAGAGGTCCGCGTCGCAGCCGCGGGGGCAGGAACGGGGCCGGGGCCGTGGGAGGCGCGGGGGCGTTTTTATCCCCGCGCGATCGCCCTCGCTCGGCAGCGCATTGTTCGGCCCCGATGCGTGGGAATCCCCGGCCACCTGCTGATGATGACTGTCGTGATGAATCGGTCGGGAAAAAAGTGGCGGTGACGGCGGCGGCGGCTAATGCGCGCGGCAGCGAGCGCGCGAAGACTGCAGCCGGTAATCACCTGAGACGCGGGTGAGGTCATTGCAAACGGATTAAGAGTTCCAACGCTCTCTGGAGGTGGGTGACAGCACGTCGTATGGTGTGTTGGCGACGATATGGCTGATGGTGGTGTGCAGGTATCGCCCTCGTCTTGCGTTGCTGCGCGGGCAGCGGTAGCCCGCGCTGGCGCCCCCACCCCGCCCCGCTCCTTCCTGCCCTCGGCCGAGGTCCGAAATGGCCTCTCGCGTTTCCTGCGCATCTCGTGCCTGGCCGTCGGCGGGTCGGGGCGGAAGTCCGACTGGTTCTCGAAGGGGTGCGCTCTTGAACATAACGGCCGCCGCACGAACATCGAATCGCCGGCGCCCGAACACGACTTCGCTTCATCGAACGCCCGTCGCTGAGCATCGCGCCCACGCGCACGTGAACGTTCGCGCGTTTGTGCACACGGAAGGCATCGCGAGTTTCTCGCTCTTCACGTGCACAGTGGAGCCGCATGTCCGTCGGAATGGGCGCAAACCACTGATGAAGGAAAAGGGTTGAGTTCCGTTCGTTTACCGTCACAAATAAGTTTTCTATAATTCGGCAACGAAAATATCTAGTTTTTGAAATGTTAATCACTCACTTTTTTCAATTTATTATAATAATTATTATTAACAATAATAATAATTATTAATTATTTTTATCATATTTCAACTATTAATAGTTAAATTGTTGGGAAGGGATTCTGAAACTGAAGAAAGCGCGTGCAGATGATTTTCTCCCCCATACGTCACATACAGTTTTTGACTAAATAAATAAATAAGTCTAATTAAAATGGTTCATTGTGTTTCTGGGCGCGTCAACTGATACTATTCCCGTAAGTGCTGTGCATGTTTTTTATTACGGGAGGTGGCGGTGTTCTTTCCCTGCTGGATGGTGAGATATGGACCGATTTACACTCGGCATGCGGGGTTTTCCCCAGCTAGATACCTCCCATAAACGGGACCCGGCCCCCGTTGGGACAACTTCTAAGCTTCCGACTGGTCTCCCGACATGTGTGGCAGTGTATTGCATGAAAGTGTAATGTATGTAAGTGCATGTGTAAGTATGTGTGAAAGTAAGAAAGGAGTCTAAGTATAAGAAGAGGAATGAAAGATCGCACGTAGTTCGTGGCTCATTCGTTAGGGTATTGTTCCGACATTATCCAAGTGTTGATCAGAGAAATAATGAAAAACTACCGTGCAGAGCAACGGACTGCTAGAATTCTTCCCCAGAGAGCGACTGAATTCGATCTAGCTATCTAGCTAGCGTCGAATATCATACCATCGTCGGGACTCGAACCCTGGGACCTCCCGGTAATCGATTAATTAAGCGGTCGTCTCCTAGTTTCATTATAGTTATGCGACATAATTAATATTGTATCTCAATTTATTTTGAAATTCGTGTTAGAAAAATAAACTGAAAACAGAAATATTGGAAACTGTGATATTTTTAGATGTACTAAATTATGAGGTGAAATTATACACTGAATTATTATCAAAACATTAATGGAATAAAAATATTAATATAGAACATTCTAACAGGTTATAAAAATTAATAAAACCCAATGGGTCGAAGTCGAACCGATGTGAAAGTTCCTGTTTGTGAAAATCGTGCAGTTTTTTCAATATACTTTAATTGAACGTAGTACATTAGCAAACACTATCTAATGTTTGAAATTCCACCATAATTATACTATTATTAACATTAAGTTTTGCATGAATAAAATATTCTTCATAAAGTATCAAAGAAGAGATACACGAGACCACTTAAAATTTATTTCCGTCCACCAAAACTTTTCTTTAAACCGCTAATTCCTTCACCTCATTGAAACACTCTCGTGGCCTCTGAAACAGTTGCGAGCGCACAGAGCGGGCATCGGGCGCAGTGTATCGGCAGCAATCGGCGTTGCAGCGCAGCGGGGCGGGTCATTAGCCTTCGTGCTAATGGCGAGCGGGCGCCGGCGCACGGATTCAATGAAACCGAAAACCCCCCGGCCCCCCAGGGGCGGGCCGAGCGATGCCACTCAGCGCCTCTGACCGAGAGGTCCGAGGTACGAGTCAGGACGGCGGCAGGATTTTCGATTTTGGAAATTCTGAGGGAATTCTAGCGGCCGGCTGCTCTGATCGGTAGTTTTCCGTGGTTTCTCCGATCAACAGGCGAATGCCGGAGCAGTACCCTACCAAACGGGCCACGGACCGTGCGCGATCTGTCCTTCCTCTTCCTTGCCCTATCCTCTCCCCTTACACATACACTTACACTAACATGCACTGCACTACCACATATTCCGGGAGACCAGTCGGGACCATAGAGCTTGTCCCGGCTGGAGCGGTGCCCCGCTGGTGGGAGAGTCCTGGTTAGGGGGAAACCTCAGTAGCCGGCGGTAGGTCGGCACCGGATCTCGCCATCCAGCGGGGGAAGATCACTGCCATCTCCCGATGAAAAAAACTGCACTGCACTTTCGGGATTAATGACCTAAGATATTGACGCGCCCTAAATCACTAACCAACCAACCAATCTAGGAAGAGGGTCCCCGCCGCCGGCCTGAGACGCGCCTTGCTGCTGTGATGGCAGATTTAACATTCCGCCAAGTACT
Source organism: Teleogryllus oceanicus (assembly GCA_964035755.1). Lineage (NCBI taxonomy): Eukaryota > Metazoa > Arthropoda > Insecta > Orthoptera > Gryllidae > Teleogryllus > Teleogryllus oceanicus. The sequence goes on from CAXIVR010000006.1 coordinate 40,012,957, forward strand.
GGTTTTTGGTACTGATGTCGTTGCACTGCCTCTGACATGGAGATCCTAGGATTCGAGTCACTATAGTGAGAGGATTTGCGACAGTAGCTTTGTGGCTAGGTCAGCCACTGTCTGAAGAGGAATTCTAGCGGCTGGCTGCTCTGATCGTAGGCATTCGTGGTTTCTCCGATCAACATCAGATGAACGCGCGACCAGTGTCCTAGCAACCGGGCAACGGACCGCGCGCGATCTTTCTTTCCTCTTCCTTGTCCTATCCTTACCCCTCACTTACACACACACACACACACACACACACACTTACGTGCACTATACTAGCACACATGTAAGGAGTCCAGTCGGAAGTTTCGAGCTTGTTCCGGCTTGACCTGTGTCCCGCTGGTCAGAGATACCTGATTGGAGAAATACCTGCAAGCCGACGTAAGTCGGTGCCAGATCTCGCCTTCTAGCGAGGGGAAGAAGAACGTCACCTCCCGAAGAAAAAATGCACTATACTTAAGGGTCTAATGACCTTAGTACTTGACGCATCCCTAATCCCTTATCAATTCAAGAAATTCGTTGTTTTTATAATTGTACAGATGTCCTTTTAATTCCAGTTCCAAAGGAGGTCGAAAAAACATGAGTAGAGTAACAAAGTATTACCAAACATATTCGGTTAAAAACTCATATCACGTCATATGAAATTAATATACAACAATATTACTGACTGTCTACTTTCTACAGTGAAATATTTTGGAGCTATCCCGAAATTCTAAATTTGTTTTCTTTGAAATCTATGTAATTACGAAATATCATTTTTTAAACGTTTCGTTTCAAACTCAAATACTTCGAATTTCTGAATGTCGAATTCACGCGGAAAGGAACAATAGAATATGAAATGTATATATTATACTTCAGTTACATACGTTCGTAAATTTTACACTACTTAAGGTATTTTTTGTTTTCGTTGCTCTCACGTGTCGCGTCATCTGTCCCGTTCAGCCAGTGCCTGACTTTGACCTGACCTAGGCTGTCAAATTTTTAACACCTTTTGAATTTGCTTTTTTTACATTCAAGATATTAAAAAAATTGTTGTACGATATTTCTACCAGACGCAAATATTGTGTACTTATAAATAATTGATTATACATATATGTTTAAATAATTCTCATCACAAATTTTTTTTTTTTTAAATTTTTTTTTTTTAAATATGGAAAGAAATATTTGTATAAAACTCTCGAACTTAAGAAATTTTGCCTCCCCTGAAATTCGTCCGCCCCCAAAAATTGCGCGCCCTAGGCTGCAGCGTACTCAGCCTGCTCGGTAATCTGGCACTGCGTTCGCCCTTCGCTCAAGCACCAGCACTTGACCCTCGATCCCTTCCCTGTTCGTTCGGATTCAGGACTGTGGGCGCGCGCCGCGCTTGCTGCCTTGATGGCGGATTTGAGGCATTTGGATTTGCGGAAGAGGAGCAAATATATGATATATTTCACGTTTCGTAGAAAAATGTAATGCAATATATTGATTACTTGAAATGGGGTGCACCTGCCGCAGTATTGAGTAAATTATTATTATTATTATTATTATTATTATTATTATTATTATTATTATTATTATTATGTGTAGTCTGCTATTGAAATATCTTGCAGTAGAGACTGATTTACTCTCCCTCTTTTACAATATTCTGTTTAAGGTAATGTTTAATGAAGGTGGGTCCCGTCCATACAATCAGGTTGCTATCTCCCTCCTCCAGCGCGCTTCTGGTTAGCCGCACACTCATCAGAAGTTGTATTCTTGAAGAAGCACTACAGGTTAGCTAAAGAATATTGCACCCGATATTATGCATTGTCTTGTCTCTCATATTTTTATATGTTTTTAATAATTTGTGAACTGGTTGACTACAATTCATATACTAATGTGTTTGTATACATGTTGCTAAAATACTCATTATTTAAGATAGTAAGGAATTTTATTAAGGTTCAAAATTATTTTCTTTCAGTTCTAGGAAATTCTGCCATAGAATTATACGAAAAGAACTTTCGGAAATATAAATGAAATGCAACATTTCAATTACTGGTTTAAGTAAAAGTTTTAAGGAAAATGAAAATTTCCTTCTCAATAAAATTTTCTCCCTACATCTTTTTTTACGCCGTGATACTTATCATGATATCTGAACAACCTTATTGTTCTACTTTTCGTTATCTTTTACTTCCATTTTAATTACGTTCTTTTAAGAATGTCATGGAAAGTACCGATGGATGACTGTATGACATCTAACTATTCATTTATTCTTGAGAGTTAATATCATTGTCAACAACTCTCTACTATTTTTCCGATTATTTCAAAGAGAAAATATATTTAATTTCCGTTTTGTGTAATAAAAAAGGAAAACAAAATTTTCTTGAAGTTTTGTGCTATAATTTGGAAAAAGGATTCCAATTTTTTACATTTCATTGATAAGCGGTCATAAATTTTAGGGCGAATGATTATTAAACGTGTTTTGTCGTAATGAATAGTGACAACCATTTTAATGTCCATAGCTTTACCCCTCACGCTATTGTGAATACATATGAATGCAAAATTGAGTTCGAAGACTCCTTATTTTTCATATTTACTTCATACCAAGATGAACCGTGTTACCAGACATCTGTTTTTTTTTTGTTGTGCAGAACACTCAAGCTACCATAGTAATAAGGCTATTTAGATTCTATAAAAGCAGTTTAAAATAGAACTGGGTCCGGAAAGCAGAACCTTTGAGATCCGAAAATTTTTGATCACGCAAAGGATGCTTTACAGGAGCCGGTTACTTGGATGAGTCACACTGGACTGTAACTGTAATGGGATGTAATTTGATTCAGCTCATGAGAACTCACACCTCACGCGATGGCCTTGATTACACGCACTTCGGCTGGGCTGACCCGGACACAGGCAGAATCGTTGGGCTGATCCGCATCAGGACGAAACCAAACACTTCACGAGACGCATTTTGAAACCGTCTGCAATAATTCAAATCTTGACGTGTTTTTGATAGTTATTATTCAAAATAAAAAGTCGATACAACTGCTTTGTCTAAAAAAGCTCTGGATTCTGCTACTCAAATTTCATTTTTGCGAGTGGATATGCCGATTCTTTTCAGATATCCATGAGCGTTTTATGAATTTTAAACAATTGTGAATCGGTTAAAACTGTGCCTTAAAGTACCACACGTCAAATGCCCAACGCATAAGAAAACTTTCACCCCCTTTATCCAACTGTATTCCTGAGTCAGATCAATTGAACTGTTTGCGGTAATCTGCGAAGTTCGCTGAAATTGATGAAATAACATGTTTAAATTCAACAGAATTCGCAGTTCACTTCTTAAAACAACGAAATAAATGTTCTGAAATAGAAGTCAATTATTACTAACACGATCCTCACCAGTATTCTCAGCTGAAAGATTTCATCTCATTCAGGTGAAATATTGAAACTTTGATGCTCCTGGCAGATACTTTGCTGCGATGAAATTCGCTTTAGAATTTAATAAAGTACATGAAATTAAGTCAAATATTTTTTAACCAAATTGTTAAACTGGAAATACTTCATTAAGAGTAATTACTCTAAACATGTTATGTCCACTGCTCAGTTTCGAAGAGTGTAATTTTGTACGTGTACACAATCTCTTTTCTTGTACAAGGCTTGTAACATATCCAAGAAACGTTACGTCACCATCACAACACACTTTTTTGTTTCCCTTAAAGAAACAATGTTAATTTTTCAATACATCAAATGTATATACACCTCGATAACTCAGAAGAAAAAGAAACCAACTCGAGTTATCCAATATTTAGACATTGTTATGAATAGACTTCAATAACTGAAGACAGTTTTCCAAAGCAAAGGTACGGAAAGTATGAAAATTAATTAAATTTGATAAATCAGATCGATTTAAAAACAAGATAACAAAGATTCACTGCACATCCACACGTATGCTCGTTAGTTTGTTATAAAAAACTCATTGGGCGTATTTTCTTTATCAATGTATTATAATTCATAAATCTACGTTACCACTGCATTCGTTTCCACATGCATGAACAGAATGAAATACCAGCACAGTACAAGCGCAAGCTCTCCCGTTTTCAAGCCATGCCTTCCTCATGAATTGCGTCATCTCCCATCGAATGCCGGTCGACCTGAGGGAATCGTTCGACTGTTTGAACAGGGCGAGCAGAGCACCCTCCGCCGTCGGATCTGCTCATTCTTCCTCTCAATATTGCGAGCGGTCGGTGCGCGGACGGGCGGCGAAGGGCGGGGCGATGGGGGCGGGGCGGGGATGGGCGGGGAGGGGGGCAGTGTGTGCGGGCGGGGCCAGAGGTCATGCGGCCGGCCGGCCGACCAAGCGACGGCCTACTCGGCTCCAATTCACCTCTCGAGATGGTAATCGAAGCGCCGGGTAATTGGCTGACCCTCTCCCTGCCGCTCTCGCCGCACACCCGCCTCCGTCACCACGCCACCCCGGGCTGGGGCTAGCCCTTCCCTTCCTTCCCCCCCCCCCCCCCCGCCCCTTCGCCCTGTCCCTCCGCCTCTCGGCCCTTGTCCCCCGCCCCAACCCCGGCCCATGCTACAGCCCCCGCCACTGCCCCTGCCACGCCATGGGTCCAGTCTCCTGCCCCGCCCCTGCCCCCGCCCCTGCCCCCGCCCCCGCCCCTGCCACTGCCCCCGCCCCTGCCCTTGCCCACGCCTTGGACCCACACCCCTGTGCCCGCCTAGGCCCCCGCCTCTGCCCCCGCCCCAGCCCTCCGGAGACTGCCCAGAGCGAGCGAGTTGCCTCGTATTCCGAAAGTGTCTTCGTCGTACGGGAGTTACAGGGCAGTTTCGTGCGAGAGCGGGTAAATCGCTCTGATCTCCGGTTGCGAAATCGTTGTGCTCCGAACCTCAAATTCATCGTATTAACGGATTTTAAAATAAGATAAGGTGGATTAATTACGTTTCTACACAAAACTGTTGGATGTGAACGATGTAAACAACCACAATTGCATTTCTAGAACTGTTTTCTGATTCGTTGTTTACTTCAAAATGGAAATGGAATTCACTAGAGTTTCAGATTTCTGTAACTAAATAAGATTTCAATCAAATGGAATTGAAACCACATCCATTTTGAAAAAAAAATATTTGTTTACTATCTGGCACATCAGTTATATAGTATAGAGAAATTATTATAATGTTGCGGCAAAGAACGGCAAATCTTGGATGGGAAAACTTGTTGGCAGGCTCTGCTAAGAAAAAAGTGGAAAAATCGTGTTCCTATATGAAGTAAATTACTTCCCCTAATGACTTGTGTTCAAACATTTCTCACAAATTAGTCCAAAATGGCTCATTATTTGTTCTTAGGATAGAGCAAAAGAGTTTAAAAATGACACAAATGTCATATTCGGTAAACTCTTTGAATTTTTGAAAATCGCAAAATTTCAAACTTTTTTCAGTATCTTCCTACAACTACTAAATTGATTCTTGAACGTTTTCACCATGAAATTTTATTTAATCACAGATCTTAAAATAAGGTTAGGTACAATTATTCGAAAATATTAGTAGATTTCGAGTAATGTTACAAGAAATATAGTCATTTTTTAAACATTTACTTTTTTCAAAAACAACTCCAAATTCTTTTTTTAAGTTTTTCTTAAAAACAGCGTATTATTCTTATAAAAATGGTACAGGTACCACTTTGGGTGAACTCTTTGTATTTTCGAAAATTGCAAAAGAAACTACAATATTTATGATACAGTTTTTTATTTAATGAAATTGTTTTAAAAGATTAGAACCTCAAATAAGAACACGTACATTTAAAAAAAAAATAAACAAGTCTATTTTTACTTCTTTAATTTTTTCCTCGATAGAGCAAAGGAATTACTCCAAACTTCTGGAATAGCGCAGGTTCCATTTCCGTTCAATTCTATGAAAAAATATTGCATAAGTTACAATCAATGCGAGAAAGTATGGTCTGTTGTAGCATCACTAGTTTTAAACAGAGGCACGGAGGCTGGCTAGTTTTAGACAAAAGTAGTGCGTTGCGTTCCATAGCCCGACGTTAAGAGATTTTATGACAAAAATGGCCGATTTCCGCCGCATTATTAGAATATTTTCTCCTTACGTAGTAAGACAAAAATGTAAAAGAAAACAACACTTTTTCTGTATCACGGGACTCCCCTAACCGTGAAATCAATTTTGCGCAGAAATATGTACCTTTCTCTATAGTATATTAATCCGTGTGTGTGTATATATATATATATATATATATATATATATATATATATATATATATATATGATAAAGTAAACATGAATAAAACAGCGTTGAGGTTATATTTTTAAAATTGCTATTCTTCGCTAGCTGAAACTCATCCTGCTTCGAGTACCTTTTAACGACAAGTCGGGCGTCGTGGGCGCCGCGTCCGCGGAATTCACAGAGCGAAGCAATTTCTTCTGGAGAGTCAGTGCTGCAAACCGCATTCGCCCGAGAAGTTCATTCCGCCCCTCCGGGGACATGTCCTCGAACGTGCCCATCGGGCGGTGGTGGTTCCGTCACTGGCGCTGCCAACACACCCCGCGAAAATACCTCTGCAGCTTCAGGGATGAAGACCTGCGTGGTGCCCTGATACTGAAGCCGGAGTGCAAATCCTGGTCAATTCATGGAGGCTTGGTGGTGGTTAGCAGGAATTTTTTCTCGGGATTTTCCCATTTCCACTGATCTTCATTCCAACATTGCTCCATCACCATCCAGACGTGCCATCATCTTTCACTAAATATCGCTCAGTAATCCATTCCATGTATAATCAAAATATTAGGTGTTGGGAATGTTTAAAAACTGCTACTGGACAAAATTCACCGACATAGCTTTTGTGTGATTGAAAATATATTAATCCATCTTCTTCTTCTATGCATAAATGCGGAGGCCAAATCTATGTAAGTAAAATAGTGGTAAAATATTCTTTGAATACTCATTTATTATAATGAATAACATTTATTTTTTAGTGTAACCTTTTTGAATCCATTTAGAGCTCCAGTCAATCAGTTTAAAAGTACTAGACATGAGTGAAGGTTAAAAGAGGCAGAAACGTGATCACGGATAGCTTCTACATGGTGGTACCGTGCGTCATTGTCGAATTCGACATTGTTCGATTCGAAATGTTTCTTTTTTAAGAAAATTATTATTAATTGGAAAGAAAACGTTCCTTTTCAATTTCACACAAATAATACGAGTGCATAATATGAAGAAAACTAGGAATATTGTGACAAATAATGTATCTCGACAATATGAGGTTCAAACTCGTTCGAATAGTATTTTATTTTCATTTTAAGAAATACCTTCCAATTATAAGGAGCTTCATACCTGATTGGAATGCGAGGGACATTGGTAGAAGGTGGTGGTTGGCAGCCCTGGTCGCCAAGTAGGTCCACCCCCGTGTCGGGGAGGCACGCGCGGCGGGCAGCCGCCGAAGGGGCGGAATAAAAAGTAGCGCGGCGCTCCCAATACCCCGCTCTGCATTCGTAAGGAAGACGAAGTGGGGCAGCGGGGGAGGGGGCAGACGCTTCGCGCGTCGCGGCGCCCCGAGAGAGGGGGCGTCCAGGTGACTTGCTCCACTCCCGCCCCCGCGAACCTGCGCGCTCCTCCTGAGCAGCCTCCGCCTGGCCCACAGTATTGTTGCGCCTCGACCTATCTCTCCCTCTCGCACTCTCTCTCTCTGCCTCTGTCTCTCTGCCTTTGTCTCTGTCTCTCTGCCTCTCTGTCTCTCCATCTCTCTGTCTCTCCCTTTCTCTATCTCTCCTTCCTGTCTCTCCTTTATCTGTCTCTCCCTCTCTCTCCATCACTCTGTCTCTCCTTTTTCTATCTCTCCTTTCTGTCTCTCCTTTTCTGTCTCTCCTTTCTCTGTCTCTCCCTCTCTCTGTCTCTCCCTTCTCTCCTCTCTGCCTCCCTTTCTCTGTCTCTCCCTCTCTCTGTCTCTCCCTCTCTCTCCATCTCTGTCTCTCCCTCTCTCTGTCTCTCCCTCTCTCTGTCTCTCCCTCTCTCTCCTTTCTCTGTCTCTCCCTCTCTCTGTCTCTCCCTCTCTCTCCATCTCTGTCTCTCCTTTCTCTGTCTCTCCCTATCCCTGTCTCTCCATCGGGTGAGATGGCTCAGGGGAACCGCTGTTGTCATTGTCACCGTCTCTGATCGGGATGTCCTAGCGTTTGAATTGCGACGGTGGCTAATTGTCGGTACAAACTATAGTGCAAATTTTTCTAACCGTGCGGCTTGCAGATATCAGCTGTTGACGGTTACATCCAATCGGGAGCTTAAACGTCACCATACTGACGTCACTGTGGTGACATTTAAGCATCCGATTGGATGAAATCGTCAACAACTGACATATGTTAGACGCACGGTTAGCAAAATCGCCCTATAGACAGCTAGGTCGACATTGGCCGCTGTCTGGAGGAGAATTCTAGCGGCCGGCAACCCCGATCGGAAATTTCTCTTGGTTTCTCCGATCTATATCAGGCAAATATCGGGGCAGTACACTAACAAACGGGGCACGGACTGCGCGTGATATTTCCTTCCTCTTCTTTGTTCTATCATCATCCCTTATGTACATATACTTACGCTTGCCAACATGCACTACCCGACCTCACATGTCGGGAAACGAGTCAAAAGTTTCTAGTTAATGTCGAATGGAAAGATACATCTCTGAGGGAGATACCTGGACAGGGCAAACATTGCAAGCCGTCGTCTATGTTGGCGCTGTATCCCATGTTCCGGCGGGGGAAGATCACCACGACAATCAGAGATACAACATACACTAACCTACGGGACCAATAACCTTATCACCGGTAGCGGTGTCTCAGTGTATCAACTGATGTCACTGCAGCGCCTCTGACCGGGAGGTCCTAGGTTACACTCCCCACGGCGGCAGGGTTTTCGTCTCTAGCTTTTCAGCTAGGTCGAACTCAGTCGCTGTCTGGAGAAGAATTCTAGCGGCCGGCTGCTCTGATCAGTAGTTTTCTGTGGTTTCTCCGATCAACACCAGGCGAATGCTGGAGCAGTACCCTAACAAACGGGCCACGGACCGCGCGCGATCTGTCCTTCCTCTACCTTGTCCTATCCTCTCTCCTTACACACACACTTACACTAACATGCACCACACAACCACATATTCCGAGAGACCGGTCGGGAGCTTATTGCTTGTCCCGGCTGGGACGATGCCCCGCTGGTGGGAGAGTCCTGGTTAGGGGGAAACCCCACTAGCCGACGGTAGGTCGGTGCCGGATCTCGCCATCCAGGGGGGAAGATCACCGCTATCTCTCGAGAAAAAACATGCACTACACTAATGGGACCAATGACCGAAGCAGTTGACGCGCCCGGAAACACGAAAAAATCAATCAATCAAAAAATAAACTTAGCTGTTTACGCGTCCGGAAACACAAAATAATCCACTAATTTCTTTCTCTCTTTCCACTCTTCTGTTACTCTCGCCCTTAGCACAGATGTGGAAGCATTACTTACGATCAGATCTCATCTTGCCGATCTTCATCTCTCTAGTATTTTGTTTTTGCTTACCTTCCGATTGACATTACCTCCTTTATTAATTATCTGCGAACAAGCCTCATAACCTCCTAATTCACTCTCGTCATATGAGCATAGCTTTCTTAAACCTCTCTCTTTCAGCCCTTGTGTAACCTTACTGCAGCCCTCACATCACTTTTCGCGCTTTCATCTCGCTCCCGACTTCGACTCGATGTTTCAATCAATTTTCAACCAGTTTTCTATACCCAATATTCTCTCAGGCTCTCTTACTCTAGCCCATTCTTGTCTAGTTCTCAATGCAATGCCCGCTCCTGTTAACCTCCAAACACTACTATACTGCGGCTGTACTTCACCTAAGGTTCTTCACGTATTCTCACTTGCATGAATTTTCTTCCTGTATAGATCATCCCCTAAACTTTTACTCGTCACCACAGCCTCAGCTCCGATCATCATGTGCCGTTCCTCACCGAACTTCCTGGAACCTCCCCCGGGAGCTTTTCGTAGAACGCATAATCACCTTCCGCCATCTTCGCGTTGCCTGGCTCAGCGTGTACACCTTCGACGACCCTTACACCTTTCCCGCTGCTTCGCCGCCTCCGCAGCGTCGCCTTCTTCCGCCGCCTCCCGCGCCGCGACGCCGGCGTCGGCAGCCACCCCTCCGGCGACATCTGAGCATCGTCACCGGCCCTCCCCTCCCCCTGGCCGCCCGCGCAGCCGCTTCCTCCGTTATGGCCGCCCCCCCCCCTTAATGGAGTGTTAACGCCGCGGAGGGGGGGCTGCGGGGCACCAACTTCTGTTCCCCGCCCCCCCCCCCCCCCCTCCACCGCCCCCCGTTCCTTTTAAAAAAAAATTAACACGGCGCGTCCTCCCCCGGCTCCTTCCAAGATTCTATATCACCCCTCCCCCGCGGCGCGCGTGGCGGCGCCGGCCTCGTCTATAACCAAACAGAGGGGGTGATTTCACCCCTTTCGTCGATCGAGTAATCCCCTTTTATCTCGGCGAACCCTTTTCCTGCCTCGCTCGCGCGCTAACCAGATCCTATGGCCACCCTCCCGGGAGGAAAATGATAAAAATAAATTATATATAAAAGGCATTAATGTTCTTTAAGAAAGGATCTATATATCTTGCGAGATATGGTCTCGATGGAGGGATGAACAAAAAGAAGGGGTTCTCCCCAAGGAGGACTGGGGCTCTGGCCTTCGGACATATGGCGACGCCCGCTGTTAGTCAGCCGTTTCGACGCCCACGACGCCGCTGGGGCGGTCCCTACTAGATTAGTAAATGGGCGAAAGTTTTGGGGAATGTACTCCATAAATGCACTGTTAGGAAACTCGCTTTCAAGGCATCGAGGGGATACGCAAATAAATGGATATTTAATGTGAGACAAGTCTCACAATTAAAAGTATCTGCAACAGAAAAAGGAAACTACATTGAATCTCAAATTCATCTAAGATTAAAGAATATTTCATCTGTTGTAAACCAAAAGTGAAAACAGAACATGTAATGATTTTCTCAGATGGAATACGTTAAACGATATATTGAATATTAAAATAGCAAGGTATCACATTTGATATGTACATTAATATAAATACTTTGTATACGAATGTGAACACAGATTATTTGAACTATCATTGAATTTGAAATATTTAACGCAAACATAATTGGTCGTATTGACAATAACATCCTACTCGAGGCATGTATCAGAAAATAGGCTACAGTTTTGAAAAAGTTGATATTATGGAAATACATTTCGAGCATGAAATATTCCCATTATATTCCTATAAAATTCTTATATAAGTTAAGCAAGTTAAAAATGCAAATGATACCCACCCAATTACAAATATGTTCAATCTGACTGAAAAAATCTAACACAACCAAACATAATAATTTAACATCTATAATGGCGAAAATACATGTTAGATGACGTTGCAGATCATATCCTAAAAGAAATTGCTTTTCAACCTTGAATTTGAAATGCACGTCCTGAAGGTTAATTTTCTCGGCAGACACATGTGTGCAACGCTTTCCTTTATGCTCCCCAAGACCGCTCACCGGCCGAAAAGATAGAATGATGGAAAAGCGCATCGGAAATCAGGCCGTGAGACCGGCGCATGACCAACGTGCATGTAGAAAATAAATTTTTCGTGCAACGTACTCGGCCCACCCTGATGCGTAAGAAAACTTCACACAGTCGGCCACTAATTAAAAACCTGTCTCAGGTTGCACATAAAGGAAGTGAGGTAGAACGAATTCAGGAGATCTGAATCTCATGATTTACCGAACACAGACGTTCACGATGCACTTTTTCGGTGTTATCTTCAAACTTGACGGGTACTCAAGGACACAAGAAATGAGCTGCAATGTGGAAGCAGTAAAAAAAATTCGGAGCGATGGCACTGTATCTTCATGAAGCATCGGCCGACGAGAACGCCTTTTCGCTTTATCGTCGTAGAATATGATACGATAGGGAGAGGATTTACAGTGGGCTAACGAAGTGTTTCCTGCACGTAGAGGCCATGAAACTTCTCTTACGTTACTAACACTAGCGAGGCCGTTATTGAATTACAATCTACAAAGTGGTTTTGATATGACGTAAATTAAATAGATTCGTTATCAATGAAAGTAATTTGATGAATGAAATATACTTAACACAATACACAATACATTTTAAAGTAGAGAATTTTTAAACTATTTCTGTCATGAACACTTTCGATCCAAACATTTTGAAACAAAAGGAAAATTCGGTTCCAAGTTTTTTCTTAAAAATTTAATTAGAACTTACAAAACACCCATCAATCTACAATTCACTCTTGGCGTGCGAACACGTTGCGGATGATGGAAGATCTAAAGTACCTATACAAGTACGTTTGATATTTGTGATATTACAAGTACGCTTGATATTCGTGAGAAAATTTATAACGAAGGAAATGTGACCTCATTACAGATTTTAAAATAAGGTACAGATAATACTACGTAATTTAAAATTAAAAATTATTTCGGATAATTTTGAAAAACATGTCAAGATAAAATGCATGAAAAGAGAGGTAGTGTATAAGCCATAGGGTAAACCCTTAAAAAATATGAAAAACTTCAATAAATAGGTATGCCTTAGACTTACAGCATGTCAGAGGATAGAAGAAAATAAAAGTAGATAAAAGGAGAGTTATAGAAGGCAAGGGTGAATGGCAGTAAATATTAAAGAAGAGAAGAAGAAGACGTAGAGGAAGAGGAAAAATGATTCCGAAGAGTTCCGGAGGCCGAAGGCAGTGCAACATACACGTTCCATCTTCACGCGCAAATACACGAAATCTTTCCCCTCTGACGAGGCTGTGACAGAACTTTTTAATCCCTCTGTACCTGGACATCGCGGCTTTCTCCCCTTCAGTTCCGAGCCCTTCTTTTATCGTCTTGTCCACCCCGCGCCGCCCGCCCTCAGACGCCGCCCGCGCCGCCGCTCGCTATCGCCCTCCGCGCGCCCCAGTGGAGTTATGCCTCCGTAACCCTTCCAGCCCGCCGCCCCCGCCCCCAAATCCCTCGCGAACGCCGCGCCGCTCCCTCGATTCTTTCCCTCCCTCAGAAGTTCCAATAATATGTACTTACAGGCTATAACCCGAAGACATTATTCTGTGCCCGGTGCTAATTACTTACACTGCGGAGAGGACGCGGCGCGGGGGTGGGGTGGGGAGGGGTTAGGAGGGTTTAGGAGGGGTGGGGTGGGAAGGAGTGGGGAGCGTGGTGGTGGGAAGGAGTGGGGAGGGTGGGGAGGGGTGGGGAGTGTGGGGTGGGTAGGAGTGGGGAGGGTGGAAAGGGTGGGGAGGGTGGGGTGGGAAGGAGTGGGGAGGGGTCGAAAGGGTGGGGAGGGTGGGGTGGGAAGGAGTGGGGAGGGTGGGGAGGGGTGGGGAGGGGTTAGGAAGGTTTAGGAGGGGTGGGGTGGGGAGGGGTGAGGAGGGGGGGGTGGGTAGGAGTGGGGAGGGGGTGGCGGGAGGAGTGGGGAGGGGGGGGGTGGCGAGGGGTTAGGATGGTTTAGGAGGGGTGGGGTGGGGAGGGTGGGGAGGGGTTAGGACGGGTGGGGAATAGAAGGATTTAGGACGGGTGGGGAGGGTGGGGTGGGAAGGAGTGGGGAGGGTGGGGAGGGTGGGGTGGGAAGGAGTGGGGAGGGGTGGGGAGGGTGGGGTGGGAAGGAGTGGGGAGGGGTGGGAAGGGAAAAGGGGGGGGGGGGGGGGGGGGGGGGCAGTGCTGGCGGTCAGGCGGAGGCGGGTTGCAGGAGGAGGGACAGGGCAAGGGGTACGCGGAGGAGGTGGTACAGGCGGGGGCGGGGATGGTAGAAGCAGCGAATGAGGAGGAGATGAAGTGGTCCATCGACCAGACGGAAAATGGTCCAACGGTTTTTTGACTTTTCTCTGGAAGACACCGCAGGAAAAGAGAGTGAAACTTCTTCGAGTTTCCACATGGGTACAGAGATTCCATTATAACTAATTATTTTGTGTAGAGGATTAGAATTATAAGGTACTCCGAATTCAATAGAACACGATGGAAAATTCATTTGACATACAAGGCACAACTAATAAAAAAACGCAAATTTACTTCATTAGTTTTATATTGTATATACATACATAGGGGGATATCTTTTCATGTGGAAAAAAATGTTCAATGTCTTCTCCTCAAATAGACGAGCAGTGCAATCGTACCGCACGACTGCGTACTCCTTCCCAAAAATAATTGCTCAACGCCGCCAGCCCTTGCAACCACACGCGTGTCCGGCGCGCCCCCCTTGAAGTGCCGGCGCCGACAGGGGGCGCGTCCTGAGCGCCGGTGGCTGACGCTGACCAGATCGCTCTTCGGGGAATCGACCGCGAGATCAAATGGCGGCGGCGGCACTCGGCCCACGCGCGCCCGCGCGCCTACCCGCCACGCCAAATAAATGCTCGCGGGCGGGGTGGGGCGTGGCGGGTCGGGGCCGGACGGGCGGGGCGGGGCGGGGCGCGGTGGGACGGGGCGGGGAGGGGCGGGGCGGAGCGGGGTGGAGCGGGGAGGGGTGGGGCGGGGCGGGGCATCCGCCGCGGCGCGCCAACAAACACGCGCTCAAGGTTCGCGCGCCGGAAACGTCATTCGGCGGGCGGGAATCGAAACGCCTCGCGCGGGCGAGTCACGTTGCGGGAAACGGGAGGTGTGGGCAGGAGAGGCGTGGTGAGGGGTGAGAAAGTGAAGAAGAAGAAGAAGAAGAAGAAGAAAAAGAATACGAAAGGATGGGGTGAGACGATGAGGGACAGTGCGAGGCGAGGCGAGACGGGGCAGGGCACTCAGGTCTGGGTACGACAGGATAGGGAAAGAGATAGGGTAGGGCGACAGTGGGCATGGCGAGAAGACAGCGTTGGGCAAAGGCATAGGAAAAGGGGGGAAAAGGAGGGCAAGGCAGGGCAGAGCAAGATAGGGTAGGGCAAGACGGGGCAGGGAAAGTAGGGTAAGACAGGAGGGGGGAAACAGAGTAGGGGAAGGTAGGGCAAGTCAAGGTAGAACAAGATAGGGTACGACAAGACGGGGCAAGGCAAGGCAGGTAAGACAGGATAGGGCAAGCAGAAAAGGAAAAGGGTAGAAAAAGGGGATGGAAAACAGGAAAGGAGGAAGACAGGAAACGCATACATGGAGCAGGGTAAGATGGAGATAGGGCAAGACAGGGCAGGGTAGGAGGGGTAGGGCGAGGAGCGGGGGGGGGGGAAAAGGGTACTGAGGTGGGAAATGGCGTTGTGAGGCGGGATACGGCGAGACGAAACGAGAGGACGGGCAAGGAGGTAATGGGCGGTCGAGATCTTGTGAACGCGTGGGAGATCTACAAAATGTCACAAATCATGGGGAACAAATAAGTTTTTTTAAAAAAAGGATACAAAAAAGATCGATGCGGTGGTTTAACATAAAATTATGCAGGTAGTGATGTTATATGGCCATGTACGATAGAAATTTGCATGTAAATACCCGTACATAAAGCAAAGTTTTCTAGTTTCTTATAAATGAAAATAGGCAAATAACTGAAAATAGGTCACTATTTTTAAAACTATTTACACAATTTTCTAGAAAATTACTTCAGAAAATTACTTTGGGAACAAGATGAATACAGGACAAAATAGTAATGCAGCGACTAGAGTACGTGGCGAAGGTACACGACTCGTACAAGGGATAAGATATACACTAAAGTCACCGGTAGTTGGCATTTCGTCCGTAGTGCACATTTTCAAATACACACCAAACCATTCAACTCAAAATTATTGCCAGACAAGTATGGTAGTTACTAGTTTACAATAAAGATGGCTCCACAGTACAGAAATTGCGTAAAGCGATAATAAAAGGGTAGTTTCTTATTGATAAGTAATTTGTTTGAAAGTGTCAACTACCGGTGCCTCTACCTTAACGAGACATGAAGCTTTTTACAAATAAAAGTGACAGGCCTATAGAGAATGAAAAGTTGATAGATAAGAATGAGGAGTGGCAGAAGAAAGACGGGGAAAAATCTACATACAATAGACTAGAGATCCGGCCCCGTGAGGTGAGACTGAAGAAAATAGGATGTGAAAATATGAAGACTTTATACATTTTCGATGAAACGTAAATGAATTTACATAAGCCCAAAATCCTATAAGACAACATTTGAAAAATATTACAAATTTCAAGGAGTAATTACTTTCAGAATTTGAAGTTTTGTTTTCGAGGTAACACGCTTCCCTTAAAAATCACACTTATAAAAGAGCAAAAAGTTTCAGAACAAACAATTGTAAAAATGAGGGCTAATTTACAATACTAAGCCCATAGCCGTTTTCATTTACAACGTATTTAACTGATTCTCATTATTTTCAAAACCGGTGTTAGCGTTTACATTAGTTTACTAAGCGGGTTTCCCTAATGATAATAAACATTACTCTCATGACTAGAGACCGGAAAAATCTGTCGTATGAAACGTTAAAATATGTACATAAATATGTAATGAAAACAGTAAGAATATGTAATAAATAACTGTATAATAGTAATATTAAAATAATTAATTAAAAAGAAATTTACAAAATTCCATGATAAACAATTTCATAAACAAATTTTAAAAAGTTTAAAAATATTTGAGAGCACAAGTTGATGCACACTTCGCAACATACAACTTTCCGTCAGTTAAAAGCTTAATCTATTGCTCCAGGGCCGTAGTTTTGCAGCCAGACTAGATGCAATAGAAGACCACGTAACAAACTGGCGGTATCTACGACCAGCAAACACTGCACTGCAAAGTGAAGTGTTGCACGCCGGTGATTGCCAAAAGTTATCGGAAATTAAGGTTAAAGGTCACGAAAAGAGGCGTCGGTGATACTATTCACATCTAAAGGAGAAAATGATACCAGTCGATGACGCGCACTCTCCACTACTGAAATAAACTATGCTGGCGCGCTGAACTGTGGGAACATCAGACGTCTTCACATAGGGTTTGTGAAGTAGACAGCTCGCAGTAATAACGTAGGAAAAAATGCTGAAATGTTTGAAAATCTTTTAATTAAAAATATAAAATTGATAAAATAAAAAATATTTTGTGAAAATAGCAACACATGTAAAATATGTAATATAGTACTAAATATGTAAAAATATGTAACGAAGAAATGGGATATTGTGTTAGGACGGCGACGAGTCGCCAAGATTACAAATTTGAGAACGGTACGTCGAAAGACAAATAATATGTAATTACATAAAAATTCGGTCTCTACTTACATTAGCACGAGCAGATGTCGACATCAAATCAATTAAAAAAACGATCACATATAAAGCTACCCACGCTGCAGGATCGCTCGTGAAGGTATGCTCTCATTACGACCCGTGCTTAAGCCTTTCCAACGATTTCCAATTCCCATAAAACATACTATCTATGGCACGAAAACATTCTAAACTACCGGAAAGACGTAGTGCGTTCCTAGCTTGATCCAGAGACGTGGAATTCGACATCAAACTGGTTTACGAACTCGACACCGGGTACCATCTACCAGTACCGCAGCTCAGGAGTACTCGGAACGAGTTTCACAAGCCGCATCTGGCAGCTGCCTACGCTACACCGCCTCTTGAAGGAGAGTCTCCGCTGAACGTCCACGAACTCCTGGTCCTTCTCTGGAGTTAATAAAAGACCAAGAAAACTCATATTTCCTTAAAGCGACTAATGAATTACTATTGAAATATATCTACAAACTTTTATCTTCTTTAGATTATAACGACCCTTTTACCTATAAATTTCTAGGTAAAGCATACATATATACCTACCCTTTAAAACACATTATTTATGCAAATGGTTTGAAATTAACTGTCTTTTCTGATAACAGTAATCTTTTGCAATAATTACAAGAGTTGAGCAGGAGCAAGGCGAAGAAGAAGAACAAGAAGGAAAGATCTTTTATCGCCAGCTTCAAGTTTAACGTTTTGTGTGTACAATGTTTATGTCTTATGGGAGCTGTTTATATGTAAATCAGCACAGCGGCGGCGTTTTATAGGAAGAGCAAAGCGGGAGGTGCTTCTGATAGGGAATAATAACAATAAAAAACAAAACGCGAGCGAGCGCCGCAGGCGGCGTTGGCGGCGGTGACGGTGCCGAGCCGCGGGGGAGGAGGCGGAGGGGAGGGCGGTGATGGGGTGTGGGTGGGGAAGGCGAGGGTTGAAAGAGGGTGAGAGCGGTGAGGGCGGGGTGGGCCACAGGGCCGCGTGGGCTAGTGAACGGCGGGGGTAGGGGAGACGGCGGGAGACTGGGGGGCGAGGGCGGTGGGGGTGGCGAGGGCGGCGAGGGCGGCGGGGCGGCGAGGGCGGCGAGGGCGGCGAGGGCGGCGAGGGCGGCGAGGGCGGCGAGGGCGGCGAGGGCGGCGAGGGCGGCGGGGCGACGAGGGCGACGAGGCGGCGAGGCGGCGAGGGCGGCGAGGGCGGCGAGGGCGGCGAGGGCGGCGAGGCGGCGAGGGCGGCGAGGGCGGCGAGGGCGGCGAGGGCGGCGAGGGCGGCGAGGGCGGCGAGGGCGGCGAGGGCGGCGAGGGCGGCGAGGGCGGCGAGGGCGGCGAGGGCGGCGAGGGCGGCGAGGGCGGCGAGGGCGGAGGGGGCGGCGAGGGCAGCGACCCTCGTGAGGGCAGCGAGGATGTCCGAAAGCGTGATAGAGAAGTTGGCGGAGGAGACGTAAACGATAGAGAAGAGTAATGTAATAGAGAAATTGGGGTAGAACCAAGACAGTGTAATTGTGATCGGAAACAGTAACTGAAGAAAGGTTTTCATGACATGTAAAAACGTAAAAAATTATATAGTATTTTAAGTGTAAATATTGTGATGTGTTTATGTGTTGCTATTAGGAGATATTAAATATCAAATAATGTTAATTGATATTCCCATCTTAATTCTTCTCTAACAGTTGCCTCATCTTTATTCATGTTTCATGTTTATTCTTTAATCTAAATTGTGCTCTTTCGAATCCCTTTTATCCAAATTTATAAGTGTGTGTGTGTGTGTTTGTGTGCGCGTGCGTGAGTACTGTGAAACACGTTTGGAAGATCAATAAACCTTTATTGCCTTTGAACATCCAGGTGTTTTAACGAAAAATACCCGAAAATAACGATTCCAATTTTATTGGATACTAATGATGATCTAATTACAATCCAAGATAAGTTCTGAATTGTAGGAAATGGTATATAATTTGGGTTACGTAATCATGAATTTTGTTTTAAATGATGACGAAAATAGTACTAGATAATTACAGAGATATGGGGGGAACCCTGGCGGAGATAGTCGAGTAAGACCATCAATGGCCAGTCACAATTTGAAGAGGGATGGGTACAACAAGATGGCCAGGCAATAGTGTTGATAGTGATATCACATTTCTGGAGGTGACTGTAATGATGATTGTGATGTTGGTAACAGCAGTGGTACTTGAGATTTTGGTGGTAATAATGGCGATGGTAGTGGTAAGGGTGAGTTAGTGGTTAAGGAGGTGGTAGTGGTAAAGATGGCGGTGGAAACTGGTTGTGTGGTGATGGTGGGGTTGTGGTCTAGACGTTCGATAACGGTAGTCACGAAACGAAGGCGGAAGAAGAAAAGTGACCTTGAGAGGGACAATGTCCATGCCAACTTTATCGGTAATAATCCTAGAGATAGTGCTGGATCCAATGGAAGCGCCGAACTCCAACCTATGTAGCGAGACAAGAAGAAGAGACTCGCAAAAAATCGGTAGCAACGTCAACAATGCACGTGACCTTGCCAAGCCACGGACCGGAAGTAACGATGCAGGGCGAGGAGCGTCACCTGGGCCAACGCCCCCGCCCTCGCACGTGCCCACGTGTCGCTACACGCGTCGACCGCTACGTCATTCGGCGGCCACGTGACGAAGGCCGGGCGCCGGCACGAGAGCTGCCTAATGATGTGCTCCGGAACGTTTCTTCCACGCACGGGGCCATTCTTCTCGCAAGCGATTGACGTAGGCGCGTTCGACCGGAAGTAACTCAACGAACCTCTCAAAACGCACAAGAAAGGTGAAGAGAGCACGAAAAGAATAGGGGGCTCCGGTTCAGCATTGAACAATTACAACTGGCAAAGTTTGTTTCCTGTTCAAAATATTTTTATTTAATTTTCTTACTTAACTCAATATCATTGACAAACGTTTAATTCGAATGTGGATGCGTTCGTTTGTATATTCACATAAATTGTAAGCCTCATAATCTATTCCTTTTGTTTGTTCTTGATAAACATACAACTCATTACAGAGAGAAGGATGTGTGTCCAACTGTCTATTTGTCAAATTTGACTTCATTTCTCGTTCGTTGCTTTCAAGAACTTCTTTTCGCCTGTTTTTTTTTCATTGAACGGAGCGTATTTTATTGATCCACTTTGAAGATAGTCCTGTGTTGTCGCTACATTGAACTTGATAAGATTGGATTTGTTATTACACTGTTGCACTGATTGAACCACTACAGTATTCTAAACAAGAACATAAACCTACAGTTGTTTCCAGTAAGCAAAGAAGTGTAAAACTAATATAATCTCAATATTCAACCGTTCCTCAACGAATTCAATGACATGTTAATGTCAGGAAACAGTTGACACTCCCATAAAATCGAAAGTTTTTAATTATTAAAAATTTATTTTCATCACTTTTTAACGTTCCAAACGACGAAAGAAATGAAATTGATTTCACTTGTACCTCTAATACTTACTACTTTTAAAATTGGCGTTAAAGAAGCTAAGACCTCCTCACCGATAAAATACTTAGGAGTGTTGCTTGACAAAAGATTGACATGGAAACCACACATAAATGCAATAGCTAACAAAGCATCTGCCAAAATATCAAAACTCTTCCCTCTAATCAATGCATATTCTTCATTGAAAGTCGAATGCCGATTGCTACTTTTTAAGCCTTTAATTCTGTCAACCATGACTTATGCATGTCCAGTTTGGGGTTGTGCAGCGACAAGCAATCTCCAAAAATTAACAGCCATTCAAAATGTATTTTTAAGAAGAACTTTAAATGCCCCCTGGTTCATTCCGAACACCCAGATTCGCAGAGAATTGAAAGTGCCTTCATTCAGCGATCACATAACTCAAATAGCTCAAAACTTTTACCAAAACTTTCACACTTCCCCATGCTCCTTAATCTTCAGCCTAGGTCGCAATGCTGCATACCCACGTATCAAATCCAGGTATCCCAAAGACCGATTCAAACCACCGTAATCCCCCATAACTGTCAACAGATCAAACTGAAACAGTCTTCAACCTCGCTTCATTTACTTTAGCCCAATGTTTACGTTATTCCGAGTAATATAAACCACTGCTTATGGATGGCCATTCCCAAAAAGTTAAAAATCATGTATTTCATAATTTAACCTCCTCGAAAGACAAGTATGTCGAACGAGAAGAAATAAATTTAAAAAAAGAAGAAGCTAAGAATACGGAATAACTAAACGAGCTTTAGTATCTCGAATTCATTGAAACCAGTCAAGCACGAATTCATGAAATGTCTCTCACTCTTTTTTCTAACACATTTTGAAATATATCAATGTAAATGAAAAACGTAATGACCGCAAAGAAAATACCGTGAAGACTACTAAAAACAACAATTTCAGGAACAGTTCACAATGTGATGCTATTTGAACCGTCTAAAATTTACATAGTCAATCCTACGATACTAATCTTTCAGCACATCGTGAGAACGAACTTCATGTAGGATCTCTAGAAATTTCATTTTCGTTATCCCCCATAAATCACGAATCGGTAACTGTTAGTCATTGGGAGGTTGTTTCCACGCTCGTTAGTGAATCTCCTGCGCTACGGGCGCGCGCTTTCCCACGTGGTAGGGGGTCGAAACTCTACCTCGAGAGGTCACGACACGAAACAATACAAACACACAAGAGATACCGGTAGGTCGAACGAATAGGATCGCCCAAAGGCATGTGCGTGAACGAGAAGTGACGCTATGCCAATAACCGAAAAGATAGCCTACATTATAATGAAAATCTGATATAAGATTCAACTGCTGTATACAATTTCTTTTTTGTTCATTCGATTTGAAATATCATGAACTTATTAAAAAATGTATTAATTTTTTATGCAGAATTAAAATATTAAATATAAATGTAGGGGGTCGAAACTCTACCTCGAGAGGTCACGACACGAAACAATACAAACACACAAGAGATACCGGTAGGTCGAACAAATAGGATCGCCCGAAGGCATGTGCGTGAACGAGAAGTGACGCTATGCTAATAACCGAAAAGATAGCCTACATTATAATAAAGATCTGATATAAGTTTCAACTGCTGTATACAATTTCTTTTTTGTTCATTCGATTTGAAATATCATGAACTTATTAAAAAGTTTATTAATTTTTTATGCAGAATTAAAATATTAAATATAAATGTGATATTTTAGGTGTTGAATTTTTAAATACTACATTTACCAAGTCTTTAATTTTACTTGCTCTTTTACCATAGGTTGAGGTTGCAAATTAAAATGTTAACCTGTCAGAATTATAATATTCGGCAAAACATGTAAAACAACAATAACAAATCAAGAACAACAATATAATCTAGAAAGACGATAAAGACCATTTGTGGAAGGAGCATGGTACTTAGCTAATCTTTGAGATCGGTGAATGCCTGCAGCTAAGACATTCTACATCGCAGGCAGAAGCAAAGGAGAAATACGACTTGAGCGCGGAAGTCTGGTAGGCTGGCGATTCCAGCGCAGAACAGTATATATGGAAGAGACACTACTGCTGTCTCTTCAGCCACTCCTACTCTCCGTCTCCCTTCCGACTCCCGCCGCTCCCCCCGCCCCCACCACCCCTCACCGCCACCCCCATCTCTCGAACCTCATCCCCAACCCCCCTTTCCGCCCCAAGCCATCCTCCCCCGCAAGCACATGGTGACTCTACCGACCTCCCTCTC
Source organism: Teleogryllus oceanicus (assembly GCA_964035755.1). Lineage (NCBI taxonomy): Eukaryota > Metazoa > Arthropoda > Insecta > Orthoptera > Gryllidae > Teleogryllus > Teleogryllus oceanicus. Next base: position 40,035,885 of record CAXIVR010000006.1, read on the forward strand.
TTACCGTTCTTCTGGCCGGCCCCTTCCTTCTTCCGTCGCCTCTGCCACACATGCCTCTCCCACTGTCACCACCAATCTCCCTTCTCCGACCGTTCTCGCACGTTGTTTCAGCCTGCAAATCGTCTTCTGGTAGTTTCTCTCTATCTCCGATCGCATTCACCTACGCTCTTAGCTCATTTCTATTCTGCCACCACAACCACAAAATGGTCGTGATACGGCAATGAAGCCAATCACAGGTTGTTGGCTATAGTTTGATTGTGTAACACATGTCAATTTTCTAGATTATCAGAGAACAAGCTATACAGTATCGCTCGGTCCTAATATTGTGAGTAGGATTAGGACGGTAAAAGAAAAAGCACCCTCGATTGGTCCGTTATTTTAGGCACTGCCCAGGAACTTCATTGAATTAGAGGAAACAACGAAAATCACTTATAAGAGCAGATAGTTCTCACCTATACCAGGGATAAAAAAATGGAAGAATTGGGGCCAGGCGGCCCGCGTGTAACTCGGATTTTACTAGACTAGAGCCGAAGCGCCCGAGCGACTACTGTTCCGTTAACTGGCACAAGGAGCTGTGTTCCGCACTAGTGGCCCGCACATGAGCTTTGGACCAGAGCACGTCAAGTGGGCGACCCACTTGAGCAGCCCCGAAGAAGACAGAAGCCAACCAGCTAGTTAGCTACAACGGAAAATTCCCGCACCGTCTGGTTTCGCATCTAAATCCTCCCGGTCTACCAAGATCCAGTCACAACTACACACGACTTCGAAGACGATCTTCGCCACCGTTTCCCCCAAAACTTTGTCCTTCCCACCCTTCTTCTTCTTCCACTGTCCTCTCCAACTCGGCGATTCTCGCCACCTTCTTGATCTCGCCCCCCTCCGCACCCCGCCAGCCGCATCCGACTGCGGGCGGGCGCTCGACGCGGCTCAAGGCATCGGGAGGGGGCGGCGGCTCACTGCGGAGGGGCGCCGCACCCGCCTCTCCCACCCTCCTCCGCCCCTCGCCCAAGGGAGAGCGGGCGGGAGCAGCAGCGAGCGCGGAAGGCAGAGAACGGCGACGCACCCCTTTCTTGTAATTTACAGAAATAAACATTAACGCTGCAATAGAGCAATAAAATAAATCAACATGGAGCAGAAAACATTATGGGAGTGAGTCTCCTCGCTTGTTCCGCGCCTGCCGCCGCCCCCGCGGGGGCAGAGGAGAAGAGCGAGGAGGATCGCGAGGGAGGGGCGAAGGAGGAGGCGAAGGCAAATGCCACCCCGTGCCGCGCGCGCGCGCACAGTTAAAAGGATTCGCAAGCTCTTCCTGTGCGCGGCGCCAGACCTTGATTTATCGGCCAAGTTCCCCGGGCAGCGTCCGCCAGGAGGGTGGGTGTGGGCTGGCGGGGACGTGGAACCTATCATCGCTTCGGGCTGACGAGGCCGACGTCACCCTCTCACCCCTTTGCCTCCACCCTCGTGGCCTGCCCTCCGCCGTCGTCCTCGTCCTTCCCCTCCGCCGCAGTCGCAGCCGTCGCCGCCGATTCCGATAAATAACTCGGAGCTCGCGGGTCGGCGGCGTCGGCGAAGTAGGATCGTAAGCGCCACGTTCCCCGTAATGAGGCCTTCCCGAGCTGGTGGCGGCGGCGGCGATGGAGGAGGCGGAAGGGATGGGGCATGTGGACGATGTCGGTCGCAAGTGAGAACGGCAAGTAGGAAGTAGGTGAGTTGACGCGAATAAATGAGCAAAAAGATGGAAACGGATGTTGAAAGCGTTAATTGTAAAGAAGGCGGATGTAAATAATGTTGAGCTTGTTCTGACAGACAGACAGTTATGAACACACTAGCAATAAACGAATGATTATGAAACCAAATATAAACATGGCAGAAAAGGAAACAGCGTCAATGAGTTACATATCCGGTGAATGAAGAAAAAAACAGACTGAAGTCTATACAAATACACAAATGGGCAGAGAATGCAATAGAAGGGACGTTGAGTCAAATGGGCGTTGGGGGAAAATTGTGAGAACGTAGAAGAATCTAATAGAGCGAGGTAGGTCTGTTTTACGAAATGGACCCGGCAAATACGTTGGTGGGTCCTGCACATATACGGCATGAGAGGTGAGGTTCGTGGGCGCGCAGGTTCGATGAGGATATTACTTGGTGATCAGCACTTCGGTCAGATGGGAAGTTACTCAGTTGAGGGAAAGGAGAACTCGTTTTGGGAAGGTATGTGAGTGTCTTAGTAGTCGGGAGTGAGTCGCAAGCCACGTACGGCGCCTCACCGCCACCACCGCCGCCGCCGCCGCCACTGCCACCTCTACCGCCACCGCCGCCGCCGCTACCGATGCCGACGCCGCCCCGTGCGGGAGCACGAACCACTAAACACGAGATATGCGGGCAGTTGAAATACGGCGCACCTGCATGCGTCGCTGCATGCGCCGCTTTATGGCGAGGGGACGGACGCGGGGACCTTGAGGTACTCCCCTTCGGAGGTGATATTCCCTGACGCCCCAAGAGCTTCGCGAGATGGATGAGGTCCTTGGGGGAGGGGCGGCAAGTGCCCAAACTGAATTTTGCAAGTTGAGAATATTTTACCACTGAAGCCATCAAACGCAGAAAGTGACCCATAGCTTTCGAAAACAAGAAAAATACAAAATAATAGAAATTGACACTCTTGAAAAGGTTCCCCAATTGTATAATACCGAATATCATTAATCAAATTGTCAAAACATTCTAAAGGAGGCGCCTATTCAAAACACAGTTTGTTTACAAACATTAATTAATTTTTCAATAATTATGTATTTCGCATTAAACTGAGGCATTATTTATGTTTTATAAAGTCTCTTTTTTCTTCAAATATTCACCTTTTACATATTTTTTGGAGTCTAACACAAAACTTGCACGACATCGAGCAAGTCATCAATACTATTATACTAATTTTTATTTTTTAAATATTACCTTCGATTCACGTACTTTCAAACGTTACCTCCATTCTTGATATTTACGACAAGAACTCTTTTCCAAAATTAATTTTACTTGTATTTCGTTGAGAATATTCTACAATCACGAATATTTCGTATAAGTATGACGGCATTTTAATACACCCAATTTAGCCAGAGGAGCCCTGCCAAGAGACGTTTCAAACTAAGAAATTACAGCGCAAAACGCGAGACGTCGAGTTGAAGTAGAGCTTACAGCACCGCGCCGCGCCGGCCGAGCCTTCCTCCGCAGGAGACGGTTACGTGTCGCGCCTAACGAAAAATAGCATAGAAATTATTTATGAACGCGATAAAGACGGCGTTCGGATTCCACGCAAAGTCCGGAGTGTTTCGCGTTCGCGGTTCCGCTCCAGCACGAAAGCCTCCCCTCTCCCTCTTCCGATCCCTTTCTTTCCTCGCCCCGCCCTAACTCCTCTCCCCCCCCCCCCGCCCCGCCCCGCCCCGCCCCGCTCCGCTCGCGCCTGTCCCCGGCTTGACTTTTCTCCGCCGTCAGTTCCGTTCTGGGCCTTCCGCCTCCCTGCTGCTCCATTGTACACCGCTACCAACGCCTTTTCACTCAGAATAGGAAAAAATGAATATATATATATATATATATATATATATATATATAATTTGATTTCTACATTACTAATTTCGAATATATTCATAAATTGAGGGAAAACCAAGCAGCCTGAGGCCATGAGATAGGTGACAATAGTTTCGTTTGATACCCAGAAAAGGAGGGAAATAGAACAAAAATAATGGAATAATTTATATTTTAATTGAAAATGCATATATTTCATTCTATTAATCCACATTTTCTAATGCCTGATGTTACAACTAGATTCTCACACTCAGTACATCATTGAGTATGCTTACGACGCAGCTGATGTCACGTGACGAGGAAGAAAGAATCATCATTTTTTAAGTGTGTAGTATCAGATCAGTCAAGGTTTGTTTCTCCAGGATCTGATTTTCCACAAGCTTGATAGCAGAATTTCTGATGTTGCAGGCCACTTGTCATATTTAAATTTATTATAAATACATTCTACAAGAGATGAAGAAAGAAAGGCACTCAAATTGAGGAAAGTATGCGCTGAAAGGGATGTAAGACTTATGAAAATGTTTCCCCCAAACAAGAGAAAGGTGCTGAGATTATGTATTTAGAGCAAAAGGAATACTGACAACTACAATTGAAAATGTTACTGAAAAAGAAGGCAAACTGGCTGAAATTATATATTTTGAATAAGAGGAATATTGACAACAACTGAAGGAATAATGGAAGAAAAGGGAAGGCAAGGAAAGAGACGCTTCCTAGAAATAACATGACAAGGGAGATAGCATTAGAGAAAAATATGGAGAAATATATTTTATGATATAAGTATGAATTTGATTATTGCAGTATCAATAACGTACTTTCTGAAATTAAAAAAGTTAAATTCAACCCTTAATTTATTTGCCCTTATCAATAATAATAGTTTGGCTTATGAATTAAAAGATATCGCCAAACATATTGCAACCATCCCACTACTTTATACTATAGTTTATTATTTACTGTTGGTAATCATGTATCATCTTATGCGATGGTTAGGAAATCTAATTTCGTGAAAGAAGACATTGAAAATGGAGAAATGGTTCTAAAATATCACAGATCTTACGACATGAATGCGGATATCTTGACCAAAGACGTCGACAAAAACACTTTAATTCGTCATATGTTATCGTTAGGGAAGATGGTATAAGTATTATTTTTTCGTGCACACACGAGAGGGGGGATTTGTTGGTGATCACGTATCATCGTTAGCATAGCATCTCAAACAGCGAATTTTTGGCAGAAAACTCTCCTTACAGAGCCCTTGTAACGAAAAAGTGGATAAATCCAGTTATTAAATTTAGAAAAAATCCTCTACCACGTGGTGTAGCCAGAATCCATGTTTTGTGGGTCTTTGACACAGAAAAATTGAATGACGACCAACCATCTGTCTGACCGTCCGTCAATGGACGGTCTGTCTGTCTATTTTTCTTATTTTTCGGTCTGTCGGACCATCTGTCTGTCTATTTTTCAGAATTGATATTCCCCTTGTGAGCCGATTTCTTTCAGAACGGATATTCCCCAATCGATCTGGCTGGAATTTGAAGTCGTTATTTTAATTTTGGGCGTACTTTACATAAAGCCCCTGGGACATTTTACAAATTTTCAAATATATGGCTCTATCGCTTTTGATTAATTTCTTTGTTGTATAGTGTGAAGAACATGTAAGAGAATGGTGCAGGTCGTTGAAAACCCCAATTGCTTGTTCGTTGAAAACCCCAATTTCTCGATAATTGCAAAAGTTGAAATTGTTTCGGAGTTTTCCTAGAACAAAAATATTAATGATAAATTTTTCTCCTTAATGAAATCTGTTCTCTTAAGATAGATTTTGAAATAAGATCATGTATAACTTTTCTAAAATTTGAGTTCTTTTCGCGTAATTTTGCGTGTGTTTTGTGTAATTTCGCGTAATTCTTCGTTTAGAAGTTATTTAACGATATAGATTCAAAAATGCTGCCGAGTGTTGCAATTGCCATGAATATTTAGTTTAGTTCTGCAGGGCCATCTAGTGGAGTTATAACAAATTTAACAGCATATAAACATTCTGGGTGAAAAAACACGTGTGTGATATATATATATATATATATATATATATATATATATATATATATATATATATATCAAGTTAGAAAGGTAAAATTATTACCTAGAGTTAAGACTCCAATAATAACAGTCCTAAATGTGAAACAGTAACCGATACAAGGGTAGAAGAAGAAAACTACGATGGAGTCAGTCCGTCGTTGAACACCATTGGAATGCGACCTACAGTCCGTCATTGGTATGGAATGTTAAGTAAATGGCTATATTTCTCTGGCAACATTTATCTACCTTTCCAAGCGAGCAGTTTAAAAGAATTGTTTTTCTATATAATTAAATGGACGTAGGGTGCTTTGACTGCCGTTTTGTTCGTTTTCGAAAGCTTTAGGTCATAAATCTCAATACCTATAGGAAAAGGAATAGAAGTGAAACAAATGTATTCAATTGTTTCGAAAATAATGGGATATTGAATTCATGTTCTTTTGACTTTTGCATTTATATATTTATGACATTTCTTAATAGTTTATTGTGTAAATATAATTATGTTACAGTACAAAAATATTTTTCTCAATTTATAAAGACATTCATATCTCGAGAGAATTGAGTAATATTTGTTTTCGTAAACCACTTCTTTAACACTTTACGCACGTAATATTTTGATATTCATAATTCCAAATTTTCCAAGCCAAAGAAATATATGCGATTCCTGGCTGAAAATCGTGATCATAAGAACCGTCAGAGTTGAAAGTAGCTTATTACGATCGGAAAACCTTCCACGAATCTATTTGGCATTTAAACTTCGATGTTCATAACTCCACAGATAAGGTTCAGACTTCCGAAACATAGTCAAGCTGGCGCACGATGGATTCAGAAAGCGTTTCAGATGGGGGGACCATTTTAGTTGGGAACTCTGTGAATTTTTAAATTTTTTCTTAATTGTTACTTCGAAACAAAGTTAATGAATTCATAATGACAATACTATTTTGGATGTGATAAGACCTGTATATCCGGTAATTATGTTGAAATATAGAGTGTTATCATAGATAATACCATGGGAGCTTTGGAAAGTATCGATAAATGGTTGAGGGGATTTATCTGAGAATTTCCAAAGCACAAGTAGTGTTTAATAGGACTATTCCACGAATAGAATTATGTCCAACAAAATGCGCCAAGTACTGAAAATAACAGAAAGCATGTTAAAATCAAGGCGATTATGTTATAGTTCAAACGCGGTTTATTGCATATCAACACATCGCCTCGTAAGATGAGTCGCAGCTTATTATTGGTCAATAGATGATGGTAAGAAATTTGGACAGAAAAGCGATTAATTTATTGAGATACACCGTTCTGATTGGGACTTTTGTATTTATAGTTAAACACTATTAGTTTAAATTTCACCTGTAGAATAATTGTCGAGAGCAAAATTTCAAAAAAACTTGTTGGCTTGGGGAGATGGGGGATGATGCTCGTGCTGCCCGTCCCCCGAACTCGCCCCCGCGCGGGGTCAAATGATGCCGCTTGCAGCGGACACCTGGCCGAATCCAGAGAGTCGCACAGAGATCCGAGGTGGGGTGGGGTGGGGAGGGTCCCCGCGGAATGGCATGCACGGCCACTGTGCGCCTAATGGGTTTCTGGTAGCCGCGCGGGCGGCGGCCGCTTTACGAGCATTCCGCGGGCGACCTCTCCGCGCCGCCGCCGCCGCCGGCCCCGGGATCTTTCTCGAATCCGAACCGAAACCGAACGCCTTGCCTTTTATTGCCGCCTAATCACCGGGTTATTCCGCCGTATATTTCGCTCGGGACGACACCTTTACGACAACACCCCCGTCCCACCCTCTCGCCGCGCACGCGTTCCCCGAACGCGCGACCTATATTTAAAATGGCTGAAGCTCCGAGTCACCTCCTAAGTATAGTGGGTGAGCCTGGCAAAAATAGATATCTATACGTGATATATAGCAAATCGTAAAGGAAAGCCGCGCCGGGGCCATAAAAACTTCGTTATGTGAAATGTTTGTGGTGTTTTATGCGGGCCGGAAACTTTTGGAAGGATTGTTAGTAACAGCGTGATATACATGCGTCATCAAATACATCGGGAAGAAATTTATCGCCGGGCCTGATGTACGTGTACGGTTGGTACGGCTGTCGGGCTGTGAGGCGGTCGGAAAGTGCCACGACTGCTAAACACGATAAGCCCATATTTCAGTTTGACATCTTGAGCTCAATATGAATCGCAATAAAGGAAATTTTCCTGAACTCCACCGAAACTTTGTCTCATTCATCTAAATTAAGCCTCTATTATTCCCTTTCGATTTTCGAATTTCAAACTCCATTAAACTTTCTTGTCGAGATTATAACAACGCACAATCAAGCCACGGGCGTAAAAAAAAGAGGTCAGAAAATATCCCTCGCTCGTCAAACTTCCCTGCGCGTTCTCCGCTTGTGACCTCGCTTTTCGTAATTTGCCTTGTTTCTTTTTAAATTCATAGAGCAATCGTAAAAGATTTCGGAACTTAATTCAATAAGAAGAACGAAATTACTTTACGCGCGGAGAGAGAGAGAGGGGGTTTTATTGTTAAGATTATTAAACGTATTCGATATTTCGAAACAAAGGGCGCGCGAAGCGCGGCGGAAATTTGAGATGAGAAAGATGGCGGCACTGTTTCTCATACAATAAAACCATAACCTCAAAAGAAAAGTTTTTGTTTTATAAAATCTATAGAACTTTTAAGCGAAGAGGGAAGCAATTCAGCAGAAAAGAGATACTGGCAGAGACGGTATTGAATACTTTGGGGGAGGACGGGCGTTGTGAAACGCCCCGTGCAGCGGGGGCGGTGAGAGTGTCGCTAGCGACTGTTTGGCCGCTGCGGTTTCTGAATCTGCAGAGAGGGATCCCGTGATCTCAACAGCGCGGGGGCGGCGGAATAGCAGCGGCCGGTATCGCAACTTCTCACACTGTACCAAAGAATAAAAAGAAGAGAAATATATCGTATATAATCAAGAATCCACCCCCTTTTTTTTATCTTCCACAGTCAAAACTTGAAATATTATCAGTTCTTCAACTTCTGCTTCTGCGGCAGCTAAACTTAAGCTATTCTATCCATGATTTAGAGATGCCTTTAGACTTTAGTAGGGAGAAGATGTTCCTTTTTTATTCGTGCAGAAAAACGAGAGAGAGAAGAGGGAAAGAGACGGGGAAAGATTGAATGGGGAGTACTTTGGGTGCGAGCAGGAGACAAGAGCGGGGGGCGGGGGGGACGGGAACGGGGCGGCGGGGAGGGAGTTGGCGTAAGAAATAAGCCTATGTATAGGCGGGGGACATTGAAAGTGTACCCAGGATGAATGACAAAGAAGGCATGGAAGCGGGCAGGAGCTGCGAGGGGGATCTTTCTTTCTGGGAAGAAAGTAAAGAAGGACAAGAGATTAAGGGTGAATTATGGGAGGGGCGGGGGAGCGGGGTTCAAGTGGATATTGAGAGAGGATGGATGGCGCTGGCCTGAGCGTGCGGCCCCCGCCGCCGCCGCCGCCTCATCCCGGGGCGCTAGTGTCGCAGCCCCTTCCACCGCCTCCGCCGCAGCTCGCGCTTCCGCCAGGTGAGATACCCAGCGCTACTACTACCGTCGCTACGAGTGATGAGGGGTTCCGCAAGGTTCTTCCACAGAACAATAATCATATGTACGCTCACGAAACATATGAAAACAGTAAATAGGAACATAAATGTCGTGATAACATAGAAATGTTATATCGCAATGTCAATAAACAATTTACGGAGTTGACACGTCTTATTAAATATAAATTTACATTTGGTCATATTACGCAATTTATAATACAATGATAGTTAACATAAATGATATTAACCAGATGAGGCCGATAAACTCCTACCGAATGTGTTATTTGGGCTCTCGGCTGTCATGTGCCTACTCAGCTAAAATAATTTATTTTGATCATTCGTAACGGACCAAGGACTGTTACACCCTTAACGAACGCCGGCCGTTAAGAGTGTCTTTTCGTTCCTCTGATTGCGTTAAGTTGATATAACAGGGCAGAACGTATTGCGAAAAGTAATATTCAAACATGTAACTAAATTAAAGTATTTCGATCAGAAGTAGTTTCTACTTCTGAAATAAGAAAATTCTAAATTAATGAATTTGATATTTATATTCTTTTTCTGCTTGTTCGTAAAGAACTTGGGAAAGAATAAGAATTAAATATTGATTGTATACTTAACAGTCATCTGAGAAAAGAATATGAACACTTTCTGAATCACAAAATAAGTATCACAAAAAAGTTTAATACTTTTTATTTTTGATTGCCACGAAAACGTAATATTTTTTCGTTTTGAGATTACAAAAAAAAAAATGTTTATTTTTTAAATTTTGTAATCAAAACGTATTTTATTTTTTGTTTTTCGTTAGCTGATGGCCCTCCAGTATTCTATCTCGTTTTGACTTTGTTTTTTTTGTTCTAGAAAGTTTTTGGTCTTTTTTTTCTTTTGGGTTTTGGCCAGTGTCTTTTAGGAGAAGGAGTCTTTGACAATTTTTTTATTTAAGTTCGTCTTTAATTAATGCCGGTTAATATTGGTGATAAAATCGAAATGTTTAGTTTGTTAGTAATCTTGAATCAAGACTAAATGGGGTTTTAATTTCTTCAGTTTTTGGGGAATAAAAATTTTTTGGAAAAAAGGGGGAGTGTAAGAATTTTTTTTTAGCATGGTTCAGTGTTTTTTAACAAAAGTTTGAGTGGTTACTCAAAAATTTTCTAAATAAAAGATAATTTTTTTCTTTCCCCATATTTTCTTAAAAAATTTCTAATCTTAAAAATTTTTAAAAAAATATAACAAAGTTTGATTACCTTTTTGAAAACTGACTATAAAATAAAGCATTTAATTTATCAAATCAACGTGATTGTTCCCCATTATTCAAAAGTCAATAAAATTATTTCCCACAGCCCGGAAAGATGTGCGAGTCTTTTTCAAAAAAAAAATATAATCACCATACGAATAATTTTTTTTCCCGGGTATTTATTTTAAAAAATTTAATCTATTATTCAATTTTTGGGAAGACGTAATCCCAACCCAAAATATTTCATTTCAAAAAAAACCCCACCGCATTTTTTGTTAACGGGGGGGCAATTCAGAGGCCAGAAAACAAGTATGTTCTGTTAGCAACCTCCATGGAAGACCTGGTCGCGCGGCCCGGGTCAAGTGGACAGCGTCGTCGGCCGGCCAGCGCGACGCGGCGCCACGCGCACCTGCAACTCGTGACAAAATGGCCCCCCAGGGGCCGATGACCTTGGGGGTTGGCCCCTTTCGCCCGTCCCCTTTGCGTCCCTCCCCTTTGGGCGCTGACCCAAAACCCCCGGGGCCGTACGCCTCCCAAATCTTGATAATTAATTTGCTTTTTGGTCGTGGGCCAGGGTCGTAAATTAATTTTTTTTCTTTTTGGGTTCCCTTTCCCGATAATGGTCTTTTTCCCAAGATTTTAAAAAAATTATAAAAACAAATTCAGAAGAGGTTTATAATTCCCCAAAAGAGGAATACTTGTTTATACTTATTCTTGTACATATGACTATTTTTTGGGTTTTCGTTCACCCAGTCAAAATAGAAAAATATAACGTTATTAAGATTAAAAAATAATTTAAAAAGAGTATTTTGGAAAAATGTATCAAACCGTTTCTATTATTAAACAGAATATACGGGAATTTTGATCAAGATTGCTTTTTTTTTTTTTTTTAACAAAGTATTAGTATCTTTCAGATTTTTTCTTTAATTATGTTAAAAAAAGGAAACCACTTTTTTTTCAGTAATTCGAATACAAGCAAAAAGTAAAGCGCAAAATGAATCCATTTTAATGGTCATAATGATTATGAAATTATTTAGTACCGAAAAATACAGAGGTAAAAACGGCCCTTGTAATCAAATCTTTTGGGTTTTTGATTCAGATACTGAAAGGGGCACCCTTTAAAAGATTGTCTTTCTTTTTTAAAAAATTTTCGTTGAGCGAATGATCATTTTGGGAAATAATTTTTTTTTGATAAATAATAATATTCATCGACAATTAACATTAACAGTCGCCATATCAATTGAAACTATTATTGCTGTTTCATATATCATGAACTGTTTTCATATATTCCACGTTTATTAGAAATTAATTTAAGAAAACTAGAGGATACAAGTGCAGTTTTTTGGGAATTCTCTCTTATCGTACTTCAATCCTTGAAATTATTCTAAAGAGATGGCAAAGCACATTAAGATATTAAAGCAATAGTATAATTAAGTAATGCAAGTATTTTTAATTTTTTTCGTGCAAATAAAACCATACGTCAAGCTGCACTGACAGCAATCCTCCGAAAAGAAATCAAAATAGGTCATAACGTAATGGTTTTACAGATTTATAAGATCCATTTTTCTGCTAACCAAAACAACCCGCCGAGGAAGTACAACGGAGAGTAGTTTGACAAAACAATACAATATATTCTTTCGGCATTTCCGAGTCTATCAAAAATGAAAAATAAAGATCATTAGGAGGAAGAGTCAGGACTACTGGGATCGGAACTTCGGCAGTATCCTGCAACTCAACTTCCATACAGCAAGCGAAACACACGAAGAGACCCACGGCAGATACAACTGGCAACAGACGAGAAATTGATGACCTCCCCTGAAACAGCAGTAACAGATTAGAAGCCCCGTCGGCCATTTCTTATTTTTTGCCATATGGATAGAAAACATATATCTTTGGAGTTGTTATTTTGTCGGGTTGGCGGTCGAGAGAAAGTTGGGGCAATTATTTACAAAGTGATGGACAACGAGGGAGGCAAGTTGATGGCGAGTTCGCGGGGAGGGGAGGGGAGGAGGGGGCGGTGATGGAGCAGGCGGAAGAGGCGAGGTACACAGGCAACGAAAAGGCGATTTTAGGTTGGCACGGACCAAGCGCCCAGGAAGTGGGCTTGTGGAAATCGCATGTCAGAATAATATTGGTCACGCTGATTCGGTCGCGGAGAGGCTCGAGATCTCGTCTGAAAGTGAGGAGACGTAGGCTGCGGGTTCGAACCTCACTTAAGGCAACGGCGTTTTCATTTTTATGTCGCGGTTATCTTCTTACGAATCCATATTTGTCATCTTCACATTATCACATCCATAATCATTCATCTCTCCTAATTAGTCATCCTTTAAGTTCACCTCACCATCCTTCGTGTAGAAGAAGTCAAGTGCAAACCATCCTAGTAAAATTTAGGTGATATAGGAAAATTAAAATGTGAATTTTCTTCGGAGTTGCTTTGGCACGGACCAGAAAAAAGGTGGAGGGGGAGACAGATGCAGGAAATTGGCCAGAACACAAGATTGCAGGCCGTCGGCAACGGTGAAGGGGCAAGAGTATGAATTCTGTAAGCGGATACTGTAGGGAAATGAATAATACAACGTCGTGTTTTGATAAGGATTCGATTTTGAATTTCATTCCACTATAGTACAAAATTACAAGCTTTATACAAACTTGAAGCTACTATTCCAGAGTTATCGACTTCACTTTTGTATGTGTGGCATTAATTAAATTGGTCATTTGTAAAACCACGTATCGTAATTTTAAAAAAAATGAGTGAGAAATATTTGAAGTATAAGGGAGTAATCAATCCAATTTCTGGTAAAACAATATGAATTGCAGTATATCAGTATAAGAAGTACTATTTTATATATATATATTGTGACCGCCCGTTTTCTTAGATTCCGAAAACGTGTCACATACCGCCCTAAGAAAGCGAGGAAAGAATATTTTGAACGCGCCAACGCGATGGATATTTGAATGATAATTAGAATTTAAAACAAGAGAGACCGCCACCTTATACTAAGGGCGAGACCGAGGTCGATGAAGAAAAGTTCTTTCTGAAGGTAGCAGCTGAACTGGGCGGACGTAGGAAAACGGTACGCCAGGAAGTGACATTGCATCGGATTTCAGATTTGCAACTTTTTGAGGAAAACTCTTCTAGAAGACTAGAAGAGGTAATTATTCTATTATAAATTGATTTAAACATAATCTTAGAAGAAAGATAATAAGAAACGTTATGAATTTATAATGGAAGAATTAGGAGTGGAGTTTTGAATAGATGGCAGTAATTATTAGCTTGCATTCATTTCTCTTCCAGTTTTTTTCTCTCACATGCTTTCGTATATTTAAATACTCTCGAAGTTGGTGTTCATATAAAAGGGTGATCTCTGATTCATTTTCACTCTGAATATCCAGTTGGTCATTAACTGTAATCGAAAATAAAGTAAAATTCATAAGAGAGTATTCACATATAAAACTTGAACGAGAAGAAGAAGGCGATTTCTGAGGAGCAACTGTTCTCAACCGAGGCCACGACGCTCAAGGCCGAAGCAGCCGGTGGAAAGGTGTAGAAGGAAGCAAAGTGGACTGCTCTACGCGGCCGAGAACACAGTAAGGTCGTTCCAAATAAAATGTTTTGTAGGGATGGGAGGATTCAGTTTAATAAGAAAGCTCATTCTGTATCTATCACGTAGAAAGAAAAAGGAGGGTACAGATTTACCACGCTTAAAAGATAAGAAAAGTAAAAGTACATTTGTTTCGACTTCTAATACGTGAGAACAGAATCAATCTTTTCTTTCAAAAGGATTTCAAGATCAAATATTGTAATATAGTGATTAAGAGTTTGTGTAAGAGTATAATATAATAATAGTAATTTCTGGATTTTAGAGAGAGAAAGAGTTTCTTTGTTGTAAAAGTAATGTTTAGGAAAGTATTAATTTTTGATTTTCAATGTGTTTTTTCAAATTTAAAGTAATATTTTAACGATTCTTTCTGAATTTCTGAAAGTGTGTTTGTTAAACAATTGGGTTGTAGATGAAAGTAGAAATTGTGTATTGTGTTATTAGTGTGTTTTTTCAGTCAAGAGTATTCTGTATTTGTTTTTTTCTTATGTGCCATTGTATGTATTTGTCAAAGCAGCAATATTTTAGAATATATTCTGAATTTAGTGAAAAGTGATTCTCACCTGAGTTGTTTGTAATTTTGCATCCAATCCATAAACGATCTTCACGACCCTGCCCCTATTTTTTTATTTATTGTCCACACTGGGACGTCATACTGAGCTAGTCGACCATCTGGTGAATTGTGTTCACATCCTAGACGTCTCAGGTCGGTGCTGGCCTTACGGCTTGTACCGCACACGACTGTGGCTCGCAATTGGCGCCATAAGCGGGCTGATTATTGATGCATTTACGACAAACTCGATTTGGGAATAACTGAGACCAAAGTTTGTGTAACTAAAATTACTAGTACAATTGAATCACAGTTCACTAAAATTTGACAAGGTTGCAGAGTACAAGGTGTTGAGTAAAAGTGTGTTATTTCAGAGGTTTTTTGAAAAGGATATTTATTATATGAGAGTTTTATCAGTTTCAAATTGTGTCTGGTATTTCTTTTAAAATATTTTGAGAGGTGATGGTGCTGGGAAAGAATTGATTGATTCTAGGCAGTTAATAGATCAAAATGGCAGATAAGATAACGTGGCTAGAATTTACCTACCGTGAAGGAACTTCTGAGGAATCAGATAGCATAGGGAAACTGGGGACAAGCACCAGGTACGATGATCGGGGAGGAAACGACAGGAGAGAACTAGGAGCGGCAGGAGAAACAGTGAGACGTCGCCGACAGAATCACAGCCAACGCCAACACGAGATCAGGATGAGGAAGAACGAAACCTCGAGAGGGCTAATTCAATGATGCAACGGTTAATAGGACAATTTATGCAACAATTAGATGTGAGGTTAGTCATGCAGGATGAAAGAACAGAGGAAACCATAAAAATTAGGGTTATTTTGAAACTAAACTAGAGGAGAACAAGGCTACTTGGAAACCAAATTAGAGGAGAATAACTGGCAATAAATACTTGAAACCAAATTAGAAGAAAATAACTCGGCAATAAATGCATTGAAACTAAACTAGAGGAGAACAAGGTTACTTTGAAACTAAACTAGAGGAGAACAAGGCTACTTTGGAAACCAAATTAGAGGAAAATAACTCGGCAATAAATGCATTGGAAACAAAATTCACGGAATTCGACATGAAATTAGAAGAAAATAATAGGAAGTTAGAAGAAAATTTAAAAGCACAGTTTACTGAATTAGCGGAGCAGTGAAGGTCGAATTTAAGAGCGAGGTTCAACAAAGAATTAGCACAGGAACACGAGAACTTAGAGAAAAATTCACGGAGCTGGACTGAATTAGAAGAAAAGTGGATCAGTAACGAAAGAATTTGAAACTAGGATCGAAACACAATCGGATCTTATAACCGCCGTATCCGACAGGCAGATTGAGGTAGAACAAGGAGTAGAAAGTTCCAGAAATTAGTTACTGAACAAGTTCAGGTTCAGCAATAAATTAGATAGTGGAATAAATGCTCTTTCTGAACAGGATGGCGTTCTACAACATCAAATTAATGCATATAGAATGAAGTAGAACTGAAGAATCAATTAGAAAATTTACCATCGGTGGAGGAAGTGTTCAGCCCACTGTATGTTTCATTACCGTACCCTAATTTCAGTGCAGCGGAGATGAAAATCCATGTGTATTTATGAAAGAAGTAGATAATTTTCTTTAAATTGTGTTCCGACAGTAAGAAACTCGAATCGTTTATCAGATGTTGCAGGGTAATGCACGAATCTGGGCAGATAGTTTAGGAGAGTTTCCAAAACTATGGCCGAACTCAAAGAAAATTTTATTCGAGATATTGAATAACGAAACCCAAATTAATTTTAAAGTTAACGTAATGTATGGTACGTGGAAGAAGGTACAATGTCCATGCAGGAATATGCAACGGAGAAATTAGCTTGTTTCAAATTATGTATCGACGATACCGGATGAAGAAATTGTCTGTTTATTAATACGTCATTTTCCTTCCTCGACGCAAAATTTGCTTAAGAATCTCTTACCAATGTCCACTGAAAATTAATAATGCAGCTAGATTGTATGATGCCACTTTCGTGTATAATGAAAGGTTACAGAAAGCAAGCAAATGCTAATGGTCCGGTAAATGGTCAAGATAGCAGACAGCAACAACATAATGTAAGCAAACCAGAAACAGGAGAAACTTACAAACCGAAACATTACCAAGAAAACAAACTTATACTAGACAAGACAGGACCTCGTCTAGGATAGAAATAGAAAAATTTATTGATAGAGGAGTTTTTCAACTCAGAAATACAGGACCAAGTACATCTCGGGACATGAGTCGGAAAATTAGAAAGGTTTGTTTCGACACGCCATCCCGCCGCAAACCAAATAGAACAATCTAGTGAAGAAGAGGTGGATATTATCAATCGAATTAATCTCATTTGATGATGAACTGTGCAACGATAATCTCAATGCATATCAGAAAAACAGTTAACTGAAGTATTACTTAGGAATCAAAAGGTGTTTTGCAAAACAAGAATCCAGTAAAAGATTTTCAATTCGAAATAGAATTAATAGATAAAACACCATTCACGGGTTACCAATATGTCATTCCAGAAAACATAAGGAAGAGGTGGATGTTCATTGCTACCATGGTCAAAAATGATATCATCATGAAGTCCAAAACCTCTTATCTAAACCGATAGTGCTGTAGAAAGAGTAATGGAAGATAAGGTTGTTTAGATGCAAGGCGATTGAACTGTTACCTTACCGTACAGAGACAGACCGTTACGTGTAGAGGATTTAACTAATCAATTATCCGGCATCATGGTTGAGTTCAACTGACTTCACCGCATCGTATTGGCAAATAGCGATAGCACCTGAATGTAGACAATATACAGGATTTATTCACTGGGAATTTCGTATGTCTTCAAAAGAATGCCATTTGACTCAAGAACAGTGCATCTGCTCTTGTACAATGTCTAGACAATATCATTGGCAGAGATGTCCAGCGATGTTTTTATCTATATTGATGACGTGCTTGTGTATTCAAGACATTTGAAGAACACATGACTAAGCTAGATATTTTGTTGAAACGTCTGATTGAAAATAATTTACAACTGAATTTGAGAAAAGTAATTTCTGCACTAAACAAGTTAAGTTCCTGGGATGATGACAGTTAACGGAGTCAAAATGAATATGGAAAGATGCAAGAGATAGATAAAATTGCACCGCTAAAAACACGAAACAACTTAAAAATTTGTTAGGTCGTCAATTATTACGCCAGATTTATTCCTACTCTGCCATGCACATTGAAATATTTCTTCCGTTACAGTGAAAGCACACTAGATGAAAGTGGAAGACAATCGGAAAGTACAAATTCACAGTTCGACCATTTAAAGAAAGAAATAAATGGCAAAATGATGAAACAAACAAACAGATAAAGTAACCGACAAGAATCATGTTAAAAGGAAAATAGATAACAAGAGGGAGAAAGAAGGAGGAAAAAGAAGAAGGAAGATGAGGAAGAAGAAAAGGAGTAGGAGTACAAGAGGGAAGAAAACAAGATTGCTCGACGTTCTAGAATCAAGAAAAAAGAAGAGCATAAATTTAGTGAAAAGATTTTAAGGCATATGAAATCAAATTCCATAAAATCTTTTTTCGAAAGAAGGGGTTATGACCGCCCGTTTTCTTAGATTCCGAAAACGTGTCACATACCGCCCTAAGAAAGCGAGGGAAAGAATATTTTGAACAAGCGCCAACGCGGATGGATATTTGAATGATAATTAGAATTTAAAACAAGAGAGACCGCCACCTTATACAAGGGCGAGACCGAGGTTCTGATGAAAAAAAGTTCTTTCTGAAGGTAGCAGCTGAACTGGGCGGACGTATGGAAAACGGTACGCCAGGAAGTGACATTGCATCGGATTTCAGATTTGCAACTTTTTGAGGAAAACTCTTCTAGAAGACCAGAAGAGGTAATTATTCCCATTATAAATTGATTTAAACATAATCTTAGAAGAAAGATAATAAGAAACGTTAAAGAATTTATAATGGAAGAATTAGGAGTGGAGTTTTGAATAGATGGCAGTAATTAATAGCTTGCATTCATTTTCTTTCCAGTTTTTTCTCTCTCACATGCTTTTCGTATATTTAAATACTTTGAAGTTGGTGTTCATATAAAAGGGTGATCTCTGGGTCATTTTCACCTGAATATCCAGTTGGTCATTAACTGTAATCGAAAATAAAGTAAAATTCATAAGAGAGTATTCAAGCATATAAAACTTGAACGAGAAGAAGAAGGCGATTTCTGAGGAGCAACAGTTCTCAACCGAGGCCACGACGCTTCAAGGCCGAAGCAGCTCGGTGGAAAGGTGTAGAAGGAAGCAAAGTGGACTGCTCTACGCGGCCGAGAACACAGTAAGGTCGTTCCAAATAAAATGTTTGTAGGATAGGAGTGATTCAGTTTAATAAGAAAGCTCATTCTGTATCTATCACGTAGAAAGAAAAGGAGGGTAAACAGATTTACACGCTTAAAAGATAAGAAAAGTAAAGTACATTTGTTTCCGACTTTAATACGTGAGAAAGAATCAATCTTTCTTTCAAAAAGGATTTCAAGATCAAATATTGTAATATAGTGATTAAGAGTTTGTGTAAGAGTATAATTTATATAATAGTAATTTCTGGATTTTGAGAGAGAAAGAGTTTCTTTTGTTGTAAAAGTAATGTTTAGGAAAAGTATTAATTTTGATTTTCAATGTGTTTCTTTCAAATTTTGTAAAGTAATATTTTAACGATTCTTTCGAATTTGAAAGTGTGTTTGTTAAACAATTGGGTTTAGATGAAAGTAGGAAATTGTGTATTGTGTTATTAGTGTGTTTTTTCAGTCAAGAGTATTCTGTATTTGATTTTTTCTATGTGCCATTGTATGTATTTGTCAAAGCAGCCAATATTTTTAGAATATATTCTGAATTTAGTGAAAAGTGATTCTCACCTGAGTTGTTTGTAATTTTGCATCCAATCCATAAACGATCTTCACGACCCTGCCCCCTATTTTTTTATTTATTGTGTCCACACTGGGACGTCTATACTGAGCTAGTCGACCATCTGGTGAATTGTGTTCACACCCTCTAGACGTCCAGGTCGGGTGTGGCCTTACGGCTTGTACTCGCACACGACTGTGGCCCGCATATATATATATATATATATATATATACACACACACATATACATATATCAGTATAAGAAGTACGTATCTTAAATTTTTTTCAAAACCAGAGAAGGCCTGAACACGTGTTATTTGACACATGAATGTTATGAAGCTGTGATTAGTCGTGACAGTGTTATGGTTTTGGCTTCCTTCGCAGTTTCTAAGAGATTCAATAACATCGTTCGTTAGTTCCCTGCGCAGGAACACTCCTATCTTCCCAGCAACAGTAGCAACAGTAACAAACGGCTACTTCAGTGACTTTACAAAATCTTTAAATATGCTCAGCACACAGCATTTTCAATAAAATCAATTAAATTGAAGAAATTCACAGTAAAATGCGTGAACCAGAATGAGATACCATATTTAAAGTATTGGTGGCCTCAGTATTTCAAGAATAACGTTTTATCCGTTGCACCTCAAGGAAAAGTTGTACGGAAACAAGAAAAGGTAACATTCAGCATTGCAAGTTGTAGTATGTTTATCTGCGATGCCAGTACTCGTGGAGTTTTAGCAGCATCATCATACATTGATGGAGCACACACACATTTCTTTCATCTTCTTGGAACATCAAAGTGAATACCGTCATTACTTACAGAGAAAGCATAAACTGTGTAGGCCTATTCACAAGAAAAGATGCAGGATATTAAAAATGCCTCAATACATCCACATGAGAATTGATTTTATAATAGCTTAATGTAATGACCTTTCATTGCAAAGTCTAACATGTGGTGATAGTACACGATGAGTGGAATGAAAATATTAGTTGGCCTAAATTCAAGCAAAGTTTTTACAAAGATGTTTAGCATGATTTAACTTTTCTTTTTTCTTCATGCGGAAATTGCTTCTGATTACTTTATTGCTAGCTACAAAAATGTGTTCGTACTGTATGATTCATTGAAACATTTGTATAAAACATTTGAACCTCAATTTAATGTTAGCTGATAATATTAATTCATTTACATTATGCTAATTACACATATGACTTTCCTACAAATGTGAGAAAGAATACATGAACATCTTAAGAGGCAAATGAAGTTGTCATTATTGGATGGTTGCCAACACCCGGTTTACAAACTTTCCCAGAGGACGTGAATTACGATAATTGATTTTGTAATAATAATTATAAAATTTTTCATTTTTAAATAAAATTGTAGAGAGCCAACGTTTTAAATTTTTATAATAGTTAAATTTCTTTCTCAAAATTAACTTTCCAGAACTCATGGGATTGTACAAATGACCGATTCAATTCAAATACAAATATTTTATCGAGCAGTGTAGTCTGCAGTTGGGCAGTGATAATTACATGACGCCTACGGATGGTGAAAGGAACTAATTATGTTATTTGATTTCTTCAAATTAAATTAGATGTAATTACAATATACATTTATTCGTTAAATTGAGTTCAACCATGCATCATAATACATGCTTCATAAGCAAAGGCATGACCTTTCATTTGTGAAAGGTCAATACTTCTTTTAAATTTTTGAGCAAGGTCTCATGATAATGGAACTGTCTGCTATTGCGATCTTAACTGCACTAAACAGCTCAAAATCAGTTTCGCAGCGCATCTTCAATCGCACTGTATCACATCAAAACGATACGTTTTTGTTAATCATGAAGCCTTGATACAAACTTTCCACGATGGTACACTTGCATTTAATATACTGCTTTTTCTCGCCAAGAAATTGCTACAGGCCATAAAGTGTCGCTCACTTTTTAAAGATAGGGGGTTGAGTTGTAAGACGTCACGTCAAAACAATTCTATTTGTTCCTTTCGTTGTTGGTTTCTTTGTTAATTGTTTTTCGTATTACCACTTCTTATACGAGAAATAAATAAACAATACATAAAATTTCTTAGAATAAGTGTATTCACATGCCATCTGCAGTTACAACCCATTTGTTTCGATTATCCTTAACGGACGGGGATCCGTTAAATCCTTAACGGACGCCGGCCGTTAAGAGTAGTTTTTTATTCTTTTGTTTGATAGCGTTATACCAACGTACAGTAAAGTATTTCGTGAAATATATAGAGGTGGGTGGCAAGGGGGCGTGGCCGGGCGTGCTCCAGGGGTCGAGGGCGGCGGGGGCGAGAGCGCGGGGGCGGGGCTCGAGGGAGGCTGCCGCGCCGCTGACCCCCGGGAGAGAAGCCGCGGCCGCGGCGTGACGCGACTCCGCCTCTTTGCTCGCGGAGCCGGGCGGGCCGTGCGCAGCAGAGCGACCCGGTCGTCAGTTGTTTCCTCCAAAGAAGAGCGCGCGGGTAACGTGCAGAACGGAATATTGATGGGGTCGTGCATTTGAAATATGGTCAGCCTACAAGCGTGTCGTTTTGCATTTGAATAAAAATAACGGTAATTGACCATTATATACCATGAAATTTTTTACTGACAAATATCATTGAAACATGATGAAATGCAGTCGAATGTTATCACCACAATCAGGATTTAAATTGAAAGGATTGGTGGAAATGATTCAAGGTTTTGTATCCTAATTTGTATTTGAAACTAGCACCTAGCTTTTACACTTCCAAGAGATAATTTATATATGTAACGTAAATATTACAAATATTATATATATATATATATATATATATATATATATATATATATATATATATAGTCTACAGAACTGATCCTTCATAGAATACACACTGAGGTACATTTGAAGTACATATTTTTTATTTCTTATCCAATCTAGCGTCCTTATTAATTACTCAACAAAATAAAAATACATATATGTAAAACTTCCAACAGCATTTCTAATTGCTGTCCTCTTTTTGTCTCATAGACTTCTGTGTTTGCAAGCTACACAGTGATCCAAAAAATTATGTAAAAATTATGTATTATTAAGTAATGTATCACGATTTGAATTGAGATTGAAAGTATTGATTCGTCGTTTATCACTGTGAAAAGACAAGAAGCATTCATTGAATTCCAACACTCACACATTCTGATTTATCTGCACTTCCGAATCATATTATGCTTTCAGGACTGTGCCAAAATGCTGTAGTATCTAAGTGATTGAAGCTAGTTACAATCACGACAAATTAAATAAGTCGTTGGGCACTTTAATTCAAATGATCGCGCACATCATCAGATCACCCACGGGAATGCAACGCTCGCATTTTGTCACATCGAGAAAAAAAGGGGGTGGTGATGAAATCGATCGTGCGAAAAACGCACTTCCGGCGGCGATCGCCGCGCCCCCCGCGGCGCACCGCTCAACTTCCGCTGCGCGGCGGCGCGCGGCCAGCTCAAAGACAGCAAGAATGCGCCGCCATATCGGAATCCTGTTGGGTCGCCTCTCTTTTGTTTACCAAGTCTAGCCGGGGACCGGGCTTTTTTTCAATCAACATTTTTTCGTTATCTATTAAAATTATTTTCCCCCCTCCCTCTCTCCGCCATTCCCGCCCGCTCGCGCGCGTAAAAATTCTTTCGGCGCACCTATATATTCTCGTATAATTTTTTTTTCGTGTCGAAAAAGCAATACGCTATATAAGTTTGTGGAAAGTTCTACAACAATATTCCGATAGTTTGCGGCGCGGCATGGGTTGGAAGGCCGCAGCGGAAATTTGACGAAAAAGGGGGCGGGGCAGGCGAGAGCGGAGTTTGTTCTGTGACAAGCGCGACGCGAGCAGAGGAGAGGGGGTTGACGACTTACGGGTAGCTGTAACGCGTTCAGCGTTTTCCACACTCGAGATACAAGTTTGGGTTGAGATATTTCTCATAAGAAACTCGCGGGAAGTTGAAAGAAAAATTATTATATTGGTTCTTAAAAAGGATGTACCTATGCTGACATATTGTTTTTTCGCAAATGTCAGGTGAAATATTGTAAAATAAACATTTGAAGTAAATAGATTAACAAGTGGGGAAGAATAAAACGATAGATATTATTATTAGAGTTAAGCTCTGTTATACATCGGTATTATTCCACTTTTTCTGCATATATTATAAAATTATTTTACATTTTCATATTCAACTTCTTATGAGCTTTTAATGAAATAATTCAATACTATGAAACTCGATTTCAATATAATAGTCACGAGTCTTTTAACGGCAAAATAAAAAATGCAATTCATGATAAAGCACTGAAATTGTACAAAAATCAGCATTGTACGTATTGTCAGAACAACAGTCGTTAATTTGAAGAAGGAAAATTTAAAATGACAGATAACATTCAGCGTAACATAACTAAATAATATGACACTAAATTCACAGAAATCAACATTTTTCTCTAAAGACGGTTCATCAGATATACAGAAAGTACATATTACTAAAAAACATTGAACAAACATTCTGCAAAAATAATCGATGTGGTCAAGTACATCTGCTTTTAAGAACTTTAAATCAGTGAAGAAAAATAAATTAATATTTCGAGGATTATACATTCACTTTTTATAATTGTATGCAGACACTTCAGAAAGAGTGAAATAAATCCTTGAGACAGAAAAGAAACCCGAAGATCACTCGGAGATCTTTCCCAGGGTGAGCAAACAAACGCACCCAAACGCGGCTTCTCATCTGACAGCCCGGGGATTCCCCGAGCACGGAAGCACCGAACCGGAAGTCTCTCGCGACCGTCACTTCCGCCCTTCCGCGCCCTCCGCCGCCGCCGTCGCCGCTCGAACGTGTTTATATAAAGGCTCTCTGCTCCGCGAGGGGCGAAAAAAATATATTGAATTCCGATATAAACAGGGAGGGAAAAAATCACGTCCCGGGCTCCACCCCCTTGTTCAAAGAGCGGCTGATTGGAACCACCTGTTGCCAGGATCAGAGGGGAGTTTTTTTTATCGGCGAGTGGCTTTTTTTCAGCTGGGGTGCGGAAGATGCTCTGGGATGGGGCGAGGGCTCCCTGGCTATTGGCAATGCTATATATACACACGTCGTATAGGTTACATGTGTGTGCGAGCCGGTCGGGGACACTACGTGTGTGTTGCGGGGACAGGGGATTGCTTGGGATTGGAATGGAGAAGAGGGGAGGGTGGCTTTTCGTGTGGTTTATTTGAGGCTGTAATACAAGAGCGCGTGGTAAGTGAAAACGTGTTTATGGGGTGAAAAAAGGGGTGAATGAGTTCCGCTGGAAAAAATCAAGTGCGGGGGAAGTAAAAACAGCGGAGAGCGTTATCCTGCGGGAAGCGCGAATCCAATCAATTTGAGCGGAAAATCTTTTTTGTGGAAGTTCGTTGAAAGAACCCATGTTACGAAATACTTCACAGTCGCTTAGTTGTTTTCTCAATTCTTTAAGGCCTAATCACTGCAAGTGTCATGCTGTTTGTATTTTACTCCTGTGCTACGAATGTGTATCTCTTTGTTCCTATTTGTATTTTTTTCGCTACACAAATATTTTCATATAATAACTTGTAATTACAACAAGGTTATAATAATACTAAACATAGCGATACGTAATGGTCTATAAATGCTGTTTCGAAAGCGATGTTGATAATAAGAGTGTGTGATCATGTGTACTTTTGATCATTACTAGTGATGCTACAACAAGACGCAGATTTTCTCGCACTGTTTTTTTTTCTATGTTACGTAAAATGATTATAGTGTTATTAATTTATACTCTTCCAATAATTCAGCTATCTTCTGCAGATCTCTTTTCATAATATTTCCTGGAACATAGTATACCGTGTCTGTGGTCTAAACCTTCTAAAACTCACTTTATAAGAAAAATTAACTTTTGTGTCATAGACTAAATATGTGCTTAGCAAACGACAATCATAGCCATTGAAACAAGGCTTGCAAGCTTCTTTCGATTTTCTTTCATTTCCGTACTCATTATTGAACAATTTTCTCAAAATTAACTAATTTTGCAGAAAGCGTTGTAGAATATAATATTTACACCTTTTTCAATTAACACAATGGTTTAGTTTTCTTTCCAGTAATGTTAAATTGACGATATAGTACCTTTTACGAACGTACATTTTGATATTTCTCGATTTTTCTGTCCCCTAATAGTAATATTAAAACGAGACTTTCAGAATAGTGCAGAAAAATAAAATCCCCTTTTTGTTATGAAATTTTCGAGAAAACGGTTGTAACAATTTATGAAAATGCCGTTTGAGCGTTTATAAAAATGCATCATTCCGAGGTCATTTACTATCGAAAACTTTTCAGATTTCCAGAAACTTTATATCACAGTTTTTGAAACATTTATGCTCACAAATGTGCGAAAATAAATAATAAATTATTACGTCAATATTTATATGTGATATTGGTAAAAAATTATGTATTGTAGGTATTATTTTTAAATCCTAGGTTTAACCGGAAAACACATATTATCCCTAAAAATTAAAAAAATATTATTGAAACCGGTTTTTGAGAAAATTATCTTTACGTACGTATTAACGAAAATAGTCACCATTCGTCTCAAAATAACTCGAAAATTACTAATATTTTGAATGAACTTAACAAAAAATAAGCCTCACATAAATACATAAACCATTAGCATGACAGTGAGAGAGTGCGTGAGAGTATTAGAAATAGAGAAATGGAGAATGAAAAAGAGGTAGAAAGAGACAGAGAAACAAAGAGGGAGACAGTGAGAGAGAGGGGGAGAGACAAATAATACAGTTGTGGCTGGTCATGTTCTTCATCACTCGAAATGCTATTTGAGCATAACTCTAATACATTTTGAGTTTTTTTTAAATAATCTGAAATAAATTTGTTTTTATTTTAATAATTAAAAGAAGTATTTGTTTGGAACAATGAAAAAGTTAAAACACACTTAATTTCAAACGGAATCATTGGCTCATACAAATTATGCTAATAACACTGAAAATATCGTAATTCGTGATTTTTTATATTTTTTTTAATTCTACGAGTATATCGATGAAATTAATTCTACATATTTTTAGAAACAATAAGTCTCCTTGAAACAGTTCAAAAATATTTATATAGAAATGCAATGCTATACGTTCTAAACGTTTTGAAATTATTTTGTAGTACCCTCTCTCTCGTTTTCCTCAAAACCAAGGTAATACAAAAACTCATTCAAAGGTTCTCGTTGTTAACTTAACACTCTGTTCTTCGAGAATTCCAAATATATTTAATCGCTCAATGAAGAGTAGAAATGCGGCATCTTGCCGTTTATTTTAATATAGCCGTTCATTATGACAATATCATTGCAGGAGACAACAGCTAGTAACATTGGACAGACGCTGTCTCTGCCACAGAAATGTATGTCGTATGTGATGCGAAACGTTAAGCTGTTCACATGCTGCTCGTAATTATTCCACAATTTTAATTACCTGAACCGGCAAAACCACTCTCAGCCTCTGGGGCATACGCATCGCTAAGGACCCCAGGGAAGAATAATAAAAACTCACGAGAGCTCTGCTGCAAAGAATCAGATACCTCTACCAACAAAATAGCACTTTCTCGTATTTATCTTCCATGCAGTATTTAACGCTACAGGCAAAGAGCAGCTCGGATGTTAATCCCCAAAACAACTAAGATTTCCGCTGAAAATAATTATTCAGCTCCACAAACTAGTTCCAGTACAGGTAGCCGCCGCTCCAACCGGAGGGCAGGATATTACCAGAAATGAAGACCTGAGGGACTGAGAGTGAGTGCTTCGCGGTAATGTAATTGATAATGAAACGCCAAGTGGCTCTGAAACGAGTGCTCTAGTAAGACTCTAACAGAGCTCGACGTGCTGGTTTAAAATACTATTTATGCGACGTGCTGGTTTAAAATACTATTTATGGTGAATAGATCTTGGCGAGTCATGCAATTTTGGACGCGGAGGGCCGTTGCTGAGAGAAAGTGAGTGGGATAACGCGAGAGAAAGAATGGTATAGGAAGAAATTGAGAATTAGTGACAGATGACGTGAGATGTGGAGACAAAATACGAGAAATGATAAGGAACAGTAGGATCGGTTAGGAGGAAAATAGGTGGTATTGACATCTGTGAGAAGAAACGAAGAGTGATTTCCATAACGTCGATGATGACAATAATAATGACACCACCACCACCACCACCACAACAACAACAACAACAACAACAACAACAATAATAATAATAATAATAATAATAATAATAATAATAATAATAATGTAAACTAAACAGCATACCATCTGAATATCTATTCACAGTCCACCAAAAACTCAGCGCTCATACCAAAGGGCTAAGTCATTTTAAACAAAAGTCAGAAGATTTGTATTTAATAATACTGATTGTAATAAGGTATACAAACTGTTTTTGATATGTAAATTAGAAATAGTCGCTAATGACCTTAGATGTTTATAAAGTGACCTAAAATAAATTAATTTCAAGAAAAGTCAGAAGAGGCAGAATCATAATGCCAGTAAACTCCACACGTAGAAGATTCTGTGGCAACCTTGGCGAGTGAAGTTAATGCAATGTTGATATAAGTTGGGTGGAAACGATTGGGAAATCAGCAGCTAAGAATTGCCTAAGGGGAGATTTATAACTGAGACTTCAAATCCTAACGTTTTGAGACTAAAGAACTGGAAGCGATAAAATATATAATTTCATGCTCAAAATTATTCGAATTCCATAATAAACATATTTAATTTTAAATGCCTTTATGGAAGAAATCCAGAGTATTTCACAGCATTAGTCCTTTAATGTAACATACGTCATAACGAATAGCTCCAGGAGTAATAATCCACCCAAATCCACCCTTAACGTATTTAAACACAACTTACGAACCATTTTGTTACATTTGTATGTCCAAGATCCTAGGAAAGGTCAATAAAGTGGTAAAAACTATAACAAAAGTTTTAAAAAACGAAGAAATATTCTCTGAGATGTAAGGAACCAATGGTTATTGACTCGGTTATTGACTCGGTTATTTACTCGGTTTGACTCGGTTGGCAATTAATCATCGAAGAAATATTTATTCTGTACTTGTAAATAACCAGAATGCTTACGATACGATTCGGTTCCAGATGACTAGCTCATTCACTCCAAGCTGATAGACTTTCGTGGAATCTTAACAACCAACAGCATGACGAAATAATATTAAATACCAATGAAGAGTGTATCATAATACACAGATAAAATTATCATGAACCGAGGTGTCTACCAGGAAAACTCATTTGAGCCAACTTTGGTTCTTCCAGACTCTAAATTCTCTATCCATCATCCACATTCTACGTGCTGTTCCTAGTGTCACTCACTCAACAGAATATAATAAAATGAACCTGGAAGAAATGGAAGAGCATGTGAGAACTCAGATCGTCCACTATCGATAACATCATTCTGAATAGACCGTAGAGTGAATCCATCTAACTAGGACCAAAAGGAGGTCCAGATTTCATCAAGCACACGAAATCTCGCTAATTAGAATTTCTTCCACGACTAGGCAAATACATCAACACGGCTTTAATGCTGCACAAGACTTTAATGGCTGATTTTTATCATACTGCTACATACTATCTTCCATATTCTCAGTTCATCATCTATATTCAATTCAAGAATGCATTATTAATGAAACCATGGTACAACAGTGGTGGCGAAAAGTGTTACCTGGTAAATATCCAATGTTATATACAGCTTCGGAAAAGAGTGACATGTACTGTACTAAGAATTAGAAAGCTTTAAGAAAGCCATTCAACTCTAGGTTATCACAACGAGAAATCGTTTACGATTGAGAATAAAAGAGGAACTTAAAAGTGTGCGAAACAATATGAAAATATCCAGCTTAACCTTCCAGATTTTCGGAAATGTTGGCGCCCACCGCCTACAATATTAGACACGAGAATATGTGCACAAACATTCATGAGCGGTTAATCCGAATGTTTGTATTTCATATAATACTATACGTAATAGTTGCATCATCCATTTTTTTAAATGAGCAGGAGCTGTACTGGGTGACAATCATCCTATAGCTACACAAAGAAAGCACAATAAAACAATGATGATCACCGCTTTGAAAAAATAATCCAGACTCTCATTTCAACCCGAACAATTAGAGTAGGTAACATTGATGCAAGAGTCACGGAAGGAAAAATTATCAACATTCAACAAATAATCACGTCAACGGTTTGACTATTACCGAAACACACAATGCAGGCAATCCAAGTGTTGAAATTTTCAGTTTGCTGCGTGGATCAGATGCAAAGTTCTATAATGGACAGCTGCAGAACAGTAGAAGCGTTTCCGCGATGAACTGATGATTAGGAATTAATCGACTGAGATTATACAGAGAGAGCGAAATTAGTCGTGATTTCTCTCAACGAGACCGATCAATTCACTATCAGTGGTCAAGTCAATGTCTCTGAACAAAGTGCGGAGTATGAAACATTCGTTAATAATAATAAAAATAAAAATAAAAATTTTTGATGAGACATGGAAGAAGAAACGTAGAAGCAGGATATGGTTGGAGGAAAAACATTTCTCATGAGCAAGACGGTGACGAGAAAACAGATATGTGATCCAGGTAATTCAACAAGAGGTATTTTGGGACAAAACAATCCAGAATGTGGAAGGACATAGTGCAAAGAGGAATGTGGCGGGGGTACACCATAAAGAATTATGGATGGAGTCATGAAAATGCCAGCACACGAGTATCATTCGAAACGGAATCAAGCTTTATGGAAACGCCAGGTGACCCAGAACGACATGAGATGGCACCAACACGGTGAAAAAAGGCAGATCCGTGGGGTGAGCGGCGAATGCAGAAGCCCACGCGAGCTGCAGAGGACCCTGGCGGCGAGTCCACTGAGGGTAATTTAGAAGCTACCAGCAATTCCTTCCTTTCTTCAGCGCGCCAGCCCCCACCCAACCCCCCTGCCCCCACACAAAACATTCTCATTACCCTCCTATACCATTCTCTTTTTCGCCACATTTCATCCGCGGGCGCGGTCCCGGGCCCTTCCACTCCTCATAAAAGGAGACGCATAATTACGAGCTCGTCCGTCCATTTGGTCACTCGGATACAGGCGCAGTGTCATTTCCTCGGACGCGGCATCCGCCGCCCTCGCTGCCCCCGCTGGCGCCTCCGTCTCCGCCGCCGCCGCCGCCGCCTCCGGAACCTCCAGGACTCGGGAGGCCGACGAGCATCCCCTCGCCGGAATAAAAAGACAACTCATTTTGTGTTTACGTGTTTATTGTATGAAGTCTCCTGTCCGCGACTTCGCTTCAAACCACCAACGCGAAACAAAACGCTGGCGGTGTCCCGGAGGCGGCGGCGACGGCGGCGAAGAGACAACCGACGGGCGCCCAACAATTGCCTTACATTTGCCGGACAAGGAACAATGATAAAAGAAGAACGACGCCGCTTCATATTCATACGCGTACATTGTTGTGTCTTTACTAAATGGCGGCATTGTCATGCGGTGGAAAGGCAGAAACGGACAGTTTAACCCCCCGTGGGCGACGGCGGATGCCTGCGGGATAAAGGTGGGAATATTAAATTCGTGAGCGGGAGTTGTCGACGGGCCGGTGGTGTGGCCATCGTCAAACTCTCCCTAGAAGCGTTCCACGTCGGCGATGTTGAATGCACGAGGAGGGAGTAAGAGTAGAGTTGGAAACTGAGAAACAATATATTGCTTTCGAAAACCTGAAGTTAATTCTCAAGAGTGGAATTCGTAAATAAATACCCTAAAGACGGAGAAAATGCAGCGTTCATAGCAAATTTGAAGACACATGAGAGGCTGTTTGTTTTCACTATCTGGCGCAGAATAATTTGTTTGTAGCTTATTAGGGATAAAAACTAAATAGATGACATATAACTAAAGTGTATATACCCGTAAGTATCGAGGAATATGACGTACATTCGATGAAATAGTTTTGGTGTTTGTTAACACACACCAAGCCAGGGGAACCCATTTATACACCACCTTTTAATATTCGCCAGATAGCAAAAAGTTTTTCTAATAATACAAGAAACTATTTCGTCAAATAAGCCTTCTCTTCATAACTGATGTCCAGAAAAGGCATTATCGAAAAAGGTGGAGATTTCTTTTGGACAATGGAGATAAAAGTGAATTTTGTGAAGCTCTTTGTTGAGAAATACATGTTCATTGAATATTCTGGACTTTTGTCCTTCGTGCTTGTAAAGAACTACACATCAGCTTTCCTATTTGCTGGAAATGGATGGCAGACATTAACATTTCTTTATGAAGAACAAAGCTGACAAGACTGACGGCTCTGGGTTTCTGGGCAACGAAAAAAGTGAAATATTTAGAATACAAAAAGGAGGGAAATTCTCCATGTAGCTTTGAATTTCTTCATTTGAAATACTACGTTGATATTTTGTCTCTCTCGGCATTTCAGGTACAGTAGGTACAGAAACTACGAGTTAAGTTTCCAAATTTAAGTGTAGACAATATTTCATGTTCATCGTATCAGCTTGATCGTTAGTAATTCTGTAATTCTATGATCATCAGAGACTGAAGCATTAATAGACTTATGTTAGGTTCTCAATGTGTGGTTGCACGACTCATAATCTTATAACAAAGAATTAATATCCATTTTTCAGAAGAAACTAAACTCTTTCCTTTATTATTATTATTATTATTATTATTATTATTATTATTATTATTATTATTATTATTATTATAGTCCTTCTGACAGAACAAGAAAATATTACCGATAAGGCATTTACAGTATGTGGATATAAATTTGATGTTGAAACATATTGTTAGAAGGATAGTAGTTTAATAGTAGATTAAAGAATAGTAGAATAATAGTATACAAATCTGTGTAGTTTAATAAATTTTAGAACAGTACTTACACCTAAACAAATATATGTACTTTTACAGAGACAACATGATGTTCATGTAGTCTGATCTTTACGAAAAAATCGTGATATATCTGATCATGACGTCTGTATTAAAAAAAAAAAAAGAGTAAAAAGCTAATCTAATTATAGTAAAAAATAATAAGTGTATTGCAAAACATGAGATCAACAAAATAACTAGTGGAGCTACAATAGATCATTTTTTTGCATTAGTTGGGACGCGTAATTTTCGAAAATTCAGGAATTTCACGAAAAACGAGAACTACGTCATTTTTAAACATGCTTTATTCTATCCTAGAAAACATTTAAACCAAAAATTTGGAGCCGTTTTTGAGAAAACATTTTTTACATTAAAGTAACTTCAAGAAGAAATTACGTGAAAATTATTCTTTAAAAACAATTTCATGGCCTTTTTAAAGATCAAATTTTGTTATAATATATTTTATTAAGGAAAAAGTCTCTATTAGACTGTTAATTTTATTCAAGTTTGAAATACAGAGAGTTTACCGAAAATGGGATCTGTACCATTTTTGTAAGCACATTACACAAATGATTTGATCCATTCGCAAAAAAAAAAAAAAAATGAAAGAAACATGTTGAGTCGTTTATTTGAAAATAATGTTAAAATATTGCCTATACCTCATTCCAAATTTCCGAAAACTTTTCATATTTTCGAAAAAAATTTCACGGTCTTACTTAAAGAGCTGTCTGCGAAAAATAGATTTTATTAAGAAAAAATAGCTTTCTCCAGTATTGTTGTTGTAGAAGGAATCCGAAAACATTAAATTTCAAATATTCGCGATTTTCGAAAATTTGGAGAGTTCAACAAAAGCGAGAGCTGCGCCATTTTTTGACGCGTCCTTTGGTCTCTCTACAGAAGTAATTTAATCACAAATGTAAAGCAGTGTTGGGGAAAGTTTTGAAAATATTTTTTGAGAAAAAAGGTGTTCTCAGATATCAATATTTTATTATAAAGACTTTTTCGATCTAGTAGCGCGACATAATCGCTAGTCTGGTAATCGCTAAGTGATCGAAAAGATCGTTAGAGTAAAATATTGATACCTGACAACACTTTTTCTCAAATTATTAGATGATATCAACTTCACCAGAGACATTAATTTGAAAGTTTTGTTAAAGATTCATTATATAGTGCCTCTCAAAATGAAAATATCCGTTTTAAATTTGCAGGGTCTTGAGTTTGGCCAAATCGATGGGAGAATATCAACTTTGTACATAATCGTCTGAATAGTTTTGATTCTAGCGCTTGCCGCAGTCCGACAAACGGAGACGTTTAGCCGTCAACCAATTTTTCGGTAGCAAGAAATCACAAAACATTTTGACTACACAATGTTAGCGGAAGACGCTTATTATGTATAGGAAGAACATTTATCAAATTTTCCGATATCAGGGCCTCAAAATACCAATCCACCCCTTCCCGCAGCAGCATTTCAATACTTCATATTTTCTACGTAAGTACGTAGTAGGAGAGTAAGTAAGAATGTATGAATTGCGAATTATAATGAATTTTTTCGAACTATCGAAACATAACATCGTTAATACCAAAATACAATTTCTTATTAGAAAACGGTTTCACAACCAGGTGCAATTTGTTGCTTTGATAAGCCGTACCTTCTCCTCGCCACCCCAAACGCCCCGTCCCGTGGGGGGTAAACTTCCAGAAAGCGCCGGTGAAATGGGGGGAGTGCGTCGCGGCGGTCGGCGGCAGCCAGCCCCACACTCAAGGAAGATCTAAAGGTTCCGCTATCGACCGCCGCCCCGTAAAAACAGCCCCGCGTCGCGAGCGAGTAGAGGAGGCAGGTGGGGGCGTGGCGGGGATGAGGGCGGGAGCGTGGCGGGGCGGGGCGGGGCGGGGCGGGGCGGCAGGGCGGGAGGGGCGGGGCGGGCAGGGCGGGGCAGGGCGGGGGCGGGTCGGGGCGGGGCGGGTCGGGGCGGGGCGGGCGGGGGCGAGGCGGGGGGAGCGGGGACGTGGCGGTGGCGGGGCGGTGGCGGGGCGGTGGTGGGGCGGGGGCGAGGCGGGGCGGGAGCGGGGACGGGGACGTGGCTAGGGCGGGGCGGGGCGGGGGTGGGGCGGGGCCGAGGTGGGGCGGGGGCGGGGGCCGGGGCGGGGCGCGCGAGCAGAGAGCGGTCACGACACCGACCAAGCCTCTTGGGGGGTGCGGAAGCAACCGCTGCGCCTCGTCCGCTTCCGCCTTCAGCTTTCCCTTCTTGTTCGTCGTCTCTGGTCCTCCCACCGTAACACCATCTCCTCTCCATAACATCACGTGTACCTTCCTGCTGGGACGTTTAACGTCATTAGGCCGATATGGGGCGATATGGGGCGAACCAAGTCTGTTATTTGTGATATCGGCGGGTTGTCTTTCAAAACATTTCCTGTTACTACCTTTGTAAAAGAAAAAAAAACGTAAATAAGAATTTTTTCTTGGGGCATGAAAACACATCTGTCATATATAGCTACAACAAACGTGTTTCGGCTGTTCTTAACGGACGCCGGTCTGTAAAATCTTTAAAGGAGGCCGGCCTGTTAAGAGTGCCTTTCCGTTTCTCTCTTTGGTTGCGATATAACGAAACAGTATTTCGAAAATGTAATTTATTTTAGAAGACTATATAGTGCCACTACATCGCCGCCGATTAGAAGGTGCTACCACTTCACGAGGGACGATAGGAGCGAGTAAGCCATTTTTCTCAAGTAGAAAGTCGATATTCATCATGTATAATATTTTATTTTAACACAATTTTTAGTAAAATACAAAATGAAAATGTTAGCTTCCTTCAGGAGGAATGATTTGTTGCACCGCCGGCACGTGCGCATGCGCCACCTCCCGGCTGTCTGGAGGACAATTCTAGCGGCCGGCTGCTCTGTTCGGTAGTTTTCCGTGGTTTCTCCGATCAACACCACGCGAATGCCGGAGCAGTACCCTACCAAACGGGCCACGGACCGCGCGCGATCTGTCCTACCTCTTCCTTTTTCTATCCTTTCCTCTTACACACACACTTACACTAACATGCACTACACTATCACATATTCCGAGAGACCGGTCGGGAGCTTA
Source organism: Teleogryllus oceanicus (assembly GCA_964035755.1). NCBI lineage: Eukaryota > Metazoa > Arthropoda > Insecta > Orthoptera > Gryllidae > Teleogryllus > Teleogryllus oceanicus. Next base: position 40,071,361 of record CAXIVR010000006.1, read on the forward strand.
GAGCTTGTCTCGGCTGGGGCGGTGCCTCGCTGGTGGGAGAGTCCTGGTTAGGGGGAAACCCCACTAGCCGACGGTAGGTCGGCGCCGGATCTCGCCATCCAGCGGGGGAAGATCACCGCCATCTCCCGAGAAAAACATGCACTACACTAACGGATCAAATGACCGAGGCAGTTGACGCGCCCGGAAACACGAAAAAATCAATCAATCAATCAAACCACCTCCCTGTGCGCCTACATGAGTAGATAAAAATATTATCACCCGCAGGTGATAAAAAATCGTTTTAAACATTAAGAATGAAATACAATAAATAAGTGAATCAATAATTGTGTAAAAACGTGTAATTAAATTGTAGAGTCGATCGTACAGCAACCAAACTGAAGACTATAGGCATAAGATCGAAGAATACTCGCCTGTGACATTTGTTTTATTATCTTTAAGAAAACGGAAAAAGGAAGAAGAGTTTCGTGGAAAATTTGGGAATGTAATAAATCTAAAAAAAAATCATAATATTTCTTGTTCAAGCGAACCAATTCCTGTCCCAGTGTGCATGTTCACGTCCAAGGGAACAAGTCATTTCCTAATCCAGGGAGACGAATTTCTTAATGGTAGGAAGTGATGTTTGTAATGCCATCTATCAAACGTATTAATATATTCACAGAATTAAGCACGAAAAGACGTACTTCAGAGATATATAATGCTGTCCGATCCTTCAATACAACCAACGGCAAACACCTTCTCCCATCAAGGATCGCCTCATTAGTGAGCGATAGCAAAACGATTACAAGAATGGAAATCCGTGAAGTGGAAAATAGAGTGACGGAAATGCTCACTCGTCACGAAAAGTACCATTTTTATACAGCATTTTTATACAGCTCACGATGAAACTATGCCATACTCCACATCTTCTAGGCAAGTCCCCCCCCAAAAGAATCCCCTGCGCCTAATCCGCGACCTTCGGCCTCCGAGCCCACTGACCAAGTGGGCAGAGCGCGGCCGGTGGGCGGAGCGCAACGGATTGATGGTGGCGAATGCGGGGGCGGACGAGCGGTGTTTCTTCCCAGGGCGGAGGTGGACTTCTCCAGGCCCTCGCGCTAATGCGCCTTCGTCTGCGCTCACGCCCCCTGCACGCCCGCCCTGCCCCGCCGCCGTCTCCGGCACCAACCCCCCCCCCCGCTTCAGTCCTCGCCTCCTCCCTCGCCTGTTGTCCCGCCTACTCCACTATCCCTGGGTCCCACCACTGCCTCTGCCGACCCTCTTGGTATAACGTCCGTCCGCTCCTACGTCCCGGCCGGCTGCTCTGATCGGTAGTTTTCCGTGGTTTCTCCGATCAACACCAGGCGAATGTCGGAGCAGTACCTTACCAAACGGGCCACGGACCGCGCGTGATCTGTCCTTCCTCTTCCTTGTCCTGTCCTCTCCCCTTCCACACACACTTACACTAACATGCACACACACTTAAACTACCACATATTCCGGGAGACCGGTCGGGAGCTTAGAGCTTGTCCTGGCTGGGGCGGTGCCCCGTTGGTGGGAGAGTCCTGGTTAGGGGGAAACCCCACTAGCCGACGGTAGGTCGGCGCCGGATCTCGCCATCCAGCGTGGGGAAGATCAACGCCATCTCCCAAGAAAAACATGCATTACACTAACGGGACTAATGGCCAAAGCAGTTGACGTGCCCGGAAACACGAAAAAATCAATCAATCAATCTATTTCGCTCTCTTCAGTGTTTCATTTCATCCGCCTTTGCCTCCGCCCTCCCGTTTATTTTTCCTACCCCCTTCCCAGTTTCCGTTTCCTGAATCCTACATCTGCCACCACCTTCCCCCATGCTACTGTCAGGTCACGCCTCCGCCACCGTCAACGTTCTCGGCATCGTCAAAGGTCACGCCATCGTCATTTCAGGCATCGTCAAACTTCCCCGCCATCATCGACCTCGCCTCTCTCCCGCAAGTTCCCCCATCGCAACGTCCCGCCTCGCAACGTTCCGCCATCGACAACGTTCCCGCCACGGACAATGTTCCTGCCATCGACAATGTTCCCCCACGGACAATGTTCCTGCCATCGACAATGATCCTGCCATCGGCAACGTTCCCACCATCCTCAACGTGCCCGCCACCGTTTCTCCCGCACCTCCGCGTCTCCTTCCTCCTCCGTTTCCATCCCACCAACCCCTCTCTGACCCGTAGCGCGTGAGCTCCTTACACTCGGCACCTCCCTACCAGCCACTGCCCGTCTTAATGAAGTGATGAAATGTTTGTACTAAAGTACAATTTTATATCATTTCTACATATAAAACTGCCATATTAACAAAATATTCACCATATTATGTGCGGAAACTGCATGAGAAATGTCTGCATACACATACATTAATTAACATAATAGTATCATATAATATGAGTCAGTGACTTGAAGTTTTTAGTATTTATGACTTACTAATGGTCATAAGAGGACCTTAGAGTTGACATAACTTAAAAGTTGAGTAAAAAATAAGAAATTCGTATAATGTGGTATAGTATGTCTTTGAAATGAAAAAAAATCAGAGAGTACTCTGGAGGCATGTAACGTCTTATTTCTAATATTCATTTCGCACGTGTACAGATTGCCAACCGATATATGACGCGAGAACTGAAATGCGCTCTAGAAACATTGTGCTGGGTTGAGACATATTATTAGATATGGTTTTCGATGTTGAGCATATTAAAAGGTTTTACAAATATCTGAACTAGTTTCATTGTTGTCATTATTACGTAGTATGTACGAGTAAAATTCCACGATAATTATCTTTATTTCTTTATTCAAACTCATTTGATCCAGGTGCGTCCCAGATGCTAAAATGCGTTTCATTCTTTGTTTTCCTAATTACAGAATCTCACATTATATTTACAATGAAATGGAGCAGACACAAAGTTTCAAAGAGTAAACACGGCATGGTACTGCGGACTGAAACCGAGCGGCAACAACGGCGGCCGTCGAAATGAAGATACAGAGCCATTCGGCGGGCTGAGCCTGCAGGAGAGTGCCTGCGGCCGCACGATCGCCTCCTGCAGTCTTCCGCAGCTCCTGCAGAAGTTACGGCGCAGAGAGAAGTCTCTACCCCGCCCTTTTCTCTTGCTTCTCCAAATGCCCCGGCCGCCATCGGAGAATCGCCGTCACCGCCGCCAGGAGCGCCGCAGTCGCTGTGCTGCTGCCTCTGCCGTCTGCATTGCTATCAGTGTGGTTTATGCTCCTAATACGTGTGATATAATAATTGATGAAACGTATGCAACTCATTTCATATCTATTTTAACGTAAACGAAACTCGGTTATGAGCGTAGTGCGAGGTATTGTGGGAATTCCACTACGCCACAATGATTAAGTGACACCACCAATGTCTTACATGGGACTCGATCACGCAGTCTTGGGCTTCCCGCAATTGGAATCTGATGCTGTGGTATGGACCAGGCACGAGTTATGTTCACATGTTATCGATTCTACCACACAATGTCCATCCACGATTTGGCCATATTATATCAGAATACAGACAGCCACTGTGAAGGGATCTGTGAGGCGAAATTATTAATACAGATAGGGGGGATGCCAGCCGGTTATTCTGTTCTCGTCACCATTCCCTGTAGAATGTCTCCTCCATTTCCTGAATGCCTAAGATCAGTGCACTGAGGCACAGGTATAGCTATGTTGGCACCCGCGGGAATCGGTTAATCACCACAGTGCAAAAACTATGACTGTCCCATTTTCTCACTAATGTCAAGTATAACACAGTGCGATCTGTGATTGGCGTACCTTCCCCAATCGCCGCCATCATACGAAGAGCCGTCACCATAATTTCTTCCGTATTTGAATAACCAACAACTACTCTAAGAAACCACTCTTACAGTAACAACTCACTTCCACTACCTTTTCCACACCCCACCCAATCCAAGATGAGATCTGTCACCACCACCACCACCTCCACTGCTTTTCCTGCCTCGGCACAGCAGCCTCCATCGCCGCCTCCACCACAGACTCCGACTGCGACGGCTAGCGCGACTCGAGCAAGGAGCTCGAGCGTGAGAGCGAGAGAGAGTCAGAGCGAGAGCGCGAGAGGGAGGGGGCCAAAACGAGCACTCCCGAGAGCTCCGAAAGAGGCAGCCGCCGCACACGCTTTGATTCAGACAAATGACTGGAGTTGTCGGTTCGAAGAGTCGCAGCGGCGAGGTGGTCGGTGCCAAACGCCGCCGCGGCAGCAGCACCAGCGCCGGCGGTGGCGGTGAAGGCGAGGAGAGCGAACGGGGCACGGAAGGAGGGAGGGTGAAGGAGAGCGGGAGGAACAAACACGGCCGGGATGAAATAAGGACAAATTGCGGAACAAATTTACACGGCCAAGTCGAGGAGCGGCGCGAAGTGCGTTGGAGAAGACACGAGCGCGGCGGCGGGGTCGGAGTGGCGGGTGGGGGTAGATGGAAATGGCGACGGAATCGACAGGAAAGAGTGTCGCGACGGCGAAGCGGGCGGTAGAAGATGGAGGTGATGTCAGTAGCAGAGTGGAGGAAGCGTGTGAGGAAAAAAGAAGACGGGTTAGCAGACAGTCGGAGGGCAGGAAAGAGGGATGAATGGACGGGCAGTAAGACGAAAAGGGCGGCCAAGCAGGTAAATGGACAAATAGGCGAGATGAGGTAAGTAGGTGGGGGAGTGACCAGAGAAGCGGGAGCGGGTGGAGAGGAGTAGTAAATCGGGTGGTGAGATGGGAGGGCGGGCGGGCGGCAGAAGGGCGGGCGGGCGGGCGGCAGAAGGGTGGGCGGGCGGGCGGGCGGCAGAAGGGTGGGCGGGCGGGCGGGCGGCAGAAGGGTGGGCGGGCGGGCGGGCGGGCGGGCGGGTGGCAGAAGGGCGGGCGGCAGAAGGGTGGGCGGGCGGGCGGGCGGGCGGGCGGGCGGGCGGGCGGGTGGCAGAAGGGCGGGCGGCAGAAGGGTGGGCGGGCGGGTGGCAGAAGGGCGGGCGGCAGAAGGGCGGGCGGCAGAAGGGCGGGCGGCAGAAGGGCGGGCGGCAGAAGGGCGGGCGGCAGAAGGGCGGCGGCAGAAGGGCGGGCGGCAGAAGGGCGGGCGGCAGAAGGGCGGGCGGCAGAAGGGCGGCGGCAGAAGGGCGGGCGGCAGAAGGGCGGGCGGCAGAAGGGCGGGCGGCAGAAGGGCGGGCGGCAGAAGGGCGGGCGGCAGAAGGGCGGGCGGCAGAAGGGCGGGCGGCAGAAGGGCGGGCGGCAGAAGGGCGGGCGGCAGAAGGGCGGGCGGCAGAAGGGCGGGCGGCAGAAGGGCGGGCGGCAGAAGGGCGGGCGGCAGAAGGGCGGGCGGCAGAAGGGCGGGCGGCAGAAGGGCGGGCTGCAGAAGGGCGGGCGGCAGAAGGGCGGGCGGCAGAAGGGCGGGCGGCAGAGGGCGGGCGGCAGAGGGCGGGCGGCAGAAGGGCGGGCGGCAGAGGGCGGGCGGGCGGCAGAAGGGCGGGCGGGCGGGCGTTGGGGCGGAGCAGCCGCCGCCGCCCGGGGCGAGGCGATGAAGCGGGAGGCGCGGGGACGAACTGCCGGAGCGCCGAAATGGCTGGCCTGGCCTGGCGCGGCGCGGCGCATCGAAGAGAGGATTGCGAAGAGGCTCGTGCGAGGAACGGCGCGGGCTGCCGGAGTCAAGAGATCTGCAATCCTCAGAATGAACGCCACTCGATACGCTCGTAACCTGATGGTACAAATCAAAATAATAATTGTCTAGAATTTCCCACTATTTTATCATCAATAAATTCACGCAAGGAAACTTTTATAAAGAAATTGGTCACAAAATCAAAAGTTTTATAATGAATTATTACTTACTGTAATGTAATATATGCAACAAAATGGCACCGTGCAAGGAACACAACACGATTCATGTTGACCATGTTACTTGAATGTATTGACGATGAGGTAAAATACCTCGAAACATGTTTGATGCTGTAACTGACAAATATTTTGTTAATACATTTGTTTGTTGATGCTTACTACTTTTCCTCCCGTTATATTACAATAATGGTGTTCCTCAATATTTCTGCGGAAACCACCGAGTTTAATTATCGCTTAAGTGAATTCTATAAAATACTTTCATTACTGCATGATTCTGTGTGGAGAGAAATGCGATATTTTCAGAATGTGATAAGCAGATCATCCTGAAAGGCAAGTCCCTCATGAAGTAACATCAGCTGATAAATCCAAGGCAACACTAACGAAATAAATCCGAAAGTATTTTAACTCACAACAATATCCCGTGCTGTCAGCAGTTGACAGTAAATAATGCCCACTTCCTGCGTGAAGATGGTAAAAAAGATTGCCTGGATAAAGGAAACGCCGTTCAGTTCGTCGATCCAGCCACCAGGCCGTCAAGCGAGCGTCCTGTCGCCAAGACAATCCTCCCTCCGGAACCAGACGCGGCGGATATTTAACTTTCCACCTGCTTCCCGCGCGCTTTACAATAGAGCATAAACGTCTTAAAGCACGCTTTCCAGTTTCTTAATATACTGTGCCGCAATCGGAGGCGTCACGCCTCAGGAAAGCGGCCATCTTCCCGCCGGCGGCAGCGGCCGTCTCGTCTCTGATGGTTAATTTTCGTCGCCAGAGCGTTACTCTGGCGGCGCGCGGCGGCGGGCGAGCCCGCGCCGCTTCCGAAGGAAAAAATTCGTCGTTGACGCCTCCGTCGCTTCCGTGCGCTCTCTCGCCTCCCTTGTGTTCAAGGGGCGAGATTCTGTCCATCATCTCAAAGGTTACATGTTATATTCTGACAGGTGGCGGTGTTCTTCCCTCATTAGACCGTAAGATACGACGCAGATCTCCATCACTGCTCGCGGGATTTCCCCTTGCAGATATCTCCCTCATTGGGACATCTTTCCAGCCGGGATAAGCACTTGGTAGCTTAAGCAGACTGGTCTCACAATATGTGATTTACAGCATATGTGGTTTAGAGCATATGTGGTTTAGAGCATATGTGGTTTAGAGCGTATGTGGTTTAGAGCACATGTAGTTTAGAGCATATGCGGTTTAGAGCACATGTGGTTTAGAACGTAAGATCCGAGGCAGACCTACATGATTGCTCGCGGGGTTTTTCCTTGCAGATATCTACCTCAGTGGGACTCCTTTCCAGCCGGGGAAAGCACTTGTTAGCTTAAGCACACCGGTCTCACAGTATGCGGTTTAGAGCATGTAAACAGTGTGAGTGTGAAGTAACAGTAAAGTGTGTGAGTGCGTGTGTTTGTATGTATGTAAGGGTAGAAGAGGGGGAAGGTGAGGAAGAAATGATTGCGCGCTGTTCATGGCCCGTTTGTTAAGGTGCTGTTCCGGCATTCACCTGGTTTTCGTCTGAGAAACCACGGAAAGCTGTCGATCACAGCAAGCGGCCACTAGGATCTGCCACCGTCAAGATCCAAATCTCAACCTTATCGGTTGACGGTACTATTTCCAATACCATCATCAGCAATTCGTACAAAGTCTGCGAAGTCCATTCCGTCAACCTCACCATCAACCGAACGTAAGATCCGAGGCAGACCTACATGACTGCTCGCGGGGTTTCCCCTTACAGATCTCTCACTCAGTGGGACCATCAACGAACACTCCATCCACGACATCCACAATATCAGGACCGGTAGCGGTAACTCAGTGCATCAATTGATGTCACTGCAGCGCTTCTGTCCGGGAGGTCCTATGTTCGAGTCCTGATGGCGGTAGGATTTTCGGCACAAGCTTTTCAGCTAGGTCGAATTCAGCCACTGTCTGGAGGAGAATTCTAGCGGCCGGCAGCTCTGATCGGTAGTTTTCCGTGGTTTCTCCGATCAACGCCAGGCGAATGTCGGAGCAGTAACCTACCAAACGGGCCACGGACCGCGCGCGATCTGTCCTTCCTCTTCCTTGTCCTATCCTCTCCTATTAGACACAGACAGTAACATGCATCACACTACCACATATTCCGGGAGACCGGTCGGGAACTTAGAGCTTGTCCCGACTGGGGCTGTACCCCGCTGGTGGGAGAGTCCTGGTTAGGGGAAATTCCCAGTAGCTGACGGTAGGTCGGCGCCGGATCTCGCCATCCAGCTGGGGAAGACCACCGCCATCTCCCGAGAAACAAACATGCACTACACTAACGGGACTAATGACCAAAGCAGTTGACGCGCCCAGAAACACGAAAAAATCAAATCAAATCAATTCGCGCTCCTGCATTTCCATTGCCGTCGCTGCTGCGGCCGTTTTCGCCACTTCTGTCTCCTTCCAAACTCACCCCGTAGAGAACTATAAACTGCCTTCAAATATTTTCAATAATTTATGTATAAATTTCTCCCTCAGCAGCTGTGTCTACATTGCTCTCCCAACTTTGCATTTGTTTGCATTGTGTTGTTTTCAAAATTGGATTTCACAACCGATGCATTAGACGTACATAACCTTTTTGGTTTCATCTCAATCTTTTCACTCATTCTTAATCGTCTCGTCGCGATTCCTTTATGAAGTAGCTCCTGTCTCTATCATTTGGTGGCTTTGTTTTTACTTCAAACAATGGAGGCTCCATCGATGTGCAGATAAAGGTGTTGCTGTTGTGGCTGCTGTTTGGAGCAACACCGGGATTGCTGTCGTCGTTGTACAAGAACACCCCGGCTCGCTCCGATAATTTTAGAAAACTGGAGCGATGTGAAATCGGTCTCATAAATGTTAATAACGTGGGGATTTATTTAGGTTCAAAATGTAAACATGTGCACACTAAATTCACTAAGTAGAGTAAGTGGAAAAGTAATTTACTATGTCTTAAAAGCAAATGGAAAAATAATTAATTGAATGATGTTGTAATAGTGTGGACAGTATATTAATTTATCCTACAAGAGCACGAAGTATAGAAATTAATTGGTCTAAAATTTGTCGGCTAAATTAAAAGACAATTTATTCAGAAACCTTGTATTTTTTCTGGACTTGAAAACTTGCATAACTTATTGCAATAAAATCACTACATTGAAGTGACAGAGACATTGCGGAAGTGAATGAAGTCAACTTAAAATTTCTAAAATATTCTTCAAAGTTAATTCTACATCACACCTTGTCATTTAAACACAGCAATGAAATAAATTATATCATGAATCGTCAGCAATTTAAGATAACTTTTAGTTAAAAGTAAATTTGTGAAAAAGACACATTAGTACAATTTTTAGTACAACTGAGGTAAAACGTCTTTTGGTACCCCGTTCGAATGCGAACGAAATATTCACAATACACATGTAATTTCGATGTGCAAACACAATATACGACTTCTCGATTACGCAAAGACGTCACCGAGAACCGCGTTCTCATAAAGGCGCCTTGCAGCTCGTGGGAGAGTTACAAGAACCGTCGGCACAAGCGAGCGACCAAAGTAATTCGTTTCCCGCCAACCTTGGTGCACGGCCAACGGCGTGCACTGTAATCAAGCAGCCGACCTGAACGCCATGTCACAATTGCGCTGCCCACCCGCCATCTTCCCTGGCGCCCTCCTCCCACACGAGGCGTGCGTGGCGTGCTCCCACGACTGATGGCTATCGTTGCTCGTCATTACGGCCGCCACCTCGCTCCCCGGCGCCACCCGTGTCTTCGCATGGTCCGCCCCCCCCTGCCCTCGCCCCTGCCCTCATCCCCGCCCTCGCTCCGCCGCCCTCGCCCTTACCCCCCCCCCCCGCCCTCGCCCTGCCCTCGCCCGCCCTCGCCCGCCCTCGCCCGCCCTCGCCCGCCCTCGCCCCTGCCCTCGCCCTGCCCTCGCCCTGCCCTCGCCCTGCCCTCGCCCCTGCCCTCGCCCCTGCCTCGCCCTGCCCTCGCCCCTGCCCTCGCCCCTGCCCTCGCCCCTGCCCTCGCCCCTGCCCTCGCCCCTGCCCTCGCCCCTGCCCTCGCCCCTGCCCTCGCCCCTGCCCTCGCCCCTGCCCTCGCCCCTGCCCTCGCCCCTGCCCTCGCCCCTGCCCTCGCCACTGCCCTCGCCCTGCCCTCGCCCCTGCCCTCGCCGCCCTCGCCATCGTCCCACCGCCCTCATCCCCGCTCTGCCGCCATCTGCCTTATGGGCGGTTTCAGAAAATGGTTAAAAGGGAGGAAGTTCCTTAAGAAAGTAAGGAAAACGTTTTTTAAATTTCATTTTATATAAAAACGTTTATTATGTTTTTTAATTCACAAACAATTTCATACTCAAGTATCTAAATGATGATTTTATAAATCTTTATACTATTACTACTCGGTCTCTTAGGAAGAGTTTGAATTTAAACTCGCAGGCAGCGTTAAAATATTGTTAATATTGATATTAATCCTGTTTGTAAAATAATGTGAATTGTTAATAATGTATAAATAATATATCAAAATGTAAATATGTTTGTTTAAAAATAGTTTTAATTCTCTCCAACGTATTACATTCACTTCTCGCCATATTTTCCAAAGCCGTGCGTCCCACATGCCAATAGGGCGACAGGTTCATTTTATTTAGAACTTTTTGTACACCTTATTATTCTATAATCTTTTTGACTATTTCACTTCATTTGTAACGCACATTTTTAATGACGATACTCATACAGTAATTTGAATTCCATAAGTTTGAAAGACAGCTTTATAGGCCAAATTGTCTTTGACGACTGGTCAAGACAATGGTAAGGTAAATACAAGAGAGAGACAGTTGAGGAATGAAGAAAGCATGCAATCGCTGACCAATTATCAGGAGCTTGGAAGCAGTTCCAGAAAAATAAATAAATAATAAAATAATAAATAAATCGCTTATCATTAAAAATGCACAAATGCGTTGACTAAGGGATACACTTCATCCACTTTGGTGCCTTTTTAAAATAAATGACTAAAAGATTGGAATTTTTCGACAATCAGATCAGATGGAGAGATTTGACACGAGTATAGGAATATTTTCTTGGCACTAAACCTTAGACCTGTTGAAAGTCCCACATCCATATTTCTAATTTTAATCTCAACCATCTGAAAAGAAAAATTTTATTTATTAAAATGTAATACGCCAGTAATTTATTCAAATTTATTCGTAATGTCCGCGAATCGCAATATTATATCAAGATCTTATTTTCCCAAAGAAAAAGCAGACTGTTAGAAAATCACCTCTGGCGGAAATCTGAAGCCTGAAACCCATGTAAATCGTTTATTTAGATGCCATTGAAAACGATAAGTATTACAACTAATATTATATTCCGTGGTGGTAGCGATATCACGTGGTAATTCTTTATAGGTATGGGGATAATCAAACCACAATAGTAAATATAAATAATATATTTATTTTATGTCCATTATTAAAAAGCTGCCTATTTTAAACACACTTTCTCTTCCAGTCCCCCGCCCTCTCCACCAAAATTGGATGGACTTCCACTTTCCACTATTCTACAAGATGTAGGCCACCGAAGGGGTTCATCACGGGATCTTATCCAGTTTTATTTTAAATCTTTAGGTGTTATCTACGTTGCTTGGGCAGTAAGTTATTTCAATGTTGTTCATTATTTTTTCAAAATTTTATTATTGCATTTTTCATTTCATTTCTTTTGTCTATTTTATTCTTTATACCACTGTTCCTCTTTATGTTAATCACTCAATTTTTCCTTTTTGTTAGAGACCCACGGAGGATGGGAAAATATTGTGCCCGAACGGTACTTTTAGGCATAAAATATATATTATTTTTTTGTACTATCGTGGTTTTATTATGGGGGGCAATCGATGAACCGCCTCCACATGGTGTCCCCTGGGTAACGCTAAAGGTTCACAACCTAGTGTAGCACTTCTTCCAGTTACTTTTGCTACACTTCTTTTATCTTTCCTATATGGTCTCTCTTGACCCCTTGTTGTTTTCGACCCCGGCGCTATTAGGTCTCGAGGGCTAGGGTGTTATTCTTTTCTGAGTCTTCTCTTTACGACGTCTCTGCTCCTTTTTTCCCTTCCCTCTTCCACCTTTCTTATTCTCTAATTCCCTTATATTCAGGGGTGGACGAGACTCCGCAGGTGTGGAGGAACCAACTCGTCTAAGGGAAACAACCCGATACAAATTCTGCAAGTCTGGGATCAGCGAGGAAGCAGCCCTTCCACCGGACTTTCCCTACGCAGCCCCCGCAACGCGGCCAGGGGAGATTCTACTTACTGGTACTCTCATAAGAAGTGGTTTGATTATCCCCATACCTATAATATTATATTCTTTTATTAATTATTATTAATTCTATTATTATAATTTGTTGCCAATTGTCATAATTGTTTGAGAACTCTTTCCACGTCCATTATCCCCCCTCCACCTGAGTTCGGTTTCCTTCCTTCTCCCCCCTCCCCTCCCCTCCCCAGCGCTGCGTGCCGTGCCGCCGCGCGCGATGAGACGCTTTTAATTGTGTCGATTAAAACGAATTCTTCTTCCTGCGCGGCGCCGCGCGCTCCACAAAAACGGCGCGGGATTTTACAGTCGTTTCAGGTCTTGTGAGAAACGAAGGCGGCGGAGGGCGGCGGAAGGGCGAGACGAGCCACTTGGGCGCGCGTGGCGCGACGTCGCTCCGTTGAGGTCGCGCGCTTTCCGAAGAGGCGAGAGCCGTGGGCGGAGGATGTGCACGAGCTGTGACAGCTCTTTCAAGCCTCGGCAGCGGCGACCAGGAAACACAACAGGCCTGGAGATGCAGATGCATGGGACTTTTTTACGTACGAATGGAAACCTTTCTCAGTAAACACGACGCGCTTTCAGATTGCCAACATGGATTTAGAAAATCAAAATCAACGGAAACAGCTATATTTTCTTTTCTTAAAGATGTCGCCTCATCATTGGATCAAAACGAGGCACCTATTGGATTATTTTTAGATCTCTCAAAAGCATTTGACGTCATTGATCATGACATTTTACTTTCCAAATTACCTTCATATGGAATTCGTGGTATTGCTCTAGATTGGTTATGTTCGTACCTTAAACAACGATCTCAGAGAGTTGAAATACCTTACTGGAATGATGGAACATTACGTACGCACCGTTCCGACTCCTTGCCCGTTGCATGTGGAGTTCCTCAAGGATCGATTTTAGGGCCTATTCTGTTCCTAATTTACGTAAACGATATGCCCTCGACGAAAATGTGCACACAATTCACTTTTCCCCATAGCACGTCATACGCAGTTTTTAACTGTTTTTTTTGACGTAAAATAAATAAATAAATAAACCCCTTATTTCAATGTTCTGCCACCCCCCCTGATATATACATTTATTTGATTTTTCCATGCAACACTTCGGTGTAGGTGGCTCAGAGAATTGATGTTACCGCAGTGTCTCAGACCGGGAGGTCCTAGGTTTCGAGTCCCGACGCTGGCAGGAGTTTTGACACTAGCTAGATAGATAGGTCGAATTCAGCGGCTGTCTGGAGAAGAATTCTAGCGGCCGGCTGCTCTGATCAGTATTTTCGGTGGTTTCGCCGACCAACATCAGTCAAATGCTGGAGGAGTACCCTAACAAACGGGCCACAGACCGCGCGGGATACCGTTTCACCAGTAGGATACCGCCCCAGCTGGGAAAGCTTTAAGCTCCCGACTGGTCTCCCGTGTGGTAGTGTGGGGCATGTAAGTGTGTATGTAAGAAAGGCGCGACCAAAAAGCAACTGAATTCGACCTAGCTGTCTAGCAAAGTTAGGAAATTCTGCCACTATCTGGACTCGTACCTTAGGACCTCCTGGTCAGAGGAACTGCAGCAATATCTGTTGATGTTCGAGCCACCTAAGCTATGTGATATGTTTGCCACCTAAGATATGTGATAGTTTTGTCCCTTTCGTTCTACCCGAGTGTGCAAACTTGAGCGTTTCTGACGACAACCGGGGGAGGGGGAAATCGGCCCCAAAACTCGTCGGGTCCTCATTTTTTTATATGCGTACTTAGTTGTTCAACTCTTCAAGTCTGCACGTGTAACAATGATGGAAATACTGAACTTTCCCAAATAGTTAGCAAGGTTCCATCGTCCCAATCAAAAACGACTCTCGGCTGTACAAAAACAAGCACGAACAAGCAAGGCAGGAAGGTAGAGGGCACAGTCAGGCAGTCACTGATCTGAAAACTGGAAATACGGTAAAACCGCACGGGAAAACTCAGAGTGTATGGGGTTCTTCGGGTGTACTGTGAAATGTGCGACTTGCACACCCGCATGGGTAAAACAATGAAGCGCCCAGAAGATTTGGAGTTCGCACACGCCCATTATAAGCGGCCGTTTTGCCCCGAAGGCGAGACACACAAACACCTTTTCCCGACCAGGATAACCGCGTCGGAACAACCTCCATATGTTTAACAAAGTAACCCCAGTTCAATATTTAAGAGATGTTCAGCTCATTCGCAAACCAATATACGAAAGTGTATCAGACACTATCGTTCGTAATTGCAAGACACTATCAAATATGAAGACATTATCGTTTGCACTTTCGTATCGTTTATCCGTAGGTTGACTACACATGCCTGTTTACCTGAACAGGTAAATGGGTGAGGGTAAAAACGTCACGTGTCCGGAACGTCACTCTGCATCACGGGATAATCGTGAAGTGTTAAGGTAAACTCTTCATTATTTCAAGAATCCATATTTCTTCTTCTTTCTAGGTTTTTATCCAGCCGACAGCCGGTTACCCTTTACGTCCCGATGGGACGCATATTCGACCATACACTAGACATCAACACACTTGCGGGCTCGTCTGATCTGGGGTCAGCAGAACGCGAGGCCCATACATATACACACAACATACATACCATACATACAACACATACATACAAAGGCAAGGGACAAACAACCATGCCCAAGGCGGGACTCGAACCCGCGACCCTTCGGACCGAAGCGCTGAGTCGGTACTCGCTCTTAGCCACCTCGGCCATCCAGGTCGGCAAGAATCCATATTTAACGACTAAATATACTGCATTCATTCTTGGAAGGTGTTTTTGCACAGTTTCTTGGCGACCACTTTCGCAGCTCAGTTGCACATGTACTGTCTAAGTGACGTAACACTTACCAGCCCTTCTCGAGGGGCGGTCGAATTAGCTGAACATTTCAAAAGAGAGTTATCCTGACTACACATATTACACATACACATCTGAGTGCTTCATGCTTGAGGAGTCGACAGAATTTAAGGTTCTCTTAAGGTAAAATATATACACAAAAGATATGTACGAACCTTATCAATGCCTCATTCATATAGGAACTCTGAGGCAGTTATTTCTCTAATTATGTAAGTCATTGAGTTCGACGAATATATAATCGATGAATCAACCGATCAATTGAACGAAACGAACGATCGAACGAATCGATCAAATCAATCGATTAATCGAGCAGACAAACAAACAGCATACCAATGAGTGTAAATTGTATTTATATGGTTGCAAAATGACCTTTAAGTACACATGATGAAAATGCAAATCATGTTATGATTCACTTTCGTTGCAAAAAAATTGTACACTGTTCTGTGCAATATCACGAAGTCATCCGAGCAATTACTAACCAGCGACACGTAGCTTCATCACCACCACATAATGTAACGAGACAAACCCTTCTGTCAGACAAACTGTCGTAATTGTTTTATCGTCACTGTCACTGCGTCCTTACAGAAAGATTTGTGATGACGCAAAAACTAATTATACCGAAGCTTGGACATATTTTACATTCGACTGCCGGAAAGCAGGTTACGTTCCTGGAAGAGCCTTCTTGCGATCATCTGCGCCCATTGTCTTCCCGGAGACTTCCGGTCTGGAGATAAACGAGTGTGCCGATCCTTCAAAAGTGTTACGAGCATGTCGTTCCGCCGCGGGTGTAAATCTCGAGCCACATGAAGCCCACACAACTCGCGGGACGGCGGTGGCGTGTCACTGTGAATAGGTCGCCTGCGCTGCGAAGCACGTGGCTCGCGAGACAGACACCGCTTCGAAGTCTCCGCGAGCACGTACGCTGCTGAGGGCACACGTTCATGCGCGCGCTGTCGGGTTACTTGGAACAACCGATAACTGCGACGTAGTGTATGCTGTTATCGATTTCACAATGCGGCTGGCTGTACGCGAGATGTTGGAGCCTCTGCGTTCTGCGAGTTCGTAGCATGCGACCAAGAATGGATGTTTGCAACCGTTAAAATACCAAAAAACCAATAACACACAATTTTAATCCATATGATATTCGGAACCGATAACAAAATCGTGAATCAATAGGGAATTTGAGTACCCTCGAGCATTAAAGCACTATCGATCTTCTACGCTTGCGTACTCGTAGTAAAGGTTTCGCATCACTTATGTGCGATGCGCATGTTGGGACCTCTGCGTTCTGCGAGCAAAAAACATGATTTGCAGCATGCGACAAAGATTGGATATTTGCAAGCGATAAAACAACCAATAAGACAAAATTTTAATCCATATGATATTTGGAACCGATAACAAAACCGTGATTCAATAGGGAATTTGAGTACCCTCGAGCATTAAAGCATTATCGATATTCTACGTTTGCGTACTCGTAGTAAACGTTTTGCATCACTTATGTGCATCTGCGCATGTTGGGGGGCCTCTGCGTTCTGCGAGCAAAAAGCACGATTTGCTGCATGCGACAAAGATTGGATATTTGCAACCGATAAAACAACCAATAAGACAAAATTTTAATCGATTAGACAAAATTCTAATCCATATGATATTTTAAACCGATAACAAAACCGTGATTCAATAGGGAATTTGAGTACCCTTAAGCATTCAAGCACTATCGATCTTCTACGCCTGCGTACTCGTAGTAAAAGTTTCGCATCACTTATGTGCAACTGCGCATGTTGGGGCCTCTGCGTTCTGCGAGCAAAAAGCATGATTTGCAGCATGCGACAAAGATTGGATATTTGCAACCTATAAAACAACCAATAAGACCAAATTTTAATCGATTAGACAAAATTTCAATCCATATGGTATTCGGAACCGATAACAAAACCGTGAATCAATAGGGAATTTGAGTACCCTCGAGCATTAAAGCACTATCAATCTTCTACGCCTGCGTACTCGTAGTAAAAGTTTCGCATCACTTATGTGCAACTGCGCATGTTGGGCCTCTGCGTTCTGCGAGCAAAAAGCATGATTTGCAGCATGCGACAAAGATTGGATATTTGCAACCTATAAAACAACCAATAAGACCAAATTTTAATCGATTAGACAAAATTCTAATCCATATGATATTCGGAACCGATAACAAAATCGTGAATCAATAGGGAATTTGAGTACCCTTAAGCATTCAAGCACTATCGATCTTCTACGCCTGCGTACTCGTAGTAAAAGTTTCGCATCACATATGTGCATCTGCGAAGGTTGGGGCCTCTGCGTTCTGCGAGCAAAAAGCATGATTTGCAGCATGCGACAAAGATTGGATATTTGCAAGCGATAAAACAACCAATAAGACAAAATTTTAATCGATTAGACAAAATTCTAATCCATATGATATTCGGAACCGATAACAAAATCGTGAATCAATAGGGAATTTGAGTACCCTCGAGCATTAAAGCACTATCAATCTTCTACGCCTGCGTACTCGTAGTAAAAGTTTCGCATCACTTATGTGCAACTGCGCATGTTGGGGCCTCTGCGTTCTGCGAGCAAAAAGCATGATTTGCAGCATGCGACAAAGATTGGATATTTGCAAGCGATAAAACAACCAATAAGACACAATTTTAATCCATATGATATTTTAAACCGATAACAAAACCGTGATTCAATAGGGAATTTGAGTACCCTTAAGCATTCAAGCACTATCGATCTTCTACGCCTGCGTACTCGTAGTAAACGTTTTGCATCACTTATGTGCATCTGCGCATGCGCAGAAGATCGATAATGCTGTCCGATATGGCCAGCACAAACTTCCAAATAGGGAGTTTTGCATGAGACAGCGGAAGCGCACTGCAATTTCGAGCTTCTGCGCATGCGATGCACAAAAGTGATGCGAAACTTAAACTGCGCATGCGCAGGAAACCGACGGGCTGTCGATTGCTTCAACATTCGGAAAAACTCTCTAGAAAGCCCGATAGCGATTGGAAAGGCGTAGTATCAATATTCAAACGACACTTCCAATATCGATCGATTTAGATTGCCCCAATTTCATCTGATATTGATACAGAATTATGAACACGATAATGAAATGTCTTTAATTTCACATTAAACAAATGCTCAAATAATTTTAATAAATTACTTATTGTGCCGATTTACATAATTATTTTCCACAAGCTCTTGCATTTTACTCATTGAGCAGAGTGGGAGGAAATTATTTCCCCTTTGATAATTTTTAGTTTAGCTGCATGAAGAGTCTGAATGCATTTGAAATGTTAATTCATCCGGAAGAATCGATTTACCAGATTTTGGCTGACTTCTCGATACCTATCCTATCGTTTTCATTTCCAAGCGCAATCGATTAGTCACAACTTTATCAATTCAACATATTGTGATTTATATGAATTTCATTACTTTATAATTCGATCTTACAGAGACTGTAGCTCAAACGCAGTGTAAAACAATGAATGAATCAAATATTCACACTAAAATAAATATTTTTCTAGATTCATCAAAAGTAAGTATTTCACACGGCAGAAAGCGTGCTTTACTTCACGTTTTCATTCCCAAAGAACTGATATTATGCTTTACCATTAGCAACTCAATATAATTATAAGATATAAATTCATAAAATTAAGCCTGAAAGCTAATATTATTTTAAAAATTGCAAGTGATTGTAGCCAAATAAATATTATATCTACTTAATGTTCGACGTAATGTTTTCACTGGCTAAAAGATATAGCACTTACATCATCTCCTGTCAGATAATTCATTCGTTCATTCCCAATAATATACATTTAAATTGTTAAATAAATTATATATAGACCCTACTGTATAGTACATATATACAGTATAAAAAATACGTATATAATTTAGAAATAATGTAAATATATTCAAGAACAAATATAGACCAATCTTTGATGTGTATATTCTATTTTAGGACTTTACCTTTAAAACGTGTGCAAACTGATAGATCCAATAAATTTTTTATATATTAATGTGAAAGAATGCATTAATATTTACACTGTTCCCGCCCATTAAACTTAATAATAATAAATATATAAAATATTTATAATAAAACTCATACTTTTCTTCATGTTTCTAATTCATTTCGTCATTTTTATCTCACTCCTCCTTTCTTTCCTTTCACTTTATTTTCGCCTTATATTCTTTCCCCTTCCGTTTTCCTAACTATTGGTGCCTTTACTCATTTTTTCCTTTTTTTCTCATTTCTACATCTGCCCTCGATAATAGATGCGATTTATAGTTACATTTATGTAACTTTATTTCCCACGGACATTCTTTATGTGACTTCTATACTGCAACCTCCTCTTCATTCTTCTGTTATATCGTTCTCCGTATACGTATCTATCGTAGTAAATAAGTTAAAAATGAATAGTGTGAGCCACAAAACTTGCAAACATTTGGCAAAATTAGTAAACACGCAACTCCATCCTTCATAAAATACTGCTTCATAACACACACTGCCGCCTAAATAAATAAACCACGAAATGTTCGTCGCATGGGTTTTTCCTTTATATCATACATGTATACTTAATTTGTTTAATTTAACACTAGTTGAGGTAGCGTGACAAGTATGAGTTACCATTTACTGGTCTCTCACTGAGCCACTAAAGCCAGAATTCTCATAAAAACACGTTTTGCCAGATATTTCTCGACAGATGCGGTTTTGAGGAAACGCTGTACTGGTAACGAGAATGATAATATTTCAAAATTAAACCAGTTTCACATACAATATTTTCTGTAACACATTTTGTTCTGAAATATAATCACACATGTACAAAGACCCACTCGTTATATTTTTTGCGATTACGCTCAGAAACCTAATCTACAACGAATGTTCTCGCAAAAGAGCAAATTACGGAACCCGGCAGCGAGTAGATCAACTTTAATTTACAAAATCTGCCCCTAGCACTCAAATATGCATTTACCTCTAAACAGACAGCTTTGAGGGCATTCTGCAGGATACAAAAAGGAAAACGAAAAATTTTAAGAACTTCAGCAAAGAGAATGATAAAATACACCGCAATCAGCATTCTCATTATTCGGAGATTAGGGTTAAACAGATGTTGCGAAAAAGAATTTCTCTGAAATATCATTTAGAATTCAGAACCTGCACAAATTCGTTGGTTGTGTTTTATTATCCAAGCGGTGTTTTGTATTCATATTTTCACATAAGGTTTCAATTCCTCCTTACTC
This sequence comes from Teleogryllus oceanicus, assembly GCA_964035755.1. Classification (NCBI taxonomy): domain Eukaryota; kingdom Metazoa; phylum Arthropoda; class Insecta; order Orthoptera; family Gryllidae; genus Teleogryllus; species Teleogryllus oceanicus. The sequence continues at coordinate 40,091,582 of CAXIVR010000006.1, forward strand.
ATATGTATGGTTTTGTTTGAAACCATTCCATTTACACAAGGTAGAGGAAAGGTATCAGACAGAATGTATTTAAACAATTGAAAAGTTGTGTTAGACTGAAGATACGAAAGAAACAATTCCTTTTGAACTATTTGATAAAAAGTCCTGATGGAGTGACCAGTTTGGAATTCTCTTTGATCATCAAGTTGGATGATTGATTGAGAGAGTGATTGATTGATGTTTCGGAGTACATCAACTGCACGTAATGTTATATATATATATATATATATATATATATATATATATATATATATATATATATATATATTCAAGGTGGCAATCATTTTTGCCAACAGTTGTTATGTGCCTAGTTTACTTAATTACGGATGGTATTGAATATAACTTAAAATGTAATTCAAATTTTAATTGGACGCTATCTTTATCCCTTTTTCCTTAATGAGTGAGTGTGGAAATTCCCGTTGGAAGGAGATCAGAGTAAAGGAAGGTGGAAAGTGATGGGTGACGGGACTCGGAAGCAAACGGTGAGGAGCAAGCGATAGGAAAAAGTAGACAGTGGCAAGGAACAGGGAAGTGAGACGCAGAAGTTTTAGACGGAATATATCCACGTACGTGGTATATGGAGAGGGTTCACAGGAGCCGATTGCCAATGTCACAAGGAGAACGTGTACAAAGGAGCGAGAGACAAGCGGACAACGGCCAGCGGGTGATAGGCTGTGGTTAGTGGGTATTGGGCAGCGGGAAGTGGGTTGTGGGTGGGGCGGTGTGTAGCGGGCGGAGAACAATTGGCGGTGGACGGTGAGAGGCGAACAGGGCGACGGATAGAGCGGACGGACAGAGCGGCGGCGCGGGCTAAGGGCGGCGCGGGCGAAGGGCGGCGCGGGCGAAGGGCGGCGCGGGCGAGGGCGGCGCGGGCGAAGGGGGCGCGGGCGAAGGGCTGCGCGGGCGAGGGCGGCGCGGGCGAAGGGCGCGCGGGCGAAGGGCGCGCGGGCGAAGGGCGGCGCGGGCGAAGGGCGGCGCGGGCGAAGGGCGGCGCGGGCGAAGGGCGGCGCGGGTGAAGGCGCGCGGGCGAAGGCGGCGCGGGCGAAGGCGGCGCGGGCGAAGGCGGCGCGGCGAAGGGCGGCGCGGGCGAAGGGGGCGCGGGCGAAGGGCGGCGCGGGCGAAGGGCGGCGCGAGCGAAGGGCGATTGGGCGAAGTGCGGCGCGGGCGAAGGGCTGCGCGGGCGAAGGGCGGCGCGGGGGTGAGGGGGGGCGCGGGCGAAGGGCGGCGCGGGCGAAGGGCGGCGCGAGCGAAGGGCGTTGGGCGAAGGGCGGCGCGGGCGAAGGGCGGCGCGGGCGAAGGGCGGCGCGGGCGAAGGGCGGCGCGGGCGAAGGGCGGCGCGGGCGAAGGGCGGCGCGGGCGAAGGGCGGCGCGGGCGAAGGGCGGCGCGGGCGAAGGGCGGCGCGGGCGAAGGGCGGCGCGGGCGAAGGCGGCGCGGGCGAAGGGCGGCGCGGGCGAAGGCGGCGGCGGGCGAAGGGCGGCGCGGGCGAAGGGCGGCGCGGGCGAAGGGCGCGCGGGCGAAGGGCGGCGGGCGAAGGCGGCGCGGGCGAGGGCGGCGCGGGCGAAGGGCGGCGCGGGCGAGCGGGCGGCGCGGGCGAAGGGCGCGCGGCGAAGGGCGGCGCGGGGCGAAGGGCGGCGCGGGCGAAGGGCGGCGCGGGCGAAGGGCGGCGCGGCGAGGGCGCGCGGGCGAAGGCGGCGCGGGCGAAGGGCGGCGCGGGCGAAGGGCGGCGCGGGCGAAGGGCGGCGCGGGCGAAGGGCGCGCGGCGAAGGGCGGCGCGGGCGGGGCGGCGCGGGCGAAGGGCGGCGCGGCGAAGGGCGGCGCGGCGAAGGCGGCGCGGGCGAAGGGCGCGCGGCGAGCGGCGCGGGCGAAGGCGGGCGGGAGCGCGCGGCGAGGCGGCGCGGCGCGGGCGAAGCGGCGCGGCAGCGGCGGAACGGGCGGCGCGGGCGGCGGCGGGCGAAGGCGGCGCGGGCAAGGCGCGCGGGCGAAGGGCGCGCGGGGAGGCGGGCGGCGGCGCGCGGCGAAGGCGGCGCGGCGAAGGCGGCGCGGGGGCGCGCGGCGAAGGGCGGCGGCGCCGCGGCGAGCGGCGCGGGCGAGGGCGGGCGCGGGCGAAGGCGCGGGGGCGCGGGCGAGGCGGCGCGGGCAGGCGGCGGCGCGGGCGAAGCGGCGGGCAGGCTGGCCGATGGGCGATTGACGCTTGTTGCGACGGACAAAGAGCAATGCAGGCAGTGGTGATTTTGCGATGGGCAGCGCACGTGTTGGGCGAAGGGGCGGCGCGGGCGGCGGGAGGCGCGGGCGGCGGGCGCGGCAAAGAATTGGCAAAGGAGGCACGCGGAGCGGGGCGAGGAATGTTGGGAGACGAATGGCGAGGCGCAGTGAAAAATAGGAGGACTGGGGAATTTATATTCAAACGCGTCCAAATTTGAATTCCGGGCCGCAATCTTGCTCCGCGGGGCGATCTATCCCCGGCCCCCGGCGCGCGAAGTCGCACGCGGCGGAGGCCTCGCGCTCTCCGTCCTGCACTGCGCCCCCCCTCTCTCCATCGCCATCCACTCTGTCATCGTCGTTTTCGCTATCGTGCAGGCCACATTACCATTAAGCTACACCGGGGACGATATGCCAAATATAAAAAAAATCTTGTTTCTTTTTCTTTGAAGATTTTATAAAAATGAACTCTGTGTAACGTGCTGGTAAAGCTGCTAATGACTTCACGAAAGGCTGAGTAAACGTTTTATCATATTTAGGATTGTGTATCACAATTTAAATAACGTAATCCCCCACTTCCATTTGGTCAACGGTGGAGCTCAGATGACAAGAAATTTCTTTTCACACTTCGCTTAAACTTTAAGAAACTGTTTTTTTAACCACTGTCAAGTCCATCAGACCGTATCATCACCATAACTACTAAAAAATGTCCAGTTGTTATTACCAAAACCAAATATTGCATTGTCCTTGCGCAATAATCTGCTTCAAAGAAATTATGTCCATTCATAATATACACTTATATACTTTAGCGTATATTATGTATAGTATGTTATCACCCTCTGTTTGTAAGAATCATCCTCAAACTCGAGATGTCACCTCTTCATCCCCTTCACTGACAACTTCGCTATCTTCCCGCTCCAGCAACGGGGCCAATTCATTCTGCTTGTGCCATCATCGCCATAGCTGCGACCTCTAACGACTTTACGGCCATCGCTGTCCCCACCGCCTTCGCTACCGTTCTCGCGACAACTTCTGCCACCGGCCGCACCACTAACACCGGCATCATCTCTACCACCATCGCCATGGACACCTCAATACCCACTCGCCTCCGCTGCCGTCTTCATCGCCGCCGCTCCGCCACTAGTCCTCGCCGCCTCCCACCCCTTCCAACCGTTTCCCCCCCCCCCCCCCCGCCACCGCAGGCCACGCCCCGCGGTCGCCGCCCGCCGCCGCCGCCGTCGGCGCGAGCGCGGGCGCGTTCAGAAAAAGACCGCCTGTCCATCCGGGACGTTGCAAAATGCGATCGCATTTATTTTCTCCGATTCATCCTTTGTGGTCTGAACGCGGCCATAACTCAGGCCAAGTCCGAACAATCAGAGATGCTCTTTTGGTCAAGGAAAATGCTCCTCTAGAGCCCACGAGGCTCCTTTCGATTAATTACAAAGCCCCGCGCGACCGGCTCGCCCGCCGCCGCCGCGTGCGGGGAGCGCTATGGATGAGGCGAAGGCTTGACCCGAGCACACCCACTTTTCATCCGCTGTCCGCACCCTTCCTCGCCGTCTAGCGACGTCGCCACCTTCGGCGACGTCCCAGGAACGGCGTTCGACGACCGCAGGTCGCAGCCGGTGGGCGGAATGGAGAGTCAGCTTTGGGCAGGTGGGAGGGGGAGGACGTGGGGGGGGGGGGTTCGAGGGGTAGGTCAGGGGGGGAACAAGTGGTGAGGAGAGGGCGGTGGGCGAGGAAGTGATCAGGAGACGGTGGGCGGGGGTGGGGGACAGAGGGCAGTGATAAGGAGGCAGTGGGTAAGACCGGAGCTGTAGTGGTGGGCACGGGTGATGGGCAGGGGTTGTGGGCTGGCGTGACGGGCACGGGCAGTGGGCACGAGGATGGGGGGGGGGGGGGGGGGGATGCGGTCGGCGTGGCAGTGGGCAGGTGGGCGGCAAGGGTGATGGGCACGGGCGGGGGCACGGGGGTAGGCTGGATGGTGGGCACGCGAGGTGGGCACGGGCTGTGGTGGGCTGGGACGGTGAGCAGTGGGCAATGGGCAGGAGCGGTGTAGGGGACGATGAGTGACGGGGCGGCAACGGGCGGCACTTTCATCCTTCCCCGCCTGTGGCGTCCCGACGACACTGCGCCCGTCCCGGCCTCGGGGGCGGCGTTCGATGGCGCGGGTCGGAGGGTGGGGCCTGTTCCGTGCCCTCAGCCGCGGTCGCGCGTTGGTAAATAGCCACCTCTGTCAGCGCTGCTTTCGCTTTTTGTGTCTCTTCTTTGCTGAGGAAGGGATACGAATGTCTTCTGCTCGCGATCTTGGCTTTGTGACTATTTGTCGATCTGTCTGCTGAGTGATGTCGTCTCGTGCTTTATGGCTTCATTATGTCCATTTGTCTGTGAAATCTCTCAACTACATTGCGTTTCTATTTTACTCACGAGAATACTATTCATCTTTCGTTTTTTATCTGCTACGAGTTTGTTCTTCATTTCTACTTTGTTTCTTCTTTGTCTATCATTCTTGCTTGTCTATTAAGATGGGTTATGTTTCTCTCACTATAAGGCAGAATGTTATTTTAAGTATGTATTGTAAATTTGTTTTCTTTCTCAAAATTAAACTTAAAATAATGTAAAAGGTATAGTGTCATTTATTTTGACGAGGAAACTTATCCTTATATTCAATGTTACTTTCATTATTCCATCTTAGTTTCTTATACTCGTTTCTTCCATGGTTTCTTATAATTTTACGATTAGAATTATTGCTCACGTAATATTCAAAATATTAAGGAATGTTAGGATTCGAATCGGAAATCAGATTAAGAATGTTTGATTTTTTCATTATGTTTATTTACAGCTCTCAATGAAAGAATGTTATGTAACAACATGAATGCGTGACCCATTAAACGTGACTACAGTCACGAAAGTAACACTACGTAATGCTTTGAATATCTAGTTTAAGTCAATTTCTAAGTGAGTTTCAGTGTCAAAGTACTAAATTAATAATCCATGAGCTGCACAACTCTAATATCTTAAATATTTTAGAATAATTAATGTTACACAGAATATAAAATAACACCGATTAAATACCCGTCACACACCAGTAAAAATAAATAACCAGTTCAAAATGTAGAATGTTTTTCTAATTATTCAAAATTTCGTGTAAACCTGTATTTGAAATCAACCAATCACTATTGAGGTAAGGAAGTATAGAACTATATCACTCACTGTTCCGTGAGGAGGTACAGAACCCGTATATCGACGGTTTCTGTGGTCGCTGATTAATGCCGTCACACGAATGAATCCACTCTGATGAAACTGGCTCTGCAACAAAAGAACGGCATTATACTCCCTCAGAATAGGTGATTCAACGAAAAGATCGAGCAGGATATTAATTTAAATAGCGTACGAATGCAAATGTAACCTTTCGCGTCAAGAGCGACTTTGAAGAGTGACGTACTCAATGGCGACCGTCGGGTCGTTTTGTGCCACGCCAATAAATATTACATTGTATCCTTTCACTGAGGGAGAAATAAATGCCTGTCAAAAGCGTATGAATGCCGGACAGTGTGACCGGAACGTCGTCTATGCCGTACGTTCTGAGGTGGTGTGTGGCACTCAGGCGACCCCTTCCGTTGGAGCAACGGAGTGGATTCTCAGAAACGCGGATGGGAGGAACCGGTCTCGCTGCGAAGGGCTGCGACCAGTGACTCCAACGTAAACGAATTCGGGCTAATCTCCAGCTCCGTGATCACCGTGAATTACTGTTAAAGTAACATTTCTAAAAAGTCCAAAAAGCAAATGCCCAACTATGCTTATCTCCTTGTCGGGAAATTCAATTCTCTTACGAGTAGAAACGCAATGAAGATATTTTTCTTGCAGTTTATGAGATCTCCAGAACACCTGGGAACACGTTTTTTTTGTTGTTAAAATTAAATAATAGCAGCTGGCTAATTTTATTTTGTTATGTACTGTAGTATAAATACTGTACTTAAATTTAAACAAATAATTATATTATTTTCCATTATTCTCTTTCCAAGCTAATTTTATTACAATTTTCGTACATGACTGTTCTGGGAAATGTTTCTATTAAATTCCTGATTAAAATAATTTATTTCGATCAAAATTATTAAACTTCCCTTCCGTGAGTCCGAAGTCTTCTGGATTTTTCATCTGCCTTATGTAGTTTATTATTCATAATCACAATGAAAGGGATTTGTACTAAACATTTTCTATAACAATATCTGGTCACTGACATTTAGTGTAATTTATTATGTCTGCTGTTTGTTTTAATGCAATTTTAATCAATTACACTATCATTATTACAATTTGAAATACGCAGCATCTTTAAATTTATATTTTAAATACCTACCTACAGAGAATTTAATGATTTCAGATCTTAGCAGAAGCTGAAATCTGAAAATATACCATTCAAAAGAGTAAGTTAGAAGTGTAAAGAAATCCCCGTCGTAACAGCAACTCTTAAGTTGTAATGGTTCCCAAAAAAATGTTTGTTGAAGTAAAACGTTCTTACGTCGTGTTTATTTTTTATATATTTATTCGAAAGTGCAGTATGAAAATATTTATCCATAAGAAAATAATACGATTTTAAAATATTACAAATATAAACTTAATAGATTTCTTATTCTGTCTTCAAAACAACAATTCCAAATACAGAGGCCGATTTTTTTTCACATTAGTAAACTACATCACAGCATTGTAGCATGTTCAAATGAGATATTAAAGTCACCAGCGGGGAAACCTGTTAAATAATTTGAAAATTTCGACTTTTTAACCAATGAAAAGGCATAGAGAATTCGATTATCTTACTTTGCAATCAGCCTACAGCAATCTTGAATATGTGTATTGTTGTGTTTGACGCGTAATGTAGTAAAGTAAATGTACAGTATTTTCTCTCAAAAATATATAAATGGAAAATCTGGTATATGTCATAAAATTGTTGAAACAGTAATTCATGGGATGAGGCTATGGCATTCGACGCCGCGATTAATATGTATACATCGCCGTCAAACCTACGCAACACATTCGGCGCACACACTATTGCAAAGAATACGTTCGTCCGCAAGTATTACAACATTTCAAATCACCGTCAACTTTACACAGCATTATATAACGAACCGCTAACCCTGATTCCGCCGGCCAAGATTATTGTTGATACGATCTGGCTCTTTGTAAAAAAAAAAAAAAAAGTCCCCCTCGCAGCCTCGGAAATGCGGTGACCGCAGGCGACCGGGGGCGGGGCGAGTCCAGGGGAACACATCGGAGGGTAGCAGCTGTGGCGAGCGAGAGAGTAGGGGGTGGATGAGGAGGGACAAGCGCGAAGGCGAAAGAGTGGGGGAGAGACAGGCGGGTGACAGGGCGAGAGGGAGAGCGGACGGGAGAGCGGATGGGAGAGCGGAAGGGAGAGCGGATGGGAGAGCGGACGGGAGACGGATGGGAGAGTGGATGGGAGAGCGGAAGGGAGAGCGGAGGGGAGAGCGGACGGGAGACGGATGGGAGAGTGGATGGGAGAGCGGGCGGGAGAGCGGAAGGGAGAGCGAACGGGATGCCGAGCGAAAGAGTGAGAGAGTGAGTGCGGGAGGACGAGCTGATGAGAGGGCACGAAGGTGAGAGAGGGATTGAGAGCCATCTAGTGAGAGGGCTGAAGGGCTAGAGGTTGAGTCGACGAGAAGGCTGACGAGCGAGTGGGCTGGTAGACTGGCGGGGCAGAGGACGGACGAGGGAGGGCGGCGTGGCGGGCGAGGGGGCGAGGGCGGGCGTTCGCAGCCCGAGGGCGTCGCCGGGGCGGCGCGGCGCGGGGTTTCCGGCGCGTGAAGCGCGGGCAGCAGATGAAGCGTCGGGCCCGCGGACGGACGGCGGCGCGGCACGCGAGCGCGCGCGCCGTGACAAATGACGCTCGCCGCGGGGGATCGCCGGATCGAAGCCCTGCGCTCCGGCCCGCGGCTCGTGACCCAATCCGCGCCTTCTCTCTCCCGCACACTGCACTCCTGGCGGCACGGGAGGCTTCCGCGAGAAATTGATTAGATGGGGAGAATATTAAAATGACGAAGCCTCAGATCGATATTCATTCAGTACACGAATCACGACAAGCCATAGATTCAAGATAATAAACTACTGAGGTCTGTGGAAAGTTGTTTTTTTTTATATTTTGAACTATTTTGTAAGCAATCTCAACTTCTAAAGAATGTATTTTCTTATGATATAAAATTGAAATGCAGTGTAAAGATTCGTGTGAAGGAAACAAACGGGATGAATGTAAATTAATATGGGAAGTTTGCGATAGTTCACACTATTTCTTTCGAAATTCACTGTTAGTTGTTAAAAAAATAAGTAGCAGCATGTATTTTTTATTTTATTACAATGAAGAACTACATTGATCGACGCTCAATTTAAAAATATTCTGAATAATCGAGTCGTACATGAAATAATCAAACATACTACACTGTATTAAAATATATTACATTGCATCAAAATACAATTTTATAAAAAAGTTGTTCGATATAAATTAGCTTCCTCATGGACACGCAAAAAGCCCTACAGGAAACAATGTTCGTTGAACTTAGTTCTCCTATTATAGTAGTATTAGTAGGTTATATGGTTGGATTCGTGAATGTCTAAAACTTCATTGAATCATGTCTGTCAATATCGCTTCTATAAAGTACACCGCAATTTGCAAAAACACGATCCAACATTCTATTTGTAATGTTATATGCGCGATGTCACAAACAGATCACACTTAAAATATTATTCAGTGCTGCATTCAATGTAGTTGCGACGAATCACAAATACTTCACTGCATATTTTTTTCTTCGTTCTCTCCCTACTTTTCATCTCTTTTTTTTCCATTATATATGTTCACATACCAAAGCATCCAATCATTTGGTTCAATGTCTGAGGAGAAATGGCCAGTGGGAGGCGATGTAAAATTATGGGAGGCGGCGGTAGCGGCAGAAGAGAGACTTAATTAGCCAACGCCGCTCCTGTGGATGCTGCAGCGGCAGCAACAGCCACCACCGCCGCCGCCGCCGCCCCGCTCCGTTCTGTGGCCTCCTGAATGGATGAAGTAATCAGAGCGGTCACGGCGGTGTCACTATCGATCATTCGGCAGTTCGAGATAATCGATCTCGCCCGGGGCGGCGACCGTTGCTGCCTGCTCGGCACGTTACGCAGTAATGACTGCCACCCCCCACCCCCAGCCCCCGCCGCCGCCACTCCCCCACATCCCCATGGCGGGACAGTGGCTCCGAGACACCGGTGGATGGGCAGAAACACACTCAGCGATTCGTACGATAGGCCACATGACTGCGATGGTTGCAGGCGATTGCGTGAACTCTCAGTTCTACACGCTCGATAAGGCGACATTTCGGTTAAGGAAATGTGCAGTTAATCAATAAAGGATGTGTGTTCAGGAAGCGAGGATTGAAAATGATATTTTGATGTTAAATACATTAGATTAAAATGATATTACATACACTACATTAAAACACTATATTTGAATTCTGGTAACAATTGCACAACCCCTTTGTTTACTTTCGTGAAAATGTATTGCTCATATTGTTAATGTAGAAATCAAAATATGTGAAAGTGTGGTAATAAATCAAAGAGAATGTTGCAACTATAATGTTTATTCATTTATATAAAAAATATTTCAAACAATTATTAATATACTTTTAATATCCTGTAATATATTTACCAACTATAATGCGAGATATTAACGAGATGAATGTCAACAGCAAACGCAAAAATGATATAAATGATCGAAACTTTGCTATAAAAAAAATTTTTAAAATATGAAACGTAATTGGATAAGAAGATCGCCCCAAGGGGGCGGGCTAACAAATTTGTGTTTTTTGCATAATATATTTTTTGCGTAAGCATTGTTTGTTGTTTATGTAATCATTTTTAATGGATAATATTAGCGCAAGAATAGTTATGTACATTTTTAAAGGGTATACAATTCTCCACAAATTTTCTGTATAAATTATTTCTCTCAAGCAAATAGTAACAGAACTACAAGATTTTAAACATTTCACCAACATTTTAAATAAATAAATAAATGACCCAAACGTTTGAACCTAAGTTTCGGAACGGCGTCTTGGGTACAGTCAAGAATTCATGGTCGGACTCCGGCTGAAGATGCCTACGAGAGAAACGTCAACTGGGGAAATTCGTATGTGTGTACTCCTGGCGGCAGATGCACGGTTCGCGCCACCATGGAGGGCTTGGGCTTACCAACGCAACTACTGTCCTGAAAGGAAACCATGAATGGTATGCGCGCTTGAGTTTTCCTGTAGCTTTGGCACTGACAAAACCTACAACGGTGCGTTTGTCAAATAACATGAATTATTTTAATCCTTCCAAAAAAGAACGCGTAGAAAATTGATTGATTGATTGATTTTTTCGTGTTTCCGGGCGCATCAACTGCTTCGGTCATTAGTCATTAGTGTAGTGCATGTTTTTTTCTCGGGAGATGGCGGTGATTTTTCCCTCGCTGGATGGCGAGATCCGGCACCGACCTACCGTCGGCTAGTGGGGTTTCCCCCTAACCAGGACTCTCCCACCAGCAAGGCACCGCCTCAGCCAGGACAAGCTCGAAGCTCCCGACCGGTCTCCCGGAATATGTGGTCGTGTAGTGCATGTTAGTGTAAGTGTGTGCATAAGGGGGTGACGATATGACAAGGAAGAGGAAGGACAGATCGCGCGCGGTCCGTGGCCCGTTCGGTAGGGTACTGCTCCGGTATTCGCCTGGTGTCCATCGGAGAAACCACGGAAAACTACCGATCAGAGCAGCCGGCCGCTAGAATTCTCCTCCAGACAACGCGTAGAAAAAATAAAGTGAATACATTAACGAACATAATAACAAAAGTACGATTATTCCACTAAACAGGCACCTAATAGTATCTCATGTGCATATTCCAGAGTGACTTTCACAGCAGCTCTTTGGTGGCGAGATGTACAACTGTGTGGAGCGGAGTGTTTTTTGTTGTTTTTTTTTGAGTCACCGGGGTCCCCGAGTGCCGCCGGTAGCAACTACCTTCTCTACCATCTCTGGCTTAGGAAACAAGCATTCTAGTGGCCACAGTTATACCATTTTCTTAGAAATCTTAGGCTTCAATACTAAATTGGTTATGCCAAACTCAATAGACGATTAGCATATTTGAATAGATTTCTAGGCTAAACATACCCAACTTTTTATTATTCTTTTTTTATTATTATTTTATTTTTAAAACTGATTTTGTTCCACTAGTGGCCACTTGGAAATTGAAAAAGTTTGGTAGCTATCATATTCAACTCAGTAAGGGTCATTCGATATTCTATCTCCTGTTTGAGGTAGAAAAAGTTCAAAAACGTACCGAAAGGTCGTATTACATTTCTGCAACGCCAGTAGTAATAATGAGATGTTTTCAGATTATTACTTGAAAATAAAATAAAGAAATAAATTATCTTCGTTGTAATTATCTACACTATAAGGCTTAAGATCCACGTTCTAAAGTTTGAAACAAGTGAGAATTCACCAATTTTTATTTTCCAAACTGTGTGCTTGCTGCGCCACTACTGTAGGTGTCTCACACGACCTTCCTAGAAGAACTTGGTATCTCCAGGTATTTCCCACCAGTAGAACCAGGTATCTCCCACGAGCAGGGCACCACCCTGACCGGGCCAATCACCGATCTCCCGGCATGTGCGGTAGTGTACTGCATGTAAGTGTGTGTGTAAGGGGTATGATATGATAACGACTGAGAAGGGAAGATCGTTTGCCATTCATATCCTATTTGGTCGGGTTCTGTTCCAACATTCGCCTGGAATTAATCGGAGTAGTACCCCGGAAAAGTACCGATCACAGCAGCCGGCCGCTAGAATTCTCCCCCAGACCCCATGAATTCGACCTAGCTGACAAGCTAGATTCGAAAATCCTGCTACCGACGGGACTCGAACCCCAGGCCCTCCCGGTCAGAGGCACTGCACAGATACCAGTCGATGCCCTGAGCCACCTCCTCGCGTCCAGCCAGAGCGCGCGACCGCCCCACTGCTCGGGGCGCGCGGCGGCGTCCTTGGCGAGCGGCGCGGCGGAGGCGAGCCTTCAATGGACCTCCCACGGTCGGCGCCTCCAATCAGGCACCTGTCACGTCTCATCGCGCGCCCCGCGCCTGCGCCGGCCAGACAAATGAGTGCGCAGGGGCGCGCCAAATGAAGCGGCGGCGATTGAATGGTCGGGCGATTGAAGGACGCCGACGCTGGCTGGGCACACGCGCCCATGGGTGTGCGCAGCGGCGGAGGCCAAGGCCACAGCTAGTGCCCACGAGACGGCTGCCATGGAAATTTTGCGTATGTGCAAAATACAGCGAATAGAAATCAAGGCATGTCGCGCTAGTTGGATTGAATCACAGGATAATGAAATTCAAATCCTGGGAGAACCATTTGGAATTTGTGGAGGACACAGCAAGTTCCCGGCAGGGGTTTCTTTCAGGGGTTCCCCCTTTTTTTCTGATTCCACCATCGCGCCATTGTCGATTTCATTGTCATTCCATTACCCATTCATCAAAGTTATACACTCCAGTAGTGGGCGAAGAAACATAGCCGTTGAGGATCGTTATGAAGATTATAGCCAGCAAGTATTTTCAAGGGAGCTAACACTTTTATAGGTCCATGTAGTATTATAATATGACGTAACAATTAAAAATAGTGCCAGGAATTGCCTAATGTTGCAGCAAAAATAGTTATGAAAAAGCAGAAACCTAAATGTTGTGGGCAGCTCCCAACAATCGAAAATTAAGAATATTACATACGAAAAAATGAGTATAAAAATAAAGAGTAGGAAAATAAATATTTCCCCCGATCTTTTCACACAACTCCGCATGTTGCATACAACTCAAACGAAATTTTTTAGAAACTTCACATAAAATGGTAATGATAAAAAACGTGTCATATCATAATTAACATTTTGAGTTTGTGAGATTTTATTCATTGAATGATAATTTATTATACAAATAAATATTATGAATACTTATGAATATACTTATGAATACCAGGGTCGGTCAGAAAGTAATGTCCCTCGTCTTTTCTACACAAACATTTATTTGGAGGACCTGAAATTTGCACAAAATATTAATACATGCTTATTCTTACTGGCTCTATTTTTACACATAATTTCCATCGAATTGTAGAGCCTTGCGCCAGCGTGAAAAAGGGCGAGCATGCCTTGCCGTCCACGCAGTCGGTATTTAGCCCCATCCGATTTCCATCCCTTTGAGCCTCTGAAAAACGCTATTCTTGGAGGAAATATTGAAGATGACCCGAAGTGAAGAAAAGGCAACAGCAGTCAAGAAAAGACTTTGTGCCAGCAAGGCATGCACGTCCTTTTTCACGCTGACGCAATGGTGTTAATATCGATGAAAATCATGTGTAAAAAGAGAGCCAGTAGTATAATCATTTATTAATATTGTGTGCAAATTTCAGGTTAATCATATAAACATATGTGAAGAAAAATGAGAGGCATTACTTTCTAACTGACCCTCGTACACACATGAATATTATATGAAAAAAATGATAAAAATGTATGATCTAGTAATCACTGAAATGGTGAGTGTTCAAACAATGTTTTTGAAGCTATCCATATATTACAAAAGATGTCAACATATATTCAGGTAAATTCTCTTGTATGCAGTTTTTCGTACAGTACAGAAGTTGCGTACTTTTCTCTGTACTATATAATAGGAAGGAAAAGTAGTTGAACAACCTCAAGACTACGATCTCGAATTTTCAGTCAAAAAATCTGTGTTTAAGGTTCTTTTGTACTGTAACTTTCACGCGCGTCAGGATTAAGATATATCACTGCTGCTCTAAAAAAGATTACGATTGGGCAGGTTGCAAGGAGATACACGCAATTGTATCCGGAAATTGGGATGTTTATATGTATGAATGGAAGTGTGTCACACAATAAATGTCGATTTAGAAGCTTTTGATCTGAAATTTGGTAAATGCATCAGGAGTAAGATTCAATCGCACCGATCCGGAGATCACTAAGACGTTTAATTATTTTTTTTAGCGAGGGAGGGTAGTTTACGTGAAATCCTTGTGACATTCTCAATCTTTTCTGAAAACTCTATACATTTTTTCTTTAAAATTAGTGCTGTGAAATAGGGATTTTTCCATATGGTATCACTATAGTTCCGATTTTCATTAAAATCTTTGAAGTTTTGAAAATCGCAAAAGTTCAATTATTTTTTGAAGATATTCTTTACCTCAAATATTAAAGACTGAGATTTCATTCTCGTTGCAATAAATATCTCAACTGTATATCTTTAAATGATGTCATGCGCTAGTAGTAGTTGAGTAGTTGTAGAGTAGAATCACTTAGAGGGGGGGAAAATTTCGGTACGCCGCGGAGTATCACTAGTTCATTAAACATGTTAATTTCATTTAAAATTTTTCTCCTGATGACTTTATTGTAGATACTGAAATAAAATTTTGAAAGAAAATACATTCAACAAAATTGCCACAATAGCAGCAGGAAGGGCAAGAACATTTTTTATCGCAGACATTGTGGGGCCCTTACTTTATAAAAGAACAAGAAAATTTCTTCGAAAAATCCGGGCAATTATAGAAAGGGTAATTAGTGATTGGTAAAATAGTACTGGCTATAATTAAGCACAGCGGAGCATTAACTGGTTAGAAAATCAATAATAAACAGGTACATAAATAGATAAATAAATGATATAAGATAAATAGTTTTGTGTGGAAGCTAAATAAGCGTAGAGGCGAAGTTGCCGTCTATTTCCTATGATGCTGTTTCTTTTCAGATGCTGAACATCAAGATGCCGAAGTGTGGAAAGAGAAATGCTCTGATGTCAACATCTGCAATAATTAGTTTAAAGAAATGTAGATGGATTAGAGTATATTTGCCTCCTGATGGTAGATTTTTCCCCTTCAGGATGTTGTCTCTCAGTCGTTCAGATGGTATCTTTTCCGCGGTTTTGATACGATGAGTCCATGAATGATGAATAGCAGTATTCGCAAGGTTAGTACTTTATGATGTAGGTTTTGTTAACTTTTCGATGCCTTCGTTCTAGCTACGTAGTGTCAGGTAACATAGCTGATGTTTGTACTAAATAAATGTTAAAAATATAATACTCTGGGAATTATTACTTACTTTGCTAGAATTGAAATATTGATGTTATAATGAGGAATCAATTGACTCTAGAAAGTAAGCAAATACATAATATTTTTGATTATATGTGAGTTTAGTTTGTGTGAGATTGTGAGAGTGTGAGATTTGAGTTTATTATGATACATAATAAACTCAATGCCGCAATTTTTTCTACAAAATCTGACTCTCCTAGGGCCCGGACCAACTGTTCCGCGCACTTCCCCATCATTGGATCCTGCTACGGCGCATTCCTGGCGAAGCTCGTGCTCCGCCCACGGCCTTGAGGGAAGGGCGCGCCCAGTTGGTGCAGTGGTGCGGTGGTGCGGGCGCCGCGCCCAGCGCCAGACAAGGCGCGAGCGAGGCTGCAAGGGAGCGGCGGCGGCCGCCGGCGGTCGTGGGTTCGAGCGCTTCCACAGGCGGTGGCAGTTCGGTGGGCAGTAAAGCGAACGAGGACGGCGGTGGTGGAGAAGGTGGCATTGGCGATGTGGCAGCAGAGGTCCGGTGATGGTGGTGGAGGCGGTGACGGGGGTGGCAACGGCGGTGGAGGTAAGGGAGGGGAGGGGGGAGGGTTGGGGTGGGGATGGGGCTGACGGACGCGGCGGCGGGGGCGGCGGTGTTTCGGGCGGCAGCATTGGGAGCGGCGGCGGCGGGCGGGGGGGTGGCGGGGGGTGGGGGGGGTGGCGGTGACGGTGGCGGTGACGGTGACGGTGACAGTGACGGTGACAGTGACGATGGCGGTGACGATGGCAGCGACGGTGGTGAAGAGGCGGCGGTGGCGGCGGCGGTGGCGGTGGTGACTGTGACGGTGGCGGTGACGATGGCAGCGACGGAGGAGCGACGGCGGTGAAGCGGCGGCGGCGGCGGGGCGCAGGCGGCCGAGACGGGGCGAGGCGTGGAGCGGAGCGGCGCGGCGCGGCGGCCTCAGTGAGCGAGGTTTATGAGCCTGAGGCCGGCGGGGACCACCCAGTGCGGCGGTCATAACACCGCCGTGGCGAATCTCGGGTTCGGCAGTCGCGTATTCCAGAGCACGCGCGACACCGCCCCCGCCGCCCCCGCTGCCGGCGCGCTCCCCCGGCGTCCTACCCCATTGCCGGTGCTGGCGCGCTGACCCAGTGGCAGAGCCGCCTCGCCCGCCCCGCTGCGCACGCCGTGAATCTCGCGACAACTGTGCCTTCGCGGCTCCCGTCCGCGATCCTGCCTCTTCGGCATGCATCACTTTTCGTTAAACCATTGACACTCATTCAGTCTGTTGCCATTCACTAATCATCCTCACCATTCCCACCAATGCCACATCACATCTGATGTTTCCCAAAAGTATCTGCCCCGTCCTCCCATCTAGTTACCAATACATTTCGCCAACTGCCATTTCCTGTAAAGTCAATTTTGCTACTGCTGGTACTATTTAATTAACCATATCTTCTCTTTCCGTTTTGACTGGTAAAACACGTAAATCTTTATATATTTTATGATCTGAAAATGTTGAAGATTTAAACTAATGAGATACCTATTAATTAAATTATTTTTTAGTGAAACAAACAAAACTTCCGCACCAGATACCGTTACGAAAAAGTAATATTCCCCTTTAAGTTAGCGTGGGATTTTGGCAGCCAAGTGACGCAACTGGACACTACAAGGCTTGGTCTGGTTGCCCTCGGTACAACTCTGTGCGTTGCCGCCAGGTGTTCTTGTTCTCCTTACTTCCTCTTTGCAGCCTCCAGTCGGTCGTCATTCGCCAGTCTGGATACTCTTGGCACTGCTTTGCAGTGCGGTTCCACTCCGGCTGAGTGAGCGCCTACCGGAAACAATGCGTTTAAGAGCAATAGTAAACAGAGCACGGTGCAGTGGAACGGGAGGAATGAGTGGTACGACTCGAAAGTCGTAAGTGCAGACAAATCCGGATATTGTCGATGCAGTGGAAAGTAATACATCGGCTATTTATATCTTTTTACATGCTTCCCAACTATTCGTCAAAGGACATTACAATAACATTATGAACATAATGTATAACATAATGAAATAATGTATAACATAATGAAATAATGTATCGGTTTGCACAACTTTATGGATTTAGTGGGAAAATAATATCATCGATTAATAATTCGATGCATATGAGTTACAAATTGTGTCATGCGTGTTATCAAAAAGCGTGTAAGGGCTACAATACTCGTACAATTCTAATTATGAAGTTTTGAGATAAAACTTCTTTAAAGTTTTCACCGGTTGTGGAAATTCAGTTATCAGATGTTTAATAACTGGTTCAATAAAAAGTAAGCATTAAAATGGTTTCATTGGAGTTCTATTAATAACTATTAATATAAATATTCCAAAAGAACAGTCGTAACTCAAAATACGTGATTTTCGACGTTTTTCAGTTCAGGTACGAAGGATTTAAATTAGTTAAGTCACAATGAAATTACGTGAACACATCTTATCCTGTCAAGCACAGTTTCCTATATGTGCATTAATATGCATTATTTACGTTATTGCAATATACAGTGTAACACAAATAGTTTCCTGATTATTTTACTCGAAGAAATTTTGTGGGATAATTGATTTAATCTCACTGAAATATCTAAATGTTTCCAGAAGTAAATTTATGCTTAAGATAGCAAGAGAGGGATTAGATGACAAGCACTTTTTCTTTATTTGACAGTGAAAGTTATAAAATAAATTTCTCATCACTTGTGATGCAATAACCAGTTTTCAATTATTATATTGCCTTTCGTTAAAGAACAGGCTTAGTTATTGTGTATAAGTGTTGACATAATGGAGTATACTAACATTTTCTTCCCTATTTCTTGGGAGTGTTAAAAAACAGAGCAGAAAATTCGCTGCTCTGTCACCTGAAGGGTCAAAATAAGTGGCGGGGGCGGCGGGGGCGAAGGGTCTGCGGGGGTAGCAAAGGGTGAGCGGCGCCGTCAAAGACGCCGAGCCAGCTGCAGGATCGACGGTGCGCGACGCGCCGCACACTCCATTCGCCCATCTGTCGCTGTGGCCCCAAGTCCGCCCGCCGCCGAACAGATAGCCATCTCGCGCCGCCCGATACTCCTAATCGCTTCCGGCCTGCAGATGGCGCTCGCGGCGGACGCGCACAAACCACAGGGCGAATACGAATGCGAGCACAGTGGACGGAACACTCACTCAATGCTATTAAACCTCACATGCGCCCGTGAACCTCACACTCGGCGTGCAACCACGAAACTCTGTGCGCTTTCGCCCTCCCTCTATCGGTGCAGCCTGCAACTGAGGTTGCTCTGTACTTGAGACGTATTGCAATATAAATATGAAGACAACTCGAATTCCCAAGCCATTTGAAGCACTAGTAGTCACTAGTGTTATCCCTTCGATGTATGTTGTTGGCTTTTCAGATATATATATTTTGATAAATTTATTTTTGAAAAGCATACAAAATTTTGTATTTCAATTCCCTTACATGCATGTTTCTTCACGGTGCGCTTCCCTTCATGGTGAAACTGCTGCAAATAATTGTAAAAAAAAAAAAAAAAACTCACTCGTTACGAAAAATTTTTTGTTAAAAAATTACACGTATATATTGAGTACGAATACATTGTGGATGAATGGCTAGATGCAATCATTATTTTCGTACATTGTCACTTCTCAGTAAGAAGACATTAATTATCTATATTTTCACCTTTCCCATTTGTAGGTGTAATATTATAGTGTAAGATCCCCTAATATGAAATACGTCCCTAATGTGAAATATCGAATTATCGGACTTGCAATGAGCTGACATGTAGAAACAAAAGTTGAGAATTACTTGAACGAGCGTAGAAAATGTTTTTGAGGTGAAGCTCTGAGTGAAGTGGCAGAGCATGTTTTCTTCAGAGCGTCAACGAAACTATTGAAGCAGTAAACAAAACAATTGTTCTCACTCGTCTGCTGTAAATATTAGAATAATTATCTATATGGTATATTTTATTTATATCTATGAGGAAATGTCATAGAGTACATAAAGATCATTGATGTAGATTTTCACCGCAAAACGACTTGAAAGCAATTCGGCCGCAAGGTCCCTTGTTTTGCTTCTGGACATAAATGTAACTTCGTTTTCTGTGCACGTCTTCTAGAATTCAGTGGGAAATACAATTATTCAAATTATCGTTTCCATGTTGTCGCGGCAAGAAGTAATAAGAGCCAAAATTTATTGCTTGTATTTGAAAATAGATTTTATTACATGGGAGTTTTTTGTTTTTTTTCTCCCTTTCAAAATTCAAAATTTATTGCTTATTTATCCTTGAAAATAGATTTTATTACATGGGAGTTTTTTTTCTCCCTTTCAAAATTCAAAATTTAAGTAGTATATGACTTAGTGTAGGGATCACAGATTTTTGAAAATGTGCACACAATTCACTTTTCCCCATAGCACGTCATACGCAGTTTTTAACTGTTTTTTTGACGTAAAATAAAAAAGGTGCCTAATGTGGACATGAAGATTGTTCTAATGTAGAATATTTCGCATTTCTGCTATGAATAAAATGTAGTTGATTATTTTGCCTGTATATATTAAATTTGATTTTCTAACATAGGAATATTCACATTATATACCCTATTGTAGAGGTGTACAGTCCAAGAACACAACTGATTAGACTCAGTGTCAGAAATATAAGATAAGGGCTTATGTTTATGTGCAGATAATCCAAAAACGAATTTCCTCCGCAGGAATTGTCCGTAACATACAAACCATACATGTATTCTTGCGCAAATAAATGTTGTTCTGGAGGTTAATGCGTTTATCATTTGCTAAAAACAAAAATCATACACAATTCAACTTTAAGAACAGGATACGCCTAATGTAGAATATATGTAAAAAAATTATTATTAAATATTGTGAATTTCTAATATATTTAAGTGAATAATATTAATCACACGAGCTTATAAATGACTACTTTAAGTAATAATCTACACTACCCTTCACATTTGCGGTTATTTGTGAAGTTATTGTCGAAAATGTAAAAAGTATTTCACATTCGGACACTGTACTCTATATGTCAGATCATACGCGTGGCAAGTTGAAGACTAAGCCAAATTTTCCATTTTTAGTTGTATTTGAAAGAGCATGATTTTTAAAAAATCTGTTCAATTTAGATTATCGTTCATCGTACTCTATTCAGAAACTTGTACGATAAACACCAATATACTTCTTTCAAAAGAAACTCCAGTTTCTTTGTCCTTTGAGAAGATCGTTGTCAGACACTGGCGAACAGTGAACGGGTGCCAACGGAGTAATTCAGAAAAAGACCGTCCGCCTTGACGGTCTGACGAAGGCAGAAAAACCGCGGATGACATCTGGCGATATTAGTGCGCGATAAAAATGCGCGATGATGCCGTTAGACCAGCAATGGCGCTAAATATAGACACGCGATAAGTTGTGAAGTGCCGCGGTGACATCCTGTTCGTGTAACTTCATACGTTCTTATGGGCGGACGATCTCGAATGATAAGAAAAGATAGAGATGTTTCGTCATCATAGGAAGAAATAACGAAGTTCTAAACCATTCTTTGTAATTTCTTTCCAATTTTCTCAGTGACTTTAAGGATAATCATGAGAAAATATGGGTTCTACAAATTAAGAGATCAATTAAATATAATAAAATCCACAAATTTAAGTTTTTCAAGCTTATAAAACTGTGATGGTCTTTGAGTTCTCTCGCCGCATCCAGTATTACAAGTGTCCATATTCTCATCAGATATCAGGGCAGCACTAGACTGATTTTCTTGGTCCTCCGTGATGTACGCGTTCGTCAAAGATAAAACGAACTATATATTTAAACAGTACTAGAGTGAAATATGTCTCTTCCAAAAATTAATATAATAATTTTAATTAATATAATATTTTTGGCTATGTTAAAAGTGTATATTCGCGAATGTTCTCAGATTTTGAGATTTCATGTGTGCTATAACATTGCAAAGATGTATGGTTTTTATTAATGCGAACAGCAATTACATTAGTGCAGACGTATTTCCCCACCGATGTCAATGCACTGATTCCAGCATTCTCGCAAATTTCTTCCCACAAAATGAGTGCTGGCCGCCGCAGGACCTCGCATTGCCTGTTAATAAAGACTGGCATTACCACACAAACTGGATATTGTTGGATATTTTCCCACAAGCCATTCCACTTAATGAATTGTTTCCGTGGCTCATCGTAGGTTATTGGCATAAAGAAGTCCACGATTTCCGCTACTCATCTAATAAAAGTAGACGCTCAAGAAAGATACAATTTGAGCCAAGATATAACGTGGGGAAATATGGAGTCATTAGAGCGATTCAAAACAGATTTACTGTAAGTTTGCTACGTAACTCTTTCAAATTAAATGAGGTAGAATAAAATGTGCAGTTTGAAATTTTAATAGAGACAAAGTAAAATTGCAACACTTTAGAAATTAATTGGTAAACATAAAATTATTTATTACATTACCTTCAATGTAACTACCTTAGTTATCACATAAGAGAACATAAATAACGAGCTAATACATACCTTAAGACGTAAAAAAGTAATTGATTATACCACTGAAATATATAAAATGGGAGATTTCGTCGATGTTTATAAACAGGAAACGGTACGAAAGATTTCGTATTCGCAAAGATAAAAAAAAAGGATTCACCTGATGAAGCACTAAAGTTTCATTGTTAAAAAAATAGTTAAAATAAACAATTTCACTTAATGAAAGACAATAACCCATCGGACTTAATTCAGGGAAAAAATCAACCAAAGGAAAAAACATGTGAAAGGACGAAGGAAAAAAAGTATTTAAGTGCGGTGGAAAGTTGTTGGTCCGAAATGCCGTACGAATTTAGTTTGCAAATATTTTATTCAAGAAATAATTTTAGTTAGGGTAGTCTGTCATTTTTTAAATTTTTATTTTAGCTGTCTGTGTGTGATTGAATGCTGAAAATAATTGTTTTTTCGTTGCGTTCGAGAGAGAGAGAGAGAGAGAGAGAGAGAGAGAGAGAGAGAGAGAGAAACTGACCTAAATTGTAAGCGCGATTGACGAATGTGCATTCAGGAGTGCATGATGGAGATAAAGATACGAGCAGAGGGCATGACGGAGAGGATATGAAAGGAAGTATGTAAGGACAAGGGGTTAGGGGCCGAGATAAGAGGGAGAGCTAGGTGAAAAAAAGAAAAGAGGGAGAATGGAAAAAGGAGAGGACGAGAGATGAGAAAGAAAGGCAAGGACAAAAACTGGAGAATGCGGATAAAGGGGCAGAAATAGCAAACTGAATGTGTGTGTGTGTGTGTGTGTGTGTGTGTGTGAAATAGGGAGGGAGAGAGATATTCTCGAGGCGAGAAAAGAACAGAGCAGTATGTGGCAGGGA
Source organism: Teleogryllus oceanicus (assembly GCA_964035755.1). Lineage (NCBI taxonomy): Eukaryota > Metazoa > Arthropoda > Insecta > Orthoptera > Gryllidae > Teleogryllus > Teleogryllus oceanicus. The sequence continues at coordinate 40,114,314 of CAXIVR010000006.1, forward strand.
ATGGCACTGATCATCCCATTTTTAGAGGATGATGGAGATCTGTAAGGAAATGTTTCAAAGCGGGGCCTCTCGTAGAAGGCGTTGTGGGTAGAGATGAGGCAGAAGGCGCCGCAAGCGAGTTGATTAGGCATGCCAGTACGTTGACAGAAAAGCTAGAAATGACCTGCCGCAAGCAGGAGCTTGCCGGGGTCGGGGCGGAGGCTGCCTAGAACGCAGATGGAGGGGGCCGCAAGCGACGTCCCCCGCCCCCACACGCCCCCACGTGCTCGCGCTCGTGCGCCGCGCCCACCCCCCCCGCCGCCGCCTCCGCCCTCGCCACACACCCGGCCGCGGCCCAGCTGCTCCCCGCGGAGCCTTCTCCTGCTCCCATCCCCCCTCCCCCAGCTTAGCTTCCAAGGAGTGCGCTCGACGTGTTACGTAATGCATTTGCATTTCTCTTCCATGCACACTCTTCCTCTTTGCCTTCTCTCATATGTAGTCTCTCATATGCTGGATAAATTGAATTAAATTAATTTCCGAGTGTTCCAATGCAATGAATATTTCTGTGTGATAAACCACGAATCAATTCTTTCACTCTAAATTCAAATCGCCATACATTGCTCGTAAAAGTATATTTTTAGCACACCGTCTAACTAGAGAGGCTTAAGGCCAAAACAAAGAAGTCTTTGACACTTAAATAGGACAGCAACACAGGAATGCTATTAGAAGGTTTGATTTGTGCTTTTGTTTTGTTGGGCAGGTAATAAGAACGATATACTGGATAATAAATTTAAAAACTGTACTTCAAAAATGTACCTCAATATGCATTAATTTAAAGATGATTAACGGAGAAGAAATTATGCACTAAATATTTGCAATATACATTCTTCTTCATGTATGTATTTGGTGTTTTAGGGTGGGATTAATCGGACTTTTGTCATCTAGTGACGTATCCAGCCCTGGGTCCGGTTTTCATTTAATATCCACGTCTAATATTCTGAGGTAAGAGAGACACGTCGCGAGCACAACGCTTCCTATCACTCTGACTAGCATATTTGGCGTGCCGGAGATTTTTCTTTCGTCACACAACTATAGAAACTGAGACGATTTGTCATAGAAGGCTACAGCTTCACTTTTGCCCTGGTTGCGAATCGTACCCGGGACCGCCTCACACTCATCGCATAGACTGCCGAAAAGCAGGCTCTTATTCCCTCATTGTGACATTCGCACTCTTTCGACATCTCATCTTTCCCTTCCTGTCGATATATCACATTCATAACCACTTTCGCCCTTTCTTTTACTTTCTCGCCCTTACGAAGATACTGTTTCATTTTCATTACTGCTATCACAAACACTCCCTTTCTTTTACTGCTGGTAAGAGATCCATATCAAAGTCAAACGAAACATTTGCATAAAAAGCACCACAGTATGAACAAAAAACTTTTCCGCCATTTAAAGTAAAAATATAGCTACGAGAAAGACGATTTGGTTCAATGATACCAGCTCAACGAATCATAACATGCCATCCTCTCACTCCCTCGCCTCTCATTAACAGGCCAGCGTTTGATCTCCTTCACCTCATTCCGGCATGTTGCTGTCAATGGGCTTCTTTCAGGTGTTCCCCAAGGCCCGGCTCCCGGACGCATCCACGTGCCAGCGCTGGACCTGCGCTCCCGACCTCCACCCACGCTTCCTTCCCCATCCTCCACCCCCGCCTCGCCCCCCGCCCCGCCTCCGCCCCCGCCTCCGCCCCCGCTTCCGCCCCCGCTTCCGCCCCGCCTCCGCCCCGCCTCCGCCCCGCCTCCGCCCCGCATCCACCCCGCCTCCGCCCGCCTCCGCCCCGCCTCCGCCCCCGCCTCCGCCCGCTCCGCCCCCGCTTCCGCCCCCGCCTCCGCCCCCGCCTCCGCCCCGCCTCCGCCCATCCTCCGCCCCCGCCTCCGCCCCACCTCCGCCCCCGCCTCCGCCCACGGCGTCTGCCGGCGGGCGCGCGTCGCCGCCGCCAAAATGAGAAGCCGGCGCAGGTAATTAAACCGCGGAACGTGCGTCCTGTGCGGGCTGGGGGGCGGCGGCGACGCCCTCACGGGCGCTGGGACCCGCCCCTGCGCCGCCGCCGCCGCCAGCACACGCGCTCACGGACCCCCCGCTGCGACCCGCTGTCATCGGCCCGGGACTCAGGCAGTGCGCGCTCTTTAACATGACGAAGGAGTCTGAAGTTGGACAACGCCGTAGATTTGATAGCAATGTCCTCGGTCCCGGAATGAAGCAGTGCGGAGTCTTTAACATCACGGAAGTGTGTTTCATTGGTAATGTCGATTAGAGAGATTAATCCTTACGACTTGGGGAGAGGAGTTTGAAGTCAGATCTCGCCCGTGTAATAGAAGTATTTTTGAGTTTGAAGGAGTATTGCATTTGGAAATTTAGATTGGATAGCAATGGGGTTGATTCGGAACTTTGGCCATGTGGTGTCTTCAAAATGACAAATCGATGAAAAAAATGATACACTTGTTGAAATTTTGAATAATAATGAGTAAATTTCATCATAATTTGTTTAGATATACATATACATACTTCATATATAGAGCCACATTTTGTTTAGAAATATTATGAACATGAATCTAATTCCTTTTTTTCTGTTGAATGCTAGTCATTGAGCAATATCACTTAACGGTAAAACATGACTGCATCAATAAACAAGAGAGTCCGCTAATTGTCTATCGCAAATTACTGGTAATAGAATTCAAAAGTAAGAACTAATGCCATTTAAAATTTAGGAAGTAATGCATTTTTGTAATTAATTTATTTTCAATTTTTTTATCAAGTAATGAGAACATTCAAAATATTGACATGTGAATTTTCTTAGTAAATACGTAGAAGAATTATGTGATGGATTTTCCATAAAATTTAAATGATATGCACAAGTTCTTTATTTGTATGACATGAGCCAATATATATGTGAGGTAAGTTGTGCCAACACGCCATACCGATACTGCCAAGAACGTTTTTTAAACAATGCGACATTAAGGAAATGCAGTCAGTTTCCATCTGATTAACCTTGACGAACCTAGCTTGTGAAAGATGGCGACGCGAACAACGTCGCTTTTTTATTCTTTCTTAGCACGCAGAAAGTAAATAAGTGCTGTACATTGAAGCAGTCTTTGAATCTGAAATATTAATTTGTGCATCAACACAAAATAAATCGTAAAGTTTTACACAATTGTGATTAGCTTATAAAACTATCTTATTTCTTAATTCGTTCTTTAAATTTTACACTAAAATAAAATAATGTGAAACGAATGCCTTCATAAAAATGTTGTATTGTTATTTTCACGCGAAATAATATTATTATTATTAAGATTATTATTATTCCTAATGATATAACAATATATTGTTCTGTATTGTTTACTAAATAAATTAATTAATGAATAAATAAATAAATATTGAGTTATACGTAGGTGACAGGAAGCACGCGGCTGTCATAGCCTTTACGGAACCCGTCGTGGCGCGCGAAAAAGTGATCTGCTTCATTAGCCTCTTGCTCCATCAGGCTACCGAAAACATCTCGTATGTTATTTGGCGAATAAAAGAGCATTCGGCGAGTGGGGTAACAGTGCAAGAGGCATTAAAAAATGTCAAGACTGCAATATGGTACTTAGACCCAGAGGACAATGCAGAATCAAATATGAAGAGAGCACGAAGAATGGAGGACTAGCGAAATTGCTAATGAAAAAGTACGAAGCAAACAATTGAAAATAATTTATTTTTTACTAAAAAATAAAGACATTGAAATTTTGAGTTCATGCTGTTAATGTATTCTGCGGTATCCCTTTATTAATAAAATCAATCAGAATGGAGAAATTCTATCATCGGATATCGTGAACCTCGGTTATAGTGAACCAAAACTGTTAGTCCCCAGAAGTTTACTATAATCGTAGTCGACTGTACAAACATTAGGTGAACTGATGGATCAACTGTGCATCTCCTGGAATGCTGCACCTCCTCGCTACGGTCAGATGTCCGCCTCACATCGCGGAGAGTTCAACGCAAGATCAGAACACGAACCCTGCCTCCTCCACCGCGGCTCCTCTCGGAATATCGAGACGCTCGGTAGCGTTCTACGCGATCCGTAACCTGACGTTAAGAGTCCCATTATCCTTGTTCCCACTAATTAACTCTATTAACCTCTTTCCCCGACCGCGGCGTTTCCCAAGAAGCCGGAATGCTCTTCGGCACGACAGATCTGGTCGCCCGCCTCGCAGGAGCCGTTCCGCGCGGCGCGGAGCGCGCGAGCGCCTGTCCTTTTTATGAGGAAAATCGTAAATGGTTAAGATGGCGCCCGCAGTCCTTCCCACGCCGACCGCCCGCGGCATGCAGCCTTCACATGGCTGACCGGCCCCCGGGCCGTGCGAAAATGGAACAGATATAAAATATCTCTGTTGGACACACGAAAAGAGTTCGGCGGACCGGTTCCTCCCATCAACGCGCAGCCGCCGACTCTTAACGCGAGCAAGAAATGTTAACAATGTAATTGAATTTCTAGCTTTGGAATAACTCTTACTTCTTCTTTTCCCCTGCGGGCTTTGCTGTCATCCTTCTGTAGCGAATTCGATTGATTGTTCCTACTGGTAAAAAGCTCCCTACGTCTTCTCACGCATTTGTCAAAATAATCTATTCCCAAAAACGTCAAGTATACCTAACAGAGATGCGAGAGATGACTCAAGGTGGTTTTTAACATTGAAACCGGGGGACGCAACAAAACGACGCAGCATTAAATGAAACAGAAAAACGCAGACGGAACGACGACTTGTAACCGTCGCATCGCTGCTTTTTATTCCTCTTCTTCCTGTTTGGTGCTTACGAAAGCAACGACCTGCCGCTTCTGTTATTATTTTTTTAGAAAAATTTATCTTTTTCGTGACAGTTCCGCCTTTGTGACTGAACTAATTACTCATTATAAAGTTACGGAGATGAACAATGAAAAAGCGCGACAGAGACGGCAAACGTGGCTGCATCAACGAGCGGGACAAAGAACGTGTATTAATTGTTTGTCGCAGCGCTCACGGTAGGAAATGCCGAGCTCTTATCTGCGAACACTCATCTCGCATCTCGAGGGCGCATTTTTCTCCATCCTTCTCTTATGACGATTATTATTGTTATTACATATCGCCGCCAACCCGAGCGCGACGGCGAAGTCGCTGCGAGGGGGGATGGCGGGGGTGGCGTGGGGGGAGGGGGTGAGTACTTCCTATTCTAGCGGGCGGTCGCGAGCGCAGGTCTTGGGAGCGTTCGCTGTTATCGCCGAATCGTCGCGCACTTCACAGGAAGTCGTTAACGACGCTTGGCTTCGACGCTGCACGCGACGTTGGTCTGTGGGCGGGCGAGCGGGCGGGTGTGAGCGGGGGTGGGCGGAGGTGGGGGGGGGGGGGAGCGGGTGGGGGGGGTGAGAGGGGGGGGGGGGGGAAGGGGGAGGGCGGGCGGGCGGGAGGGCGGCGGGAAGACGGGCGGGAGGGCGTGAGGGAAGATGGGCAGGAGGGCGTGAGGGAAGACGGGCGGGAGGGCGGGAGGGAAGACGGGCGGGAGGGCGGGAGGGAAAACGGGCGGGTGGGCGTGAGGGAAGACGGGCGAGCGGGCGGGCGGGCGGGAGGGTGAGCGAGCGAGGAGTGTGGTTGGTTGTATGAGCGAGGGAGGTGGCAGACTAGTCGGATGAGTGCGTGAGCGAACTGACGAACGCGTGAATACTGGTTTGTAGATGAGTAGGCGATAAGTGAATTGCGTAATATTTGTAACGACGGTGAATGGTTTTTAAGCGGGCAAGTGGGTAAAGGAGAGTACAAATGTGCGAGTGAATGTGCAACAGAGTCGGTTAGAACATCGCAGGTGGTTGAAAGGAAAATAAAAGCATAAAATTATTGTAAACTACATCTGCTGGTACGGTGTATGGGCTAACACAAATGAAGCTAAACCATGAAATGTGGGAGTGAAGGACTTAACTTAGGTGTATAACCTATCAACAATGGCTGGTTTGGAATTTGTACAAACCCAAAGTAACCTAGCTAATAGGGAGCGCTGAAGAGGGGATGAATAAATGTGAAATTGGTCAGATGAAAGAGTAAATGGCAATATGTTAAAGTACAAGTGTTTCCAATTGACCGAAGGGTTTGACAAACACTGCTACTTGTATATACTTGTAATTCAATTTGTAGTGCCAGACGGTACATACACACATAAATAAGTATAAATAAAGTAATTGAATGAAATGATTGATCAAAAAAATGAAATGACAAGTGCATTTTGGGGGTGGTAGAAATATATTGATAAATTGAATAACAAAGAATAATCTGACAGAGAAAGAGTGAATGAATGTTTCAGTGAGAGATACAATGGTTTTAACTTTTAAACAAAATGCACTCAAAATGTAAAATGTCCTTGGAGTTTATAAAATTCTTTGAGATATTATTATAAGCATATAAATAATCGACAATTATGTAATTATTTGGATGAATACACAAGATGATGAGCCTAAAATCCGAAATAGATTAATGATTTTATTTTGATTTTTTCGTAAACCCAGAGCTCAACAAAACGAGCGCACACGAAACTTACCTTTAGCAAAGCCAGACGCGCTTTGTGTTGAAGGAGAGGATGATGAAAGTGTAAACAGAAATCAGAACGCAGATGAACTAATTAGCGACAATGAAGACACGAACAGTGCGCACAAAACTGCGTAGCATCGCTTAAAAATGTATCAGAAAGAAAGATAAGTAGAAAAATGTGCAACGGAACAATGCGAACTAATATAAAATAATGTAAGAGAAGAGTAGAAATTGAAACTTAAATTATTGTCAATAAATTGGCATCATGACAAGATGTGAATATGAAGAGAAATTTGTCCAGTTAAAGAGCGAATTTCAAGCGAAATCAAGAAAAGACTAAACAGGGTGAGCCACTGTAACGAGAATACACAGTGGTATGTGCATTTCTATTTAAAAATATCATTATTTAAATACGAATATGGGCAAGAAAATGTACTTGAAAATGTCTAAACTACTTATGTAACGAATGGTTAATGAACGATTTGGAAACCATTGGAACGAGCCAATAACTCAGAGAAAGGACAGTTGAGTTGATACGAAGAAATACCACGGGGAGACGATAATCATGATCCTCCACATTACCCTGAACTCGTTATACGCATTCAAAGAGAAAGAAAAAACTGGAACCTCTAATCAGAATTATACTACCTCCCTCATTGTACACACAATGCACCTCATTCGTTTGATGCAGACTTGGCAACCTGACTCACCAGTCACTTCCGTTCGCACGGACTGGAACAATCACAATCGTTCGCAGGTAAAGATGAATCACATCTGTCCTTCCTGGCACTGTAGTGACGTCACTTCCGTGTAAAAATCGGACAAGCGGGATTGGGCGTTTTCTCAAAAGCGTGCTTCGCTCTCATTAAAACCCAAAGCGAAGTTTTCGAAACTCGCATCCCACCAGGGTTACAAAATAATTTGATGGTACCGATACATATTTCTACTTGGCCACTTGCTACTCCGTTAATTTGAGCACTGAAGTGCGGCGTGTGTGGAATAGGAGGAAATTGTGCTAGCGTAAAGTGGAGATTTGCTGATGCACAAAAGGCGGCTTTACACAGAAAGCACGCTTTCCTGGCGTGCTTGTTGCGCCACTTGTAAGAAAGAGTTACGATCGAAAACGCAACTATTTCTTTGTCTGACGTCGAGCACGCCGTATGTCTTCGCGGTGGAACGATCTAGGATCTCGCACTTTTTTTATGTATTCTCTTGGAATATATTATGCCATTGACTGGAGGTACACGCCTTCGTGAATGAGATTTATGAAAACTACCGCAAGGCACTGGTTGCTGATTGCTGGCACTGGTTGCTGATTGAGTTCATGTCATCTACACAAAATTCCGTGCGAAATGAGGCAGAAATAGGAAATTGGTATTTGTAGTATTTAATTAATTGTACACATGATGTGTTTTTTATGTAGTATCTCAGTAGCATATCAATATACCAATACTAGTAAATCATCTGCAATACATTGATCATCTGAACACACACCGCATATTGAGTAAATGTCCCATTGGGCTAAAATTTACAAAATCCAATTAAAGTTTAAATACCATCCGAATTATAGATTCGCAACTCAGTTGGTATCAATTCAAGAGTTATAATGAGAGCTCTCGAATTCAATAACATTATTAAATCAATGAGGATAGATCTCATGGACATACTGATCTGTGAAATCACAGGTTGAAAATGTTTATTGTTCTATCAAACAAATACACTCTTTTTGACACCTTTCATTTTTCGTAATCATTAGCGAATGTAACTATGAAATTTCTGGTCTCTCATCAATATTACGGAGATTAAACGCATGAGAATGGTAAAAAAATATTCATAAATAGTGTGTATATTACCAACAATAGCGTAATATGAATGGGTATATCTGCATTTCTGTAATTTGCATGAAGCTACTACTGCACCAGTTTCGCAAAAACCCTGTTAAACTGAGAAGTGAAAAATGAGAACTGTACGATAATTAACAAACTATTAAATATACAACGTAATATAATATTTAGACCCGAGAAACTATTATCATTCTGAAATAAACGCAATGGATATGTTTAAATCATCCATCGTTTTCGTCACATGTAAAAACTGAATATTGTCAAAAAAACAAAACAAGAATCTGCATTATAGTACATAAAATTGAATTACAAAATTGAAAGTACTATTAGTTAATACAATAATACAATCATATTAAGTAAACTAATGTAAACGTTTTCAAGATATGTATATCTGATCAAAGTAGAAGAAAGAAATATGTAGAAAAATTAATAATTAAGAATTATTAAGAAATATATAGAAAAATGAAATATATAGAAAAATAATAAAAATAAGAGCTCTTTGGTAGGATAGTTATTATAACGTAACACAATGAATTTCCCATCATTACGCCAGTCACAAAATTTCTTGTCCATCTCCATGAAGGAGGGCGCTCGGCCATCACACAAACTGAGCTTTCCACACTCCAGCGACCCCAGCACCAAACGAGCTGCGCCGCGAGCGGCGGCACTTGGCAGCCGCACCGCGACGCGTCCCCAAGTGTGACCGGAAATGTCACAACCCTCGCAAAGAAGCTCTTTGCCCCCTCCCCCCGCGTCGCGCCTCGCCTCGCCACGTCCCGGAAGCCGCCGGAGGAGGATTCTCGCGCCACCGCGCGTGCCGCCGCCATCCCACCACCAACACCCTCTCCACCACCACGCCGCCTCCGCCTCAGCACTACCCACCCGCTACCACTATCCAGAGTTCAACATCGTGCCAACGCCACACGCCGTTTCCTTTCCATCACTATTCCATCCCTTTGCCATCACTATTCCATCACACCCAACTCGCCATAGCCATTCAATCCACGCCATCTTGCTGTCACCATCTCGCTGCCGCCATCTCTGTACCGCCATCTCTCTATCGTCATCTCGCTACCGCCATCCCGCTTCCACCATCTCGCTACCGCATCTAGCTACCGCCGTCTAGCTACCGCCATCTAGCTACCGCCATCTCGCTACCACCACTCGCTCCACCCCCTTCCGTATCCACCACTGCCGCCTCCGTCACCGCTATCCCATCACCCGCAACCCGCCGGAGCCCACTCCACCTCAGCCATCCCACCCCACCGCCATCCCGCCACCAACACACGGTTTTCCGAACATACCCCCGTCTCCACCACCGCCACCACCGCTACCGTGTCCGTCGCCGGCATCCCATCAGCACCATCTCCCTCCGCCATCTAGTCACCGTCTCCATCATTCCCTCATCGCCATTAGCGCCCCGCGCAACCGGCTGTCCTATGTTGTAGATTTACTTCATATTAAACAAACTCAAGCTTAAAAGAAGCCTCTGAGCTAAATTTAAATCGTCTGTTTCATCGTCCGATGATACCTCCCTTCTCCGTTAGGTGGTTAAAGGAGCGTAGCGAAATTCGCTTGGTCAGGCGAAAGAGCAGCCCTGATGATCTGAGCATCAAGGAATATAAGGCATCATTGAATTGAACTGAATCTCGCAATCTTGCTTTCGTACATGGCACCACCGCTATTCCGCCATCGCCATCCCACCACCACCACCACCACATCGCCATCACGACGCTGATATTACTACACCGTCCCTGCTACTGCCTTCCCTATCGCCATCCCTCTATCCCACACTGTCACACCATCATTCGCTCAGATTCACCGCCACTGTTATCGACTCCGTCACCGCCATCTCGCCATAATCACCCCTTCTACCAGCTACGCCGCTGCCACTTCCACCTCGCCAAAGCAACTTCATCCACGTAAGCACAATTGCCATCCTTCCACCACCACACCCACAACCACAGGCGCCAACACCCACCACCACCGCCACTCTCCACGGCTGTCGTAGGTATCACATCACTCCGCTATCGCGGCTCCCACCTCTACAAACGCTAACTAACCCGTGCATCGCCAACCAGTCAACCGCCAATCCCTTTCATTCTATCACTACCACCACCACCACCACCACCACCACTACTGCCTCCGGTACCATCATCATATTCCTTCCATCGCCTCTCCTGCGACACAACCCCCCCCCCCCGCCACCACCACATCACCGCCTGCTATCGGCGCTACCGCCACCGCGACTTCACTCTCCAGAAGGCATCGCGACGCTGCCGGTGCCGCGGCGCGCCATCGCGGATTCCCATCAGAGGACGTCGCGTCGCATTACGACCGCTAGGAAATAATTCTTCTCACAATGGACAATAAACAATGGATTAAGACGACAGAACAAAGAGAGCACAATGCTTTCCTATATAAACTTTGAGAACAATTGACAACAGTAATTTGGACTTTATGAAGAATAATAGATACCGGCATCACATTTTTTTTCCTCCGAACTGCACAGGACATATTCACACGAAAAGATGGCGCGCGTTTTCCCATCCATGGCTCTCTCGTCGCCCAGACTTTGTGAACGTTGACAGAAAAAAGGCTGTGTATTATAAACAACAATGGCCTATATTAGTGCTTTGTACGTATTTAAAATACCGGTAGAAGAAAAAGAAAACGGCTTTGCAGGTCAAATCAGAAAGTGCCCCGAGACTTATACAATTCCCAGAAAACCTGCTCTTTTGCTACGCCTTCCGTTGGAGGAGATGCGTCCTACTACGTACATGCCGAGTGGAAATCACAGAGAAACGGGCGGACGTCCTCTATACACGAATAATTACAGTTCCGCTTGCCCCTAAAAGCAGTCATCTCTTCATGAAAAGGAATAGCAGAATGGTGATGCTTCCCTTGATCCCCCACATTAATAGCATATTAGAGCAACGTTCCGTATTGTGGCGCACGCTACATTACCCGCGTAATAAGCAATACCAATACAGACAGACAAAACCCCGCTCGGAGGAGAAGAATAAAAGGAAGAACCCGCCAGACGCAGCTCTTTATAAACTGGCAGTCTCCGCGTCTTTGTGATCGGAACGATGCCACTGTTGACGGGACCTGCTCGTTCACTCGACGCGACCGCGGTCCGACCGCCCGGCCAGGCCCGGCCCCAGCGGACAGTGGTTTGTCGCAGCGGATTGACCGCTTCCTGCACGGAAAGTCGCCTGGCGGATGCGTATAAACGCACGCCATTTGATGCGTGTATTCCGGTGCGCGCGTTTTTCTTGTCGGGCGATTTGCGAGTAATCTGCTGGCTTGAGGGGCTATTACGATGGAATGTCCGTGTTGTTGATGTATTGTCCAGACTGCGGCCTTTATGTTCTTTTGAGGAATATGGTTGTGAAACCGGATAATAGGATGAAGTTATTTGCTGTTGAGTGTTCTAAGATTCGGACCTCTTCTTATTCCTCTTCTTCGTAAATTTGAGTCGGACATCCTGATTAATGTAGTTTGCTGGTTTAAAAATAAAAGATTAATCAATTTTCTAGAAAATTGACGTGGAAGTACATTTTTTTTTTTCAGAAATACGATTGCAAAACTTACGGTCACCGTATACGTTACTATGACTTGCTCTTTATTAAATAAACTAGATATTAAATAAACTAGATCCTACGTTTCGAGGTATTAATGATAATCTTCCTGCCTCACCTAGTCCGCTCAGACCCTTCCCACCCTGCCATATTTGTTACAATCCTCGTTGAAATGGGCATTGTTGCATACTCCCGGCAAACAATCAGTAACAATCTTAATCGTCACTTATTCTGGACCGAATTGTGATATTTGAATGAATAAAAATGCATTTAGTAGGAAATTTTATGGGCTTTCAGAAACGTTTAATTCGTTTTTGATGAGTAAACTCATTATTTTCGAGATATTTCGAAAAATCGGAAAGAGGGCACACTTAACTATTGATCTAAGGGATAAGAATAATTTTTACGGAATCTCAGACAGATAGTAACTTTTTTCTTGTTTTGAAAGGCACATACAGAAGTTTATTAATAGCGGAATAAAACTCTAGATTTGTATGTTTTCCTTCATAAAAAGTTTCAGAGAATTCAGAGATGGACTCCAATATAAAAATATATACTAATTATATTATATATACACATAAAATTTATTTGAAACGCATTAAATTTTAATAAACTATTTAATTTGCATAAAATAACAATACTATTCCACTTTTCAAATATGTATGTCTGTCATTTAGTGTTTGTCTTGGTAATTACGATCGGAGGTTCTTACAGTTCTTACAATTCAAAGAACTGACTAATTAAATTGTCTGCTTCTTCTTGTTCTTAATATAACTTTTCTTCCAGTTCTTGACAAGTGTAATTTAAAGAAATGGTCGTTTCGTTCAAATTCTTATTAATGTCTCCGGCAGCATTGGAGCGGAGTGTTTATACAAAAACTTAATAAAACTTAATAAATGGTGTACATAAAACATTAAAAAATTATGCGGGTGCACCGTATCTGTCAGCGTGAGAAGTCATTAAGTCGTAAGTGCTTAAGCTCACGCATACGTGCTTCACTGTACGCACGTGGAGAGCAGAAAGAGAAAGGAAGTAGAGTTAAAGGAACGCGGAAAGTTGTAAATTATACTACTCTCAAAGGTTATCGTAGTGAGTTGCGTGCCAAGTGAAAACATTAAAATTTTCCTCCCGTTTTCTGTAACAACAATCGACAGCGATCTACCGAAAATTAGCAATTTAGGACAAATAGAATGATGAACCCACCACGAAGAACTCACAACATTTTTCCACCAATAGAAAATGTGCATGTGCATTTGGATATGTTAATTTATATTTTGATTCATTATTAATAGCAGGTGAATCCGTTTTCTTCTTTCTCTCCGTATCTATGTCCCTCTCTTTCTTTGACTTGATCATAATGGATTAGTTCTGTAGTATGAGAAGTAATTTTTTAATTTAAAAAAATAATATAGAATCAATGACACTTTTTCGATGTTCTATAGTTAGATTACGTGTTAAGAATGTAGTATGAGCGTACTGGATGAACAGAAATTGCAATTGAACAAACGTGTATCGCCTAGTTGGGGAAAGCGCCAATTGTTTCAACGTTGGAAGGGAGAAGTTCTCTTATTAGTAACATGTCCTACGCATCTGCATCCGATGGAATAGATTTTTGGAGAAGAGGAAAGGGTTGTCCCCGGTATCGACTAATCATCGCATATCGCAGAATTCTGTTACGATGCCTCCTTTTCCAACGTCATGAAATTATACTTTGTAGACTTCAATGAATTTGAATGTCAGCCTCATTTACACTATTATCTTCACTGGTCCGTTGATATAATGTATCTAAACTCACTCAAATTTCTCGTCTGGATTAAAGGTAACTCCAAAAATTAAAAACTGACTGGGGCGCTATGAAATACTATGCTATTGGCATGACATCTGGCGGTACAATTCGGCAGTTTTCGGGGTACGCAAGTCAATTTCGCAGATTAAGTGAACAGTTAGAAGGGGAGGAAATCGCTATTGGAGAATTGAGCAAGAAGACGGCGCCGTGCGTATGTCTGGGCAATTGCACGCTTTCGAACTCGAGATCACGGAGGGCAGAATTAAATATGCCTGGACGTGACGCGCTAGGGATGTCCAATGTTGGTGATTAGTAAAACGCTTCCGATGCCAAATTTAAAGGCACTGTTAGGTTCAAATCAATTCTTTGGAAACACAGTGTCCCCGGTGTTGAATTCCGAAACCTGAGTAGGACTAAACGACTCTACAATATATATATATATATATATATATATATATATATATATATATTCGAAATAAATTCGAATACTCCATGAACGTGATGATCACTCAAGTAACCTAAAAATCACCCGATGGTCACTTCAGGGACTTCTTAAAATCGCTTCACGGTCTCCTAGAGAAGTATAGACCCTTGTACAAAAATTCTATTACTATTCATTTGCATCATTAATAATGAAAAACATTTTGAAATAAAAAACTTACATTCAGTATTACAGAAATTAAATTGTGTTCTTGTATTCATTATAATGAGTTACTAATACGGGAATTTTAATTTGTTCCTTCATTTTCGACGGATTATCTCGAGTTTAAAATAATATTAAGGATGTAGTTGGGCTCCGTGGCTCAGAGGGTCGGAGCTTCGTTTAAGTACGCGCAGCAGCACACTAAGGGTTCGAATCCTTCGAAAAGCATTTGTTATCTTAAGATGTTTGTAGCGAGCCAGGTCACTCAAACAATCCCCGCATTTCAACAGTATCTCATCTGAACTATCATTTCATCCATGATCTTTTATCAGCCATCCCTGATGAGCACTATTATCATCCTTACAGTGAAAGCCAGCCAAAACCCATCACTGGGATCATGGTTGGGAAGGAAAGAATACAAACATTTAAGTCACCTCAATCTGCATCATTAGCCTAAGCAGATAAATGGGTGTTGAACTCATTATCGAACTTAACAAGAATGTACAACATATGAGGGCGTTACACGTGTTCAACCTTCAACAGTTAGTCCCCTGTCTCCCGTCCCGTTTGTGTCCCGTCAACAGTTGAACTCATCATCGAACCTACAAGAATGTACAACATATGAGGGCTTACCTTCAACAGTTAGTCCCCTGTCTCCCTCCCGTTTGTTCCCGTCAACAGTTGAACTCATCATCGAACCAAACAAGAATGTACAACCTATGAGGGCGTAACACGCGAACATCTTTCAACAGTTAGTCTCCCAAGCCCCGTGTTCCCGCCGGTGGGAGCAGTGAGTGACCGGCGTGCGATGAATCACCAGCCAAGCGCGCCCATGGGACACTTGCCTCATCCCACTCTACGCACTCCCCCACCCCGCTCGCGCCCTCCCCCTCCCGCTCGACCGCTAATTGCCCGCACGGTCCAACGCACCCGAAGCCTAGCGGCGGCCCGGGCAGTCCGCGCGCGCACCCGCCGCGTATTACCTATTCATTAGCCATATCTTAATTATTGTTGGTTTTAATTACCTCGTTAAACTGCTATCGCCGGTAAAGTGGGATGGAATTCCTACTGAAATAATTGACGAAAATTATTGTAGGCTGTGTGCGAACCATAATTATCAACAACTGGGTGATTCCTTCTCCGGCCACCGCGAGAGGTGCGTGTGAGGGCGGTGGGAGGGACATCGGCGGCACTAGAGGTTGATGAGGTAATGGAGTTGGGGAAGTGGGAGGTGGAAGTGTATGGTGATGGAGAGAGTGAAAATGGGCTAGAACGTGTAGGAAAGGAAGGTGGGGGGGAGGTGAGGAAGTGGAGAGGTGGGGGGGGGAGGAAGTGATTGTGGTGGAGATTGGGGAGGTGGAAGTGTATTGTGGTGCAGATTGGGGAGGTGGAAGTGTATTGTGGTGCAGATTGGGGAGGTGGTTTTGGGAAGGTGGAAGTGTATTGTGGTGGAGAATGGGGAGGTGAGCTAGCACGATAGTACGAAAAGGTAAGGTGGGGAGTGTTGAGGTGGGTGGGAGGGGGGGGGGGGAGGAGGTAGTGTGGGTGGTGGGGAAACGGGAAGTAATGACACCAATAGCGGGGAACGGAAAGGTGGGGAAGCGTAAAAGGGGTGACAGTGAATTGGATGTTGGACAGAACCTGCGGCAAAGGCGTTGGAAGGAGAGTAGCTTCAAGAATCGGTAGATGCTAAGAAATCAAACTCGGATTGGCTGTGAAGATCATCAAGAACAAAATATATATATTTACACATTTACTGTATTAATATATGAAGGCTGAAGAAAAGGTAGAGAGAGGGTACGCTGGAAAGCCGAGAGCATTCGTCACGACATGGTAGAAGTGTAGAGGTGAAGCTATGTGAAGGTATGTAATGTAGAGATGGAGATAAAACTGAAGATGTAACTAATAATGGAATCTTAGATGTGATTGAATTTGCAAAAAACAATGAAAAATAAGTTGACGAGAAGGGAGGTGAGTGTTGATAGAAAAGTCGGTAGGGGGAATCAGAAAGTGTACAGAACACATAACTACAAGGAGTTTTAATAAGAAAGAAATATCAACAAAGGTTTGGAGTCGCCAAAACCCGGGCTGTTGCAGGCGCAGGGGTACAGCAACAACCCACCACGTAGACGGACGTGACGGATTCCAGCGATAGCCATCTGCGGGGCGACCGTGTGTGCTCTGTTTTATTTCAAAGGAAGAGGAGTTCGTTTCTACGTCTGAGGCGTGGAGGGGAGGGGGGAGCCGCCTCTTGAGATTGCGATCGGCGCAGGCGCACAACGGCTGACACGCACGCCACGCGGTCGCGCTAGAGTGCGAGCGGGCGGGGCGGGCGCTGGGGCGAGCGCGCGGGCGAGGGTGGGCGCGGGGGCGTGAGCGGGCGGCACGTGGGCGGGGCGAGGGGGAAGGGTGGAGGCGGGCGCGAAGGAGGGCGCGAGGGCGGGCGCGGAGGCGGGCACGGGGCGGGCGCGGGGCGGGGCGGGCGCGGGGCGGGCGCGGGGCGGGCGCGGGGCGGGCGCGAGGGCGGGGCGCGGGGCGGGTGGGGGGCGGGCGCAAGGGCGGGCGCAGGGGCGGGCGCGAGGGCGGGCGCGTGGCCGGAGGCGGGCGGGACAGGCGGGGGCGGACGGGGGAGGGCGGGGCGGGTGGAGGAGGGCGGAGGAGTGCGGGCGAGCGCGGTGGCGGGAGTGGGCGCGGGGGCGGTAGGCACGAAGCGCGCAAGAGGAGCGTGGCCGCGGCCGAGCGTGAGCGGAGCATGGATTGGGCGGGAGCCTGCTAGATTTAATGCGAAATACTCACAGAGGAAAACCAGCTCATGACTCACGCCAACAACTGTTGCCACTGTAATGACTGATGGGAAGGTCCTAAGGTGCGAGTCCCAATGAGCTGAATTTCGAAAGTACCTAGTTATCTGAGTAGAATTCAATCTCTGTGTGGACGGGAATTCTCGTTGTAGGGGATCAGATCGGTAGTTTCTCGAGGTTCATAGGATAAAGGCGACTGCGGAAACTTTACCGTACTGCCCGTGATCATTCTTTCTTTTTTATTCATCCTCCCCTTTTCAAAAAATTCACAGGACACGTGTACATACATATGCACTTGCACGCGCTATACTACCACAGATGTAGGAAGCAAACAGGAACTTAGAACTTGTTCCGGCTAGGGCGTTCTAGCGAGAAAGGAACCCCACCTCCTGAGAGATAAATGATTTACATTTGCAAAACTAACGAGAATAGTACTTGATGCATCCGGAAATAAAATAATCAATTAATTGTGTAGGAAAGATGAATTCCTCGGGTGGATTGTATATAGAGTGTACAGGGATTGTATTAGAGCTGTGAAAGGACATGAAAAAGAAAAGAAACAGCCTGAAATCTACGAGTAAATTGTGTATGTGGGGTGTTGGAGATGTGTGGCACTGTACTACAGGACTTTGAGAGAGGTGAACAAAGAAAGAGAGAGAAAGAGAGGACAATGGAGAGAGAGAGAGAAAGAGAGCGAGAGAAAGAAAAGGAGAGGAGAGCAGAGAGCGAGAGCAAGAGAGCGAGAGCAAGAGAGCGAGAGCAAGAGGCGAGAGCAAGAGGCGAGAGCGAGAGAGCGAGAGCGAGAGAGCGAGAGCGAGAGCGAGAGCGAGCGAGAGCAAGAGAGCGAGAGCAAGAGAGCGAGAGCAAGAGAGCGAGAGCAAGAGAGCGAGAGCAAGAGAGCGAGAGCAAGAGAGCGAGAGCAAGAGAGCGAGAGCAAGAGAGCGAGAGCAAAAGAGCGAGAGCAAGAGACCAAGAGCAAGATAGCGAGAGGGAGAGAGAGAAGAGAGAGAGAGAGAGAGAGAGAGAGAGAGAGAGAGAGAGAGAGAGAGAGAGAGAGAGAGACGACGCGGGTTAGTCGGCCGCCGTTTGCGGGAGAAGGACTGAATATAAGGTTCAGACAGGGAGGATCCACACCACAGACGGATGTAATACTCATTGTAAGGAGCGCACCCATGGCTTGGAATGGGCTAAACCGTCTTTGAATTGTTATTTATGAGCTCAGGGAAGAGCATGAGAAGCGCAAAAATTGGTAGTGAGCGTGCAGTGGAAAGAATATGAAAATGTTAGATTAAACATATGTCTACAGTACTTATACAAGTGTTAAGATTAAACGATTTACAGCAACGGAGCATGAAGAATGAAAGAATAGGCTGTGATGAAGGACTGGGGGGAGAAATATTGATGTGGATGATTGTAAAAGAAGTGTAGATCAGAAATGGAGACGAGAAAGGATTGAATTTGCGGAATAGATAGCGCACAAGTGCCTTGGAATTAAGATAAAATAAAGTACAGGAAAAGTGTCAAGTGGGTTAATGAGCATGATAACAAGATACTGAAAATCTAGGTGTTAGATGCCTACGACATTAAACAGAATTAGCAAAACAAAGCAATAAAAACTCAAATTTTACTCTCACGATCGATCTGTAAGTACCACGAGGCAGAGTGAGTTATTTCGTGTGGTGCACAATTGCGGAAAGAATGAAGTCGTATTTGAATAAGTCTTAGAACAGCCTACATCACACATAATTCGTTGTAAAAAGATCTAAAGATGACGAAAAAAGATATATTAAGTTCTATTCTTTGCATAAAGTAACCTTTCCTCACAGTCTTGGAAGTACATCTGTCTCCTATATCAGTGTCGGAAGTCGGGGTTACCTACATGTACCCTCAAAAGCGAATGCTTTGGTTGCACCGGTAAAATGACTTCAATTACTATAAAAGTTTTTTTCCCGTAATCATGGTGTACTAATATGGGGAATTTTCAGCTCAAAAAATGTGAAAAGGGAAAGGGGAATCCGTATATAAAGATAATATGAAGAAGCGGTCTTATAAAATAGGGAAAGGATGAAAATAAATAGGATGTTACAAAAATAAATATTCTTCGATCAAAAAATAAATTCATTTCTTTTCGTTATTGTTTCCACAAATAGGGCTTTACATAGTAATCGCTCATCTGCTAGACATAAAAGTTTGCTATTGTGAGAACCACTCATTGGTGAAGTAATTTTCCCTTGAATATAACCACAATGAAAACAATCCCATGTAATTATAATTCAGGAAGGAATAAAAGAAGAACAAACAATAGAAAAATATGTTTATTCTCACCCCACACTTACGCCACGTTTTTCTGAATTCCAAAAACCGAACATTGTACACGTGTAAAACACAGTTTGCATAACTGACCACAAAGTCAGTGTTGGGTTGTCTTGTATAAGCAATCAACCACCATGAAAGAAAGTGTACATGGTGTTTATAAAACACACAGGGCGTTTACTGCTTCATGGAAACCACAATGAATGCATACATGACAGCTGTGAAGAATGAACGTATTATAACTTTCCTCTAACAGATGTCAGAGTCCACGAACAAGTTGACAAGAGATCTCCGCCCTCAAAAAATGGGCTAATCAGGGCACAATAAAGAAACGGAATGAAAAGAAATTCATTTGCATGTTGGATGCATGTAAGCGGACATCTAGTTTTTGTCTCGTCACTGTACACGCAAGTAATAAACTATGTCTATATCTGAAACAGGCTACCATGTTGCCAAATAAACAAGTTCGTTTGTTTAATTTTCGTAGATATTCACCAATTTGTTTTTATAATCTCACGTAGATTAAATATGAAATATATTTTAAATATCCAACGTCTATTTCTAACATATATGACATATAATATATGTATAAATAACCATTTATGTTTTCATCTTTGTGGATTGTGATGAACTTAACTGCCGTTTAGTGAGTCTGTTGTACAAATTTCTTTTGAATAGTGTCTGATCCACGTATGTGTAGGACACACATAATTAACAGAAAATATTTGCAATCGTGCAATTCGAAGAAGAAAACGATTATAAATGAGTTTCTACCACTGTGTGAACTGGAATATTTCTCCGGGACAGGGGAGGAGCATTAAAACTTCAAGAAAGGAAGGAAAATCGAAGAAATTTGATGAGTAAAATAAAACTATTTTCGATCACACCGAATCTGAATGATTTCTAAACATCCCCGTTGGTTTCAACAATACGGGGTGAAAATCGCAAATGAAGCACCTAATATGAATTAATTTTATCTATGTAAAGGAAGAAGTAATTTTTTTTCTGCTAGGGAAATCAATATCTCTAGGACGATCCCCAACGTTCCCCAGTTTTTGGCGTCCTAATTTTCACATACCCATCGTACATATTTATACATACTTGGCGCAAAATAAAAAAATCCTGTTTGTAAATAAACTGTCATTTAATAAATGCTGAAATATTAGGTATTGTTCGTAATTATTTAATAAAATACGCATTTTAATTTCTTCCGAAAAAAAATTGATACTTTGATGAATAATTGTAAAGCTTTTATGCAAGTGTTCTTACAATTAGCTACTTCTAGTGCAGGTACACTAAAAATACTCCGCTCAACCCATAACAACACTCTTAAGTGAGAAAAATGCTTCAGACCATTGTATTTAGGACATTCATGGACATCAAGAGATGTAGCGATGACAGCACGTCACGAATGGAATACATACACACCAAACTCAAAATCTGGGCTAAACACGTTCAAGATACGCACATTTGGCGCGCGGCGTAAAAGATTACCCGAAATTAAGTAAATTACATCTAATGACATTTTTTCGTAAGCACCGTTTCGCGCCCACACGAAGGCTTCGCTGGGTTCGTCAGTCTGTTTATCTAAACGTACGCGATTGGCCACACGGAACGGCGCCGAAGGTGGCTCATTTATGGTCGGTGGACAGCATGCGTGACAAATGTCCTGGGATTGTCACGCTCAGCGCATGTCTCGTTGACGAAGAAGAAATGTCATTACTGCGCATTCAAAAACACGTTCCGATAGGAGCCAGTTCGTGGTCGCTACATGTCCTCGAAAACGTGAGATATATCGTTACTACGTTTATTTCATTACTGGCGAGCGAAGTCTAACGGTTATGAATAGTTTAGCATATGCAATACAATTCCCCCCAGACATATGATTTACATACAATACTCTCCAATACTTTGGAAGTATTCGTAGTTTTAGATGTTTTATTTTACACAAGCTACTATTTGTACACCCTATATATGCAATAAGTAACGCAAAATTCTTATATTTATATGATCTGCATATAATAACATTACAAATATGCATAACTTGGACAAAGACAAAATTTTCAATAGATACTGAAAGAAACGACGATATTCTCTCTACAATACACTTCAATCCACTAACAACGTTTTTAAATGAAGTGTAATAATATTTCTTATTTTCATTATGAAAATATTAAATGATAGTTTCTCCTTTTACCAGTGCTTGATTTCTTCAACGAGTCAACGTGTTCCAAAACGGTACTCTTGAATACAGCGCACTGAAAAAAATGAAAATATCGAAAATTAATGCATCTTATTGCGAGACGTTCAAATTGTGAAAATGTTGCAGAACGGTGTGTCCATCGCAATTCAGTTTGTATTGCTAAACTTAATAGAAGGCAATCATAGACTACAAAACAAATTCAATTGATTGTGAAAAGCCGATTGCAAACAGCAATATCCCAATGGTCAGAAGCAGAAACAGCAAGGTTTATTTAATTCTTTCAGGAGACGTGTCTGCGTACGTCCCTTCTAGATAATAGTAATAATTATTAAGTTTTGCTGCAAGCGTAGCACTCCAAATGTCTATCATACAATGTTTCAAATTGTAAAATGTAGGGTATTTTGAAATTCGTGTGATTATTTTTAACGTAATATTTACAATTATGCACAAGGTGACGCGGCAAAGCGTTCTTCTTGAGAAATAATTTATATAATAAAATTGCTGACGACAAACTCTCACAATTTCATGTTCATTCAGAAACTGAGGTACCACATCGTGAACCTTCCTCCGCCCAAGTCAGGTGTCATCGACTGGCAGGCAATCAACGCCCGCGAGCAAGTGGGCGGTGCCCCGGGGCGAGGCGCGGCGCCACGCCCCTCACACACGCCCAATGCCCGCCGAGGAGGGCATGCCCGCTGCCCGCCGACAGCATGTCCACGGCGGTTGAGGTGGGCGTGCCCACACAGTACCACCCGCTTCGCCCGTCCGCGCAGGGCTGCCACAACTGCGGCACACGACAGAGAGGGCATGCTACACCCGACGGGAATTGAAGATCAGCGTTCTACCACATCACTGTTTTTAAATAGTACATTATGAAATGATGATGCAGTGATTGGTATTAATACACGAGTGTGATATTACGATACGAGCGAGGTACGAGCGAGTATCGTAAACTTCACACGAGTGTAGTATATAATACCCATTACATCGAGTTTCATACAGTACTTTTTCTACGACTTATGCTAACTTTTATAAGTTAAACTTTTACATTCAATCGTTTAGTGGCAGTTGACATGCATGATTCAGCCAAGGCCACCTAGCGCACAGGTTACTACCCTTGCCTGAGATGGCTTTGGTATTCCAGTCAGCTGCGAGAGAGTACAAAAGTTGCAGTAATAATTCCGACACACCATTTTCGTTTTTTCTCTTATTTATGGAGGTGCCAACTCTACTTCTGATTCACTAGACATTTTAACTCAAGGAATTGGCCGGCTTTTAAAGGTAGCCACACGGCAGCCACATATAATACAAAATCATTTGCGTTTCGATCTTAACGTCAGTAAAATGTTCCCTCCAATAACTACCACTGGGCTAGTCAAATATGTTCAAAATGTAATTACGGTCCAATTTATTTAAAATACTATTCCACGTAAAAATGACTAATCACAAAAGAAATTAAAACTGGCAAGCATAATTTAGTATTAAATGCAATTTTAATGTACAGAATCGAACGAAACATTTACGAGAAAGATTCTCACTGATTAAGTGTAAATACTTGGTTTGTAAACTTCTCTGTGATTGGTCAAGAACCTGTATCATAATGAAATCTGTATCGATGAGTATCGTTATTGCAGTCATAAATGTCAGAATTATTCAATGGGAGTAGAAAGAGGTATTTAAGATCTCTTTCCAACTACTAAGATCGTATAGCGACCAGTGTAAGTAACTTTGGGGGTAACGGTATACGGACCCACACAAACATTCATGCCCCAGGAAGTATTCGAACCCGCGATCCTTCAGGCACGAGGCAGCTACAGCTGTTCATCCTTAACGACCTCGGCCATCCCGGCCGGCTACGGCGGCATTCTATAGTAAACAGAACGCGTTGTAAAAACCCTTGGGAACGTAGCTCCTCTGAATTTATTGAATTTGCTGGCGCGTCAACTGCTATGTTTCTTTGTCCCGATAGTGCCATATTCCGGTAAACGGCGGTTACCTGTTACACTGGACTGTCACATCCGTCTTTGACTTACAAGGTGTACGGTTTTCGACTTGCGAGGTCTCCGCGTACAGCTATGACCTCCAGCGGGGCACCGCCCCAGCTGGTAACAGCTCTAATCTAATACTGGTTACCCGTCATGATTCATAGAGTAGTGCGCATGTGAGTGTGTGTGTGTGTGTGTGTTTATTTATCTTGTAGTAAGTGCATAATACACGGCCCATAATACAATGGATGCAGTCCAAAAACTACATATTACAATAAAAAAACAAGACTAGCAAAGAAATAGGCCGGCTTAAGGACCATCTGACCAGAAATGTGGGAGATTTTCCCCGTATTAGCCAGTTGAATGTGTGTGTGTAAGTGTGTGTGTGTGAATGTGTGTGTGTGTGTTTGTGTGTGAGAGAGTGGGCAAGAAGGCAGAAGGCCGAGTGAGGAAGGTCCCTGTTCAGTTTCTTATGGTTCTGCAGCGTAATTTTCCTTGTATTGAACGGAGAAACCACGACAAACGACCATTCAGAGCAATCGGTATCGAGCGCAAGGCGACACCACGTTGAATGACAAGAGAAGTTGCCTTAAGTAGCCAATGTTTATGGAGGCACTGCTCTCAATTAAACTTTTAGCTCATGTACAATGGACGGTTTTTTAACACATTTCCGCCGTAAATACTTTGAGAGTACATAAATTGGTCGTGATATAGTCAGTAATTCTAAAGGCTACTCAAGGAATATCATTAAATACACTTAACTTACTCCTTGCGAATCGCGGTTGTGAACGGGATACTTTTCACTGCAAGTGGGGTAATTGTATATACAAGCAAATAGTTAAGTTGAGACCTACCAGTGAAACTACTTCACCTTTACAGTGAAAATGACAATAATACCATGCTTGTGAACGATATTAACTGTTTTATTCACTGAGGAACTGCTTTGTTACACTGTTGTTTTCACTTTGTAAAGCAACATAATACAGGAGAGTTGACTATTAGAGGCAGAAGGAAATGATCAACGTTGGAGATAATCGAATGACATGAAAGGAAAGAACAAGAACTGATTTCACTTTCGAAAACTTGTGTGATCCAAAATTCTGTTCGACTTTATCATATGATAGACAAAGACAAGAGAGGAACAAGTTCACGATTACAACTGTTCTTGCTTCATATGTAATTCGTCTTAGGAAATGTCAGTGAACTTAATTTCACATATAAATATAAATATAGTAGAATTTGCGCAAATAACCCAGTTAAAATAAATTATACATTTTCTTCAGCATGTTATTTTAGTTTTGATTCTCTAAAGACTATCATTCAAGTTTATTTTTGAGAATTTAAAAAAAAATTCATAATGTGACATTTATTTTCATTTTAAAATAGCATATATTTGATTGTACCTTATTTACAACTGAAAACCACCTATTACAAATTATATAACCATTTATGATTTAAATTAAAGCTACATCGAATAAACATTAATTTTAATATGAGAATCTATAATAACATTAATCAATTCAAGCTATTTTAAACGTAGCGGTAGCTCAGTCCATCAACTGATGTCACTGCAGCGCCTCTGACCGGGAGGTCCTAGGTTCGAGTCCTGACGGCGGCAGGATTTTCAACACTAGCTTTTCAGCTAGGTCGAATTCAGTCGCTGTCTGGAGGAGAATTCTAGCGGCCGGCTGCTCTGATCGGTAGTTTTCCGTAGTTTCTCCGACCACCACCAGGCGAATGCCGGAGCAGAACCCTAACAAACGGGGCACGGACCACGCGCGATCTATCCTTCCTCTTCCTTGTCCTATCCTCCCCCCTTACCCACACACTTACACTAACATGCACTACACTACCACATATTCTGGGAGACCGGTCGGGAGTTGAGAGCTTGTCCTGACTGGGGCGGTGCCTCGCTGGTGGGAGTGTCCTGGTTAGCGGGAAACCTTACTAGCCGACGGTAGGTCGGCGCCGGATCTCGCCATTCAGCGGGGGAAGATCACCGCCGTCTCCGGAGAAAAAACATGCACTACACTAACGGGACTAATGACCGAAGCAGTTGACGCGCGCGGAAATACGACAAAATCAATCAATCGAATTAACATCAATTTTAATATCAGAATGAAAATCTATAATAACGTTAATCAATTCAAGCTGTTTTAAGTAGTATTAA
This sequence comes from Teleogryllus oceanicus, assembly GCA_964035755.1. Taxonomy (NCBI): domain Eukaryota; kingdom Metazoa; phylum Arthropoda; class Insecta; order Orthoptera; family Gryllidae; genus Teleogryllus; species Teleogryllus oceanicus. Next base: position 40,140,212 of record CAXIVR010000006.1, read on the forward strand.
ATTATTAAAGAATTATGAGGCAAGGCAGGGCTGGCAGCGCGCAAATCATCCCATTTAATGCGCGCTGCGCCGGACGTTCGATCCATCACGGAGGCAGCGCGGGAACCGCGGCGTGGCACCCCTGCCTGCGTGGAGCGCTGCGACCAGCAGGTGGGTAGGCGGCGACGCGGCACGCGGCCTGGCGGGGGCGGGGGCACGGGAGCCCCGCGTAACCCGAGGAGACGCGCCGTACCACAGCCGGAAAGTTTTGCACACAAAAGTGTCAATGTTAAAATGAGACAAGACATGCAATTAGCGCTGTAAATCACGTGGCTCCGAGCGCGGGAGCTCCGGCTTCCCCGCCCCCCCCCACCGCCGCCCCCGCCGCCGCGCGACGGGGGACGAACGATACACACGGCGGGAGCCGCCCCCGGTCGCCGCTGTACGCTCGTCAGCCATCCAACTTCCGGAAGTACAAACTTACCGGATCGCGTGATCCAGCGATTTTCTCATTTTCGTTTCTTACGTGAGAGAGCGAACGGAACGGGAATAAAAATAAAAATTAGGTCGTATATTAATGTGGCGAAATATTCAGTACAAGGTTAGGTATATAGTACTTCTGCTATAGAAGACCAATGCTGCTGATTGGATATTCCTGGCGAGAAATAAGGAGGCAAGTCAGCGGGCGAGAAAAGGAAAAAATAAAAGTGGGAGAAAAAAAAACTCGAAAGAAAGGAGTACATGTATAATTTACATTTATATAAAATTCAATACCACCGCCCCTTCTCGAGTCGGACGAGTAGGGTGCTGTCTACGGGAAGACGGAAGCCGCAGCGAGCAGTATATTATTATCCGCAACCTTCCTCTCCCCGCCCCGCCCCGTTCCTCCGCGCGCCGCTCCGCCTCGCGTCGCCCGGCACGTCGACAAGCAGCAGCACATGTTCGATAGAAGCGCTCTCAAGATTTTGACACCGGCTCTACAAGACAGCTGCCTGCTGCCATCGGACGCGCAGGCGAAACACACAACCCCAGTATTGTAATTGCGGTAGACTCTTGACAATCAATGGCGTACAATAGGACCATACAACTAGTGACTCGTTACTTTTACAGCCAAATTATTTTAGGGATTATTACTTAATGATCCGACATCCCTCAAATAATATTACTCAAATCTTGTTTGGAGTTCAAAGTAGCGACGACAAAACATCATTCAGTTAGTTCAGGCGAAACTGTTTCAACTCAGTGAGCTCCACAAAATAAACATTTAGTTTTGCTGTCTTTAATTCAGATATCTTCATCCCTTTTATGTCGTGGATTTGAGACGTACAATAAACTTAGCACGAAAAATAAACTTAAGAATTTCGAACTTTTTCTATAAGTAGGTATGTCTCAAGTTATTTCTCGTACGTGTTCAAACATACACACTATCCAACCGCCCGACAGAATTGTGTTGACTCCTTCACAAATTACCACTGGCTCACGAAACTCAATCGCCATTTCCACGATGGGTTGGCCATTTCCACGGCGGGCAATCGTCCACAGGCAGGCCGCTGGCCTGTGCAATCAGTCGCCTCGGCCGCCTGCGCGCCGCTGGCCTTCGAAAACAAAGTATTGCTTTTATTATTCTAATGCCCGGCGACTTTAATACCTGGCGCCGGAATTAAGATGGATGAGCCGTGGATAAACATGAAACAAAAGGCAGTCGCCGCCGCCGCTAGAGGGCGCCAGGTGATGATGTGAAACAAAAGAAGCCCGCCGCCGCCTGCGTGCGTTCGTGCTGAAGCCGGCGGCGGAGCAATGGCAGTAAGAACGAAGATTGTGGCGCAGAAACAGGAGAAAAGAAGCAAGCAATAGAGAGGCTATGATGTGAAGTGATAGTGGAGGTGCCGGTTGTAATGGCAATTATATTAATTCAAGTTGTAATTCTACAAGGTGCTGTGATGGTTGTGGTGATGGTAACGGGTTTTGAAATTGCATTAGAAAATTTAGAAATGGTGAAGAGAACATGATAGAGAAATAGTTGGTAATTTCTGAATTGTAAATCTAGAAAATATTGCTATCGTGAAGTACTGAAATGAGATACGAACGATGGTACTGATGCTAGAAATATCAATTCAGATAATGGCTTTTCAGGTAGTGGTCATATAAATGGGCCATGTGAAGAGAAGTGTTGGAAGAGACAACGATCGAGGATACGTCTGCAGGGTGTGGTAATTGTTCAGTCATTCGTGTCGACGACGGTGAGATAGTAGGAGTCGGCGACGGCGGTGCGATCGTATCCGGAACGGCGGCGAACCCTCAAGGCGACTGCATACCCGCTCCGCTCATGCAAACGAGCGGAGTTCGTCTCCCGGCGGTGCCGAACCGGCCCCGGCCCCCCGCCCCGCCCCGCCCCGCCCCCGCCATCCGAAGTGCCCCGGGTGCGGCTAATTAGTGGTTTGTTCGGCGGCGCCAGGTCAGAGCGGTGCGTCGGGCACCGGATCGTTATCTGCAGACCGCCTTCACCCGCCTGCCCGCCCGATATGGAGATGTGGATGCGCAGGGGATGGGAAGTGCGAGGAGCGGAGGTGAGCGAGACGCAGAGATGGCGAAGGCAGTGTGTGGGTGAGGAGGTGATCAAGGTGATTTCAGACGGTCGTGCTCGGATTTGGATGCACAGGAGATGAATAATACGAGTGTTGGAGGTGAGCGAGACGCAGAGATGGCGAAGGCAGTGTGTGGGTGAGAGGTGTCAAGGTGATTTCAGAGGTCGTGCTCGGATTTGGATGCACAGGAGATGAATAATACGAGTGTTGGAGGCGAGCGAGACGCAGAGATGGCGAAGGCAGTGTGTGGGTGAGGAGGTGATCAAGGTGATTTCAGACGGTCGTGCTCGGATTTGGATGCACAGGAGATGAATAATACGAGTGTTGGAGGTGAGCGAGACGCAGAAAGGTGATTTCAGACGGTCGTGCCGGATTTGGATGCACAGGAGATGAATAATACGAGTGTTGGAGGTGAGCGAGACGCAGAGATGGCGAAGGCAGTGTGTGGGTGAGGAGGTGTTCAAGGTGATTTCAGACGGTCGTGCTCGGATTTGGATGCCCAGGAGATGAATAATACGAGTGTTGGAGGCGAGCGAGACGCAGAGATGGCGAAGGCAGTGTGTGGGTGATGAGGTGTTCAAGGTGATTTCAGACGGTCGTGCTCGGATTTGGATGCACAGGAGATGAATAATACGAGTGTTGGAGGGAGCGAGACGCAGAGATGGCGAAGCAGTGTGTGGGTGAGGAGGTGTCAAGGTGATTTCAGACGGTCGTGCTCGGATTTGGATGCACAGGAGATGAATAATACGAGTGTTGGAGGTGAGCGAGACGCAGAGATGGCGAAGGCAGTGTGTGGGTGAGGAGGTGTTCAAGGTGATTTCAGACGGTCGTGCTCGGATTTGGATGCCCAGGAGATGAATAATACGAGTGTTGGAGGCGAGCGAGACGCAGAGATGGCGAAGGCAGTGTGTGGGTGATGAGGTGTTCAAGGTGATTTCAGACGGTCGTGTTCGGATTTGGATGCCCAGGAGATGAATAATACGAGTGTTGGAGGTGAGCGAGACGCAGAGATGGCGAAGGCAGTGTGTGGGTGAAGTGTCAAGGTGATTCAGCGTCGTGGTTGGATTTGGATGCGCAGGAGATGAATAATACGAGTGTTGGAGGTGAGCGAGACGCAGAGATGACGAAGGCCATTGTGTGGGTGATGAGCAGGTGATCGACATGATTGCAGACCTTAGTGGTCGGATCTGGATGCTCAAGGGATGGTCAGTGTGAGCAGCGGAGGTGAGCGAGACTTGCAGCGGCGTGGAAAACGAAATAGAAGAGGAGAAGGTGTGAGAAAATGAGGGAACTTGAATGTAGGTGTTGAAGTAAGAAGGGGAAAGGAAAGAGGAAGAAAAATTAAGAAAAAAAAAAAGGAAGGAAAAAAAAAAGGAAAAAAAAAAAAGGGGGAAGAAAGAGAGAAAAGGGAACAAAAATAAGTAGGGAAGGAGTGCGACGACTGGAGGAGAACGACGAGGTGTTGGTACGTACGTCAGAAACGAGGCAATGGAGATAGCCGCAGCTCTTTCAATCTCTGCAGTGTCTGTTGTAGTAACGACGACGGCAGTTTCTAGAGGTCAAAGCAGGAAGGGTTGTGGGTGAGAATGACAGAGCGAGAACGTGCGAACAAGTTCCTGAGGCGATGTTCAGAAAGCTCGAGAACATTCTGAGGAAACGCCCGAGCGATTGCACACGATAATTTCCCGTGTCCAGCTCTAGGGAGAGGTTTTGTTGAACCATCTTGACTTGGAGGTAAAACAAGCTAGCAGATCGGTGCTTAGAGAATGCAGGTTGTTGACTTATATCTGACCAGAAAATACAATGCGTTTGTAAGAACCGACATTGAAAGTCACGAGTGTTTCAACAATTACTAGTGATGTATGTTTTAATGAAATAAAATGACTAGTTTATAATACGTGAGCGTCATCACTTGCTTATTGTGGATGTGCTGCAAAACAAATGAAAAAAAACATTTCTGGGCGATTAAAATTTGAAATATTGTAGGAAAGAGAATGCTTAAACAATATTTATATCACACATCAGAATATTGACGTGTTCTGGAATGTTAAACAAGTAATAGTTGCGTTATGACCAATGTCTCAATTCTACGATGACGTCTCAAATTTATCTACCCAATTATTACAAGCTGCGGCGTTTCCTATTTTAACAGCTTCCTAGTATCTGCGGTTAGCTCATAAGAGGAGCAGTGAGAGAATAATGATTTCGCAATGAAGAAACACTGACTGAGAATTGTGTACGTGAGAAAAAGTAGCGAGAGAGAAGAAAAGAGTAAAGAATTTTTTTTCCCTTTTGTGGTAAGGAATTTTTTCTTACTTAAGTGTCATCTAATTATTGAAGTAATCATCATCAACAAATTACGATTCCTCAATGTCTTGGCTAGCGTGAATGTCTACACCATCCTTACTAGAATAATTGATTGCATAATCATGAATCCAATTAATGCAGTTTTGAGATCACTTACACCAACAGAGGACTACCAATATCAACACCTACTAAATGACGAAAAATGAAAAACTGTAATATTAAATGAAATGAGGGTTACTCAGAGAGGGTCGTGGTATGTTCAACAAAAAAAAACAAACGAAAAACATCAAACTTATGACAATCTTCCACTTATTATTTCAATTGTTTCCCGGTTAATCGTAAAGAATGTCGTGCTTCCAGAGCTGATAAGCGAATTACTTGTGGAAGCCTTATTTTCTTCGAGTAACGGTTTCATCGAATAGGGGAACATTTCGAGAAAGAGTCTTAAGTGGGGCAGTGAGATCCCTCGCCATACTGCCAGCGAGAGGACACCAGCTGGACTGCGGTCACAGAAGCAATGGGGATGAGACGAGACAGAGGGTAAGTTACTTACATCAAGGAACCAATGAATTCAAAAAGGAGAAGAAAGAAACAGAAGAGAAATTGAAGAATTTCTTCTGTACGATTGGAAATGAATACAATGACTCCAAATTATATAGCAGCACTAATGTTAACGTACAATACCGCATTTTCTCATCATTTCATAAGTGCTTATTTTTAAATGAAGTATGACATAAATGTAAAATTACGACTTGAACATAGTGGAGTATCACGCATACAACGCAGCAATTGTAGTTGAAATATCCTTTTAAAAGAATCTAAGTACTCGGGGTCGTTTCTGGAATCATAGACACATTATTTTGAATTTGTAGTTTTCTTATTTCTTCATAACTGTGAACTTATTTGGAGCAACAAATTATCAAAACCGGACTGAGAGACGAAAGTACTCACAGTGACAGACATTTCATTTTGATGTGCTTATTCCACATATTTCACTTACACGAGAGAAACGACTAAGATTATTCAAATCAGAAGTCAGAAGAGACCAGAAGAATCGAAAATAAGTTATTCTACATCTTCTTCTTTCGTCCTAAAATTATATCATATGAAATACAAATAAATATTTACTTTCACTCCTGTTTTGTGCTGTTTCTCTCAAAGAAATAACTTAGCATACTAGTAGTACATATGTTCACCTGCTCGTTGAGAATCTCAATTATACTTGTAAGAAATCTCTTCTAACTCTGAAAGTGGTGTGTTCGTAATATCGGTCAACTAGATGCGCTTCAACTTACAACGTCTCATCTGTGCAGATTCTTCCTATGTGACGTTATAGTAGGAAAGACTGGCCATTTTAGAACTGGAGTATGAAATCGTCAGATCGTCGTTTATGGCACGAGAGCGATGTCTGGATGACGGGGAAGACAGTTGCTTAAAAAACCTCATCTAACGGTAAACATGTGTCATTATATCTTCCATGTACAGATACTTTCTTCGGCGGCAGGAGTAACCGTAGAGAATCTCTAACTGTCGGTGAACTCCAAATAACTGAAAAATGCATTTTTGACTGTTAATGATAGTTTGGAAACGGAATAATTGAAGCTATAGATTTCCATGATTGTAAGACATTTGTAGACTATTCTCTATTCACAAAAATGTGTTAATCAAAACATGGAATGTATTGACTTCCAATATTATAAAATTATACGTTTTAACTAATAATTTGGTGAGGCCAGCGTATAGCTCAGGTTTTTTCAAATGTGTATATACATCATACTCTAATTTTACCAAAAACATGTTCAATGAAGTTTTATTTTCTTTAAGAAGTTTTTCCAACGTTTTTAAAGGTCTCTTTAATAACACATTTTCAACACTTAATGACAAAAAATGGGGTTCGGAATGTTGCGGAATGGACTATTTTAGATTTAGATTACGTTATGTTTAGTTTCATTTGTTTTAGTTCGTTCATACAAATTATCTTTGTAAAAATAGCTAATAAAATCTGTTGACATTTAGCGTAAAAAATAATTCTATATAATAATATTAATGTGGACTTCACAATATTTCAATCGAACTTTTCAATATTTAGATTTTCTTTCCCATTTCATCTTCCGTACACGAAGGAATACTTAGCATACATGCTAAGTTCTCTACCTCGAATTTCAGCCGAAACATTTGATGACGAACTCTTAACTCTTCTTCCCCCCCTTCGTACTCGAGATGTGGGCGTTTTACCGTACGAAGGGCAGAAGAGAGCTGCCGGAGCGGAGTCGGCGTCGGTGTCAGTGGCGACGCCTGAGCCGTCGGCGGGCGTCGCGACGCCGGGGCGAGGCAGCGGCGCCGCGTCGCCGCAGTAATGGGATTCAACAGGCGCGGATCGCGGGATCGTAACGATCTGGCATTTACATGCGGACGATCGGGCGCCCGCGCCAGCGCTCGGCCGTGCCGCCCCGCGCCGCCCCGCGCCGCCCCGCGCCGCCCCGCCCGCGCCGCGCCGACGAAGGCGAAGGCGGCTCGTAAAACCCAATGTTGTAGGCGAGGTTTATTGTCCTACCTGAGCGGGTCGCCCGCTCTTTATGGTACGACTATTTTCAGATCTGTTCAACCTCGCCTCCCTCGCATACTGCAAGCGCTATGTTTCTGTTTTAATTTTCTTTTGTTTATTTTACGCGGGCATCCCCTCCGGAGACTCGACGGGGGCGGGGAGTGGAGGGGGGGAGATTTCTGGGGTGGGGGTGAAGGGCGGGACTGTTTTGGCATACGGAATGCGAAATGATTGATCGTTAATGGTGCAGTATGCCGTGTGTTATTTGAAGATGTCGGTGAATAGTGGATTTTGTAATACTCGTAATTTCGTCTTGGCTGGGTTTTGGAGAATTTATGAGTCGAAATGTAGAAGAATCCGCTGACAAAATAGATTCAAAGGAAATATGAATAACATTAAAGTACATGTTTTACAAACGACTTTCATCACGAAGGATAGGAAAAATAAAATAGTGGTTTTACAAGACTCGTCTATTTCATATGGTTCACAAAAATAAAACCAGATGTAAACAGAAATGTATTGAAACAGAAGAAATGACATTGTATAATGTCAATGATTAGGTAAAACAGGTTTTTGAGAACGCATAAAATATAAAGGAATTTTCACTTAAAGCGAAATAATAAAATAAGTTTACTATTTAATCTTTTTCTACTTAGATCTGAAAGAAAGACTTGCGATGAATCTTTCAGTCTTTCTTTTCTTGATCAAGGATATGATGCAATATACGATTCTGACGGTTCGATACTTAAACTGCTAATGTATGTTACTAAGGATTGAGATAATATCACGTCAGCAAAAAGTTATTTAATGACATATAAGCGTTACATATAGTGTATATTTTAAAATTTTATCGAAAGTATGACATGACCTTACTTAAAGAGAAATAGCAGACTGCTCAATTCTAAGGCAGCGTTTTCGACTTAAGTTGATACACGCGAAACTGGTTGACATTTAGGTTGACGTTTATATCTGTAATAACAGTTGAAATAGTACTGTCGAGTTGAGTAAAATTCTGACTTTCAATTTCTACAGGATTTTCTCCCTTGGAAATAACTTAAAAGAGCAGTTCTAAAATGAGAGATATTTGTTTAGGGGCAGTGGCTTAATTTAAACTAAGCACATACCAAAATTCTGAAATCTATGAATGATTTTCTTTTATTTGCTTCCTCCATCATTCATTGCACAAAATTATAGTAATTACATCAATGAGCATGTTCTCTAAGAATAGAAAGCATTACTTGTTGAACAAATATTCAACTAGGATGACAATTATATATCGCATCGCATGAGAAGAATAAATAATAATAATGTCACAAGTACAGAAGGTCATTGTTTAAAGATCAATGATTGTGTGGGTGCTTGTGTGACCTGAAAGAACGATCTTGAATGTAGATTCTGTCAAGAAGATAGAGAAGAGAAATGGTTATTGCGTAAAGATCAACTGAGTATGTGCTTAAAGTTAAAAATCTAGAGTGTTGTTCATCAACATTTCATGACACCTTTGTTGCTGTTGTAGGATTTGGAAATTTGTCTATTGGCTCAAATCCTATATTGTGACATACCGATATGTCACGTTAAAATAAATTAACATTTATTTGGAGACAATATGGTGGAACATGCATTACGAAATATCACGAGAGCTAGAGCATAGCAACGACCGTGAATAAACAATGTAGTTTTTGTTTTTTCTAAATGCATTAAGAGATGGGTTGATGCCGAAAGTAGAAACTTTGGGATTGGGCGGAGAAGTTTAGACGGTCAAATGTTATGAAAAAAATGAAGGTAGTTTAATACGAAGTCTTCGAGGGATGAATCATGCAGGAAGATTTCATTCTGGTCGGAAACGCGCTTCTGAACTGATCGTAGATATTTTCATGTGGAAGCAATATTGAAGTATAAATAGGAACTTTGTCGGGAGTGGTAATCAAGTTCGGGACTATGTCATAGGACGTAATCGGGACTGGTAATTTTGATAGTTGGAGACCAGCTTGAATAGGGCAGAAGAGAATTTCGTTGGAACTTTGGACTACGGCAAGATCGCAAGATATTTCGACTGAGAAGTCTACGAGGGGCATCAACGAAGAAAAAATAAGTTAACCGCGGTGTAAAATTGTAAATTGAAAGAGATCATGATCAAAGGCCTAACTTAAATTCATTAAATTGTTTGATAAAAAAAAGTAAAAATAAACTTTGTTAAATTTTGTTCTATAGAAAAGAAAGTGATTTTTCATTTAGTCAATCCAAACAGTAATGAACTAGGAATAGAAACATTCTATTTCAGATTCCCAGCTGCGCTGTATAGTCGGCGGATCCTATAATCCATTACAGAGGTAATAAGGATTATAATTATATCGTGACCCATTGACCCAGCAAGCCGGACGCTAAGATCTTTAGCAGATATAGATGTAGAGAGGGAGGAAAATTTTGGTATATCTCAATATGGACCGAGTAGTTGCAGTTTTTTTGTTTAGCACAATATTAGTTCCTAACACTACCAACAAATATTCATATCCATATTCCCAACACTAACTAATTTAATTTTGATACTCATATCGCAAAATTACCGTCTAATTTTGATACCCACATTCGCCTCCAGGAACCAAAAATTCTCTCATATTCATCAGTTTCTTGCGTTGCTCCTTTGCTGAGCAAATACGGGATCTAATTAGAACGGAAATATAGGGATAATTTAGTTTCACCGGACAAAACCCATAATAGCTCAGACTGTCCTTTATGTTGGATTTTCAAAATTGGTGTGCTAATTTCCGTATCACTAGGGTTATGAAACAAGAATTGTTCGATGTGTTCCACTTGACCAACGTGTTGATCCAAGTAGCAAGCATGTTTTACTGCTACCCCTGACCGTTCGCTTGTGGATTCCAATGACACTAAGGCGCATTTGTAGCACACAATTGGTCTATTACATCTCGTATTCTCCAAAATTCCCAAAAGAACGTAGAAAGTTAAAATTATATTAATAAAATACACATGCTTCTGGAAGTTAGATCTATGTAAAAACGAAATATGTATTCTTCTGATAGCAAACGTCACATACACAACAGCTAACATAAAGCGCTTCATTATCTTTTATCCTAAGAGCGAACTGGCAATTTCTCACAGGGGTTTGCTCAAAACTTCATAGAAAACAAATCAATGAACAGACACATCAAATGACGACCATCCTCGTTTCAACAAAACAGTCCGCGGCATAAATCATCAAAATGCCCGTGGGTAAAGTTTTCTTTCCCAATTAAATCGTGTTGATTTCTTGATAAGAGCATTTATATGAAAATCAAAAATAGGGCGGCGAGATTTAGACTGTGTCATCAAACTCTTCTTCGATGGAATCATGAAACTCTCAGAAAAGAGCAATTATCTTCATTCACCGCGTGTAGGCGTACGCGGCTTATAATAAGAGGAGAGCCTTCTTTATTTTTGGCCCCTATTTTCTTTTATTATTTTGACGTGGCATATTGTACTTGTAAATAAATAAAATATATTACAAGGAGAAAGGAATAATAACTTTAATGGTACATTTAATATTTACATTTTATTTTATATTGAACTACTTACAAGGTTGCCAAATGGTTTAGATTGCCTCTCCCCCAATGCTCTATAATTACCCGAATTGTCAGGTTAAAAATAAGGGGATATCAGAACATATTTTCGGAAATAAAAGGTTTTATTACGGAAGAGTACAGGGCCGAATTCAAAATCTACTTGGGGGGCCATGGCTTCCCGGCCCCCACTCCACATCCCATGTGCTCATCTCTTTCCCCTATGAATTCAGAGCCATATTTTTAGCAGTCTACGCAACGCACTGATATTCAAAAGATGCAGACATAATTTATTCTCACAAATCTAACAACAAAGGAGTGGAATAGATTGCCCGGAAAATGTTTTGAACGTTTCCTCGAAGTGTTTAATAGTTTAGGAAATTAATTACCACTGTCATTACTATATTATTTTAATTCTATTATGTTACCTTGTTAACTGCCATCTGGTTGTACCCAATTGCAGTGTAAATAAATTTATCTTTATCTTTATATGAATATTAGTCCTTTTATTAGAACCTTAGTCTTTATTATCTCCCTCTCCTTTCGTCGCCAGAGAGAAGGGCCCACGAGGCCGCGGGTGGTGACAATGCGACGCCGACGCTGGCTCCCTGGCGGCTCCGCACGTGCCTCGGCGTCCGCGGTTCGCATCCCGGCGTCCCGTGCGCGATTCGCTTCGCGTCTGGCTGCAGTCGCCGGCTTCTCTCCGTGCCACATGGGTGACGGGTGTCGTGTGCGTTACTGAACGAAGGACGGGCGGAGACATAAAACCAAAATGACTGAAAGCCTTTCCTGCTGGTGATAACTGAAGTCAGTCGGTGAGTATTGTGTGTTTTTGGGCGCAACTACTTTGGTTATTTTTTCCGTGTGTGAAGTATTCCGCGAGTATGTTTTATATTCGGTAGGGGCGTAGTTGCTCTCCCTCAGAAACGTGAGTTCCGGAGAAAACCAACATGTCGGCTTGAGATAATTCCGCGTTCAGTAACTCCCTCAATGGAATACAGCCCCAGCCTTGATAGGCTCTAGCTCGCGACTGGCTTCTCGAAATGCAAGTTCGTATGTGAATGAAAAGGAATGATAGAACGAGGTAGAGGAAGGAAGCATCGTGCGCAGTTCGTGCCCTGTTATGACACTGCTCCGGCATTTGCCCAATATTGATCGGGGAGAAATCACAGAAAACTACCGATCAGAGCAGCCGGCCGCTAGAATTCTCCTCTGGTCAGTTATCTATCTTGTGTCGGAACTCGAATCAGAGGACCTGTCGGTCAGAGACGCCGTAGTGTCAACGGTTGTTGTTAACGAGCAATCTCAGCCGGTATCACTGAAGTGGTTTGGCATTATTTTCTACAATACAACGGATAATTGGGTAAATTATGATAATAGATTAATAATTTATTACGGTTAAATGATGTTGAATTGAAATATGCGGATGATCTTAGAATCCTACCACACCAATGTTGCATGGTGAGAACATTCATGCGTTACGGGACACGCGACTTTTTAAGTCAACTTCCATGATTTAATGAGCAGAAAATGTATTAAATGTAAACAGCGTGTTTATAATTCTGAATGTGAACTTTATAAAATAAATGGTACAGCATGTTTGTTTTTCTTACGAACGCTAGAGGTTCAACGACCCTCTATTTCATAATGGCCTCCAAAAAGGTCTCTTAGCAAATTTTCATTCATTCTAATAAAGTAGACCCGGATTCAACTGTTAGAGCAAAATTTGTGTGATGTCTGGCACAATAACATTAACTAGACAGTGAGCTGGAAATGGAGGATCCCGGTTGTAAACATCAAAGATGAGATGGGAATGTATCCCATGACATCACGTCACGCAGTAAAATGCGTTTGGTTCAATATGAGGTTTGTAAATTTATTATGCAAGTATTAGTTTTAAAAAAGTAAAGAACGGGAATCTTGGTAATTGTAGAACCGGTTACATTACGATATCATCTTTTAAACATTTCTACTCTGTTCGATTACCATTTTTGTCTTCGAAATGTTTCCAGGACGAAATATACGAGTACATATGTATACTTACAATTTCTAAGCTACAAATATGAGAGAAGTTTTAAAAGTTCTCGGCCTGACCTACTTAGCACATACACAAAAAAACTATTTTGTGACTTTTCGGAGCTCACCATTTAAGACGCCAGAGCTCTTAATTGTCTACGTTTTCGCTCTCTCAAGGACAGCACTCGCAGGGGTGAGCATTAGTCTGCCGAATCTTGCGTACCGTGCCATGTTACAATTCTTGAAAAAAGATGGTCGTACGTCACTGAACATTCGCAGACGGTCTCAAAATACGTACGCAGAATCATCATCTCACTTCACAAGCGGGGATTCTTATCAGTTCCTAGGCTCACCACAGGCAAAAGTGATGCAAAATATATGAACTTCATCCGCTAAATGATTTTAATTTTATCTCTGAGAACCTACTTGAAATTATTTATATTTCAATCGATTACTAGACACACATTAATACACAGTTCAATACAGCAACAAGTACAACGAGTAAACACTATACCCTAAACACTAATTAAAAATAAATTCTTAGGTAGAATTCTAAAAGCCTCGTTCATTCCAAATAAGCAAATAGCCAAAGAATTAAATGAAGAGCTATCGAATGTTCATATCAACAAACTTTCACGTTTATTCTTTTCATTAGCATTTTCTCCGAGCTGTTCTAAATTCAACCTTGGCCTTTGTTTGCTATCTCTCCACCAAATACGTTCCCGTTTTCTCCAAGATAAACTTAAACATCAAATGAAATTCAGTTAAACCTCAAATGGAACGTCCATTTAAATTTTTTAAAAAAATTTTTAAATTTTATAAGGATTACATTTTAAATTCAGTCACCCTTTCCTACCATTGTGGGATATTTTAAATGTTTTTCCCCGCTTGAGATATGGCAAAAATTCTCAAGAAACACATTCTATAGCTCCCAGACTTTAGATTCCCAAAAATAATTGTAGAAAAACCCAAAAAAACCCCAACCACGGATTATTGAACTCTATTTATGAGTTGGAATTTTATTCATTACTTTTTGATTCACGAAGGGATTTTTTCCCAAAAAAAATGATTTATTAAGGGGGAAAATTTTTTTTCACGAAACACCTATAAAATACATCCGACTGTTAAACATATTCATCAGGTTACAATATACACAGATCACAACAAAAAATTCACATACAATATGTACATATACATTATTTTATAACACAGATGACATTAACCGATTACAATCGATACACAAATTTATGTGTCGAGTAAAATATTTTCTGCGCTTTTCGTACAATTAGAGAGTACACCTAGCGTCAAACAGGAAAGCAATATTGATTCATTACCAATACCAAATTTCTTAAAATTCATTCAAAATTCAATTCTACGCCTCATACCGTTTTAAGATATTTTGACGATAAATAAATTAAATTATATATCCACGATTTTTCTTTTCCACCTTCCAATTTAAATTATCTAGTACCACACCTTATCACATAAAATTTTCTAATTAAAATTCAATAAAACTAACATTCATATTAAATTTTTTATTTAAGGAATTATAATAATAAAGTTAAAATAAAGTACAGCGCGCTATAACAATACTTGCTACTAACATGTAAAAAAAACTAACATTCATATTAAATTTTTTATTTAAGGAATTATAAAGCAAAAATGTAAAAATTTGTATGTCGAATAGAAAAAAAAATTGAGAAGACCCCCCGTTTTCTTAGATTCCGAAAACGTGTCACATACCGCCCAAGAAAGGGAGGGAAAAAAATATTTTAACATGGCCAACGGGGGATGGATATTTGGAATGAAATTAAAATTTTAGAACAAGAAAACCGCCCCCATAAAGGGGCGAGCCCGGGGGTTTTGATGAAAAAAAAAGTTCTTTCTGAAGGTGCAGCGAACGGGGCGGACGGGAAAAGGACCCAGGAAGTGACTTGAGGGTTTTTGATTTGAATTTTTTGAGGAAAATTTTCTAGAAGACAGAAGAGGTAATTATTTATTATAAATTGAAAACAAATCTTGAAGAAAGGAAAAGAAAGGAATTTATAATGGAAGAATTAGGGGGGGGGATTTTTGAATAGATGGATAATTAATAGTTGCTTTCCTTTTCCAGTTTTTTTTTTTTTTCTCTCACATGCCAATTTAAATACTCTGAAGTTGGGCTCATAAAAAGGGGTGATCTTGGATTCATTTTCACCAATTCCAGTTGGTCAAACGAATCAAAAATAAAGTAAAATTATATAGAGTATTCAAGAATAAAATTTGAAGAGAAGAAGAAGGGATTTCGAGGAGCACGGCGTTCTAAACCCCGGGGCCCAAAGGGCCCCGGCCAAGCAGCCGGGAAAGGTGAAGGAAGCAAAGGGGACGTTTACGCGAGAACACAGTAAGGTTTCCAAATAAAAGTTTGTGAAGGGAGGTTTCAGTTTAAAGAAAGTCTTTCTGTATCTATCACGAGAAAGAAAAGGGGGGTAATAGATTTCCCACGCTTAAAAGATAAGAAAAGAAAAAGTACATTTGTTTCGACTTCAAACGGAGAAAGAACAATTTTTTTAAAAAAGGATTTCAAGATCAAAAAAAAAGTGATTAAGAGTTTTTTAAGAGATAATTATAATAATAGTAATTTCGGGATTTTAGAGAGAAAAGAGTTTTTTTTTTAAAAGAATTTTAAAGGGGAAAAAGTAAAATTTTTTGATTTTCAATGGTTTTTTTCAAATTTTAAAGTAATAAAGATTCTTTCGAATTTCTGAAAGTGTTTTGAAAAAAATTTGGGTTTTTAGAAAAGTAAAATTTGTATTGTGTTATTAGTGTTTTTTTTTTGGCCAAATATTCTGATTTGATTTTTTTTATGTGCCATTGATGATTTAAAGGAATATTTTTGAATAATTCTAAATTTTAGTGGATTTCCCCCGAGTTGTTTGTAATTTTGCATCCAATCCATAAACGATCTTGACCCTCCCCCCTTTTTTTTTTATTTATTGTGTCCCCCTGGGACGTCTATACTGAGCAGTCGACCATCTGGGGATTTTTTTCCCCCACCCCCAAGAGTCCATCGGGGCGGCCACCTTGACCCCAACGACGGGGAAAGCCCCAACGTGGGGCCGATTATTGGATGCTTTTAGACAAACTCGATTTTAATAACTGAGACCAAAAATTTGGGGAACTAAAATTATAGTAAAATTGAATCAAGTTCACAAAATTTTAAAAGGTTGCGAGGAAAGGGTTTGGGGTTGTTTTTTCGGATTTTTTTTTGAAAAGGATTTTTAAAGGGGAGTTTTTTACGTTTAAAATTTGGTCTGTAGGGGAAAATTTTTTTTGGAGGGGTTTAGGGTTTGGGAAAGAAATTGTTTCGGGCGTTAAAAATTTCAAACAGATAAGTATAACGTTTTAAATTTTCCCTACGGGGAAGGAATTTTAAACCAGATAGCGATGGGGAAACGGGGGAAAGCACCAGGAGATGATCGGGGGGAAACACGGAAAAAATAGGAGGGGCAGGAAAAACTAGGAACGTCGAAAACCAGCCAACGCCAACACGAGATCGGGATGAGGAAGAACGAAACTGAGAGGGCTAATTCAATGAGCAAGGTTAAAGGCAATTTTATAAAAATTTGATGTGGGTAGTTGGGAAAAAACAGAAAACCAAAAAATTGGGGGTTATTTTGGAAACCAACAGAGGAAAACTACTTAAAACAATGAAAATAATGGCAATAAATATTTTGGAAACCAAAGAAAAATAATTTAATAAAATTTTAAACCAAATTAGGGGAAAAATAATCGGAAAAAATTGAAAAAAAATTCACGGAATTAAAAAATTGGAAAAAAATAGGTTAGAAAAAATTTTTAAAAGCAAGTTTATGAATTAGCGAGAGGGAAGGTCGAATTTTAAAAGGGGGCAAAAAGAATTAGAAAAACACGAGAATTAGAAAAAATTCAGGGCTGGGGTTGAATTAGAAGAAAAAGTGACAAAAAAAAATTTGAAACAGGGTCGAAAACAACGATCTTTTAACCGCCGATCCAAAGAAGAAGAACAAGGAGAAAAATTCCAGAATTTGTTAAAAAGTTTAGGTTCAGAAAAATTAGATAGGGAAAAGGTCTTTCTAAAATGGGGTTTTACAACATCAAAAATGAAAAGGTAAGTAAGAACTGAAAATCAATTTGAAAATTTCACCGATAGAAGTGTTCACCCCCGATGTTATTGCCGTGTACTCCAATTTCAGGGAGTGAGATGAAAATCCATTTTATTTTTGAAAAATAGATAATTTCTTTTTTAAATTTTTTCCAATAAGAAAACTGAATGTTTATCAGATGTTAGGGAAGAAATCTAGATATTTTAAATTTCCCAAAATATTGGGGAAATAAAGAAAAATTTTTTTCGAGATATTGGGAAAAAGAAAACCAAATCAATTTTTAAATTTAAAGAATGTATGGGAAAGTGGGGGAGATGTCCATGAGGGAAATGAACGGAGAAATTATTGTTTCAAAAGTACCCCCCGATTTGATAAGAAATTGTCGTTTATTTACGTCATTTTCTTTTGACGCAAAATTTGTTAAGAATTTACCAATGTCCACTGAAAAAAATTTTAACGCAACTAGGATTGGGATGCCACTTTTGTGTATAAGAAAATTACAGAAAGAAGGGGAAAAGCTAATGGTCCGGTAAAAGGTCAAGAAGCAGGCAGAAAAAAATAATGTAAGCAAAAACCCGAAACAGGAGAAAAAAAACCGAAACACCCAAAAAAACAAACTTATACTAGACAAGCAGGACCTCGTCTAGGGGTGAAAAAAAAAAAAATTTATTGATAGAGGAGTTTTTCCCAAACCCAGAAAAAGGACCAAACATCTCTGGCATGAGTCGGAAAAGAAATTTGTTTTGACACGCCATCCCGCCGCAAAACCCAAAAGAACTATCTAGTGAAGAAGAGGGATATTATCAATCGAATTAATCTCATTTGATGATGAATTCAACGATAATCTCAATGAATTCGAAAAAAAAGTTAATAAAAAACTTTGAATCAAAAGGTGGTTTGAAAACAAGAATCCAGTAAAAAATTTTCAATTTAAAAAAGAATTAAAGATAAAAAATATTACGGGGTTTCCAATATGTTTCCAGAAAAAAATAAGGGAAAAGGGGAAAGTTTGCTACATGGTCAAAGATATACATGAAGTCCAAAAACCCCTTATCTAAACGAAGGGTTTGAAAAAAGAAGGGAAGATAACGGTTTGATCATTTAATCCTTTTCCTTTCCGTCAAAGGGGGACCGGGAGAGGATTTAACAATCAATTATCCCATCAAGTGGTTGAGTTCAACGACTCACTGCATCGTATTGGAAAAGCGAAGCACCTGAATGTAGACAAAATACAGGATTTTTTCAGGGGGGTTTTTATGTCTTTAAAAAAAATGCCATTTGGGCTAAAACAGTGATCTTTTGACAATGTCTAGACAATACCCAAAAGAGATGTCCAGCGATGTTTTATCTATATTGATGAGTTTTGTATTTAAGACATTTAAGAACACATGACTAAGCTAGATATTTTGTTGGGAAAAGTCTGATTAAAAAAATTTTAAAATGAATTTTGGGGAAAAAAAATTTCACAAAAAAGTTAAGTTCCTGGGATGTGACAGTTAAGGGGTAAAATGAATATGGAAAAAATGGAGAGATAGATAAAATTGACCCCAAAAAAAAAACAACTTAAAAGTTTTTTGGTTGGCAATTATTACGCCGATTTCTTCCAATTTCCCGCACATTGGAAAATTTTTTTGTTCGGGGAAAACACAAAGAGAAAGTAAACAACAAAATAAAATTTACAGTTTGCGAATTTAAAGAATGAAATAAGTGGAAAAAAAAAAACAAACAGATAAAAAACGACAAGAATCATGTAAAAAGAAAAAAAAAAGAGGAAGAAAGAAGGAGGAAAAAAAGAAGGGAAAATGAGGAAGAAGACAAGGGGAGGGGTACAAGAGGGGAAAAAACAAGATTGCTGACGTTCTAAACAAAAAAAAAGAGCATAAAATTTTAAAAAGATTTGAAGAAATCAAATATAAAAAACTTTTTTTTTTGAAAGAAGGGGGTTTGGGGAGCCCGTTTTCTTAGATTCCGAAAACGTGTCAACCGCCCAAGAAAGGAGGGAAAAGAATATTTGAACTAGCCAAAAGCATGGGTATTTAATGATAATTAGAATTTAGAACAAGAGAGACCCCTTTTTAAAAAGGGCGAGACCGAGGTGGGTGAAAGAAAAACTTTCTGGGTAGGCGAACGGGGGGCGTAGGAAAAGGTACCCCGGAAGTGACATTGCAAAGGGGTTTCAGATTTGCAACTTTTTGAGGAAAAACCTTTTAGAAGACAGAAGAGGTAAAAATTCTATTATAAAATTTATTTTTAAAAACGAAGAAAGGTAAAAGAAAAAGGGAAATTTTTAATGGGAAAAATTAGGGAGGGGGTTTAATAGATGGGTAATTTTAAAAGCTTGATTCATTTCTTCCAGTTTTTTTTTTTTTTTTACATGTTTTTATATTTAAATATTTGAAGGGGCCATATAAAAAGGGGATTTGATTTTTTTCACCGAAAATCCAGTTTCAAACGAATCAAAAAAAAAAAAACAAAGGGGGTATTCCATAAAAACTTGAACGAGAAGAAGAAGGGATTTCAGGGAAACCGTTCTCAACTGAGGCCACGACGCTTCAAGGCCGAACAGTCGGGGGAAAAGGGGAAGGGCAAAGGGGCTGCTCTACGCGGGGAGAAACAGAAGGGCGTTCCAAAAAAAATGTTTTTAGGGGTAGGGGGATTCAGTTTAAAAGAAATATTTTGTATCATCAGAGAAAGAAAAGGAGGGAAGATTTACAGCTTTTAAAAAATAAGAAAAGAAAGTACATTTGTTTGACTTTTAATGGAGAAAGAATAATCTTTTTTTCAAAAAAAGGGTTTAAGATCAAATATTTAAAAATAGTGAAGAGTTTGTTAAAGAAAATTTTAATAATAGTAATTTCTGGATTTTAAAAAAAAGCCCTTTTTTTTAAAAATGTTAAAGGGGAAAAAAAATTTGATTTTCAATGTGTTTTTTCAAATTTTGTAAAGTTTTTTTAAGATTCTTTCAATTTTTAAAGTGTGTTTGTTAAACAATTGGGTTGTAGATGAAAGTAGGGAAAAGTGATTGTGTTATTAGTTTTTTTTGGTCAAGAGATTTGTTTTGTTTTTCTTTTGTGCCATTGAATTTTCAAAAAAATATTTTTTAATATATTCTAATTTTTGAAAAGGGTTTACCGAGTTGTTTGTAATTTTTGCATCCAATCCATAAACGATCTTTTACGAGCCTGCCGCCCCCTATTTTTTTTTTTTATTGTGTCCACACTGGGACGTCTATACTGAGCTAGTCGACCATCTGGTGATTTGTGTTTGCCACTCCCCCAAGACGTCTCAGGTCGGGTGGTGGCCTTACGGCTTGTACCGCACACGACTGTGGCTCGCAGTACTTAGCTCTGAAGAAGACCACAACAAGATGTCCGAAACATCAGCATCACAGCCTTTGATACGCGTCACCAGGACAGCCAAGATCATTCGCGTAACATAAAAGTTCTTCGGCTGCGCGCGGAGACCCGTTGTGTGAGGGCTTTGGCTCTCCCGGCGCGGGGCACCTGCAGGAGACCACCGCGGCGGTGAGGGTGCTCACCGCAGCCGCTTCGAATAAATTGGCGCAGCCCCATCCCCCGCCCCGCCCCCTCGCCCCTATACTTACTCCTGGTAATGACTGACGGGGGCCCGGCCTTCCTCCGGGGACTGGAGATCCCAAGGCGCCGATGATTGGGCGTTTGGTTTCAAACGCATTTCGCTACAAGTGCCGCAAAGAAAATGGCCGGATGAGTTGGACAACTACTGTTGCCATTGTAGCGGCCAAGAAAGGGAAGTCCTAAGGTTTGAAGCCCGTCGGTAGTGGAGATTTCCGTGGTTTCACAGATCAACACCAGGAGAATGCCGGAGCAGTACTCTAACATACGAGTCACGGATAACACGTGATGTCTTATTTTTTTCTTCTTCTTTTTCTTTTTCCTTTTCTTCCTTGTCCCCTCCTCTCCTCTTACACTCAGTTGTCCATGAATTTCACTCGTACTGTTTACGGACTGTCCGGGTTGGGGCGATGCCCCGTTCGTGGAAATGCCTGGAGAGGAAAACCTCGCCAGCCGACGCGTAGATAGCGGTCGATGTCACATTCCATGACCGAAAGAACCTCCTAGGATATAGCATGCACTATACTAAGCATGCACACTGACCGAAGTCGTTCACACGACCCGAAACACAAAATAA
The DNA here is from genome assembly GCA_964035755.1 of Teleogryllus oceanicus. Taxonomy (NCBI): domain Eukaryota; kingdom Metazoa; phylum Arthropoda; class Insecta; order Orthoptera; family Gryllidae; genus Teleogryllus; species Teleogryllus oceanicus. The sequence goes on from CAXIVR010000006.1 coordinate 40,161,495, forward strand.
TTAATCAAACAAACACACAAGCAGAATGAATGTATTTGCCCGGGCGAATAACGTAAGGGACGAGTGTGTCTAATTAATACGTCATAGAGACACCATGGACAGTATTTTCCAAAGATCATTAGTATTAATATTTCATTAGAGTCTGCTGAAAGAGCTGAGCATTAGTAAACTGATGATAGTATTTCAAGAAAAAGAAAGAAACAAAGCAAAGGAAACAAGTAGGTTTTCAAAAGTAAAAGCACTTCCGAGTACATGGATAGGAGAAAACTTTCTGCCCATTCGCTAGCTGGAAAGGCGAGTAGCTTGAAATCTGGCCGGATCCCGAGTAATTGCTGATGGGCCGCCTCCCTCTTTCTCCCGAGGCGCCACAGATCTCTCACCTAACGGCAGACCGTCACTTCGGTCGCTTAACGCCCTTCCACGAAGAAAGTTCCGAGGGATTCTCCAAACCCCAACGCTCTTCGCCGCTGTGTACGCCACAGGCAGGGGAGCTTCATCGTCTGGGGGCTTTGAAAAGAAGCTGCTCCAACGCGAGCACGCAACCTTAACGCCCGCACGCCCTCCCGCGGCCCCACCCCCGCCCCCGCCCCCGCCCCGCCCCCGCGCCCGACTTCTCCAGCCCCTCCGGGCGAATTCACACGTGGTCTTGGAGGCGAGGGGGAACCATCCTCGCCCGAAAGGCAGCGGATGATACCTTCCCCGAAAAAAGGGGTGGGGTTGTTTATACCAACAGTTCAGAAGTATCGGTCAGGTGTTTCTTCCGGTTAGGGGCCCCACCCCACTCTCCCTGCATCCACCGCCCATGTTTATGATGGACGTTTCAATTTAGGGCCCAAAACGAAGAGGAAGCTGACGAAAACACACAATTGGAATGACGGAACGCGGGGTGGGTGGGTGGTGAGCACCAGCTGCTCGAGCGAGCGCCCGTTGGAGGCGGGTGGGGCAGGGGGAAAAGCTTGGAGTGGTTAGATGTTGGTGATGAAGGTGATCGCGGGGGTGATGGATGAGGGTGCTGAGGAGATGGTGACGAGGGTGGTTTGGCGATGTAGATGAGGATGTGTGGTGATGCTGATGATAACGGTCGCGGTGAAAATTGAAAGTTGTCAGGGGCGGACGTACACCGTTATTTTTAGTGATAGCAGCAATAGTATCAATGGATTGATTTTAATGATGGATAGAAAGGTCTGAGATAAATGATATATCACAAAAGTAGAAGTGAAATATGAAATTAGTAAATGGAAGAAAGAAGAAAAACCTGAAAGAAGCAAGGTTAGTACATGAAGCAAAGGAAAATAGAACAGATGTTCACGAAAAAAGAAAAGTGACACGTTGACGGAAAGCAAAATAAAATAGAGAGGGTGAAAGGTGACTGAAGGGCTGGGAAAAAAGACGAAATAAGAATGAGGGTAAAATACAGAGGAATAATTTGCAGAGCTGTAATAAACTCACTTCAATAAGGAAGACCTATGAGAATACGAGTGCTAAAAACACGGTATGAAAAGAAAGGAAAAAGGAAAAAAAAAACGAAAATTGTATAAACCACATGCCATTAGTAAAAACAACAAATCAAGTAGACCGGAGATAACACGAGTCAGAAATTGTCGAGACGTAGGTATTGCACAACATGGGAAGACAAAGAAGATGACGAGGTAATATTGAAGAAGGCAAAAACGTCAGGCAGCTGTAGAAACAGTTTTGCTTACGGTAACCGCGACAAAGCAGTCTCCGAAGATTGGTGGCGGAGAAAGTGGAGGTGAAGCGATTTAGGCAGTGCCAGTGCGGGGCGCCTGCAGTGCGGCGGCGGCGGCGGCGGTGGTGACGACGGCGGTGGTGATGGCGGCGGTCGCGACGGGAGCGCGCGCCTTCGCCAGCACTCCATCACACGTCACGTGACGGCAGCTGACGATCGACGTGCGTGCCGGGCCGCACGCAGGGGTGCCCAGAGAGAAAGAGGCAGAGAAAAGAAGCTGGCCGATATTCTGAAGGTGGTATTCACCCAGGTAGTGGATACACGAAGACTGACAACTTTGGACTGTGATCTGAGTGACTGCGCAGCCGGCCGTGTATCAGAAGCACCATTATTACGTTCGCCAACTAACGATCCTTATTTTCTGATATCAGGAGGGAACACGAAACTGCCAATGGATTAATAATTACAGTAATTATGATGAAAGTAAATGACACAACCACAGAAAATATATTGCTCAGGAAGTCGTACGAATAGGAATTAATCACTTGTATATACAATTACTACGATGTGTTTATCTTACTTTCCCGTCATACCTTTCCCTTGGAAGAGACGCATTGTGAGAATTTCTTTACCACTAAAGGTTTTCGTTACATTTTAAAGATATTTTCTCACGCGTAAATACGAGATGAGTGCTGAAAAAAGTATTTTCTCATGGGTACTGATGTTGCGGTACCTTCATTATGAGGTTGATGGAATGTGTGTAATGAGTTTAACACACACATTAGTTGCTTGAGTCATGAAAATGCATTATTTTGCTGCAAAATTCATATATTGTTTCATTTTTCTTAATTCCATTATTCTGCGATGACAGACAAAACGAGTAGGGCAACTACGACGATGTAAGTTGTGAAGACGAGGCAATTAAGTGAGACAAGCACTTACTTCTTTGTGGAGGTAGGTATGTAGAAAACATTTTTAACGTTTGTTTCTCTCCTGTTTCTTTGACAATCAATTAATTAATTAAAATACTGAAACTACTGAACAAATATACAATTTAATTGAGTAATATTTAAGCACAATAGACCATTCAAAAAATTTCATCGAATATTGCTTTATTATGAATGTTCTGGACGTGAATAAATTGGATTACATCAAACATATTTTAGGATTGTTTTTCTATTTTATTATAATTTCAGTGTAACATCTTACATAGAATCTGCCTTCATTCCTCATCCTTTTTCTAAGGTTCTTGATACTAATAATGTCATTAATGAAGTAAAACTCCCTTCATTTATTTTACAAATTAAAACACATCAAAAATAAAATTGTAAAGTAATTAGTTTGATCCTTTCATAACCTCCACTTATGCAAATGCCCTGGTTTAAGAGGTTGATTGTCCAAAATGTTTGCCACAGAAAAACTTATTTTATTAAGAAATTGATAAATGAATAATATTTAAAAGCACTACTGTGCTCCCAGAGTTCCCAGACGCATTGACTAACAAATTCAGTGATCCCCAGTGGGAATCCGCTATTCCCTGCCCGAATGACTCGCTGAATCACGAAGTATTGGATGACCTTGTGCACACGTGGAAGGATGACGTGATTGCATGACTTTGACATCAAATCAGATTTTCCGCGGAGGATTCACTGACTTTCAAATCAGCAAACTGCTCGTCATACCGGGAGGTAAAAAATGTTCCGGTGATTCTCGACCATTCGTGCTAGCACTGCGCTCCTGTACAGGGAAGATTTGACCTTCAAATCTTATCCAAAAGCATAAGATCGGACTGTATGGAACAAAAGAACGATTAATTTGACGTGAATGATATTTTAACGGTAGACTCTAAACGCCCTCATCAACGTGGTCTTAATATCCCCCAAAACAGTCACACGTCACGCATGCGCACCAGACCTGCAGTAACTCAAACGTCGATGATCGATAGATAGATAGATAGATATTTATTATTCTGCAGATAGGTATATACAACCTGGTGGCAGAACTCTACAATTAACATATTACTAATATTAACTTTAAATTACTTAACAACGTAACATTAAATTCTTTAAAGACATAATAATAATAATAATAATAATAATAATAATAATAATAATAATAATAATAATATGCTAACAATAATAGCATTAACTATATTTAATGGTTGACCTGCACAGTTATTTTAAACTGTTAAATACAAGATTACACGACTTTTTAATTACACTTCACTTTCACTTCACTTCACTTCACTTTACTTCACTTCACTTCACAACATTTGAAATCCACTTCTCTTTCTACTTCTATATTGCACTACATTGCACAACACGTCACAACACTTCAATACAATACCACTTTGAATATAATTATATATTTAGAATAGGAACGCATTTAATAGTAATTAACACAATAATAATAGCAATAAAACTATCAATAATAATCAAATAATAACTGATATAATAATACACCTTACTAAATTAATTAAGTTTACAAATACCATTAGTTAATTTATTTTTAAATCTTTGAACACCTAGAGGAAAGGGTTCCAAGGCTGTCGCAGGTAACTTATTCCACTCCGTTATTGTTCTATTTGTAAATGAAAATTTTCCAATATCTGTTCTCTGTGGCCTAAACTGAATTTTGTTTGTGATCCCCCCTACTAAAGTACGATGAATGGAATTCCTTTTCGTTTCGAAGTAAGATGAATGGAATTCCTTTTTGTTTCGACATTTCATCTTTCACCCTTCGTCTACCTGATATGTTCTATATCGAATATGAAAATCGAATCACGTTATGTTGAAATATTTGTTACTCTTTTGTTCCTGGTGATCGATTTATTACGGTTGTATTGTGTTTATGTAGCTAAACAAATATATTTATAGTGTGTCTGCGATTTCAAGAAAACTACCTCTTTCATACCTCGAACGCTTATCTACATGGCATATTAATCAATTAAAATGTTCTTACGATTTTTGTCTGTTCGGAATAATCTTCGGAACGGCTTCACCGATGTCGAAGCGGTTTCCAGTGAAAGGAAGAGTTTTATCGGGTATAACATAGGCTCTTTTATTAAATTATTACTTCTCTTATATAATAAAGGTTTTCGTGTTCATATACAAATCTGCAGTTTTATTCCGTTGATAAAAGTTTGCACACAACAAGAGAAAAGTTACTGTCTGCATGAGATTTCGTAAAAATTACGCCCATCCCTGTTTTGTACTCTTTAGACCAAAAGTTAAGGTCCGTTCTTTCAATTCTCGGCAAATATATTGACAAGTTTGAGGACATCCATCATAGTGCATTCAACGTTTCTTAAAGCTAATAAAATTTCTTACTCAAAACTGTTTAATTCATTCCAATAGTGCTATTTGGCTTTGAGTAATTGCAGGTCATAATATTATCACCAAATGTTTGCTGTGAGTATGCAACAATGTATGTTTGGAGTGCAAAAATAAATGATAGCAGTATGCAACAATGCTTTTTAACCAGTGGCAACGATGGTGACAGCAACAGTGATTGTAGTGAGCAAGGCAGGGGTGGCCGTGCAGGGATGGGGCCAAGCGAGGCAGAATAGGGCGCTGGCGGTGGGAAGCACCAGGGTGGTTTGGACAGTGCAGAGCTAGCAGGGCAGGCTAGGGTTGGTATACACTACAGACATAATTAGTTGTTCTTCCAGACTAATACAAAAATGTAACATATGGTACTTGACCAAATACAATACATAGGGGCTTGATTTCAGGCGGAACGCGACAGAACGGCGTTCAATGCGGTACCTCGGGAATAATTATTAAATAATATCGTAAATATATAACTTTAATTAGGTTAATAGTTGATATGGGACACGTTCCTGGACCTAAAATTTTAGAAATCAAGAACTGATAATATCGTATATTGAATTTGTATATATTTTTTATTGCGTAGTTAGGCTAAAGAGCGGGTCTGATGGCCCGAGTCTCGCCACGTTAATAGTCACTATTATTTATTATTATTATTATTATTATTATTATTATTATTATTAATAATAATAATAATAATTTTATGAAGAGACATACAGGAAGGTAATACTAGTATGATTGTATGTATAATGAACACAATAACTATTCCCTTTTTCCATTAGTCAACGAAAGAATCAAACTCGAAGAAACGACTTATCCGCTTTCCCCGTATCGCGTCGCGGCACAGTAACCACAGCGAACATTTCATTTCAAGTGAACCCGGAACGCAAGAGTCCACGGTTCGAAGACCCGCGCGCCCCCGCATCGAATCGGAACTCATCTGATAAGCCCCCGTTGTGCTTCCGCTCCGATTGTCAACTGTCTGCCTGCGCGGGACTTCCCTGGAGGATTTATGCGAGGCGATCGCGGGCTGCATGACGGCTGTTATGGCTGCCACGTCCGGTGGCTGTCCTCATCGAGGTATAATGTTCTTGCGGTAAAGCGCTTCCGGTTGCGGTGCAAGCCAATGTAATTGATCTAGATGTGCTATCGCTGAGACTATCGAGTGCCAAAAATGCTCAAGTGGTAATTTGCAGTATTTTGATTTTATCCGTAAAAATACTGAATTACAATAAGATGTGAAGAAGAACCTGCTGTGTTATCGTCAGGGCCAATTAATTTGAATTTTCCTTCAAAAATCGGATGTAAGATCAGGTTTTGTGTTCAGGCAATGACTCATACGAACAGCCGTAGTGGCCGTGAACGAGTTGTGCACAACTGATTCTGGCTTTCCTAATGCAATACACATTGAAAGAAAATAGGTTTCATTAAGGACAACTAACATACAGATAAGTAATTTTTTAATGTCAATATAGAAATGTAGCATGGAAAAAGACCAGGACCCAACATAGCTATATTGTAATCCATGTATTATATTACAATGTCTTCATTATTTTTTCTATGTTATGGGCAACTCCATTGACGTTGAATCTATCGAGTGCCAATTACCGTAGAGTTATCTACAATATGACGTTTACTGTTATAGTCACAGTCTTAAAGCGTGAAATCCTTTTATTGATATCTAAATGAAAATTGTTCTTAGAACGAAAGATATGATTTTTTTTTCTTCCAAATCAAATACATTATTGCCTCAGCATTATCCTTTTAACCTATTTGATCATTATGTTTTTTTTCATATTCTTCACTAACTCTTATAATAAATTGGCCAAGAAGACCCAGGACGGAGAACAAAGCTCATCTCTTATACGCATAAAAAAACTAAACAAAAACATGTTAGAAGTGCATATCACTTCCTCTGAATGTCAGTATCAATCAGGTGGAATTCTGAAGGTAACAAAGTTATAGTTTTTGGTGTATTTTATTCTCATTAAAGCAGTATCCAAAAAATTAAAATTGTTTTCCAGGAAACTATTCAATTATCAGTCCAAAATGCATGGGTCGAAGAGCTATCGCCTTATCTTCCCTTTCGTGATGCAGACATTATTGTGATGAAAGCGCGCTGATTTGGTTGGCTCATAAAGCACGGCCAAGCAGCACTGGCAAGGAGACAATGGAACGACGCCGTCCAAGGAAATGTCATCATAACAATCGGAGGATCAGCCGGATATCCGGGTGCCAAATTAATTGCTCTTTAGTTGCCAGGTAGATTTTTGTTTGCTGATAATAAGTAATTCTGAAAACACCAAAGCGTTGAAAATCTTCTATACTCATTAAAATTAATTTAAAATTCTGGAACCATGCCCTTACCTCACATTGTTGTACATTACGGCTCAAAAACTTCACTGATTTGATATGCGGTTATACAATATGGCACATTTGTCGTCATTAAAGTGATAACATGTTACTACAGTTCAATACAGGAATTAATATGCCTGGTTTAAAAGAAAAATACTACATACATTGAAACAATTCATTCGCACCAACTCAAAAACTGCGTTATTTGAAATATTTCGTAAAACTAAGGAGTATAAGGATCAGTAATGTCGTTTCAATTGCATTCTATTCATACAATGTGATTAACATTGCATTCAAACTATGCTGATAATAATATATTTATGACTTTTTATTCTAGTTCAGTTTTATGAAACAGAATAAGTGAAAATAATAGATTCCATTTTTCCTACTTCCATATGTACAGATTAAGCCGAATATCGACACTTCAGTTTTGTGGAGAGTCTTCAAGCACACCGCGTCAATTTGTGCGTATTGCAAGCTTCCTTGACTTATTTACCGCAGAAGTCTTGGTATATCCACCAATCAAAGACATGATTTTTCGTTTGATTACGGCTATATACTACGTTACTTCTTTAGTCTCTAACTTAGTTTTGATATCGCTTTGTCGAACGATTTCCAACTACTGTTACATTTGATTTTGACATATCGCTTTGTCAAACTATTTACTTTTGTCAAACTACTGTTACATTTGATTTGGACAACTGTGGATTTCCACTCTTCCAAAAGCCATCATCTTCGTCCTGGACATAAGTGCTAGCTTCACAGTCAGAGGTCAGTGAGTTATTTACTTCCAAAACTTCATATTGTTCGGGTGATTCTGTGTGGAATTTTTAAAATTTTTTTAAAAATTTTAATTCGACCCTCGTTCCCCGACTTTTCTCAGTGTTGAAATTGAAATTAAACGAGCATTAAGGAATTTGAAATAATTGAAATGAAACGGGCATTTCAGTCCTAAAAAAGGCCAAGCAACGACCGATTAAACGTTATCAACGAGCCTACGACGCGGCGTCAATCGGGTGACAGAGAGCTTTTGAGGTAGATAGCTCACTAAGCTCTGATTTTCAAACTCGCAGTGCCGTCCACGCTGAAGACGGCTCCTTTTTAAAAAACAGAAACTTCTCTGATCTCGCGTCTTCACCTTGCATTAATACATTTGGTATAGACAAAACAATCTCCAATTGAGGTAAGCGATCAAGGTATCCGAAAGGTTTGTTCTGCACTAACAACTTTCAGGAAATTCAAGAAAAAAAATTACAAAGGATATTATATAAATTTAAAGTTAAAAAAGAAAATTTAATTTAATTTTGAATAATTTAATAAATTATTAACATCTCACATGGGTGAAAGTTGCTAGCCTTACAATCTGCCGTAATTATCCCAAAATGTTATTGTAAAAACTGTATTGTTAAACCCCTGGAAAATATTTCTTTTGAACAAGGAGAATATATCGTATGGTAAATTATGGTATTCCTCATGTGTGATCATCGTTTTATTTCACCCTTAGCATCCTACGTGAAATTTAATTTTAAGACCTACGTTCATTTTGCTCTAGTAGGTACTTAATAAATAACAATATATTAAATTGTCGAATCGTTGTACGAGAATACGACAAAACACATAGAATAGTCCTAATAAAACTGAGTTACATCAGCCATTTCTTTCTTTATAACAAATTTACTGCTTTTAAATTTAGGGATCTAAAGAAAATTTTAAGGAAGAACAAATATTTGAGAAAAAAAAAAGATATCCACCATGGAGATGGTTGCTGGGAAAAGTTGACAGTCGATTATTATGAACAATCCACGTGTGCACCCCCGGCGCCTACGTGGTCACCCCTGCTTCGGCCTGCACGCCTGTGTCTACACATTGTATTAGCGGGCGGCACGCGAAGATATAGCTGTCATCGACAGAGGGCTCTGCCGCCCGCAGGGCAGTACCGCCCCCACCGCCCCCACCGCCCCCGCTGGCGTCTGCGCCGCGCGCCACCTGGTAATAAACTCCCATAATTGGATTTCGGTCTCCGCGCGCCGACAATTTTCTTGGTGGGGGGAAATTAAGTATTCGTTTTACGTTCCGAATTTTTTCAGATTGGGATTAATTGGACGCAAGGTGAATTACAATTTCACGCGGCGAAAATCCGGAATTCCGGACACTGCAAGACGGCGGCACGCTGGAGTTGAAGACACCGTCGGTGACGGTCAGGGAGTTTCAGCAGGGAGTAGCGGAGAGCAAGATGAATATTCGTGTTATTTATACGTGAACACAACATTTGGCCCAGTAAAAAGAACACTGGATAACATGAGTTTTCCACAGCTTTTTGTCTAGAACAGAAGTTTGAAATCATCACAAGAAATGTTATCCGCGATGACTTCGAAAGCAGTTTTATGCCTAATTTGACGAGAACCACCTTTTTAATTTTTACCCCCAAAAGGTGTTCGTGCGGGTGCAATTTTAGAGGGTCTCTTATAAGGCATACGTAGAATATGACCAATATTTTTAAACGCCGCTGTGTATCATAGGTAGTCTGAAGTTTGGAAATTTTATCGTTGTAGTACATTCATTGGAAATGAAGTGAATACAAGCTTTCTGGTCACATAGAAGACTAACAATTCTTTAGAGGAAACGTTTTTGAAAGATATTTCATCTGTAAATAACTTTGGTAATAAAGGTCGATGTTTCACGGGCATGAATTGCACTTGGAATACTAATGGTCTCAAAAGTTGTATCTTTACTTTTGTTTTAAAATTTGAGCTTCAAAATAAATAGGGAAGAGCGCATGCGTTTTGTAAATTCAATACTGTTTATTTTAATGTAAATCCTAATCCTAATTTTGTCAGATGTTGTTCACTGCAATCCTGTGTTAATGAAACATTCACCATCCACAGAATCTCGCGTGTTGTGGAAACCAGGTGAGGAGGATAGACTATGAGATGAGACGGAGACTCAGTGCAATGACAATCTGAAGTCACATGATAATGAGAGCAATAAAATAATAGTAAATCCATATAGTCCTTGAAACATAGCCACCTTCGAACTCACAAGAGATCCTCGTCATTAACGAACCGAAGAAAAGAAATAGCTCATAAACAATTATCTTATTTAAACAATTCTTTAGGGTAGAATGCAAGTTTCAAAGTTCGACCGTACTTTGATTTACACTACATTTCTATGACGTCCCATTGAAAAAAATTAAAATTATTTAAAATATATCCAAGAATTGTACTAGTAATAACTTTTATTAAAATATTATCATTTTTCTTCTTCTTATTATTATCATTTTTCTTCTTCTTGTTATTATTATTATTATTATTATTATTACCATTATAATTAGAAGACCCAGGAACAGCCTCAGATTAAAAAAAATATCAGCCATTTGTGATTATGAGATGATAGTACGAGTACTAATATTTTAAAAATTATTTAAATTTATATGTACTATGTGTTAATATCACTAGAAACATCAAAAATCACAAAAACTAAAATGATTACAAATCCACAATATTTTTTCAGACTTAAAAAAAAATTTGGACTCTCTCCTCGCAGCCAGTCCTCTTTAAACGAAGATTAACCCATTTACATACATGCATCCAGTAATATATAACGTGTACACGTTAGTATTTAAAAGTATTAGTACAAATTTATTACAATTCCATGCTCGTTTCTACGGCGCGGAGGGGAGGAGTCATCTATGCTGAAGCAGAGGGAGCCGCCGCCTTCTTTCGTTCGTTCTTCCACCGCGCGGCGGCAAAAGCGCGTGGGGAGGGAGCGATTCGCAGCGTGGAAACCGCCTTCCTTCCCCACGTGCGCCGCCCGCTGCAGAACTAAAGGCTGCTAACAGCCGGCGCCCGCCCCGCGAACTTCGCTTCCATCGATATCCACGCGACACGCGCACGCAGCGGGTCACGCGCCGCTCATCACGCGCCAGCACGACTGCCCCTCGCGGCAATCGGTCTCGCACGCGTATTTTGGGAAGGGGTGATAGTGAAGGTCGGATGCGGAAGAGATGCTGGTGATATTAGTAGTCACGATAGCCGTGGTTGATTGCTTCTTTGATAATTTCGTGTTTCTGGGCGCATCAACTACTAAGGCAAGTATTCCCGCAAGTGTAGTGCGTGTTTTTCTTCGGGAGGGGGTGACGATGATCTTCCTCCGCTGGATGATGAGATCTGGCACCGACCTGACCACCTAGTGTTGTCCACAACCAGTAGGGCACCACCCCAGCCGGAGCAAGCTCTACGCTCCCGACTAGTCTCCCGATATGTGTGGTAGTGTAGTGCATGTAAGTGTAAGTGTTTGTATGTGACGAATGAGGAAAGAACATGGAAGGGGAAAGACTCCCACGGTACATGGCTCGTTTTTTAGGCTGTTGCTCCGGCATTTGCCTGGTCTTGATCCGAGAAAGCACGGAAAATTACCGTTCAGAGCAGCCGACCGCTAGAATTCTCCTCCAAACAGCAGCTGAACTCTACCTACCTATGTATCTATTGTAGAAAATTCTGGCAACGTTGGGACTCGAACTCAAACTCATTTTTTAGCGTTGCCTAGGCATATGGCCTGTAGGTATATACTCCCCCTTTTACTCAGCAGGTGTTCGTGGTAGTGGCATGGAGGAAATTTTTTGCCTTCTCTCTATGCAGGAAAGACATTTTTGTATTTCCCCTACTAGTGTTTGCCATTATCTGCCAGGAATGATAGATGCCGGGGTACTGATGAGTGAATGATCACGAAAGAGGAATGAGTGTCCACGGTACCACAATTCTCTTGATGAGGGTGATGTCCACGGGACGGCGATTCTCTTGATGAGAAGCCAGCCACCCCACAACCATGTGTTTTAGGCGGGATTCGATCCCGCGAACTAGAGCTTCGCGTGCTACGATCGTTTTTGCTCATTCGAGACCGACAGTTTTGGGCAATGCTTGCAGTTTATGTAGAATTGTTTGGGAAGAGAGGTAAAGTCTTGGGATAAGTATTGTCTCAGGATAAATTTGAATGCATATAATAGTAAAATAGTATGGTAGTTTCTTAGGACAGACTGTTCTGGAAGATGAACAATCTAAACATTAATTTCTGACAAGTTCTGTCCAAATATAGTAGTTATAATTAAAGTATCAAATTTAGTTTCGTAGTCGAAAGTTAAGACTAAAGATCTAGTAACTTATTGTAACTGACGAGCACAAAAGAAGATATGAAAGTCTGTTACTCCAGCCTATAAATAAGACCTCACCGATAATTATTTAAACGATTGAAAAACTACTATAAAATTCATCTTACGAAATAAATAATGCATGCAATACCCGCAGCTTCCTTTGCAGGTAATATTGTCCTTCCTTCAAGACGCAATTACATTATTACATGCTACATAAGCTAGCAGGAGCTTATATAGCAAACTCACACACAGTCGTGAACTATGCTCATACCTTATGATGAGTCTGTTACGAATTCCTTTCAGAGAACAATTTAGAAATTAAGGTGTACTGCACCAATTTGCCTCCTAATATATGTGTTTCATACACATCCATTTGCATACGTGTATTTCCATATGCGTACAAGTATCTGATATGGAAAAGGATATTTATTTAAGGGGAAGGTAGCGAGTATGAATCGTCGGATTGCCAAGAATAATTGGCACGAAAATTATTTTCTTTTCCATAATGAATTTTTTTGTTTACAAAATCCCTTATCTTAAGCTCGTAAGTAAATTTAATCATAGCAATTTTATCTGCTATGCAAATGTGGGAATGTATGTTAACGTCACGGCGTGGCTATCAGGAAGTATTGAAATACTTCTAGGATGTCAAATAAATTAATTTAGAAACAAGACGAAAAGTTGAAAATTTCATTCGCCTGAGGCCTTTCCTTTGCAGTTCAAAAGCCAGAAACAGAAAATTTAGTTAAGTACAGCCTTGAAGTATCACACAATCTTAAACACAATAAGAATGTTTAAATATCAAAAATTGAATACACAATTCACATGGAACTAAAAAAATATATTAATGGTTAATGTGTAGTTTAATGAAGACAGATTGCTTTGCTTGACAGAATTTGCAAGGAGAATGGGAGGCGGAAGTGCAGACAAATATTCTTTTTACGAACTTCATTTTCTGAATCCTCTCCTTGAGGATCCATAGAAAATACAAAGAAAATACTTCAATCATCGAAAGGCACGGCTATATCCACAGGTAAAGTGTTTAATTATCTGTTGATCATGAGCCAAGTCTCTTATTATTGTCAATAATAAGTTTCGTCGCACACAATTCTTTAAAAAATTTCATCTCATTTTTAAACCCATTCTTCTGGTACCTTGCAGCAGAGTGGCGCCGTCAAACTAAATTTTGTCTCTACTAATTGCTTCAATTCTTTTCCCGCAGCTTTCCCTCGATCTCCGTTCGATTAAGCCTTATACGTACACGCCTTCTCAGCGTGTACTGACAAATGGCGGCCTCAAAGGCAGCCGGGGCCCGCTCCATTTACAGTCCATAATTGCGGCCATAAACTGCCAAACGGTCAAATAATTTCGGAAAGGGGTTTACAATAGGCGCCGAGTTGAAACAAAACCTCGGCGCCGCCGTCCCAGTGTGTCGCTCTGGGAAAAAGTTCGGCGGTCAGTGGGTGGGAGAAAAGGTGGCCATGACGGCGGCGAAGCTAGTGGTGGTGGTTGTGGTGGTGGAGGCAGCGATTGTTTCGTACTGGAGAGTTTTTTTTTAATTTATTTCTTCTTGTTCGACAATACAGTCTTTCAAGGGTTTTAAAAATATATAAGATTATTATATGACAGTTTTGGATTGGCCATGCATAAGGTAAGTAAGGTTTAAACTCTGAGATAATTATTGATTTAATGTTATTGTTAATTAAGAAGAGAAAGGAATATGATTATGTTAAGGAGCTGAGGGTATAGTGGTTTACGGGGGTTTGAATTTGTCTTTGGGAAATCTTGACTTTATGCGTGGGTGGACCGCATTTTTTCCCATGTTAAAAATGATGGTACTTGGTGAGGTATGCAGATTGTTGTAAAAATTGTTAGCTAATTTAGCTATGGTTTCTTCTAATTGTGTAATTTTTAATTCTCGATGAATTTGTTCATTTGTAGTGAACCAGGGGGCATTTAGAGTATTTCTTAGAAATATATTTTGAATTACTTTGATTTTATTAATATTGCTAGGAGCTGCACCTCCCCAGATTGGGCATCCGTAGGTTATAGTAGGAAGGATTATCGATTTGAATATTAGCAGTCGGCATACGCTTTTCAATGTAGAGCGCTGGTTTAATATTGGAAGTAATTTTGAAATTTTTGCTTTTGCTTTATTTGCAACCGCATTGATGTGCGGTTTCCATGTTAACCTTGCTGGAAAGGTTGACTTGAGATATTTCTATTAGAAGAGGCCGCTTTAACAAGCACTGTTTGGCCACTGCTGGCAATATAACTATTGGTTATGTACGTGCTCTCATTTTTTCAGTGCGTTTGTTTACAGATAACTCATTTGTAAATGGCTTCAATACTACCTCTTGCAATGTCATCGTCCTGCATGGCGTTCATTTGTTTCCCGACCTTTCAAAGTGGTCCCATCTCAGAGTAACTTCTTTATTCCATTCCATAAGGTCTTAATTTGCAGCTTAAGTTGATGAATTATTTTGAAATTAAATATTCAAGCCAAGGATGTAATGCAGTGACACTATGTTGAAAAATAGAATTGTTTATGTTCGCCGAGACAGAATATACATTGGGATTAACTAACAATTCGAAGATCAGATTAAATATAATAACACGCATTCTTAACTGATAGAGTGAATTATTTACTATGGCACTACAAACATGAAATAAAACGTCTAATAAATTTTAAAAAAAATTATCTTGACTTTAGAAAGTATCTAAGAGAAGTATGAAAAATATAGGCTTACGAATTTTCGAACCTGAAACGCAATACCGTTTCGTAGATTTTATTACAATAACATTGTTAATTATATTTTATTAAATTATCATATAATTAGGGCAATTTCTTGCGTCGCGCCCGAAACAAAGATTTGGCAACAAGTAACAACAACTAATGCACCAATTTACGGGCAAAACGAACATTAAAAGTCCGGCCATGAAAACCATTGAACCCAACCGTCGCCCAAGGAAATCACCCCGCAGTGAGTGTGGCGCTGGCGGCGGCGACCGATGCGGTCGTGTCACGTGATCCGCCTTGTCCTCGCGGTAACATCCTCATTGCCGCCCCCTCCCCCGCCCTCGACCGCAGGGCCTACGCCGGCGCGAAGCGTGCACGCCCTGTGACGAAGGGCGCGGAGGAAGGGAGGGGAAAGAAAATGTTCGGTGAAATAATGAGTGTTTCTCGTGACAAGTCGTGCCAACTTAGCCGAGACAAAACAAGCTGACAAACGGTTCGGCATCACACCACCGAACTTAGTTCTTGATACGGTTCGGGGCGGTGCAATCCGGGAGGGGGCGGGGCGGGGAAGGGCGGGGCGGGGCGGGGCGGGGCGGGGCGGGCGGGGCGGAGCGGGGCGAGGCGGGGCGGGGCGGGGCGGGGCGGGGCGGAAGGGTTTGAGCGGCACGGCGCACGCGTGGGGCTTCGTGATTGCCGGGCGGAATGAAGATGGCGGTAACGACGGTGATGTCTCAATAGGAAGACCGGCTGTGGTGGCTCAGGACATCAATTGTCACTGTACTGCTATCAACCGCGGGGTTCTAGAGTTGCAGTCCCGACGGAGCAAGGATTTTCTACACTTGCTAGGTAACTAAGTCGAATTCATTTGTTGTCTGGAGGAGAATTCTAGCGGCCGACTGCTCTGATTGGTAGTTTTCTGTGTTTTTTCACAACAACACCAGGCAAATGCCGGAGCAGTACCCTAACAAACGGGCCACAGACCGCACGCGATCTGTCCTTCCTCTTCCTTGTCCTATCATCTCCCCTTACACACACACTTACACTAAAATGCACTACACTAACACACATGTTCGGAGCTTAAAGCTTGACCCCACTGAGGCGTTGCCCCGCTGGTGAGAGATACCTGGTTGGAAAAACCCCGCAAGTCCACATGTAGTTCAGTGGCGGAACTTATCAACTAGCGGGGAAGAATATCACCAATTTCCGTGATTAAACATGCAGTACACGACGCGACTAATGACCATAGCTAGTGGCGCGCCTGAAAATACGAAATACTCCATAAATCTCAATTGGATAGAGTCTCATACGCCTTACAATGGCGAATATGGAGTTAGTAGAAAACAGTGGCTGATTGACGTTTGCTTGACTGTTATAAATAACCTAAAATAATTCAACTTTTATGATCTTTTATTTTGTGTTATGCAATTTGAGGAAACACGGAGATACTGAATTGTGAAAACAATGAAAGTGATGCTGTGAATGTCTTCTAAAATTCAGCTAAACCGTTCTTCATTCAGATGAGCAGTTTCCTTTTGTACCTGGTTCAGATTCAATTACATATCTGTTGAATATCATGTGCAATATCGCTTCCTAATATACAGTGAAGAAAGAGTAGACAAAAATTGCCCGAAAAAAAGGTGGGGCATCAAATAGCACGAAACGAGAGTGCCAATTTCCCCTAATGGTAAATGATTATCGGTTTTCATTTTCTCACACTCATGAAAACATGAAAACATATTACTGCTATTTTAACCGTCTGATAATATTAAAAATAAAGTTTCTAGAGTTAAAACCTTTTTTGTTGAATTTGTTAACACGGTAATCCTGTGATTTAGGAAATTTAGTTGTTCAAGGGATATGTTTTGACTATGGAATAAGCCGTTAGAAAAGAACGTTTGAAAGAAGAAATTGGAAGTTATTATTAGTAAACAATATAGTGAAGACGATGCCCTCAACAGCAGAAAATACTTTATTTTCACAGATTAAATAAGTTGAAATTCTAAATTTATATATGAATAGTTTTAAATAAATAACAAAGCTATAATAGCGATAAAATCAAATGAAATATTTCAATAACTTTATATTCATACAGATTAAAGAATAATAACATCAAAGAATGAATTTCAAAGAATTTATTTGAAAAAAGCAGAAACTAAATGAAGTTGAAAATTGTTGCATTATGTGTATAATAGTCAAACATATCATCCATCTATTTGCACTGCCCAGAACACACATTAAAACAACGAGGGGTGTTATACGTACAGTTTCAGGATGGCAAATCAACGAGGATATTCCCGTCCGTCCAACCGGCATCAAGATCCTTCTAGTCATTCAACGACAACTTCAAGAAAATTGCTCTGAATTGCAGAGTCATGTATACTTGTGGGTACGTGACTGCCGTTCGTCACCAGCTTGGAATGTCGTGCTATTTAGCCATGTGGCAGGAAGTTTCTTACTGAACACAATATCTCGTATTTTACTGTATATTTTATCATTGAAATCACAAAAACATATTTTAAATAAAGAAGCTTACTTCTTCGTAGATAAACCTACTTTTACAAGGAACCATTGCAACTTACGTTTTGTATGAAGCATTCCAGATATTTTATCTGAGAGAAATTAGCACTGGCATTAATCCAAAACACAATCAACACTTGCAGAACATGACAAAAACAAAACAAAACTATGCAGCTTCAGGAAACCCCGAATATTAGGTGCTTCTTTTATTTGCATTTGGACAAACTAATTAACAAAAATATACGAAACATAGATATTATCAGAGACAAAGGCTTATTATAGTTGGCATTGTAACAAGATACAAACTCTCAAAGGGGTAATGGAGTTCTAATTAATGTCATTAATTATTTTACTTGCTCTCTTCATCTCGATATAAGTTGGGTATTCGTCTGCGTGAAGGTCGCGTGTTGTTTCCATCAAAATCAACAAGAATCACGTGGTACTAAGGTCGAACGAGCACACCAGGCAGGAAACGAAATGTGAATAACAATTTCTCCATCTAATGATCTTTTGGAGACGAAATTTTATGTAGATAAAATACGCTATAACGTGTTACTTTTTTCACTGACTAGTTATCCGATTATGAATTTTTGTTCATTATATCCCTAAAGTTAAATTTATTCCTCTAAAATTCGCCTTATGTTGAGACCCCAGATAGGCAATCCAATCAGTGAAGATGCCACTGGTTGTCGTTTCATATTTTCGTTCTCCTTGTTAATAGAAGGAGCAGACTTTTGTCAAGACACACTGCAATCAATAATTAAGTTAATTGCCATTTTTAATTTGAAGTATGCGTCTCGCAGTGCAGTTTTAGAAAATAGTTGTTTTCTTTTTGTCCTAAATATTTGTTATTTTGGTCAAACCAAATGCTCCTGAGATGTTGACAGAACATAGTAGACATGTCGTTGATGTCTCCCAAGATGAAAGACGTTTAATACAATTCTAGAGGAAAACCTTGGATGCAAATACTTTCAGCCTCCCATCCCAGAATTCTTTCCTTGTCACTTCCTCGGGCGTTCAACTGTACGCGCTGTGATCCTTGATCCTTTCTGGTTCACAGCAATCTCTTTAAAACTTTACATTTATTTGACATTGCTAATTCGTCCGCTTGAAATCATTTGTTTACTCTTAAGAGATTCAGAGTTAAATACGTTCATTTTTCTTCAAAATTATTTTCGCGGGCCACCTTCCAACTGCATCAGTTATTAGTCCCCGAAGTGTCGCAAGTAGGGAGTGCAGTGGGTTCGATTTACACATCGGCTTGAAGGGTTTTTCCTCCGCATCTCTTCACTCATTGATTGATTGATTTTTTCGTGTTTCCGGGCGCGACAACTGCTTCGCTCATTGGTCCCGTAAGTGTAGTTCATTTTTTTTCTCGGGAGATGGCAGTGATCTTACCCCGTTGGATGGAGAGATCCGGCCCCGACCTACATTCAGGTAGTGAGGTTTCCCCCTAACAGGACTCTCCCACCAGCGGCGCACCGCCGCAGCCGGGACAAGCTCTAAGCTCCCGACCGGTCTCCCGGAATATGTGGTAGTGTAGTGCATGTCAGTGTAAGTGTGTGTGTGTGTACGGGGAGAGGCTATGACAAGGAAGAGGAAGGAAAGATCGCGCGCGGTCCGTGGCCTCTTTGTTAGGATACTGCTCCGGCATTCGCCTGAAGTTTATCGGAGAAACCACGGAAAACTACCGATCAGAGCAGTCGGCCGCTAGAACTCTCTTCCAGACAGCGACTGAATTCGACCTATCTGAAAAGTTAGTGTCGAAAATCCTACCGCCGTCAGGTCTTAAACCGAGGACCTCCCGGCCAGAGGTGCTACAGTGACATCTCTTCACGGTATTTTCCACCAATAAGTACCACCACTGCAGGGACTGGCTCTAAGCTCCCAAATGATGTTTCTTAATCTCCCAGTGGTAGCTTAGTGCATGTGTGTAAGGGGTGGGGAGGTGTCTTGGAAGAGGACGGAAAAATCGCGCAAGGTCTGTGGCCCGTTTGATAGGGTACTGTTTCGGCATTCGCCTAGTGTTGATCATAGAAAGTACGGAAAACTACCGATCAGCTAGCGGCTGACTGGCCGTAGCTATGTGGCTAGTGTCGAAAATCCTACCACCACCGTCGGGATTCTAACCCTAGAACCTCCCAGTCAGAGGCAGTCCTTTGACTTCAATTAATGCCCTGAGCCACCTCAGCCGGCACAGACAGTGATTCCGTCGCGAATCCTCTGGGCGACCGACGGCGACGCGGGCGGGCGGAAGGGGCGACACGCAGCCGTTCGCGCGCGCACGGAAGAAGATGCGCCGATAAGCGCGACGCTGCGCTGCTCCGTGCTGCGCGCGACGCGTGTGCGGGGTGCGGAATGTGCAGGGTGGGGCAGGGCGGCACGGGGCGGGCGTGGCGGGGGGGACGGAGCGGCGGGGGGCGGGGAGAGGGAGCGGGGAGAGGGAGCGGGGAGAGGGAGCGGGGAGAGGGAGCGGGGAGAGGGAGCGGGGAGAGGGAGCGGGGAGGGGGAGCGCGGAGGGGAGGGACGGGAAGGGGAGGGGAGGGAGGGGAGGGGAGGGGAGCGGGAGGGGGAGCAGGGAGGGGAGGGGAGAGGGGTAGGGGAGGGAGGGGAGCGGGGAGGGGGAGCGGGGAGGGGGAGCGGGGAGGGGGAGCGGGGATGGGGAGCGGGGAGGGGGAGCGGGGATGGGGGCGTAGGGGGAGCTGGGGGGAGGGGGAGCGGGGAGGGGAGCGGAGAGACGGGGCGAGGCGGAGCGAGGATGGGGTGGGGCGTGTGCAGAGCGGATGCGCCGGCGGGAGACGAACTGACGTCCCGCATGCGACCGCCGGCCCACCCGCGGAGCGACATACGGACCCAAGCGGAGGGAGGCCGCAAAGACTGTCACTGCTGCGCCACGCACCCCTTATAGCTCAATCAATACGCCCCAGCTTATTTCTAGATCGCTTTGCTTGTCTTGGGAAACAAGACATGTTATTTGTGTGAAGAGAGACATTCATAATCTTTGCTGAGCCTGGGAGGGGGGGGGGCCAAAGAATTTTCATATTTCCCCTTCGTTGGCAGAAGATCGGATTAGCAGTTTGCTTTGTCTTCAGCAGAAAGATGGTGGGTAGGACGATAAAGTAAGAATAAGGTAGTAATTAACTGAATAATGGACATAATGATGGTAGAAATATAAGCCAAACACTTTAATATAGTAAAAAATCATCCATGCCAATAAGAAACTGGAAATGCGAAACCTTTTACTCCGCCTACATCAAAGGTGCTCCAAGCTCTTGCGGTCCCGACATCGGCGTTATGACATCAGCACGCAGCCAAAGCCAACGCAGAAGAAAATAATGCAAGCGCGGGACAACGATCCCTCCTCCGCAGGGCGTCGCCGCCCCATTCTTACACTGGTCCCCTCCCCTACACCTGTGGGCACAAAGTCCAGCGGGAGGGCGCGGTGGGGCCTCACCCGCTACATACTCCATAGAGTGTGCTAGGTGGTCTCCCGCTCTTTTCGATTACAACAACCCTCGAAATACAGTTGACAACCGACTGAGTATATGGCAACAAATACTGCCCTGAATGCATGTGGAATTCAGTCGCTGTCTGGAGGAGAATACTAGCGACCGGCTGCTTTGATCCGTAGTTTTCTGTGGTTTCTCCGATCGACACCAGACGAGTGCCGGAGCAGTACCCTAACAAACGGGCAACGGACCGCGTGCGATCTTCCCTCCCCCTTCCTTGTCCTGTCAATCAGCCCTTACCTACACATACACTCACGTCCACTACATCACTCCACACGCCAGTTGGGGAGATTAGTCGGGAGCTAATAACTTGTCCTGATTGGGGCGGTGCCCGACTATGAGTGGTTCCTGCAGGAGGAAAACCCTAAATGCTGCCATGTAGGGCAGCGACGGATTTCGCGTGTCTGTGGGGGGTGGAACACTCACACCTCCCGACATATAGCATGCACTATTCTAACGGGAATAATCACCACACTAGTCGACACGCTCAAAAACCAAAAGAAATAGTCAATTAATCAATCACTGGAGTCGGCAAAACAAAAGGTTAGAGGTTCAGGTTTTTAGTTTTCTAAACTGAGGAATTATTAGACGTTGAGACGGAAAAGTAATAAATAGATGATAACATCAATATTAATTTCAGATGGCATACTCAAGTTTCAATAGTACTCCTCATCTGAAATCAAGGTCCTATTTATCAACCCTACTTATGTGCTTGATTCTCAACTTTAAAGGTTCATCGGAGTATTAACACGTAATCACGCTAATGAACATGTTTAGTGTTACTTATGCTTGAATTTCTCTTTTTTCACTAAAAATTACATCACTTGCAGTAAGTATGAATATTATTTAGTAAACAAATAAGTGTGGATAAAAACTAGAATACTGTATAAGAAACAATTATCTATGTACAAAGAAGGAATTCTAAATACCGACTGACGCAAATAACATCCTTTGGAGCATATTATCTGATGCATCATCCATTGCTATCCTCTCTTCTCAGCTTCTGCATCCTCCTCTTTCCCAGCGTCCAATGCAGTCGTGATCCTCGTTCCTCCGTTGCCATCTATCTCTCGCTTCAACCTCCGTGCATTCTCGCCTAACCCAAACCTACACCTCGCAACTCCTTCGCCTCCACCTCCCACCGCCCCTCGCCTCCGCTCGCCCCTCCGCCCTCGCCTCCGCCTCGCCTCCGCCCTCGCCTCCGCCCTCGCCTCCGCCCTCGCCTCCGCCCTCGCCTCCGCCCTCGCCTCCGCCCTCGCCTCCGCCTCGCCTCCGCCCTCGCCTCCGCCCTCGCCTCCGCCCTCGCCTCCGCCCTCGCCTCCGCCCTCGCCTCCCCGCCTCGCCTCGCCTCCGCCCTCGCCTCCGCCCTCGCCTCCGCCCTCGCCTCCGCCCCTCGCCCCGTCGCCCTCGCCTCCGCCCTCGCCTCCGCCCTCGCCTCCGCCCTCGCCTCCGCCCTCGCCTCCGCCCTCGCCTCCGCCCTCGCCTCCGCCCTCGCCCCCCCTCCGCCCTCCGCCTGCCCACCTGTTTCGGACGCCAGCAATGCCCTTGTCGCCCCTATTCCCACCTTCCGGCTCCTCCTCCGTCGCCATCGCTCGGCTTGTCTCCGCCTCTGCCTCCCCCTCCATCGCCCCCTCATCCCTGGAGGGGTGTGCAGAGGCGTCGGCGCCGCTTTCCACCGGGGCGGCGCGGGGGGCGAGGAGGAGGCGGCGGCGGCGGGGTCTGTGGCCGCGAGGCTGATAGCCACGTCAAAGGCGCGGCCGATCGTCTTGTGCGGGAGCGCGCATACTTGTGGGGTGGATTCGCGTGGTACTGCGCTCGGGCACAAAGGCAGCCCCGACCCCACCCCCCGCAGGCTACCCCTCTTCCAGCACGACGCGCCCGAAAAAGTGCAAGTCTGAACCCAAGTATCTGCGATATTACCATCGGCGGCAGGGTAGCGGCGCGGGGCTGAGGACGGCGGCGTAGGCGGGGGCGGCGGCTAAGGGTGGGGGTGGGGGTGGGGGCGGCAGACCTTCAGGGGATAATATGTGCATATTGAGCTGGAGCTCGCACGCGGGCTCAAGGCTGAGGGACGGAGGAGGAATATGACGGAACGGCGGCGGCGGCTCCTGCTGCTGCTGCTGCTGCCAGGCAAAGGCTTTAGCTCAAACATGGTATGCTTCCTATACCAAAGGGATTCTCTTCACAGGGCTCTCAGACATAATATGGATTCTTAAGTGACTGGCGTAGATGTACTATTAAGTTAGAAAATACACCTCTTGGGCCCGCCTCCGTGCCTGGGCGCTGGGCCCTGGCCCTCTCGACGCCTAAGTAGGGCAGCTGCCGGCCCTTAGCCCTTGGCTGGCGCCGCGCTGCCCTCTCGACGGGCATCGGGCGAAGCGAATCCCGCTTAGAGCTGGCCGGGAAGAGGGTTTTCGTATTTGCCAAGCAGCAACTTACGAGATGAAAATATACTTCGATGTACAAAAATAAAAAAAAATATATAATTAGTTCAGGATGCAAAATAGTGAATTTAAGATTTTAAAATACCAAAAACGTTTGGCAGAAAAATTATTTTTCGAATGTAATCACTCAGTGGTAATTAGAAATCAAGTTAATTACATAAAGGAAAGGAATTTTTTAAAAAAAAGCTTATTAGAAAACCAAAGTAAAACTAGTATTATTAACAGAAATAATGAATGTAAAGAAGTAAATAAATTTCGAGAATACTGTCAGGTATTCAACAGTCCTGATAAAATCAATCACTGCATAGTAAATGTATCAGCGGTTCAATTGCAATCGCGTCAATTACAGATGCGTTAGAATATATTGATAAAAATTAGTTAAATTTGAGACAAATCAACAGTTTAAAAAATCAAGTTACTTAATGTGCAGAAGAATGTATACTGTTAGGTAAAGTTCAGAAAAAAATATTTTATTTTAAAACTTCCAAGTGTGTGTAATATGTCAGTAGCGTAATTTCACTTTCTTTAATATGCGTGTTTTAAGAGTACTGTAGATAATACAATCCGAACAGTGAACTAGTTGTTTAAAAAAAAATTAAATGAAATTTATTGAAACAGAACAAGTAAGATTGAAAGAAAATGACCAACTTCTCCCAATTTCAATGACTTCATCATTTTTATATCACTAATTATTGTGAAAGTGGAGCATTAAAAAGATCACAAAATAATTACAAAAGAAAAATTCCATTCATTCTCTGCAAACTATTTTCAAAACATCTAAAAAAAAGTGTTCCCATGCATTACGTAATTGAACACACATAGCGTGCATCTGCCCATTTTCACAGTTCCAAACCCCAACCAACCTTGCCGGCTAGCACCAGCGAAAGGGTGAAGTATCGACCGGTCGAGTAGGCACGAGTAGACTAATCGCAGAATCGCTATTTCGCTTGTCAGCGCCGACTAATTGGGGCGTCTTCCTGGGGCGGCGGCGGGCGCGGGGGCGGTAGTTCTCGTGTGAACGGGCGCCCAATGCAATTGCTCCCAGCGCCCGCTACCCTGCCACGCCACGCCACGCCATGCCGACCCCGGACACTTGATTAATAATGGGGCATATCATTACCATCGTTTAAAATTTACTACCTACGAAAGAAACTTGCACCGCTAATTATTAGCGTCCCTCGGACCGCCCGCCGTGGCGCGCCACGCCGCCCCGCGCGGGGGCGTATCTCGGTGACGCGTCGCCTCCGCCACAGTGGGCGGGGCGAGGACATGCGGAGGACGTACATGCTATTCTTAGAGGGGGCAAATGCGATGGGGGTCGTTTTCTAAAAGGACTCGACGTTCCGTTTTAATACTCGCTAAGTTACAAAGGGAAATTACTGCCACAAAAGGGTCTCTGGCCGGGTGGCCCTAGGGTATCAGTACCCCACGGTGGAGGATTTTTGGCAGAAGCTAGACGGGTCGAAGCTAGGCGCTGTCACGAGGAGAATTCTTGTGTCCGGATGCTCTGATCGGTATGTGGTTAATATTTCGCAAA
This sequence comes from Teleogryllus oceanicus, assembly GCA_964035755.1. Taxonomy (NCBI): domain Eukaryota; kingdom Metazoa; phylum Arthropoda; class Insecta; order Orthoptera; family Gryllidae; genus Teleogryllus; species Teleogryllus oceanicus. Next base: position 40,186,762 of record CAXIVR010000006.1, read on the forward strand.
TGGGCCATGGTCCGCGCGCGATCTTTCCTTCCTCTTCCTTGTCCTTTCCTCCCCCTTACACACACACACATGCACTACACTACCACGTACGATGGAAGAGCATCCCGCCTGGGGTGGTGCCGTGCTGGTGGTAGATACCTGGTTAGGAGAAATCCCCGCAAGCCAAGTTGTAGATTGGCGCCAGAGGTCTCGTTCCAGCGGGCGAGTAGCACTGCGTCGTTCCGCTGTGTAACGTGCACTATACAAACGGGGCTAATGGTTCTAGCAGTAGTGTGCCCGGAAATAAAACGATCAATCAATCCATGTTAGTTCTACATTACTCGTATTATTGTTTTATTTAAGGACACATGTATGTAAAAAAACACGCCACACATAAAAAAATACTATGTAGAAGTAGACAGATAATAAATTATAAATTCAATATTGCTAAGCATCACAACTGGTTATCGATGGTTAGTAATTCCAAGAAACAACAATGTACATTATCTCTGTAAAACAAGTTGGGAATAAACATCATTACTATTATTATTATTATTATTATTATTATGTAAATATTTTGGAAAAATATTTTTTTCTATAAAAAATTCTGCAATCTTTTCTGAATATATATATGAATATGAATTCTTCTTCTTCTGAAGATATATCGATGGAATACATTTTGTTAAAACTGTTGGTATCTCTGGTAGAGTCTAGCCCCAGCACCTTGTTGCGATGATTTCTCGTTTGTTCTGTATTTACGTGTTCGTATCGTGACTGATCAGGGTTTTCGAATAGTCATTGCCGGACTTGGAAGTGAAATTCCGTTTAGTTACATTTTATCATACAAATCTTTAATAGAAAAAACTAAGGTAGAAAGCTAATATTTTCAGATTAGATTCAAGACATAAAAATAGAAAAATTAAATACTCACACTTTTTAAATTATTCAATTTTTAGGCGGAAATCTTTAAAAAAATATTTCACAAAAATATAATTGTAAATTATTTCATAGTAGTTTTACATTTACACAATTATATACTCTAAAAGTCAGCTAAATTTGATTCATCTACTTCCGGTAGTTTCAGAGAATATGGACTAAATTTATTAAGAAGCAAAATAAAAACAAATTAAAAAATTTTTAAATTATTAAGAACAACCCATTGCCTGTGACATAATTTTTCTTAACACCGGTATCAAAATGTTCTAGAAGTTGGGATGTGAAAATGCTCATTTTTTTTATTTAAGATAAATTTACAATCTATTTTTTACAAAATAATAAGTAAATGTGATGTCTATTGTAGAACTATTATGAAAATGAATAGAAGTGAAGGTATCCCATCGGTACTCTTCATCTTCTTCTTCGTACTATAACAAAAAACTATTATTATTTTAAGTTGACCGCAATTAGAATTGATAATTTGGTGGTGATAATGTTTCAGTTACTTGTTAAGTATCTCAATTTTGAACTTTATTTCTTTTGCACACACGTACATGCCCTTAATCAGTAAGCAGCGGAGCTTAGAGCAGCATCGACTTCGCGGGCGGACGGGGCACCGCATGTCGGCGTCGCGTGTTCGGGTCCGGGTGCGTTCACTTTGTGGATGTGGGGTGGTTGGCTTCTCACAGGTCTCCGCATGATCACCATTGTATTCATCCCTCGTGTTCTCTGTTCAATCCCCGACTACCGTTAAAGCAGAGGAACAAAAGCAACCCGTACTGTGGTCATCTTTACGAGCAAATAGATGACAACAGGACTCTTCCGTCCTGAAGCCCAGGATTGGTGCTAACCACACCCAATAAATTCTCATCTATTGAATACTGTTTGAATGTGTACACGAGTATTCTTCAAACTCAAATAAAAATGTTCACGTTAGACTCTTATCGAACCGTCCTGATAGAGACTGTGCAGCTAGGGACAGAAAAATAAGAAATGTCATGAACACGTAGCGTTATGAGTTTAAAATATTTTATTCTTCTGAAACATTTGCGTGTAATATATAAATAAAAGTCAATTCTATAGGGTCATTTGGTAGCTATGCAAATTGCATAAAAAGCATTTCACATACTTTCCTCCGCTGAAGAAAATTATTTTGACATTTATTGCCAATGTTCTTTTTTCTATTTAAAATGCTACATACTAACACTAAATACCTTTATGTACGTGTTTGTTAAAAACATAAGTGCCGATATTAAGAATTTTCAATTAAAATGGTGTGCCAAACGAATATAGAATTTTCAAGTGGAACTTGCATTTGCTCTATCGCCCACTGTGCCTCCATCGCAGATCTGCACATGTCGCGATCCCGCGATTAAGAAAGTAGAAGGAGAGGGATGTGTGCGAAGAAGGGGGAGGGGAGGGAACGAATGGGCGCGCACGCAAAGAAGACCTCGCGAAGAGCGGAAAGAGTAATGGTGCAAAGAAAATGGCAACTGAAAGAAGGTCATGCAAAGCAACAACGAAGCCCTCGAGGATCCCACTGGTTTATCAAATACAGTGATTACTATGGGTAGAGTCTTTATACCCTAAAACTCTTGAAATATTATTTTAAAACTATGCATTTAAGACCTACAAAGTTTGAAATATGCACTTTAATATGCAATTAAAATTAACAATATTTCAATTCCTTTATAAACCTTTCTTCATAAAATTTAGAACAATCATGCCTGTAATGAAAAGATATATTTTTGTGCAGACATAATATAATGTACGCTACTTCACGAGAAAGATAATAGAAGTAAATATTCACCTTAGTGAAGTACATTGTATGTCTTGTTGTATTTCTTTTGACTGGTTAGAAAAATATGTTACCACGAAATATCCTACATTTGCACAAGTATTTTATCATCTGAAAAAAGAAAAGGACGCAAAACGTGATAACTTTTTTCGAATCAATGAACGCTCACAAATAAATAGATTCTATGAAAAGTTTTATAGATATGTCTCTATTTTAACGAAATATGTAAAATATGCGCCTATAACAACAAAAATATTTATCAACTAGAAAAATCGGTCAAATATGCACTAAGATATTAATCTATATAGCATCATATACTAACCAAACGTCAAGAAATTTCACTTAGCTACGCACTGAAGCAACGGACAAATATATGCAATATCTTAGAAATCAGCTCCAAAGTGATAACTGAAAGAGACAGAGTTGTTGGAATTGGAACACAACAGTAATTTTTATAAATAAAAATAATTACAATTTTCTATTTTCTTCTAATCTGGCTCATTTGTGCATAACAATTCCCCATTGTCATACTTCTATCTAGTTTTTGTTTTTAGTTCTTTCATTATTGGTTACTATATGCAGTTAGATATGTTGTTTTTAATTTTTAAATTAGGTGGTGGGAATATTATCTTAATTGTATTAAATGTACGTGTTTTGAACCATATTCTTTTACAACGCCTTTTTGAGTAGATCCAACTAAGTCACAGACTATGAATAAATAAAATTAAGTTGTGCACAGAATATGGAAAATCAGGATAAGACTAAGAAATGAATTCATTCGCTTTATATTTAAAGAAATAAACATGTTAAGGCCATCATGCACTTTTGTAGGCATATCCCGAGAGCCTAGTTCTCCGTTTAAAGTCACAACAGAGAGGTCAGACAACGGGCCACGGCATCTCCTACGTAGTTTTTTTCTGCCTTCCCGGACACCAATTTCTCAGCGGCTCTCTTGTAAATATGTATAGTTGGAACGTGTTAAATTACTATTATATTTCGAGCATATGCGTCACACACTCAGATAAACAGATAAAGAGTTCGGGGCAGTCGTTCATTTTTATGGCGAAATTATGCGACAGGTCATACGAGAACATCCTCTTCACTCCTCATATCTCCTCCATGCCCATCCACTGTGACCAAGCTCTGCACTGCGGTTATATACAATCGCAATCTAGTAGCAGTCATAATTTCTTATTCAGAATGCACCCCTGGTCATGCAGTAATTACTTGCCAGGTACATTGAAATGCTCTCGATTTAATACATGAGATACCTTTTCTCCTTCTCAAAAAAAAAAGGCATTAAAATTAATGAGGGAACTGTTTTATATTAATCGATGTTTCGCTAAGTGAATATTAAATCTTATCCTCAAATGTACTATTCGTGTTTTGTGCACAATGTGGATATGAAACAGATGAATAGATAGAGTAAATACCCCAGAAGAAGTGTATATCATGGACTTTCGTATTTCGTTCGGAAGAAAGTACAACGACATACTGTATTCATTATTTGTGTTTATTTGAATGGTAATTATTATTTCAGCAACGTGACAAACAAATGAAGAGAAATTAGTAATCTTTTCCAGTCATTCACTGCTAATGTGCATCTTGAGAACCGTGGCAAACACAGAAGTCAACTCTAGTTTTTCACGCATTTCAGAACAGTGAAGTTTATTCACGGGCCTCGGATGATTAATGACATAATTTGCATACTTTAAAATTTCATATGCACGTATGAAATTAAAAATAACATAAATCAATTAAATTCAAAGACGAGAACAATACACAAAACAGACACTGTTATTTACGATTCTATTAACTGTCAAATTCCAAAAGTATATCTGGTGAAAATGTTACCATATATAAACTCTGATAAGAAACATATGCAGATTTTCGATCAGACAGACATTTCTTCAAAACATGCTATAGCATTTGTAAATGAATGTTGAGGCGAAATTCAAAGCAAGAGACATAAGGTGTACCACAGTAAAAATTGTAAATCACGGATATTTGTTCCACATCATTAACTTCCGGCCAGTTCATTACAAATTGTAGAGGAAAATTAGTTGAGATTATGAGCAAAAAACTTGGGCTCCTGCAGAGACTCAATACTCTTATACTATCAAATAAAATCAGAGGATACGAAGAAACATCAAATACTTGATCTGAATTCCTTTTAGGTATTCACTGCATTTGATAGAAAACTAAAATGCAAAAAATGTCCTTGCAAATAGCACTGCAATGTTAGAATTATGACATTAGAAGCATGAAAATATCGTGCAATGTAAAATGAATTTTATTACGAACTGGAAATCTATTTAAATACCAAGACTTCTTGACTCGAGTTTATGGCAAGTTGTAGCTTTATAGGGGAATAGTTTTTGAGATGTTGTATAGTGCAACTACTAGATTTTTGCGACTTTGGGAAACAATATTTACTCTTCCACTGTTACTACACAAATGAAACAGACCTTGCTTATACAACTGTTTTTGCTCCATGCAATGCTACAAAAAATCTGCACGAGGATCAAAGAAACATCACATTTTATGAACATTTCTTTAGACCTGTACAACTTGACAAACAAAATTTCATTAAAATCCAAGATCGTCGCGCAGGGTATTTTCCCAAAATTGTTTTGGAATAATCGTTTTTGTATCATTAGGAGAACTTTTCACCTTACATGTTTGAAAAATGCACTTTAAGTAAAAAACGGTACGAGTTACCAAAAAGGGTAGAAAAACATTTCTTGACGAATACTTTATTACTTTTCAGTTTAAAACCAAAAGATACAGCATTGGGCCAGGAGTGACAGAGATAATAGTATCTACGTTATGTTACCATCCAGTACCTTTCATGGCGTCTCAAGATACGTCCGACCCCAATATTCGGTGGCACTCTGCACTTTTGCATATAATAAGATATCGTAATTAAGAATGAAAAGGAAAATACGTCCGAAAGGTTTTGCATACTCATGTTTCACTACAACCTGCTCGAATAGGATACTGGCATCAGAACAATTTTAGAGAAACTCGTTAACCTCTCTTCTTTATCTCATTCCGAATATGTCATGAATAAAATATCAGAATATACACGTTTACATTTCATTTTATCAGTTTTTCTAATACGAAATTAATTTATTTGATCTGTCTCTACTTTTTTCCGGAGTTGGAGAAAGATAAACAAACGATGAATTCAGTTGCTACAGTTTGTGTGTAAACGGCCAATTTATCTTTTGTTGCGAAAATGAGTATTCGAATTAAAATAATAAAACAGTAGATATATAGTTTAATCGTTGTAAAAATTGTATTACTTTATAACATATTAAATAATATTAATTGTAATATCGCAATTAAATCGTTCATCCTTATTGCAAATCCTTATGGAATCACAAATTCACGATACATTACATTGTTAATTCGGGTCTCCCTATAATTTTCGAGGAATGTTTACATCCCAAAATATAATTCTGGTCCTCGAAAGCAGTTTTCTCAACCATTTGTTCTCTTTGCTTGTTCACTTAGGTGAAAAGTTGAATATTCCACAGCATATATGTAAACAAATAAAGGTATTTAGATTTTGTGAGAGTTGTCTATATGGAACGAAAGAAACTCAAAACCTCTGACCGGGAGGTTCTAGGTTCGAGTCCTGACGGCGGCAGGATTTTCGACTCTAGCTTTTCAGCTAGGTCGAATTCAGTCACTGTCTGGAAGAGAATTCTAGCGGCCGGCTGCTCTGATCGGTAGTTTTTCGTGGTTTCTCCGATCTACACCAGGCGAATGCCGAAGCAGTACCCTACCAAACGGGCCACGGACCGCGCGCGATCTTTCCTTCCTCTTCCTTGCCCTATCCTATCCCCTTACACACACACACACTTACACTAACATGCACTACACTACCACATATCCCGGGAGACCGGTCGGGAACTTAGAGCTTGTCCTGGCTGGGGCGGTGCCCCGCTGGTGTGAGAGTCCTGGTTAGGGGGAAACCCCACTAGCCGACGGCAGGTCGGAACCGGATCTCGCCATCCCGCGGGGGTAGATCACCGCCATCTTCCGGGGAAAACATGTACTACACTAACGGGACTAATGACCAAAGCAGTTGACGCGCCCGGAAACACGAAAAAATCCATTAATCAATCAAAAACTGAAAACATCTCATTGAATACATAACAAGTATTAGCGAGCTAAGAAAACGAGGAATATAACGCAGTAACAAGTGATCGGTAGTACCGAATGGCCGACCATCATTAGACCCTACAGAATAGCGCATACGAAGAAAATAAGTAGCTCCTGGAGAGAGCCGCGTCTAGAAGAATCGCAGCCGGAGTCGAAGTGGAAGACACACCGTCCCTATTACGCGTTGAGGACACGGGACACGGTCGGAGGCCCTCAAATGGCGTCATTAGAGCAAATAAAGCCCAAACGAACGGAAGCCAACACGCTGTCACGAATCGGCAATCTATACGCGCCGCCCAAGAATACACTAATTATAACATAAACCCTCAAATACACAATTAGAGGGAAAAAGGGAGAAAACCAAATTAGTGAAAAATCATTAGCGGTACGGAGAAGAGCCTCGTGCGTCCATGTTGGTGGCAGGGTGGGGATGGTCGCAGTGGTGGCGGCAATGATTGAGGGTAGTAGGCGTGGTGGCGAAGGCGTTGGAGGAGGCGTGGTGGCGAAGGCGTTGGAGGAGGCGTGGTGGCGAAGGCGTTGGAGGAGGCGTTGGGCGGTGAGGCGCGAGGTGTCTGCCTTTGCGGTAGCGTATTAGAGACAGTTTGCAGAATAGGAGGTGGAGGAGGAAGTGATGATGAATTTGTTGGTGGTAATGGTGGTGGTAGAGGTGTAAGATGATAGAAATAGTGGTAGTGGTTCGTGATGCTATTAGTTTTGTTAATTGTGATGGATGTGGTGGTGATGGTAGTGGTAGTGGTAGTGGTAGTGATTAGTGGTCGTGGTGGTGGCGGCGGTGGAGGTGGTGGTGGTGGTGATGATGGTGATGGCGATGGAAGTAGTGGCGATGGCAGCAATACTGTTACTAGATGTAACATAACATAAACATACAAAACATTGCAATCAACGAATCAGTACAACGAAAGTGTATCCATTGCCAGTTAATGAGATGCTGGAGAGTTATGTCCTTCACTGCGATTTGCATAGAGTTGGTTATTTGAAGGTGCGGTCCATCTTGTCAAAAAATGTCGAGGTATTAAGTAGTATATGAAATTTCACTTCATGTGATTATACTTATGGATATTCTTTTTTTTTTCTGCTTTCTACAATAGGATAAAATGCTCTTCTCACAGTATCTACTATATGAATATTCCTACTTTTATAGTCGAATGAATCCTACAATTTTATGACACTGACAAAAATAAGGAAAATCTTGTGAAGCCCCTGACCCATAATTTCAAATATCACAATGGAATAGTACCTTCGATGTATAATACGTCAAACAAAGTTCGGGTTTTTGTATGACTTGTAGGTTGCCACAGAAACACAAGCAAGTAAATGTGCTACTGATGAATGGGCAATTCCTTTCAGGCATGCATTTAGCCTAGTTAAAACTGTCGAATTCAGCAAGATGCATATGTAATTCTCAACATGCTTTATTCTGCAACTCACTTTTCCATCGTACAACTCGGAAACGGTGCGTCCTAAATCCTAGAAACCACATTTTGGTGAGTGAACGTTGCTTAGGCTGTAATCAACAAAATGAGATAATTTTGGATATTCCACTACCTTTTTGAATAGTTAGGATTTCTGGGTTCCCTTACATGGTTGGGTGAAGGGTGCAGAATTTCGAAATATGTGTATAATTAAATAGACTTTGGCCTTCTGTGCAATTTAATCACACGGATTAAAGTCATTTTGTTTGTTAATGAATGCTTAGCAAATTACAACGTTTACCAACGCACAGCACCGAATCGATATGAAGTAATGCACAATTCAGAGTGTGTGGGTTCGAAGTTGATTTGCAGAATGCTATTTTTTCTTTTAAAACAATAATTTACAAATTACGCATTGCTTGTTTGATCTAAATGCTTACACATTCAAATTTTGAAATTAAATAACTATTTCACACATTCACAGGATTCGAAGATAAAATCTTATATTCATAGTTATTCTCTAAGCCTCAAAAGAGATATTTTGATTAACTGCTATGGTAATTAATCCTGTTAATACATATAGTGAATGGTTTAAATGTTTATAAATTGTTATGAGATCCAGCACCGTCCTTTATGTCGACTTACGGGAATTTCCCCCTCCAGGTACCCCTCCCAGTGAGCATTTTCCAGCCAGGACAAGCTCTAAACTCCTGAACGATCTCCTGTCATGTGTGGTAGTACAGTACATGTAAGTAAATGTGTGGTAAGGGGTGTAAGGGGTGGGGATAGAACAGGGAAGAGAAAGGAAAGATCTCGCGCGGTTCATAGCCCGTTTGTTAAGGTACTTTTCGGCATTCGCCTGGTACTGACTGGGAAAACCATGGAAGATTACTGATCAGAGGAGCTAGCCGCTAGAATTCCCCTCTACTCAGGATGACGGCTGAATTCGACCTAGCTACGTATTTGTAGGAGATGGCCAAAATCCACCACCGTCCGGACTCAAACCTCAGGATCTTCCGGTGAGAGTCGATGCAGTCGATGAGTGAAGCTCAGACAATAAGAAAATAATGTTCTTATACCGTAAGATATGGAATAATTCTTCGCGAACATTTCTCAATTCTATAATAACATTTTATTAATGCATTTACTGTCTAATTTCTGTCTCGACAGAGTTTAATTTACTCATAAAGTAATTTTAACACTATTAGTGTTTAATGTTCTACAATTCATTGATTTTGTCCCAATTGTAAGTAAGGAGTAAGACCCAAGAGCAAGTAACGGAAGACAGGTTTCAGGGTGAACAAGTAATCCAGAAAACTCTCGAAATCACAAATGCAAAACCGGAATTTGAACCTGTCGATGTTCCAAACCACCATCTCTTAAGGCATTGAGATTATTCAAGACAGTTCTAAACATAAAGAAATAGACTTTCCATCATACAGACTTGCAAAAATTAACAAGCAATTGAAAACAAAGGCGTCTATTTCTTTCAAAAAATATTTTATTAATAAAAACGATCGATCCAGTTTTTCTTGGGTATATTATTAGGTATACAGGCCATTCTTCAGTGCCACTCACAAAGGTCTAACAGTTCTCGGCAATGTACGTAGAACTATGATTGGAACAAGGAAATGGAAAAAGAAAATTAATCTAAAAATGCAATCATTTTCACACATCTGGCATTTAGATCTCATACGCGGCGAACTCCACTAATCCAGATTTTCACCTACACTAACATTTTATCTGATAGTTCTGTGCTAATTTTGTAGCACTAACTTACCGACAATATCAAGGGCTGATACAGAGATCGCAGACAGAAAAAGAGCAAGAAGGAAGAAGTCGAGAAATAAAAGTTACTGATAGATACAGCAGGGATATAAATCTGATCTCTTGACTACAATGGTTTCAACTTCAACTGTGTTACAGAGCAGTTTGATCGTTTACTAGGAAACAGAAGCACAAACTCGACTATTGATTTCGATGCATTGGTCTCGTAAACAAGAAGATAATATCTCAAACTAAAACAAATGTAAATCTCATACTTGTATATACTTGCGTACCTTTCATATTTTTTTACTCATAACAATTTAGAAATGTTAAAGAAATAGTAAATTGCAGTTGACAGAAAAATTGCAATAAAATGCTAATGCTGGACAGAAATCCAACATATGAGACTTCTTGACTCAAAACTATCGTCTTTATACATAAGAATAATTTTCCATCTCCATAATCTTTACAAATCGAATAATACATCTCCAATATATGATCCAATTCAATGGCTATGAGTGCAATCTGAATTGGTAACAATATGCACTTGTATCAGAGACATAGGCACCTTTGTAGCCTTCTACTATTTATTAAGGATATCATAAATAGTATTTATTCAAATATAATACTATTATCGAAAACACGTAAGCATATTTCAATAGTGGCATTATCTCAATAGTAATAGGGTCATTCTGAATGTTGAAGATGTATCTTAAGAATCAATTGCTAGCGCAACTTTCACTACTTTTCAGTAGTATTTTTCTTGTTTGCCAATCAGGTAGATACAATAATTATGGAAGACGTTTTTTGCAATACAATCCCTAGAAAGATGTTATTGGTGCGTGAGAACACGACAAATAAATGCACAATCATCGAGTTTTAATTAGGAAAAGCAATATAATTTTCTGCACATATAATTGACTTTAAACAGCTGTTAAATAACTGTGTGCAATGATGACTTGCCTTTACTTTCTACTGTGTGAAGTATCGCCATGAGTGGAAAATTGGAAATTCAAATGAGTTACGTGTATGATCGGGAATCCCACCACGTGAATACCACGAGGCGATAATAAATGCCACATTAGGCGGGGCTCGAACCCACAGTCGCTGCTTCGCGTACTTGGCCGATGCCCCAATCTCTCGAGCCACCACCGGGCTCGGCACACACCGATACATGAACAAGAAATCACCATCCCTCTTCGCGACATGTCAGGGGTGGCCAGGGCGGGCGGGGCGAGAGCCGTCCTGAGGGCGGGCGGGCGGGCGGGCGGGCGGGCGGGCGGGCGGGCGGGCGGGCGGGCGGGTGGGCGGGCGGGCGGGCGGTGGCGGCGGCGGCGGCGGCGGCAGCGGCAGGCCGAGGCAGCGCCCCTACAAAAAGCAGCGGCGGCAGTGGTAGGATCGTAATGGGCCAGGCCGGCCGCCTTTGTCGGCATCTCCGAGAGCCGCTCTCCTAATGAGTTCAGTGCTTTATCTCCCGCGGCCGCCGCGCCGCGCTAGTGCCGCGCTGAAAACGTTTGCCCGCGCGCGCGCGCCAGCCGCTCGCCCGCCCGCTCATTGCGGCCCCTCCGCGCTGCCCGCCCACCCGCTCACCGCCGCAATCCCGCCCACCCGCTCAGCCCCCGCCCGCAGGCTCACCGCTGCCCCTCCGTGCTGCCCGCCCACCCGCTCACCGCCTCCGCGCACACCGCCGCAATCTCGCCCACCCGCTTAGCCCCCGCCCGCAGGCTCACCGCTGCCCCTTCCGCGCGCCCCCCCCACCCGCTCACTCACCCACCCGCCCACTCGCTCGCTCCTCACTGTCCCGCCGCGCAGACGCCCGGCCGCCCGCTCACCAGGCCGCCTACCCCCGCCCGCGGCCCTTCGCCGCCGCTCCGTCGCACCACTTGTCGGCTCACCCGCTGTACGCCGCCCCACCGCCCACTCGCTCACCCTCCCGCTAACCCGCTCACCCGCCCTCTTACCCGTCTGCCCACCCGCTGCTCGCCCGCCCACCGCCCGCCCATTTACCGCCCGCTTGCTCCACTCACCGTCGCCACTTTGCTCACCCCGCGTGCCCGCCCGCGGGACTAGGCCTCATGATATAATATGTGACGTGACAACTTCCGGCGGGAAGAACGCGTCTGCCAAACCCTGGAGGAACCTATTCAAGCTCCAAGTACAGAACAGTTTTTACCCGTCAGAGTCTGTATGTCTAATTTTTAACCGTATCCCCAAGGCGCACACAGTCGGAGAGTTTTACTTGAAGGGTCGGTCAGCGGCCGTCTCATTGTCTTCGATCACTCGGCTCATTCATTGTAGAGGTGAGAGTCAATCTTGCCTGAGCGGGGTCTAGTGGCAATCTGTCCTGTCCAAGGCTTCATATATCTTTGTATAGTACTAAAGAAGTTATTGGAATTACCAACAACGTAGACGTAAAATGCAACTAAAACAAGCTAGGATATTATCTCTCTATAAATTATAACTCAATAACAAACTTGTATTTTCCAAACCGAGCAATGTGAACCAACTTGATTGACCTGCATAGGAGCTAGCGCCCGGGTACGGGTCATCCTTACTGCAGCAAGGCCGTCCTCTTCGCTCACGTTGATCTCAAGTACAAAAAAAAACATATTTATGTCCCGTATAAGATTGTACTCGGAGAAGGGTTAGACACACAGACCTTCAGAAAACGATCAACCACGAACCGGAATTCTAAAAGCAGATGCCGAAAGATACCACTCACTTAGTTATAAGCGCTAGGGTTTGCTAGGGCAGATAAAATGGAGCGAGTAAAACTTGTGCACACTGTATCAGCGGGTAAAACGGGTATGGAGCGAGTAAAACATCTTCACACTGTATGAGCCCCTCGAAGAGACCTATTTACGCCCAGAATTCTTCTCAGTTTCATAGGTTTTTACGGGTCTACTGTTTAACCGTCTCTCGAAGGATGCACAGTGCTCATTTTTACCATCCATGTTAACTGCATTTTTTTCTGCCCGCGAGTAATTCGTTGTTCGTCTCTGATCGGGTAAAAATAGAGTATATCTGAGTGAAACGCGTTGCTCTGTCCTGTAGAGGAACGAACTCAGAAAGGGCTAAGGCACTCCTACCTTCAGTTTACGGGCTATACCCACTTATCAACAAAAAGTCTCATTTGAGAACAGAAACTGCCCTATCAATATATAAATCTATTGTAAGACCACCAATGTCATACGCTTGTGCGGTTTGGGGAGGAGCCTCCAAGTGATCACTCAAAAGATTACAAACTATTCAGAACAAATTCCTTCGTCTGGCAATAGAAGCTCCTTGGTATATTACGAACGAGCAAATTCATCATGAACTAAAGATTCCTCCACTATCTGAATTTCTATCTAAACACTCTAAACAATTTTTAAGTAACCTAAACCAATGTCCAAGGACAAACATCTTCAATCTCAATAGAAATGGCTCAACAATCCTAGAATTAAATATAAATTTCCCAAAGATGTTTTCTTCCCACCCTAATGAAAATCTGTATGTAAATCTGCTGGCATGAGGAAATTAACACCTCTCATGCACAAGACCAATCCCATTATGGTAATAAAAGTAGTTTTGTAAATAATTGTAGTCGTAAATAAAAGTAATTGTAAGAACCATTGTTATTTTTGTATTATAAATTATTAATTATATTCTAATTTGTTTTCTTTATTTTGTAATGCTCTTGTTTCATTAGAAAAGTGTATATAACATGTAAACTTGTCAACAAAATAATGTAAAGCAGCAACCCGCTGCTGATCTTGGAAAAAATAAATTTAAAAAAAAGTTTACGGGCAACAACAAACGTGTGTTCTGAAGAAACTCGACAGCCGACAGGTATTGTTCTTAACAGTTTAACCCGTTGATATGGAAATGATTATGTGCAATGAATATAGATATATTCTTTTGCATATATTTGAAGGGAAAAAAGGAAAAGAACAACGGGAAGTACCGTTATTATGTATATTATGGGAAAGTAAGGCTAATATTGTTCATTACACAAGCATACTAGAAATTCTGAAAAAAGGACTATTATTTTATTACTACACGCGAGAAGATAGAGATAATACTGAGGAAGGGGACTGCAAATTAAATATGTGATGGATTTCCAGATAGGTGAAAAAATGTCTCTCTAACGTCCCTACAAAGACATTAATCCAGATAAACAAAAATACGCTAACAATTTGCTGTTATTTTCCTGGAAATTCAGTTTGCAGTAAACCGTGTGATTTATGTGTCTTAAAATCGCGGTTTTGGCACGCTTTTCTTCAGATTCATGCCAAAATTCGTTTGCCGGTACAGTGACGAATTTAATGTTATCCGAAGGAACAAAAATACGATCATCCATTTGCTAAACATGCCAGCAGATATATTCTTGTTAGACCAGTCGACAAGAGTGTTTGCATGTCGGGCACTGAAAAACACTGTGGGCATTGACATGGAACACGGCCAAACAAGACGGAATCTTGACGTCTGTGTCATTTCATTGCTCAGAGATTTTCAACTTGATGCGTCTCTCGATTCCGAAACGTAAAAAATGATTTCAAGTAATTTTGCTCAGCGTAGCGGCATTTAAGATAATGACAATCAAATGAAGCAATATGATGATATGATTATGCTTTCCATTTAAGATTTTATGTTGTGGTTTTTCCCGCAAAATCCATTGTGACAAAACTTACTTTTTGGAGTATTGGAGGAAGACACATTTTCATTACATTCGATGCAAAAATTTGGTACAGTTGTTAATCTCCTATTCACTACGGATGCGAATCAAGGAATACCAGATGAAAAGAGCAGGTGCCAAGTCTTGAATTTTTGTACAAAATTAGGACCAAAGAATTTTTGGCATGTTAGCAAAAGAAGCCGATTCTGCCTAATTAGTGACGGTACTATGAATCCACAAAGTGGGGAAAGTAAAATAACACAAAAACTGCGTCCTTGAAATAAATCATGTTCAAACAAAACTTCATGGCCTTTTAATTGTCAGCAAAGCACTACGAAGGTTACGCCCAAACAAAAGTTTAGCTTGAGCACGTTCTCTGAAATATGCAAACGCAAACCCACAAGGAAATTCCTAATATTATAATTGTGCTCACTGTCACAAACATTTGAGGGATTCTTATTCACAATGTTAAATATATTATGTATACCACAACTTCATTGTAAGAAAAAGCAACAAAATTATAATACACACTTATATAAAGAGACACAATTATAATACACACTTCTTTTACATAATTTGAAAATTTAAAGACTTCTATAGTTTTTAGACTGGCCACATAATGTGATACCACTAAACATTGAAAATACAAGATATCTTTTGAGATGTGGTAGCACATGTTAAACATGGGGATGTAATAATAAGCTGACTAAACTTGTTAAGAAAAATAGAGGTACAATGGATATATTACTTTGTTGAAAACGAGATAAGGTGAAACTTCCTCTTAAATACTCAGAAAAAAATAGCTCGGCATTTATGGCAAGTAATTTTACAAGTCAGCTCTAAAAATAGGGAACAATTTAAGAGACAATGTAAATGATGAATGAAAATGTATAACCAACTCTTTTTGAAGTTTTGTAAAACATATCATAATCTATGTAACTGTAAAGAGCTAAGAGCGCGGATTAGGTTTGGAGCCGATTTGAGGTCCCCAGACCGCTTTAGAGATGGTTGAAGGCTCATTTAAAACTTTGGTGAGCGGATCAGTCCTTAAATGGGGTCCTGAAACCCTTCAACGTGCGAAGGGTACAGTTTAGAGCAAAGCGAGATGATTAGAGCAATGCGAGATGATTAGAGCAAAGCGAGATGTAACTTCATTTTCTGTGCAGTTCTTCTAGAATTCAGTGGGAAATGCAATTATTCAAATTATCGTTTCCATGTTGTCGCGGCAGGAAGTATTATTCCGAAGCACAACATGATAAGAGCCAAAATTTATTGCTTATTTATCCTTGAAAATAGATTTTATTACATGGGAGTTTTTTTTTCTCCTATTCAAAATTCAAAATTTAAGTAGTATATGACAGTGTAGGGATCACAGAATTTTGAAAATGTGCACACAATTCACTTTTCCCCATAGCACGTCATACGCAGTTTTTAACTGTTCTTTTGACGTTAAATAAATAAATAAATAAATAAATTTACGTAATCGTTGAAGAGTTATTGACACATCTGAGAGAGCTCGGTGTGACTTTGGTGATAAACGGTGGATACAACAATAAATGAATCTTACTGCATCACATCTTACTTATCTAAATGCATGATGCATTTAGAAAATAGACCCGCAGTATTATAGTTTTGTTTTCGTATGTGTTGTCGAAATGTGTGTCTAATTTATGATTATCAATAAATTTAACACAATAACGAATACCAGAAGAAAAAATATTATTTCAGGACCATTTTGAATACACATATTGCATGATTCAATAATGTGTTCTAATACTCCGGAAATCACGGATACTCAGAAGAAAAATATTATTTCAGGATCCTTTCGAATAGGTACATTAGATCATTCAATAATGGATTCTATTCTGCGGAAATCACGGATACCCAGATTACTGTGGAAACAAAGGTGGAGACATAAACCCATCACCGAACTTTTTTCGTACTAATTTTCTTCATGAGCAGCATGGGTAAACAGGTTTTTTCACATTCTCATAGAAAAACGAAAGATAAATTTGCATGATCATAATTTCGAGTCTTTCATTCTGAAATTTCATGGCAATTGTGATAATTCGTAATCAGAATATGGTACGGAAGACAAAAATTAAATAATGTAACGACTATCAGAGTGGCCTTATTTTTACCCAGTAGTGTGTAAAATAACATTTGAAAATCTATAATTGAACGCGAATATTCACATCAAATGTAAAGAAGGCACGAAGTTACGGTTTGACGAAAAAAAGAAATTTTTGCTGTATATTTTTAAATATTACAAATGTAGTATGCACATTCCGTGAATGAATAGAGTTTATTTGTTTTCACACACTAAGCCACTTTCAACGATACACTTTTGCGTTTTATCTTCTACTACCTATCCCAACGTTAGCCGAGGGAAGGGTCATGAATGGGCATGCAAATGGGCACAGCCCGATGTTGACAACCAGTCTGCAGTTGAACGTGTCTCTACGATGATAGGTGTCACTCTGCATCGCGTTCTCGGCCCCGCCCCCACCCGTCGGAACACGTCCCCTCCTTGCCTTCACGTCCCTGACCGCGTCTCCTCTACTTCCTCCAATTCCCTTACCCTCCCCTCCTTTGCTCTCTCTTCCGCTCATTATTCCTCCTCTGCATTCTCATCTGTTATCGCTCTCCCTCTTCCCGGCCTGCATCCGCCCGCCAGCCCGCCACTGATGTGCACCAGTTTACCTGTCGCGTCAGTGATACTACAATGAATTGGTTCGCAATTCACGGCGACGTTGGTTTGCAATGTTCCCGTCACCGTTAACTCCACCATTGCTGTAGCCTCTCTATGGTTACAAATGTATTTACAAATAAATCCGCGTCTATAGTCCATTCATTATCAGAAAAATATGTATACTAAAAACACTAAGGGTTTTTGTTTAGAAAGAAATTTAATTTTTATTTACCAAATTTCCTGATTTTTGGTTTTAAATGTAAGGAAGTGGTATATAGGTATGTCTTTAATAACAAATTACGTTAATTTAATTTTAAATCAAAATATATTATATTATTATATTATTATTATTATTATTATTATTTTAATGTTGCTTTCCGTAATAGTGAAATTCCATTGCCTTAGATTTTGTCACGTATGAGAAAACTACACGTAATTATTTGAACTGTTAAACTGTGAACTCCTAACTTCGAACAAAATATAGTCAAACTTACTTTAATTTCCAATTAATTAAAAATTTATCTATTAGATTTTCCCGAAAATACTGAATGAAGCAAAATTATATTTAATTATAAGTTGTTTTTAGGTTCAATGGATCGAAAAAAGAATACATCGTGTATGATTATTTCTTCATGATCAGTGAAAAACGTACAATACATGTCCACTAACTGAAAAAAAAGGACGGTGGTAAAACACAAGACTGGTATTTGAGAGTACAATCAAGAAAAAAACGTACAAGAAAGGAATACAATAGCTTTATTGCTTCTCAATGTCTTTAATGCATTGTTTCTTTGAGTGCCACGGACAGAGCTAACCTACGCTTCATTGACTCATTAAATACTTCATCAGTATTTCGTTGCTATTTGCTTGGCGACAACACTCACGCCGACGTCGATAGACACAATACCACTCAGGTTAATCTTCGGCATTCTCGGTAGAACCTGCCACGTGCGGTAATATCATGCGATGCGTGTTCACACCTCGTCCTAACAGCTTTTTTTGTGCTCAAAATACCATAAATGGTAGCCAATATAATCCTGAGTCCATTACTGTCATTCATTCGCTACAATCCGGACGCATTGCCACTTCCCCACACTATCCAATCCCTCACATCAATCCTGCAACCCCTACAGCAAAATCGATCATCGCGTCTCTTTGTCTACCAACTATTTCTATCCTCTTCCGCGCCATCTTCTACGGTCACGTCGGCTTCTATAGCCTGCGCAACGCCGCTGTCAGAAGCGTCACCGTCAATGTAGTCTCTTCTCAGTCACAGTCCGCGGCGAAGAAAGAGCGAGATCTTTTGTCGACACCGCACAGAAAGAGAAAATAATAACACAAAAAGCGAGGACTGGAAGAAATTATTCTCCCCCGCTCCCGCCAGACTCCACCGCTCGTCCCTTCCCTTCGCCTCTCGCGTTTTTAAACATCAATAGCGAATGTCATACATTCTTCACTTGTAGCGCTCAACGTGTTTGACATTGCAGCGGATCTCCGCTTTGAGGCAGCGGCGCGGCGGCGATGCCGGCCCCGCTCCGCGGCCTTTGTGTAACACTTCTTTGTGGCGGGGAAAGAAGTGTCACCGCCGAAGTCGGCGATCAATTCCTTTCAACGCTCTTCGTTAACCCTTTCAGCCCTGGAACGGAACTCGCCTGAGAGAGATGGAGGAAGATATTCCACACACGTGCGTTGAAGTTCTGCTCGTTGGCTACGGAGGTAAGGTGTGGTTCAGGGTGAGGGTGTGTGATAGAAGGTGGCAGATGGTTCCCCTGGTGTTGGGAGTTTATTGAAGTTTGGATGTTTGCGTCGAAACTCGATGTCCACTGCTTTGTAGATATCTTAATAAGAAACGAGTGATTCTCTGAGTTCATACCTCATTAATTTATTTTACTAACAAAAATTATTATTATTATTATTATTATTTTGTAGAAACTTCTACATTTTTCTACACAAAATTTTAACTGTTATATAGTTCTCCCAGAACCCCAGTAAGTAGACCTGATTCTACATGATTCCGTAAGAACAAATATGAAATATTATCTTAATGAATATTTCTTCTCAATCAATGTAGTGAATCGTTAGCGATTTTAACTACTTTCTTTAAAAAAAACTGTGAATGATGATGAGCACACAAATCGATTGAGCTCTTGCTGCGAAATGTAGGGTTTAAAATACAGTTGCGTGCACAATAAGATAAATGCAAGAGTACTATAAAAAGCTAGAATGAAGTCAGAAACACACGACTACTGGTTTAGAAAATTCGTAGCAGACTGTAACATTTCTTGGACTGTGTTTTGTGAAACGAGCAATTCTCCAGGGAAAAGATTCCGTTAAATGCATAAAGTTAATGAACTATTATAAACTATAGCAAGAAATGAATGTGCAAACTGTTATTGCGTTTCTCTTAGATGACGTAAATAAAGGATTCAACTCATTATGAATACAAAATTAAACTTCAACGTAAATACACAACTCATGCTCGTCTTTAGGCGCATTTAAATTCTATGAATGTGTTCAGCACACTAAATTGTTCTTCGCCGACTTCCCCTGCCTTCTTTGGAACTTATTCTTTCGTATTATCCGTCAAAAAAATATTTCTCCGCAAACACACAAGCCAATTGAAGTGAAATGAAAAAAGTATTATTTACCTCCCAAAAAGCGTAGCTGCTTTATGAAGTTTTCTCCCAAAACGTTTTTCTTTTCCTGAAAAAAAAATTTTTTTTTTGAAGATATCTTGTGATAATTACGCTTCAATTTTAGAAGCTGTATAACATCTATGAGCTTCTTCATTATTTTGAAAAATTGGTTCATTTTTTTTTAATTCTCAAAAGTTTTATTTCCTCATTCGTTGATCTGTTATAAATATCTTCTTTGGCGAAAGTATAAAAATCATTCAATGTAATATTGATTAAACTGAATTTTGTGACTTCATATTTTCTATTTCTGAATGCTATAAGTGAACTTTTAAAACTATTTTCTCGACAATTCCCGTAACTATAAAATATAAACTGACATACTGAGTATGGTGGAACTAAAACAGCAAGTACTTTTTCGTGCTAGTGATTAAGGTTACATAATACAATAACTTCTGTCTTATGGACACTCCAGTCATCCCTTAAACAACTCTAACAATATAGGTAACTAACAGTAAACAGACTTATCTCATATTATTAGACAAATTTGGGTGTATTCAAGCAAAGATATCAAAGAAAATATTTGGAACCGTATTTGAAAGTCTTGTTAATGTATTCTTTTCAATGTCATGATTTCAGTGAAAATTTTGCGAAAACTAGTGAGTTTTAAACGTTGTATATGACATTACTTAAAGATCTTGTCTTAAAAAACGATTTCATTATCAAAAATATCATCTTAAATAATGTAATTCTAGAAGGGTGTCGAAACAACTTTAAAATTTTGAAACTTCTGACCTTTTAGAAGATTTTCTGAAAATCGGACCTCTGCCATTTTTATAAGCGCACTATTTCAGCAAAAAATGAAACAAACTTGGAGACTTCTTTACGAAATTTTCGAAAATGCCGTGTTTAATTTAAAGTTAAATTAAAATTTTAAATGAAAAGAATCGTTTCAAATTCGAGGGGGGGTGATATTAATCAGATCGATAAGATAATATTATTGCTTATGAAAATCGTGTGTACGATTTACACGTTTGTAATGTTCAGAGGACAGTTGGACAGACAGATGGGATAGTCAAGACCCGTTTTCGATGTCATGTATACACAAAATTTGTGTTTCCGTCAAAATCTCGACAACAACGTTTTGCAGTTATACGTAACATTCTCTATACTGCAAGTATGTTCAAGAGGAACTAAAAACATTCTCTTTGATTGAAAGGAATAATCTCAATAAGATATTCCTGATTTAGTTACAGGAAGAAATGTCATGTAATCATAAATAAATTATTATCATCTTGCACATAACTTTTTGAATAATGTTTTATGTGTATGTCCAACTGTATAAACTAGAAAAAGTAATGCACGCAAACAAACATGTCTCAGTTGACATGTTTAATTTGCTAGGTCATCCTGATCTTCGTATCACAACTCATGCATATGCATTGCCACATCATTAGAGCAAGAGTTTAAAAAAAATGTAGTCGCATTTAAACCAAGAAATAAAAACTGAAACAGGAATAGCCGCGGAGGAGCGGTCGTATTTCCGAGAGTAAAGGGTTCATTTTCACTTCTGTTCCTCACTCCGCCTCCCATCCTGCGCTCCCTGTCTCCCTTCGGAAAACCGCTTCACCTCCCCCTAAAGGGAATCTTATCTGTATCACCTGATATGACGCACAGCGGGTCGGCGGCGGCGGGGACGAGGGCGAGGGCGGGGGCGGGAGCGGGGGCGAGGCCGGGTTCGGAGGTAGCGGCGGCGGGGGCGCGGCCGGGCGGGGGTGTCTCCCTGCTCCACACCTTACCCCTGACGCAATGCCATTAGTATCTACGAGCGGCGGTGATGCTTCTAAAATGAACTCCACCATCACGTCACAGAATGGCCTGTGTCGTCAGGAGGAATAACCATTTTAAACACTGTTCGTGTCGTAAGCCATTACGGAGGAGCGGTCGGGTGCCAGAGGCCGGGCCAACCCGCGGTGGAGGTGGGGGTGGAGGCGAAGGGGGTTGCGAGGCGGTGGAGATGGAGGTGGAAGCCGGCGAGGAGGCGGGGCCATCGGTCGCCGAGCGGGGGGGGGGGGGGGCGGGCGGGGGGGGCGGGCGGGGGGGGAGGGGAGTTATGACGCCGAAGGCGTGAGCGGAAGCGTCGGAGGCGGGGCTGGGGGCGAAGGCAAGGGCGAGGGCGGAGGCAACGGCTCGCAAGGCTGAGTCCCCCTAATCTCGTATTGGATTGACTTCCCTCGGCGGCAAGGGAACCAGGGAGTCCTGATAAATTGGCGAGCTCGCCATTATGGAAATGTGAATCGGGTAGGCATTGGATGAACCTCTACGTGTTATATATAGATAAATCTAGTGGCCGTCGCGTCCGCGGCGGACAAGAGAAGGACGCGGGGGAGGGGGAAGGCACGAACGCGACGAAGCACGGAGCACACACAGAGGGAAAGGATAAGCTGTGAATGGAAACTGAAGGATAGCTATTTCTGGAAGGCATATGACAAAATCCATTTTCATCGCTTCCGCGGAAGATCTTCCGTCCCTATATCCATATAGAGTGACTAACAATGAGCTTGACCGAAATGCATTAGGGACAGGAGACCGGTTTTATATCGAAGCGACACAACAGGCGCTGGAGACAACGGTACCGTTGCTGATGGCAACAGAAATGGTCAGAAACGAGAAAGAAGGGTTATGCGTATTAATGGCGTACCCACAATACATTGACAACAGGAGGTTATTACAAAACTTGAGAAAAATATGGTGAGCAATGGTGATATATCCAGAATCTTCATTTATAAGGAGCTCTACAAATGAACTTTTGAAATAAGAACATTCAGAATTAAAGTGATGGAGAAGATTTTCACATAACGTTTTTGGAAACACGGTTACATAATCTTGGCATATTTTCATTTCACTGAGATATTAAAAATTATTTAATCACGGCATTTTTTATTTAGTTTCTTTCCTTAAAGTCTTTAAAACACCTACGTTCTTCAATGTCCTGTCAAGACATCAAAAGATATCGATGAACACACGTTAGACATTTTTAAGAGGACGTCCTCTAGTTCTCTCTTTCCCTACGTGATTGATAAAGAAGAATTGTACAATTGACTTCTATCAAGTAATAAAACTAAAACATTAAAAATAATATTTGGTCAGAATGATTAGGTTTAACTCCAAATCCATCAAAGGCTACATCGTTACTAACGATGTAGCCTAACGAAAAGAAATGAGTATTCAGAAGAAAAAGTATTTATTTTAATCTTCAACTAGAAAAGTACTGCTCCCACCACACTATTTTATCACTTTTCATTCTTCTCGTGCTTCCGGGCCCCCATACCGGTTGCTCTGACACATTACGTACCAACTAAAAGTGTATCTCTTTTTCTCATTCTTCTAGACGCAAGTCGAGAACCGAATAACTTCTCTGTGCTCGAGGCCTGGAATCGATCCCCTGCTATCGCAGAGGTCACAAAGGCGTTAAAAGGAGAGATTTGTTCGCGGTCGATGTGGCTCAGGAGAACCGTTGCACTCGCTTGGGCTTTCGTGCCGATCAAAGGAACCTGCACCGGTCTCACGTGGGCGAGATATATCGCGGAACGCAGTTAAGTATTTACACGCCTGGCTGTAAAGAACAAAGATTTTAGACTCTTTGTAGTATGCTGACCGAAATAGGGTCACAATAGAAAGTGAGGGTAGAAACTGTAAAATATTTTGAAGCATTTCTTTTGAGTTAATTCAAAATTGAACTCGTAATGAAACCGAAGTTGATTTTTTATTTAAGGTTGCATCAACATCTAGATCATTAGCGATCACTATTGGTGTTAACGGTATGGTAACTATGAAGACGACATGAAATGGTGAAAATAAAGGGTGAAAGGACGAACACAAATACAACCAAGCACGAGTTGGGACTCGAACCCGCGACCCCTTTGATCCGAGATCACTACGATCCTACTGCCTTGGCAATCTCGGCCACCGGATCGGCAAACCGAAGTAGTCATGTGGGTACTTTGATATATTGCGCTATAACATACATCAGACAATACTTTTGCTTATTTTTCTTATTTATTTATTTATTTATTTTACGTCAAAAAACAGTTAAAACTGCACACAAAAAACAGTTAAAACTATGAGGAAAAGTTAATTGTGTGCACATTTTCAAAATTCTGTGATCCCTACACTAAGTCATACTACTTAAATTTTGAAAAAAAATCTCTCTTTGTATAATTGTATTAGGTGGCTGCAGTTCGTTGCATAATGGTAGACATTACAATACAGCTTTATTATGGTGCAGGCGTTTGACCAATCACAGAGAAGTTTACAGTTGAGAAGTAATCATGAGCATCGTTCTATTCGATCTTTCGTTCGATTGTGTGTATTACTAGGACCAGCCAACCCATGGAGGGTGACGGTAAACCGTAAATGCCCTCCCCTGTTTACAAAACCCTCTATGTGAAGTGTGTGTGTCTAGACAACGCGGAGGGTAACGGAAAATCGCACAAGCCCCCTCCAGTTTCCAAAACTCTGAAGACAATCAAAAGACTGAATCTCCATCCGAGAGCTCTATCAGTAGTTATTAAACTGATAAGAAATAACAGGATACTAAACTTTGATGACATATCTTTAAAAAACTGAATTCTAATTTGGCTTGTTTTCTGCTCGGTTGAAGTTGCTCTGTGCCTACGCATAATCAAAGCCACCTGCGAGACCTAAGTAACTGTCCGCTAGGAGGCGTTGGTTGGACACTGCATGCCAGCTGCCATGTAACCGTTCAATGTAAAAGTTTAACTTATAACAGCTGTTATTAGTCGTAGAGAAAGTACTGTATGAAAATCGATGTAAGGGGTAATGATACTAACTCGTATCGTAATGCCACTTCACACCCGTGTATTAATACCCATCATCACATCACGGTTTCATAACATACGATTATATTTTTATGAGAGAAAATCCTTGTACTCTAGAGTGGTCATTACTTTGATATCGTTGCGATATTTTGTTCTCTATATTAATCAGATTTAAAATATAGAAACTATGCATACCCATTTTCATAGCCATTAAATCGAATGAGATCGTATCGTATATGCGAAGATTTAAAAAAAAATATTTTTCGGAATATTATTCCTTTTTATGCTGCCAAATATTGTGAGGGTGATTCTGTGTATTAATATTAAGAGATCTCACCTTGGACTAAAATTAAGAACTTACTGCATTTCTTTTTTTTGAAGTGTGCTTTGGAAATTAGGGCTGAATGTTTTTGGAACTCAAAGATCTGTTACTATGGTACGCCGAGAGCCAACGCCGAAGCAGCCTTTGCACACGTCATTTTGATTATCAGCTTGATCCTTGCTCTTTAATCTAAAATATGCTCGCCACATTTATGAAAAATATCAACATTCCATAAATATTTGTATTGATTTTCCCAAATGTCAGTTTGGGGTAACCGACTACAACTTCACCCGCAAAAATGTTGTCGGTCATCACTCCTTGGCCATTCCAAGACAGCAGGCTCTGCTGAATGATTGATGATTCCTGGCACTTCAACTGATAAGATCATTAGTCCCGTAAGTGTTGTGCATGTTTTCCCCTTAGGATTGATTGATTGACTGATTTTTTCGTGTTTCCAGGCGCGTCAACTGCTTTGGTCATTAGTCCCGTTAGTGTAGTGCATGTTTTTTTTCTCGGGAGATGGCGGCTATCTTCCCCCCTGGATGGCGAGATCCGGCGCCGACCTACCATCGGCTAGTGGGGTTTCCCCCTAACCAGGACTCTCCAACCAACGGGGAACCGCCCCAGCCGGGACAAGCGCTAAGTTCCCAACCGGTCTCCCGGAATATGTGGTAGTGTAGTGCATGTTAGTGTAAGTGTGTGTGTAAGGGGAGAGGATAGGACAAGGAAGAGGAAGGACAGATCGCGCGCGGTTCGTGGCCCGTTTGTTAGGGTACTGCTCCTGCATTCGCCTGGTATTGATCGGAGAAACCAAGGAAAACTACCGATAGAGCAGCCGGCCGCTAGAATTCTCCTCCAGACAGCGACTGATTTCGACCTAGCTGGAAAGCTATTGTCGAAAATCCTGTCGCTGTCAGGACTCGAACCTAGGACCTCCCTGTCAGAGGCGCTGCCCTCTAAGGAGGTGAGAGTAATCTTCCCCCACTGGATGGCGAGATCCGGCCCCGATTTAGCGTCGGCTAGCGAGATTTTCCTCAACCATGTGCCTACCACCAGTGGGGCACCACCCCAGCAGGGACAAGCTCTAAGCTCTCGACTAGTGTCCCGGCGTACGTGGCAGTGCAAGGTATATGAGTGAAAGTGTATGTAATCAAAGGGTGAGAATAGGACAAGGAAGACGAAGGAAAGATCGCGCGCGGTCCGTTCGTTAGGGTACTTCTCAGCCAATCGCAGGCTCTGCCGAAAAGCAGGCGAACTATCTCTCTCTTCACATTGACCGCCACCGTCACAGCTGCCGTCGCCATCGCCACCGCCTCCGCTGGTGTCTCCACCGCTTCGCCACCACCAACGCCGATTCGTTCGCCAACTCCACCGCCACCACCACCAAACCGCCATCGCCACCGCCGCCGCTGTTCCAAGGAGCCGATATCTCAAAACAACACGAACAGCTCCTTCGCGTCGAATGGCAGAAGTTCGGCGGAGGCGACCCGGCTGTTTGGATATCAAACAGGACAGGGCAATTAGCTGGCGGCCCAGAAGAAGAAGAAGCGGCGGATGGGGAAGGGGGAGGGGGGAGGGGGCTCGAAGCCCGCAGGCTGCCCGATCACGTGTTATGGCAGAGAGCCGCGTGTTGTGAGAAGACACAGACGAGCAATTAACAGGCGTTGAAGGGCCCGCCGCGCCACGCCGACCGACCGACCGACCGCCCGCCGGAGACAAGACGCTGGCGAACGGCGCACGGCGCTGCGGCGGCGGCGGCGGCTGGGAAAGGAGGGGGAGGTGAACGAAGATCTCGTCTGTCCGCTTATCCGAGAACCGCTCTGTTCCGATGTTTCTTAATGATTTTTTTACGCACGAGTATGTACAAAATTATCATCAGACGTGGGACAAATCCCATAATAATTTGATGTCAAAATTTAAAATTCTTGATACTGTCAAATATTGAATCTCTCGAATGTTTCAACGTATTAATAACGTTAAAATAATAGAATCCTTTAGTGAAACAAGTAAAAATGAGAAGAAGACGGAAGTACAAAGGAAAGGCGAAATCCGTCAATGTTTACACAGCATTGAAATTAGGAAACACATTCTTTAACATATTCTACTAGAGTAAAAAAGCATTTCACACATCGTTATGTATGTATATATTGAAATAGCATAAGTGTAAAACATTAGGAAACTTATTCTTAGAGTGTAGTTGTAGTTTTTAATATTTTAGAATTCTGAAACTTATAATTACAACAATTCCAACGAGTCCGATAATGAAAAATAAAAAGGGCAAGAGCTGGATTGAATCTGAAATAAGTTAAATACGTTTTCTGGCGGACTGTTGAATCAACTTCCTACATTTTGGGATCTACAACTGAACCATAAATTAACAGTAAATTATAATATTTAAAAAATAAATTTCTACAAAATGATACCTGAGAACCTGACATCATGACACCCAGTTGTCCTTAAATTCTTTTCTATCAAAGATGCAGTGTCCTTGAACTGTTGATAAAGTCTATGCATTTTGTCTGGTAGCGGGAAGAAATTACGTCACACAAAAAAAGTTTTTTTATGGTCAATGCTATCTTACGTAGCTTTTAAGAAGAAACACGTGTTACATGAAAATATACTTTTGTATTGCGACCCATTTCAAATACAATTATTTTTTCTGATCTGAATGCTCTCTGTTCGTATTTGGAAACTTTAACGTTATACTAATATTATAAACACAAGAAAGTATATGTATTTTTATTAGTGAAACGTACTATAATATACAAGTAACCAAGATAAATCACTGAATAAGATACTAGCCAAAAAAATCTGCAATATCTACAGATAAGGTATTCAAAACTACCTTTTTATTTCCATTTTATTATATTTTTATATATATTTATATTCCATTTTATTATATTTTTAGATTTTATTTTATACTTTATTATTATATTTTTATATTATTTATTATTTTTAATTTTTTATTTACTTATAGAAAAAATGATGATTAACTAAATGTACGCCAAATTTATTCATTGAAAAAATTAACAAGTAATTTTACCTGATTTTACCAACACGAGAGAAGAATGCGCAAAAAAGTTTTTTATAGTGGACAAAAAAAAGCTTAGAAAGGAAATTCAAATTTACCAAAGAAGAGTTGGGGAATGAGCTGAGACGAATCCTGATGACTTCGCAACATACACTAATTTCAAGTGTTGCAATTATTATTTTTCTCCAGACACGTGAAATATCAAATAAGCTTGTATGTAACAATGACTATTTTTCTTTCTCAATATTTTTTTAAATAGAAACCACAGTTTTAGCAATTCGAAATTCGATTACTTGAGGAAAAGAACTTGAAAATAATATTGTTGGTTCCCAAATCTGGTGACTGTACGGCATTAAGATTACATATGGAGTTTCAACTTCAGAGAAAAATGAAAACTAATTTATTTTAAAAGCGAGAATAGCACCAGCTTCAAGAACGGTTATCGCACATTTTTTCCCTCTGAGAGGACATAAAGATGCTAAGAAGTTTGCATAACGAGTATATTTTACTAAATTCATGCGAATACTGATTTTTATAAACTAACCCACAAAAAAAGCATTTTACTGATGCGGCCATAACTGCTATGAATTTCCGTACAAACTCGTTCTCGGTTCATATCCTTCGCGTGTTGCTCTTGAAATTTTTCTGGAAAATTTATGAGTCAAATATTATAGCCAACAATTGCCGACTCTGACAAAAGTGATCATAATCTTCATTTAATGGCTGTGCGCATGAGGAATCGCTGTGCGTGTATGAGGGAAGTTACGCAACTACAACATACGGTTAGTCAAGAAAAATGACTGCTCATACGATAGATTAAAGTTATATTGAGCAGCGTAGCGTTTCATAAACTGATCCAACATGTAACAAAGAGCTTGTCATACTAACGTCATAACTATTTTTACCGAAATATAGACAAGAGCTAATGCATAATATCGATGATCACAGACAGAGATCGGAATGAACCATTCAAACGAATTTTCTTCAGGCCAACAATACCCAACGAGATAACAATCATAATGTTATTCACTTCCCAAGTGCCAGTCACACGGGCTAAACAATTCACCAGGAAATGGAAAGTCAGGACAAAGGAAGGCGAGAGAGATGGAGACAGGCAGATGTTTCGTTGCCAGAGACAAGCTCACAAACGAACGCGTATCTTCAGACGATTTCGTTCACCTGATTATTAATTTCTTTTATACCCAGGTTTTCCTCGACGTTTTTCTCCCACATTGGTTAGGCTCTAACAATCACATGTTTCCTCATTTGGCGTTGCGCAAGCGGGCCGGTAATTCCCAACCCCTTCGATAGCCATCTCAGCGCGGTTAATTATTTACAGGTTTCGGAAAGAAAAGACAGACAAGAAAGCCGAGATCAAATTGCTCACTATCAAAAAATCGATCTGGAAATCAACAAAATTTTTCAGAAACCGAGTGGTTAAATAACTCCGCGACGAACCCGACGGCGGCATCAGCTTCTCATTTGTTTTCTTCATTTCCGGGGCCGCGTGGGAGAGTGAATTACGTTGCGATGCCCTGCGGCACTCCGGGAAGAGAGGAAAGGCGTGGGGAAATGGGGGGGAGGACGCAGTATTGCCAAATATTACAACAAAAGTGTCTCTCTCTTGCTGAAAATTTTTCCCCTCCCCCACACACCGTTATTATCTTACGAGCTGATATTTTTGGTACGAAAGCTTAATGGTCAGCATATTTAAAGAAACACTACATTATTTGTATTAAAGAGCAAACACAAGTGAACCTTCGATTACTGAAAATAAATAAAGGTCAGGTTGAAGAAAAAGGTTGAAAAGGCGAATTAATGATTCGATAGCCATCTTCGTTGAATTCACATTCTCAACAGATACGGCTAGGAATTAACATTGAGCCCCAAATTTTTAAGAAATTAATCACATTTTTTAAAAATCTAATTTCGAATTGTGAAAGTATTTCAGCATAAAATTCATTAACACGACTTAGGCATTTTTTCTATCACGGAACGGCTTTGAAATTCCTAATCGAAGACAATTTTTTTATTAAAAGTCAAAAGCATCAACATTTTATCGCCTAGGACCCCTAGTTCGGACATTTTTCAATCGTTAGATATTAAAATAGATTTCTAATAAATCATACAAATAGAAAGGTTGCAATTTTTAATCAAAGTGAGGCCAAACCATAAAAATAACAATATTAAATTGCTTCGTAGCAATTGTTGAAAAAATAAGCTAACGGGAGCCAACAAAAATCCTCGTCCCGTCAAGATTCCCCGTTAGAACTGAATCTTAAATCCAAGGACCTAACCCGTGACGTGGCAACACTGAGAGGAGGGGGACGGGGAGGGGGTAGCATTATGCATGAAGCTCATCAGCGACCGCGCAAGTAAGACGCGCGCGCGGGCCTACGTTCTTCGGCGGATTAATTAGGAGGCGCCGCGGCTATCGGCGCGACGCGCGGAGTGAACCGTGGGGGGCGGAGCGAAGCGCGAGCGGCGCGGCGGGCGGCAGGTGCCGCCGTCCGTCGCCCGCGGGCGGCGGAGCGGGGGGGGGGGGCAAGAGGTTGGGATGAGGGGCCCGCGGCGCCGGCGCCTCTGAAAGAACAAGGTCAAAGAGAAGACAAGGGGTTCCGAAAAACTCTTCCGTTCGCGCGGGCTTCAACGGGACCCGCTCCCGCAGGTAGTGAAGACAGGCGAAGGCGCCGCGGCGATGAAGACGCTGCTTGATTCACTCGCTCTGGAAGCAAGACGTCGTGTTTTTGTTTCTTCGGCTAATGAACGTATCGTCGAGTCTTTCTTCACAGCACGAAAGTGACCTATATCATCATTAGCTAAGCAACCTAATGAGAGGAACCTGAGGTGATTTGAGTTCTTCCAAATTTGTCTCATTACTTTTAATTTTTTTTCGCGATATCGGAACTAAGTGCCGCTCAATAATGACTGTTTTGTTGTACTATTTCTTCCATTGAATGATTTTCTTAGGGAAACGAAGTCTTGTTGGGGAGGAAACAAAAGAAAAGCATTTTCACTTGATAATCATTTATAAGGAACGAATTATTCCAAAAATCGAATGGCGAATTATCCATATTCACAAGACGAATGCGTAATGACTTATTTATTAGTAAATTACTGCTGAGAATCCAACAGAATTCTAAATGTTCTAAAAGATGGTGAGGCGAAATATCAATTTTAAAAAATGGGGTGTTTATAATTCCATTTCATAAATTAACGAGTATTCTGATCATGGTCCGAATAACACAAAAAAGCATTCCAGCAATTACAGAATATACTGTCAATTAGAAGTGTCATTTCATTATGTTACACAACCGATATTAATAATATACATGCTCTTATAAAAGTTTATTAACTTGTAATGGGAAATAAAAGAAATTAATGTTTTTGTATATATTTAAATCTCACTTTTTCTATCAAAAAGAGGGACGATGTAGTGCATTGCGTTACCCCCGTTTTTCAAGCCTTCGGATTTCAATCGTCATTACGAACAATTACCCCCTTGCATGCATTTCCGATTCTCCAGAGGTGCCCATCACTTCGTCTTCCCTCTCCTGATTTCCCTCGTTAGCCACATCCTAGAGCAGAGAACTCTCGCGGCGGCAGGTGAAAAGACGCGCGCGTGGCGAGGCCTGCACCTTGCGGGAAATGACAGCTCGGAAATGAAGGACTCCTCGAAGAAGCTAAGGTAACGCCGAACCCCAAGAAAAAGGGAGACCTGCGTGTTTCGTATGCTTCCTCAAGTTCACAGCTGTGTGCCCAGCGGAACTATATCTCACTTGTTCTGCTATGCGCTGGTAGCGCATGCCTGCTCAGGACCCTTTGCTTTGCATTTCAGTCTCCGAATGAAGTTTTTCCTGTTTGGAATAATGAGTAACATGCTGCGTCATGTTATATAACAACTCTGTTGGAGGTGGGATTCAAATGGAAAATAAAATATACATGCCCAGTTGATGAAGGTTGTTTGTAAACAGGACAGGGAATACAACTAGCTGACTTATTTTCATACGGCATATAGGGAAACGCCATGAAACATTTGTAGTATTGTAGTACATTGGATATATCTTCCATGTATAAAAATATGCATTTCTGAAGTTATCAAGTTCAATGTCCTCTCCATTATGTGATATTCTTACCAATTAATGGTTTTGTTACATTAACCCCAAATTCAATGAACACTGGTCAAGAGATGCATGTATGTTTTAAACCAATGCGAACCAATGCGATTTATGTATGTTTTAAACCAATGCGAAGTTGTAGGGTGCAAAATGTTTGTGCTATTGTTGCGTTTCAAATGAATTTTAAACCATTTGCATTGTTTTTAAAATTTGCGTAGGTATATATAGTAGTTTTATAAGGTAGGTTTATAAAAGTAAGTTCGTATTATGTAAATGTATTTTAATATTACATATTACATCCGATTTTACATATTTATTACATATTCTTACTGTTTTATTTACATATACATATTTTGACGTTTCGTACTACATATTTTTCCGGTCTCTACTAATTAGTGTTGAGCTCTTTGATGCTAATAATGAGTGTGAATGAATGTGACTTGTGTAAACAATGGATCGATTCTAAAGAATTGTGGGTACAATTTTATGAATATGTAAAGAGCATTGCAAAGTTAAGGGCCATGGTAGAACACTTGCCGTCATTACTGTACATAATCCCTGTGCAATTGCACATAGGCTGAGGTGTCCCACAGGGGAGGTGAAGGTAGGGATCCGCCTATTCGCCGCCGTCGGCCAAGGAGGAGGTTGTGTGGCGAGCACAAGGCTCCAACCGGCCTCACCCCCAGGAAAGATCCTGGTACTCACTTGGAAAGAATGTCGAGTCGACCTCAGAGCCGCCCTAAGTGGAAATCACCAGATCAAAATCCCAGCCTACGTCGGGATTCGAACCTGGGTCCTTCAGATCAAGGCGACAGCACCCTGCCACTGAGTATTAAGACAGACATATGTAATGAGAAAATATAAGAAAAAATATCAATCTTGTTTAGAACATTGACCTCAAAGAAATAAAATCTAGAAAAAAATCTTTCCTACATACACATCAAAGAGAAATCAGTTTCAGATCTATTTCCTTATGGCAATGGAAATGAGAATAGAGTAAAGGAAGCTAGACAAGTATTTATTACAATGAACAAACCTGAATCAAGCTAGAGAAAATACACACGCAACAGGGAAGTGACCGAGGATAGTGGTAAAGTGGTCGCACAAGTAGTAAGACATCAGAACCGCTGCTGTGAACAGTTAGCAAAAATAATTATGTCTAACACGTTTTGAGCATTAAGGAACCAGAATTTATTAACTTGACGTCAGTCCCAAAAATATTTATGTTGCATTCACCAAATTGCATGTGTTTGGGGTTCAAAATTATTCGGATTCATGTCTTCGACACACACACGAACTGTCACGTGTTTCCAACCATAAAATAGGGACTTTGTTATTTACATAAAAACATTAATCGTTTAGAATTTTATAAACATTTATTGCGATTTACAATATTTTTAGGTAACAAGTAAACATATTGTTAGAAAAGAGTCTAGATATTGTTATTGGGTAAATAGATTTCCTATTTCAACACGTAAGTCGTGATATGCAAGAAATTATAATACAAATACTTTTTTCATAGATTCAATAAAGTTTACCTTCACAGAAAATAGCTGAAGTAATGAATTTGCACTAGTTTTTTTTCCAACCATTATCGATAAAGCTGATGTATCAATTTAGAAAATGAAAGATTTGTCTAGTTTAATTTGGTAAGGAAATATTCTAAGACGTTTTAAGCCTTTTTATGTTTCAGTAAAAGATCAAAGAAATTAGAAAGAAAAAAAGAATGGGAAGGAAAATTTAATAATTGGAAATAATTGAGGAAACATTGGTTCACAACCGCCCCACAGACATTATCTTGCGACATGGGCATTAATTGCTATATTCTTAGTGACGCCACATTATTAAGTGAAAGACAGGGATAGAGAAAGGTTGAACAACAATCTACTTTGAATAATCAGAAATCACATGAAAAATTGATAATATAAATTCAATTTATGAAAAATAAAAATAAAAGATGTATTCCTATTCAGGATAATTATTAAATTATTCATATTTCACTAAAATGAATCTCGAATCGCCGAGAATGAATCTCTCGCCAAATTTCTTATAATTGCCGTTTACAAAGTTTGTAACCCAAATATTGAGGAGTAAAGCAATAGCTTTGGAATGCTACTATTTTGGCACCAACGGTAATCATACTGAGTCAAAGCTCCTCGATTAATGAATAACTAAAAGAGGTCATCTTCGTCAATATAGTTTTTTTAACGTTTTATGTTGACGAAGATGACCTCTTTATTTATTCGCATAAGAACGTCAACCACACCGAATCAGAATGTCCACCATTCCTCGATTAGTGCAATGCATGTACCTGGGGCGGATTACAAAAATATTTCAGAGAGGCAATTTCAGTTCAGAGTTCCAAAATATTTTTGATGTATTTTTTAATGTTCGTTTGAAATTTAAAAATGTATGATAAAATCTATCATTGAATTCATCTTGGGAATACTGCTTTGGACACGATGAAATCCATATATGGCCATTATTTTACGGTAAAAATACACTGTGATCGGTAAAATATATTGAGTTGGGGGTGGACATAGTCCCCAAGACCTCCCTTGAATCCGACACTGAAACTTACCTCTCTGACCTACAATTGTTACATCTCAACCCCACGACTGTTACATACGTTCCCAAGGGCGGCCATTTTCCTCTGAATCCTCACAGCTCTTTACTACGAGAACGCCTCTTTTAATGACGCAATGGAAAAATATATCAACCAGGACCCAATTACTTTCCTAAATTCAGTTGACTTTTTAGAGCATTCTTCAGTTCTATTTCACTTTCAAAGGACGACACATGGATTAATTAACTTGGGCTATTATAATTAGCGCTAATATGTTACACTATATGGTGATGTGAGTGGGCGCCGCGGTGGGTGAGGTGCCGGGGTGGGGGGTGGGGGACGCTGGGCAATTGCGTTACGCGCCCGGGATTGCATCCGTCCGGCGCCGTCCACCTCGGTCGCCGTCCACTTGGCCTTCCGCCGTGTCTCGCCTGGCCCGCGGCTCCCTCCTGACACGACGCGGGCAGCCATTTGCCTGAAGACGGTGCACGCCGGTTATGGGTTAGAATTGAAGGACTTAGTAGAACAACGGGCTATCCCATCTGAGATAATGCGGGTTTTACCTACACTTCCTTCATATCACTCAGTACAATTTTGAAGGTTGAAACACAGTACACTTGCATACTGGATTTAAATAACATTTTACACTAAAATAATAATATTTAGTTTTGTATAATGCTAATAACTCAATTTCAGAAAAAAATGGGGATAGCCCCTTGTTCTACTGAGCCCTTGAATTATGGCATATAGCCTTCCCTTTTAGGTACACTATATCCACAGATGGACGAGTGCTGTACTCATAAACGTAGGCAAATGAGGCGGTTTTAGCCTGAACTTCTTCACGTTTCCGATAGAGGTTATTGTAGTAGTTTGCTGTACCACTTCATGAAGGACGATTGGATGACTACGAAGAAGGAATGCTGATGACGGATGAATCATGGTAGGTATGTTGTGCAGATGGGATAGGTTGTGGTATGTCAAGCCAATACCGTCTCGTCAACCTCGCGATGAAAACATTCGCGCCTTAATGAGATTCGAAGTCGCAATCTTCGGCAGAGCATTCTCAGAGAGTTTTTCAAGCTCCTCCTACAACCTAGCGCATAACATTGATAGTTGCAAAAAAAAAAAAAAACAAACGTGATTTCAGTGTAAAAACTAATAGTGGGGTACAAAGTTTGAGCAATTGCCCGCAGTTACAGCAAAAATGTTGTAATAATCGGTAAAAAGATAAACCTCACTGGCATGTTCATATTTGAAATGCCCGAATTGGTGAATTATGGTGTGCGGAAAACTTATTAATCAACGATAACAAGGAGAAAAGACTATACAAAAATATACAACGTTTATACTCTTATTTAATTTTCTCATTTTCCCTATATTTTTTCAATTATTATTATCGTCTATATTTTCTACAAAAAATGAACATATATACGAACAACAATGTCTACAACTACCATAAATATTACGTTCATTTATTTAAAACTTTAAGACTAAACAATTAAATTATATTAAAAATTGTTAAGCAATTTTTTAAAATAAATAATTTTTCTTGACAACAATATGAAATATTAAAGTATTTACGGAAAGTCAAACATCGGAGTGATTGTTTTTTCGTAAATTAAGTTAATAATTAAAACGATTAATAACAAATTATAATTTTTTCTACTGATACAAACAAAGCTATTCGCACACCACGACACAGTAATACGAAAGACAAGCGCTCAGAATATTCTACATTTTCACTTTGGCTTCTGCGTCTCCGTCGTGCCATCTGACCCAAACAGGGATTTCAGATACTTTCGCGAACGCCCTTCCCGCAGGGGCACGTTTCGAGGCCCCACCCCCGAATTGCCACCCGCCCGCGACGACGTATAAGTGGCAGCGGCCGTCACGTGCAGGGCGCGGAATTGAATTTACGCGCTAAAAGGCATTAAGGAAGTGAAGCAAGGAAAAAGAAGTAATACAAAAAATAATATAGCACCGGACTGTCGACAGTGAACGGCGCGGGCGCGAAGAGCGGGAGCGGGGAGGGGGGGGACGGAGGCGGGGCATGACGGGTGGGGGAGGATAGCGGTGGGGCGAGGCGGGCCGGAGCAGGGCGGGCGAAGTGGGATGGGGCGAGTGTAGAACGAAGCGATGGGATTGAGATAGAAGGGAAATAATACGCAGAGAGTGGAGATTGGGACAGATGAGACTGAAAGCGCCGAAGGAGAAAACGTAAGGAAGGAAAGGCGCAAAAATTAGAAAGAGAGATGAAGTATTGGGAATGAATGACGCAGTGGACGGGACAGGGTGTCAAAAGTAAAGTCTGAAGGGAGGCGCATCCAATAACATACTAGAAATACTTTCCAAAAATAGGAGTCGCAAAATTATTGGGTCAAAGACGTAATTCCCTCGGGCGTTTTGTCACCCAGGGTAATTAGAACCAGTTAACGCCCGTGGTACTTGAATATATGCATGCATGCTCGGATATATACATATATACTTATACAATTTTAGTTTTTAAGTTACTGATTGAGATTTATTTATTTACTAATTAAGTAGATGTTAAGTTGTCTCATATTTCCATCCCATAACTCCTCATTATTCCCTCCGTAAGAGAACATGTAGCTTCATTCAACTGTTTTCATATTTCCCTCGTAACCACGATCGCCTGGATCCAGGTAAGTTACGCACTGTAT
Source organism: Teleogryllus oceanicus (assembly GCA_964035755.1). NCBI lineage: Eukaryota > Metazoa > Arthropoda > Insecta > Orthoptera > Gryllidae > Teleogryllus > Teleogryllus oceanicus. The sequence goes on from CAXIVR010000006.1 coordinate 40,224,389, forward strand.
GTCGATCTCTGCATCGAAGACGATAACAACCTATAACGTATCATGTAAAAAATAAAAGACATTTTCTGACTTATTCACCTCTTTTGGAATCCACCTCTTCAATTGTGAGGAAGAGGTGGAACGGGGCCGTGAGAGAAAGGATGAACAGAGATGAGACAAGGAAAGACGAAGAGAAGACACGTGGAAAGACGGAGTGGAAACAGCGGGGATGGAAGGATTGATTGATTGATTGATTGATTGATTGATTTTTTCGTGTTTCCGGGCGCGTCAACTACTGTGGTCATTAGTCCCGTTAGTGTAGTGCATGTTTTTCTCGGAGATGGCGGTGATCTTCCCCGCTGGATGGCGAGATCCGGCGCCGGCCTACCGTCGGCTAGTGGGGTTTCCCTAACCAGGACTCTCCCACTAGCGGGGCACCGCCCCAGCCGGGACAAGCTCTAAGCTCCCGACTGGTCTCCCGGAATATGTGGTAGTGTAGTACATGTTAGTGTAAGTGAGTGTGTAAGGGGAGAGGATAGGACAAGGAAGAGGAAGGAAAGATCGCGCGCGGTCCGTGGCCCGTTTGTTAGGGTACTGCTCCGGCATTCGCCTGGTGTTGATCGGAGAAACCACGGCAAACTACCGATCAGAGCAGCCGGCCGCTAGAATTCTCCTCCAGACAGGACTGAATTAGGAAAGATCGCGCGCGGTCCATGGGCGGGGTGGGGAGAGACCAAACAGTAAGAAGCGGAGTGGGAATAAATGGAGTGGAGAAACAGTGCGGAGAGAGACTGATCGAGGAGAGTGGGAGAGCGGAGAGGGATAGGAGAAGGGCGCAGAGAAATGGACGAACAGAAGTCGTACACTCGACGCAAGACAAGCTCAGCGGGGCGGGCATTTTGAGAGGCTGGCCGGCGAGGCAGGGTTTGGAAGCCGGGTGGACAGCGAGGCGGGACGGACTGGTGAGAGGGGCAGAGCTCGAAGCCGCGAGGAGCCACAGAAGGAATACGAGGGGCGGGCGTGGCGGGGCGGGGGGGGCCGGCCAAAGGGGGTTTGGCCAAATTGAGGCGCCAAAGGGCGGCGACGCGCATCTAAGCGCCACGTCGCGCCGCAGAAATTACCCGCGCGGGTACGGCGACGTCGCACCGCGGACACGGCGCCCGTGCGTGGCGCCGGAGGCCGTCCACTGCGTTTTAAAGACAGCAACACAGCAGTAAATTGGGACGCGCGAAACGGGTTATTGGCGGCATTGGCACCGACAATGGTGGCTCAGGACATCAACTGATGTCACTACAGTGCCTCTGACCGGGAGGTCCCAGGGTTCGAGTCCTTAGAGTTGCAGAATTTTCTTCCCTACCTAGATACCTAGGTCGAGTTCAGTCGTTGTCTGGAGGAGAATAATAACAGCCGGCTGTTCTAATTGGTAGTTTTCCGTGGTTTCTCCAATCAACACCAGGTGAATGTCGGAACACTACCCTACCAAACGGGCTACGGATCGCGATTTTTTTTCTTCCGCTTCCTTGCACTATTCTCACTCTCTAACGTAAACACATACACGTACATAATTGTATTTACATGCTCCATCACACATTTCAAGAGAACAGTTAAGAGGTTGTCCAGGCAGGTGGAAAATACCACGCTGGTGGAAAATACTTGGTTTGGAAACTCACCCGCAAGGCGGTCGAGGCCAAATCTCGCCATCCAGTGGGGAGAGAACACCGCTACCTCCCACGATAATGAATATGTACTACACTTAAGGGATCTTAGCAGTCCCGGTTACCACCCACTCCCACGAGTCTCACTTACGCGCCCGGAATCACTAATCAATTACTCTTGGGCAGCACTGGCTAAGATGGAGAAGAGCCTGATGACATAAGTCTCAGTAGGGATGCCATTTGTAAGAGCGTGGATGCAGCGGTTGCGTCTGCAGTGCGGACAGAGCGCGTTGCTTGCTAGTTGTGCGAGTTGAGGCGGGGTATGTCTTACGGTTTTGTTAGAAATTCTCACAACTCAAATCTGAAGTTCGTTTACCGATGCAAATAAATTTTCTATTAGTCGGAAGCAAAATTGTATATTTTCAAATGTTACTAACCTCGCTTTGCCGGCGATTTTATACATTATTCCATTATTTATAGGGGAAAAATGGGGAAGAGATTCCAGAGTAGAAGAAAACATGCTCAAAGTACAGTTTTGTTTAATGTTCATTGACAAAATAAATCAAATATAGCAGAAGGGGAGATACCGGTCTTCACAATATGGTGATGAGACTGTTTATTACAGTAAAATTGAACGCTTTCAAGGTTGAAGTGGAGAGTGAACGTTTAATCTGAGGAAGTCTTGTGTTCAAAAGAATGAGTTAACGTTATTAAAATGAAATAAAAATTTTTCTTAATATTTTATTTGTAAACGTGTCTGCTTTGGATGTGAAAATATGGAGTAGTGATTGTAAAAATCATTACTATTTCTCCAACACATAAAGCTGCGATTAGGAGCTTTGCCAATACGTGGAAAACATATGATTCGTCCAAACACAGAACGTAACGTCAGATTGATCCAAATTTTACATTTCCAAAGAAAAAAAAAAAAACACGCAATTCGTTCACGAGGATGCAGGTCTCTCCAAGCTCTTCATTGGGTTTTGGTCAATGGAAGGCAGTTCCACTACGCAACATGATTTCTCGTTCTCTGTGAAGTCATTCAGGTCCGCGTGCCAAGAATGAACTTGGAGTGGCAGCCAGGCGCTTCCTGCGGGGAGCTGCGCTGGCGCCGGTCGGTCTGCACCGGCTGGGCGGCGCGGCGCGGAGAGGCGCGGGCGTGGAGGCATGGGACGAGGATCGCGTGCGCCGCCGCCACCGCCGCCACCGCCACCTCCGCCGCCTCCGCCTTCTCTACCACCACCGCCGCCACCGCCATCACCGCCACCGCCGCCACCGCCGCCACCGCCGCCACCGCCGCCACCGCCGCCACCGCCGCCACCGCCACCCCCGCCGCCTCCGCCGCCACCGCCGCCACCGCCGCCACCGCCGCCCCGCCGCCTCCGCCGCCTCCACCGCCTCCGTCGCCTCCGCCGCCTCCGCCACCTCCGCCGCTTCCGCCGCCTCCGCCAGCTCCGCAGCCTCCGCCGCCGCCGCCGCCGCCGCCGCCGCCCGCCGCCGCCGCCATCGCCTCAACTGCCTCCACAACCGCCTCCGCCTTCTCCCCACCCTGCCACTGCCGCCAACGCCACTGCCACCGCCACCAGGAGCGCCAGCTGCCGAGACGGCGTCACCGCAGGTGGTTGACTGCCGCCTCCAGCACAACGGCTGCCTTCACCATCCCCCACACCGCTCACACTCCGCTGCACATCTCGTTTCCAATTCCGCCTCCGCATCATCACCGCTTTTGTTGTGACCATTCCTGTTGGCGTTGTTGCACTCATCAAATTCCGCATTGTCGTCATTGTCGACTGCATTGTCGTCACTGTTGACTACGTCGGCATGGACATTGTTGATGATGATCTTAAATACCGAGCCCCTTTTAGTCAAATCGTGGATGAATGGTTTGATGGTTGTGTTGCGATAAAATTGATATGATTTGAATGATGAAACAAATACGGTTAAACGGTGAAATGAGAGGCCAGAAAAACAGGGGAACATCCGGAAAATATGTACCAAGCCCGTGTTGCTCACCTAATTCCACTTGGGTCGACCAGGATTTGGATTCCTGTTACCCAGAGGTAGAAAGTGAGCGCTCTGATTAATATTCCACGAATTGGTCTACGAGGGCTTTGCAAACGTAAATGTCGCCATTGTCAATTTCATTTTTATTGCCATGTCTCCATTGTTCATCGTCATCTCCATCATGATTTACGCCGTGATCACCATCATGCATTATCAGCCACAGCACAATGTCATTAATGTCATCGACTTTGCCTCTGTCTTCAAAAATCCTTCTGAAACCAAAATTCCCAAGCCATAATCGGTACCGTTTCTGCTTTTTGGAGGAGCTCAGTTTTGGATGTCGCGCCGCTGTTTCCTCATGTACGATCAACGGTTGCATAAAAAGTTTTTATATGATTGTTTCAAGAGTGTCTATCCGAAGGGAATAGAAATTTATATTTTTTACTCTCATAACAAAAAATATTTACTTATTTTTATTTTCTCAATAGCAATTATTTGAATCCATAACGACTTTGAGTGACAATTGATTAAAATTTCAATATGAAGTGACAAATTAATTAAAAGTAAATCTTTCATACCATCTCTTAAATTAAATATTTATTGGACAATACTATTTAACAATACCTATACTCGACTCAACTTTCTTTTCTTTCAATATGTACCCGAATTATAGACAAGCGATCAATAAATACACACTTTGTGTGCCAAATGTTAAATTAATTAAAAGCCAATCATTAAAAATTATATAGCATCTCCCAAATTAAATATTTATTTGACAATACTATTCAACCACTCAACTATCCAACAACTGTTGTAAATTCAATAATATAACTTTACAACTACATAACTATACAACCATTTGTAATTTTGATAACATACGGTATATTATCTGTACGGCTGAAGCTTCTTACGAAAGTTTTATACGTGCTAAAAGATGACAAAATAACGACCTTACGATATCAACCTGATTACAATATAAATCGGTATATTACATTCCTGGATAATAATTCCGATGTTATAGTTTTGGTTTAGATGCGATATTATAGATTCATCAGTCTCGATCCCGGTAATATCGAAAGCAGAAAGGCCAGCATAATAGCTAGAACCGTGAGAATAGCAACGTCACCAGAGAGCAGAGGAGAGGGGGCAGGGCAGAGCCTCGTCTGGTCGCGGCCGCCCGCCGCCTCCCGCTTCAAAGAGCCTCCGCCGTCCGTCGCTCAGCTGTTCCCGTCCGCCGCCGTCCGTCATTTCGTCGTCCGTCGCCCTCCCGGCAATTTCTTCTGAAATTGCTCTTGCGTCACCCCTAATTTAATGAGCCATGGACAACAATTATTACACGAGATATTCCGTGTATTTTTCTTCTGAATTTCGTTTCTTGAACTAATTAACTAATTGACTTGATTATATTCAGCGTTGCCAATTATTTTTTCGTTCGTCACACTTAAGTAATTTTCCCAGTTCCTTCGTTTTTAATTACGGTTGATGACTTCATGCTGGCCGGCGTTCGTTACACTAGATCATACTATTATTTCTTCAAACTCATTTCCAATGCAATTGCTGCCATTCTAATATCCAGGCGTAAGTTCATTAACTCCACGTACAGAATAATGAGCGGCCAGCAGTGGATGTTATCAGTATCGCTTCGAAATATATACAGCTTTCTTCATAAATTATTCATCAATGTTATTATAAGTTACGCATGGTTTTATTATTAGATCGTTTACGACGCAAAGTATAACAGCGCCATAACTAACGATGTTATGAAGCCATTTATTGAAGCATTGCTAACTTATTACGGAACGCACAAGAAGTCTGCGTTTGGTGGTGATGGGGACGGTGATGACTGCGTCAACGGTGTTTATGGTGGTGACGACTGTGATGGCGGCGGTGGTGATAGGAATGGCAGTTACGATGACAGTGATGTGTAGTCGCTGTGAGGTAGCGAGAGGGAGGTAGTAGTGGCGGAGGAAGCGGATAGTGCGAAGGTTGACGACCGGCGGCAGCGAACGGGCGGGGCTCACGGTGTTCTGCAGAGTGACGAACCAGCAGCGGTTCGAGAGGAACAGATTTAGATGTTAGAAGTGATGGCTGCGGCGATGCATGCAACCGAAAACAGTCTGAAGAAGTAAAAATTGTCAGGGGAGGTACTGACAAATGCGACAGTAAGGAGGTGTTCGTAGTCCATTAGAAGGAAGCATCTGTTGTTGAGGCGTCGATGACTACGACGATGACATTAACAGCGACGGCTATGACCACGACTACGGAGTTGATGATGACAGTGATGACAATACGATGACATGACGACCAGGAGATAAATGAGGACGATTGATCTATCTCGATTGTAATGATGAGATAAATGAAGACGATGGTGGTGACAATACCACAAGTGGCAGGGAAGACGTCGGGGGTAATGACTGCCGCAGAAGTGGATACGAGACCCGGAAGGGGAAGACGACAACGTCGACGATGCCGCGTGTAACTCCGCGTGTTTTTCACTGACCTAGGAGAAACAGTAGAGAAAGCAAAGACGTAAAATTAAAGATGCAAATGAATCTTGCTGATGAAGCTAAAGGTGGTGGTCGCACAAGAAGAAAGAGAAAAAAGAGGAGAATGCAGGACAAAGGGTTGAGAATTGATTCAAAATTAGAGTAACGGCAATTGAAATTAATATTGGTTATAAATAACTATTGATAAATATTTAAAATACATATATAAACTACGTAAGTATTTGAGATGAGAATGATAGTGGCGTAAATGATAGCGATAATGAGAGCATAAAGAGTAATTTTGACATAGCACTGCTGCAAACGGGTAGGGAAAATGGATACTTTTCAGTCATATGAGACCAATATTACTTAGTCCAGATTTATTGTTAATGGACGTCATTTTTCAATGCTTTAAAACAAAGAAAAAATATTGAATATTTTGTGGGCAATTAAAATGCATCATAATTAATGCAATACACCTCAAAATAAGTATTTCAACCATTTGTTATTGCACTACTTCCCACATTTTTCTTGTTTATTCTTTCTTGTTTGTAGATATTTGTAATTTCCAATACACAAGGACGAAAATTAAATTCGAAATAACATTCGCCTACCATTTCAGTATTAGAAAGTGTTGTATAATGTCTGACGAACTCAAAACATTGGCGCAACGTGTTTGATGAGAAAGGCCGGGCGGCGATGGCTGCAAAGCAGATGCAGCGTGGACAACGGCCTCAACAGTGGTCCGAGGCGACGGACAGGCGAGCAAACACGCGAGGGACTGCAGGCGAGAAGTGACAGTTGGCAGGACGCGTCAGTAGGATGTGCTCCCGTGGATGGGCTGGAAGATGGATGGGCGAGGACTGAGAACGGGGGCGGAGTAAGAAACTGCCTCCGCACACGATTACTCTTCAGATTGGTTGCCTTCAGCGAGCATTGCCAGCGCGATTAGACAAGGCTCACAATAAAAGAAACTGTCGAGTGGGAACGGTCGTTCTATCATTGCCATAAAAGTGTTTCCATCAATGCAAATATGATCCAAACAAATACATACATCGATTTCACGCAAAGAAAAGTAGTGTAGAACGTATGCGCAAAACTAATCAGTGTCTGTAAAACAATACAGACATTCAGTGATACAGCAAAGAAGGTTAAAAAAAGATAAGTTCCCTACACTTATATACAATACAATATATGGAGATACTAGCACTGACATGTCTGTTGAAAATTTTCAACTTGTAAGCATGCGCATACAGGTCTGAAAAAACAAGAAAAAAAGGAATTATTCTTGAAAATGATATTTTTTCAGAGAAAATATGTTTTAATTGACCTTTTATTTGACGCACAGAAGACAACCCAGAAGATCTTCGAGATGAAGATATAAATGTGTAGCAAATGTGCAATTGAATGTTTCAAATGAAATCCATTCATTTCTTGAATTTATAACTAGCAATGCCATTTGAACCCTGTCAAAGTCATTTCTACAGTTTTATGATTCATACGAAATGTATGCCCTTAATGCATTTATAACTCCAAAATTTTAAACTCTTATACAATTTGAGTCATACATTCTGCAGAATGCCTGCATCTGGAGGAGAGAGCACTGAATCATTAATAAAAGGAAAACGTCCTTAAGATCTTCCGAAGAATCCAAGATAGAAAATATGTATTAATGTGTTTGCTATGATTTGTCACAATAAATCGATACATTTCGTGCATTTAAAACTCCGAAATTCGCTTAAACCCTTATTAAATATGTGTCACATATTCTGCAGTGAAGTTTCTTTTTAATTGTAAGTTTTCTGACCTTATGCATTAAAAAAAAATACATTAATACATGCATTAAAATACTTTTTAAATAATGTATTTCTGTGACGTTTCGACCCTAGTTGAGGCCTTTTTCAAAAAAATATGGTTCAGGATTGTTGACAACATGAGCAAAAATCCGATAGCATTCTATAAGAAATTGCCAGAATTATAAAAACACTCATCACATATGTAAAGTCGCAAACATTATCTAGCCAAGTATTGTGGTACAAGTCAGTTTTTAATTTAGTAACATGTTCATCAAAGTTTACATAGTATATATGATCATTTTTTCACTCAACATGAGTGAATCATCAAATATCAGTATGTTGGTGTTTTCTTCCGTGCGTAGTCCATATTAAGACATGTTGTTGGACGGTAGAGGTGGTGCCGGCATCTGGGCCAAAGAGCTCTGAATCATGGGCACAAAGCGCGTGCTGGGCGACGGGCTGTGGCAGGACGTGTGAACTGGCAGTGTGACTGCGCGGTCGGTTTTTGTGGCTCTCGCCTGGGCGGCGCGGGGCGGGCTTTTAGAACGGCTGATGCGAAGAAAATGAATTCCTCGCGGTTCAGGCCGCGTGGCAAGGAACGTGTGACCCCTCATGACCTAACTCAAGTGCCAGAATGGATGGCGCAAACGCAGCGTCTATAAACCACGTCCTTCTGCATTTCCAGACAAGATTCGCTATAGCGCTTTTGCTAAAGAACACCATGTGATATCTTTCGGTTTACCACGCCAGATGAATGCATTTCTCCATTTGATAATGGAATGACCGGTTTTTCAACTAACGTGACGTGCTTGATTTTTATTAAGTTTCTTTCTTAAATACACCACGTTTCTCTTTTCACGTGTCCACTCTCTTTTCATGTTGTCTGCCACTGACAGTTCGAATAAAATATTGCAAATTTCACTTAGTAAAAAAAATTAATTGATAAGTCTCGTTTAACAGATATCGAGGCAGATAAGATGACTAAAGTATCGCAATTAAGAAAATTTGAGAAAATGTACGAGGTTATTTATAATGTTACAAGGACAATTATTTGAAATGACATGGAAGAGAAGATCACGTTACATAGCATTTATCTACATCAGCAATTTTGAAATTACAAATTGCAGGCCATACGGGCTGGAAGACAGAACTTTTTCATGAAAACACCAACACCATGTGAGAAAATATTCTATTCAACGCAAACTGTTGTTGGCATTTGCGACAAATACCTCACCGTTTGTTCAATTGGAACACGAAAATGTACCAGACTCGCTGGACAAAAAGGTGTGTTTTGTGCTCTTGTATCTTAGAAGGTACAATTCAGACTCCAACGGATGTTCACGCTATTTTTTCATGTATTAAGTTAGTGCACCGTTCTTCCCATACATGCCACGTGAATTCCTGTACGCAGCGAAATACCAAATTAAACCTTCCGTAGTTATTTCTGAATTACCTGCTGTTTACGAATTTACAGAATTTGAGTCTTTTTCTGGAAACTAATTGTAATGGTTTGGTGATTCACAATTATGTGTAACATGCCACATAACGTTCGTAAAATTAAACACCCTGTCTGTAACAGGTCGTTTCAGGATGATTCCTTTGGATTTGGTTCTCCAGCGGCAGGAGACCGTACGACAAAAAAGGCAGATTTAGACTAGAAGTTCATAGTTTTCGGAATTTTTAAATATAGACAGGTTTCTGAAAGAAAAGAAACTTAATTTTTAGACTATTCTGAAGGTTCTAAAGTAAAAAAAATATATTGTCTATAGAAATATTCGTCAAAATAACCGGACAACTGAATCTAAATATTGTAACTTCGTAGTACTTCAACTACCCTGGAAACAGTAGCTCTAATATCTGTGTCGGAAGAAGCCGATGGATCATTCTTGCGAAACAGAACCTCCAAATTGAAGCGTAAATGGCATAATGACTTAGATAATACACTAGGCACTTTTGTTGTGAAAGGAAAATATACCAGTAGTTCATCTGTGCAATCAAACAATCCATTCTGTATTCCATGAACTTTGTGAACCATGTGTTGGACTGAACGAGAGCCGCGTATATTTTTAGATTCACATTCACAATAATTAATCATTATAGTTCATAATGTGGTAAAATAACACATTTAAAAATATATATTGTATGATATCTATGCAAGTTTGTCAGTCTCACATTTAACATATTGTTAATATAGAAATTTTAATTTAAATTTTAAAAAAAAAAAATTTATTTAAAATAAATTTTTGTTATTTAATCAAGCTGTATACCACAGTGTTCATGTCTTGTACCTAATTAAATTTTATTTACGTTTGATACGACAATCTTGAAAAAGATTAGGGTTTTTCCGTTTATTTCCTCTTACCATTTGGTTCTAAAATATAGTAGAAATCTTTCTTTTTTGGAGGGGGGAGGAAAATTCTTCATGACGGTCGAGGAGCAGGAGTCTGGTCCCAAACTGGCCTACGTTCAGTATCTGAGTGTAGGGTCTACCTCTTTTCTCTCTTACGTGCTAAATCATTCACTGAGAAAAGGAAATGAAAGAATAATTAAAATTGATCTTAACTACACACTAAGAAGAAAAAAAAGCGGAAGTATTACGATGGTATGACTGAATCTTGAAGCCATATGAAGCAAAAGTATAATTCTTTGAGGCGTTGCTGCTGTCGATTATTTCTGAATTTCTATCTTTTATTTATTAAACCAATATATAAAATGCATATATTTATGGAATTCGAGGCCACGTTAAGCATTATATACATTTTTATCTCAAATTGAATTCAATCGTATTCAAATTGAGACCGAACACACATTGAAAACGATTGAATCAAATTGAGAACAATAAGGAAACAAAAAGAAAATTTAAAAAAATAAAAAAAGGGAAAAGATGGAGGAGGAGGAAGGAGAGAAAGAGAAAACGAAAAGGAGGAGGAGGATAAGGAGATAGGGAAGAGACAAGTTAGATGGTTGGTTGGTTGTTAATGATTCCGGGAACTTAAACTACAGAGGTCCTCCGTACAGAGGTGGTTCCGTAAGTGTACTGCGTGTTTTTTCATCGGGAGGTGGCGGTGATCTCTCCCCGCTGGATGCTGAGATCCAGCGCCGATCTACCGTCGGCTAGTGGGGTTTCCCCCTAACCAGGGTTCTCCCACCAGCGGGGTACCGTCCCAGCCTGGACAATCTCTAAACTCCCGACCGGTCTCCCGGAATATGTGGTAGTGTAATTCATGTTAGTGTAAGTGTGTGAGGATATGACAAGGTAGAAGAAAGAAAGATCGCACGCGGTTCGTGACCCGTTTGGTAGGGAACTGCTCCGGCATTCGCCTGGTGTTGATCGCAGAAACCACGGAAAACTACCGATCAGAGCAGCCGGCCTCTAGAATTCTCCTCCAGACAGCGATTGAATTCGACCTAGCTGAAAATCTAGTCCTACCATCGTCGGGACATCGTCAGGAACGTAGTACCTCCCGGTCAGAGCCACAGCAACGACAATAACTGATGCACTGAGCCATTTCTCCCGATACAAGTTGAAACTTCCTTTTAATTTCAATCAGTAAATAAACCAAAAAAATATTCAAAATTTCTGAAATAATATAATTTCCTATTTTTCCTCCTTTATTCTCAATATCAACGTGCTTATCCTCAATTTGAAACTGCTTCGTGCCCGTTATATTCTGATTGGTCTCAAATCGAATGCGCTTGATCTCAATTTAAGGCTGAAGCGGCACAGACACGTTCGCAACTTTGGCTTTTCGCGGGCGCGGGCGAGCGCTGCGCACATGGCGCTTGTCGCCGCTCAATTGTCGCGCGCCGCGTCGCCTCGCGTCGCGGCCGCGTGCTGGGCTGGGCTGGGCTGGGCTGGGCCTGGGGCGACGGCCGGGCCGGGCCGCGCCGCGCTCCGTCGCCTCCGTGGAATCGCGTGCAGGTGCTCCGCCGCTGACGAGGTCGCCGGACGGTAACGAGCTGCGGGTCGTGATGCCACGGCGCAGGCGGGAGGAGGGAAAAGGCGAGGGAAATGTAGACTAAGCTCCCGACCGGCCTCCCGGAATATGTGGGTGTGTAGTGCATGTTAGTGTGTGTGTGTAAGGGGAGAGGATAGGACAAGGAAGAGGAAGGAAAGATCGCGTGCGGTCCGTGGCCCGTTTGGTAGGGTACTGCTCCGGCATTCGCCTGGTGTAGATGGGAAAAACCACACAAAACTACCGATGAGAGCAGCCGGCCGTTACAATTCTCCTCCAGATAGCGGCTGAATTCGACCTAGCTGAAAAGCTAGTGTTGAAAATCCTACCACCGTCAGGACTCGAAACTAGGACCTCCTGTTAAAAGCGCTGCAGTGACATCAGTTGACGCACTGAGCTACCGCTCCCGGTGTGGTAGTGGACGTAATGGTAAAGACGCGATGAGATGTGGTGGAGAAGACGGTGAAGATGCTGGATGTGTTGTGCGCGGTGAAGATGTTCAACAAGCGAAATTTAATATTTAATAATGTTGTTAATATTGGTGACGGTAAGGGGGAGAGGGTGCCCATACGATGGTGACAATGACGGAATGTGATGGACACCCAATGTATGCAATATATCTACGTTTCATAAGAATTGACCAAATGACTTACAGGGATCACCACGAAGTACGAAAGCTAAACTAACGAAACTATGTCCATTGCCCGACAGCACTACCTTTGCCTCTTAACGGTATTACCCCTGTTACCATATTATAAAAAAAATAGTCAATCACTGAATACCAATTTCTTTTACTTACAGAGACAATTGTGGCCAGTATTTGATTTTAAAAAATTGGTGATGTATAAAGCAAAGCAAAAAATACCCCGAAAACACAACCGAAAAAAATGAGTACCGAGAGAGGTGCCTAGGGAGATCTACTGATGCCACTGCAGAGCCCCTGAATGGGAGGTCCTAGTGTACAAGCCCTGATAGTGGCAGGATTTTCGACAGTAGCTGCATAGTCAGGTCGAGTTCAGCCGTTGTTTGGAGGAAAATTCTAGCTGTCGGCTGCTTTAATTGGTAGTTTTCCGTGTTTTCTTCGAACAACAGCAGGCAAATGCCGAACCACTACCCCAACAATCGGGCCACGATCCGTGCGCGATCTTCCCTTGCACTTCCTTGTCCAATCGTCACCCCTTAATTACACACATTTACACTAACATGCACTACAGTACCACACATGCCGGGAGAGAGGAGCATGGAGCTTGTCCCGGCTGGTGGGAGATACCTGGTTGCGGAAAACCCCGCTAGCCGACGGTAGGTCGGCGCCGGATCTCGTCATCCAGTAGGGGAAGATCACCGCCACCTCCCGAGCAAAACACATGCACAACAGTTTCGCGACTAATGACCTTAGCAGGAGTTGCGCCCGGCATAGTGGGAGATACCTGGTTGGGGAAAACCTCGCTAGCCGACGGTAGGTCGGCGCCGGATCTCGTCATCCAGCGGGGGAAGATCACCGCCACCTCCCGACCAAAAAACATGCACGACAGTTTCGCGACTAATGACCTTAGCAGGAGTCGCGCCCGGCATCACTAGTAATCAATCAAAAAAGAAGTTATTGGTTCCGAGCGGTGGGTCCTTCCCACCGCACGCAGACGGCCACCCTCTCGGCGCCGGCCGTATCTCAGCGCTGCGCCGCGTCGCGTCCCGCGGCGGGCGGCCGCCGCCCCGCGCCGTTTGATTGGCAATTTCCCCGCGGCGGACGAGAGGCCGTAAAGCGACGACATGTGATCGCGCTGGCCGCCCCGGCCCCGGACGGCGCCATCAAATATAAATAGCGGCCGCACAATGGCAGCGAATCGGCCGGTAAATACCGATAAACGTCCCAAGCCACAGGCGCCGCCAGCGCTCACTGCCACACGCGGCGGGGTGGGCGGGCCTCCGGTCGGGGTGGCATGTAGCGTACGATGCAATTACAGGGGAGGGGGAAGTGAGCAACGGAGAGAAAAGGTGGAGTAAGAAATGATACAAAGAAAGAAAGGAGGAAAGATGAAAAGATTCACACAAAGAAGAAGGAAGAACCGAGACAGGTGGCTCAGGAGATCAAGTGATGTCACAGCAGTGCCTCTGTCCGCGAGATCCTAGGTTCGAGTCCCGATGGTAGCAGGATTTTCGACACTAGCTTGTCAGCTGGGTCGAAATCAGGCTCTGTCTGAAGGACAATTCTAATGATTGATTGGTAGTTTTCGCTCTCATTGGTAGTTTTTCGGGGTTTCTCCGATCAACATCAGGCGAATGCCGGAGCAAAACCCTACCAAACGGGCCACGGATTGCGCGCGATCTGTCCTTCCTCTTCCTTGTCCTTCCTCTTCCTTGTCCTGTCCTCTCCCCCTACACACACACTTACACTAACATGCACTACACCACCACAGATGCCGGGAGACCTGTCGGGAGCTTAGAGCTTACCCTGGCTGTGGCGGTGCCCCGCTGGTGAGAGATACCTGGATGGAGAAATCCTCGCAAGCTGACGGTAGGTCGGCGCTGAATCTCGCCATCCAGCGTGGGAAGTCCACCGCTACCTCTCGAGAGGAAAGCATGCACTACACTTAAGGGACTAATAACGTTAGACGTTGACGCGTCCGGAATCGCTAACAATCAATTAATCGTCTGCAGAGCATATTGAAAGATTGCGCATTGTATTGAGTCAATAAAAATGAATTTGATTTTTATTGTGCAGTCTAAAAAATGTTGTGCCTATGTCTAATATTGCACAATACCGAACCACAATTCAGTTGTAGCTTCACAGTGTTAGAGTGAACATCAACTAAAATGGCTACGAATACAAACTGAAAAGAGATTTCTGGTAAAACCATTCTCAACAGTTCATCAAATAATTTATCGTCTAGTTGCACAAAGTTTTGAAAAATACTAGGTTCACAAATTCTTAGTTCAGTTTATAATTTTTAAATGTTTATACATTTCTTTTCTCGAACTATTCCTTCATCCACCTGGGTTTCTTTTTCTTCTTTTTTGAATCATGTCTGAAGCGCCACCGGTGAACTAAATTGTTGACCAAAAGTTTTCCGTCGTGTAGGCTGGCCCAGCAATATATTTGTGCAATTATTGCACAATTTATTTTGGAAAATATTGACGTAAATATTGACCGTCTGGCGGCCGCTTCAGGTTCCGCGCTTATCGCACACAATCTGTGAGTTTGTTTGATCGCAATCCAAATCGAATGTAATTACTTTTTCTAACCCATAATTTAATATTTAAGAGCTACTTATTTCAAGAGCTTACTTATAGCTATCTTATTGTCAAGTTTACACATTTATACGTGTGCATTGCTTAAAGATTGTGATCAAAACGTGAATACGAAAAGGTAGAAAAATAATCAAAGAGCATTTTAAAGAGACCCAAATATATTGAACGGTATTAGTTTAAAATATTACAATATTTAAGGTAATATTTTAATTAATATTTTTTACTATTTCTACTTGCAATTGTAGGCTAATTATAAATTTAAATTTGAATAAATGTGTACAATTCCAATCTAAAAATATAATTCAATAGTGGCAGAGTAATATTTTCAAACTGTTCGTAAATTCAAAGGAAAATAACCTTGACGATAGCTCCTTGAAATTAATCATAAGCTACGTTACTAAATGACCTTCCTATCGCACCCAAAATCGTTAGGATCGCGCGATTACCTCGCAGATTACCACCTATCGTATGGCAAGACGAATTGCCTCGCCGACGAATATCAATACCGAGCCCGCCACTTCCACAAAAAGCAAGCGCGGAACGACAGCCGGTAAGAGGCGACGATAAATGTCCGTAGCCGAGGAAAGAATGCAGCCAGCGGGGCAAAGACGAACCGAGGGGGTGGAGTGGAGAAAGGGGCGGTCGAAATGCGAGCTCTCCCGCTCCCGCCATTCCTTTACCACCCCCCTCTCAACCTCTCTCCCCGCCCCTTCCGAGGCCCCGCGTGGCAGCTGACTTGTGCCCTAGACAGGCAGAAACACATACCCCCTTATCTCCCTCGACAAAATTGATCGTCCCCCATAGCTGGTACTACCTTCTGCGCACTTCTCAAGTTTCAAAATTGATTACTTCCTTTTAGAAGGAATAAAAATATCCCTATGTATGGATTCGAGCTCTTCCCTTGAAGTTTAAATACGTTTTATAAGAGTTATTAATATCCCTCATAAATTAAGACATTCATCTTGCTAAAGGTCCGTTCTTCCCTGCACCGACACGGACAACCTAGTGGAGGTTCTTTCTTTTTTCTTTCTCTCTTTCGTTGGAGGAAACAAAATACGGCATTAAAAATACTCTTCCCTCAGACGTTACAATATTCACATTCTTCAGACTGGCGGTCGTCTCAAGAACACATCACCTGCCTGCCGGCTCTTCAACTGTCGGCCTCTGCATTCCGTGCTTTCAGGATACCTACTCTCTCCAAATCTACACGGGAAGTTCTGTTGACAGTAGTTAACGAATAGATCAGAACTACACAATCATCTGCGATAGAAATGCGAGGGTGACGATTACAAGTGACTAATGTACTACCTAAAACAAGAATTAAAGAGAAAGATTTGGAACGTACATCTTATCATTTGTCCCGGCGTTTAACTGTGTATTTGTGCCGTGATGTGCATTATTAAGAAGTATTACGCGCACTATTTTAATTACCATTTCTATTGTTGTTGATATTATTATTATTATTATTATTATTATTATTATTATTAATTTTAACTATTATTATTATTTTCTTTTATATTTCTCTACTTTTATATTTCTATCACAAGATGGAAAGTCAATACAATAAATGCTAGCACTTTCTTAAGCCTTGTGAACTTCTCTACAAAAGGAAATACTATACCCTCTGTGATTCAACTCACAACCAACAAAGTACATTCTTGTCTGTCGCAAGAATCGAGCCCTAGACTTGTCAGAGACACCGAGTACTGGATCTTCCAACGCTGATTAACGGCTTGTTAACAAACACCACAACGACCACACGCTTTACGGCAAAATCATCGTCTTAAGATGAATTGATTGTTGTTCGCAACTGCTGTGTTTTCAAAATCAGTACAATCTCAATTTTATCTTAAATGAATTATTCTTCCCCTCTGTCCATCTCACTGTCAACTAGAAGTTAACTAGAAAGTATTATATACGTCTCTCTTTTATATGGAATAATGCTTTTACTGATTGTACAGTAGTTATAATACAAATTGCATTATAAAGATCTCCCAGTGAGTGTGGGCCATAACTTCCAAGCGGTTCATGATATCGAAATGCAGTTTTCATTCCACAATGTGGAATCGTGTGGGAATTAATATTCTGTAGAGATATTGTTTGAAACAATTTTAGTTTTCGAGAAAACAAATCATCTTTGACTTTTTAAATGAAATTCTACATTTTTCTAGCCCACAATTGATAGATCATGAAAAGAGGAATACAGTAATGTATCATAAGTTAATATTTTGATAGTAGTTTGAGTGTAGAATTAGACTTTCTAAGGTGACGTTTTAAATTACACAGACAATATTCCCTGTAGCAGCCCTATAGAGGACGGTGGCCTTCGCGGCGCCGGCCGTGTTGGGGGGAGAGGGGAGAACCCGCCAAGACCACCTTTCCGAAAAGCGACAGTTGGAATGGCTTCTACAGCAAATATTGCATCTTTTGTTTCAAATCACATACCAGAAAGTATAATTTTATTCTAAAATATTATCAAAATATCAATACATTTTATATCATTGCATTCCTCTTTTAATGCTCTATACTTGGCAAATGAATAAAATATATTATTCCATTAATAAATCGATGATAATTATATTTCTCGAAAACTAAAAATATTTCAAACAATATCTCTACAGCGTATTACATGCTCCATGATTCTGCATTGTTGAAGAAAAACTGCATTGCGATATCGCGAACAGTTTAGATGTTATTGCTGGGACCCATAGTCGCTGGGACTATCTGTATAAGAGAAGAACTGGAGCAATAACCTTTGTATCCCCATTAACGTGGTGTAAAAAAATAGTATAATTTGGTTCATCCAGATATAGTACATGAAGATACGACAAGAGAGTACTGAATATAGAATAAACAGAATTCTGGTTACATGTTACAAGGAGGGCTGGACAAAGAGCGCATTACGGTATTTCTTGTTCAATCCAATCCCAATGCAGCCAAACTGAGGCTGTCGCAAGTTTGACAACTTTTCAAAATATGCTGCTCCCGACTACAGATCCTTTCCAGCTAACGGGATTGCACGACACGAACCTATCCAATTTGACAGCCCAACGCAGCATTTCGCGAAGACAACTCACAACGCAAAATATCGAGCGAAAAGTCCGAGCTTCCAGCAAGTCAGGCGTCTGAAACATCGGGTTCCCCGAGTTTTCGCATTTATTAGTATTTCCTTTCCCCTCCCGCTATACGCACATTTCACGGCTGCAGAAAAACTGGGGAGGGCTGGGGAATTTCTGAAGGGCCGGCGGCGGCGGCGGCTGAGGGGAAAGCAGGCAGGCACCGCCCAGGCAGATATTGAAGGGAAAGGGGTGAGGCGTGAGGCTGACTACGAGAGATGGGAGGGGAGTGGGACGGCTGCCCGGCTCCGGAGATACGAACAGAATCCGTAAGGAAGGGGAGGGGAGGGCCAGTGGAGGTACAAAAGTGAACCGCGGTGTGGGGCGGGGTCTGGGTTTTGAGGGTGAGTGAAAATTAAATTTTAAATTTAATCGCGGTTTCAGATGACGGAAAGGCGCAGCTCAGAACGATAGAGAAAGAGAGAGTGAGAAGGACAAGAAGCGGCGAGCGAGCGAGAGCGGGGAAAAGCAATAAAAATGAGTGGAGGAGAGACCGTCCTGTCTTGTGTTCTATTGAATAAGTAATTACAATATTCCCCTTTTACGGAATATGCAGTATTTTGGATACCGCCTAACCTGTGCCGTTGAGGAGATGTTGGTGGGAGTGGAGGGGCGCTTGAACGGTAGGCACGTTGCCAGCAGTTCACTTTCCCCGCTCCGCCCCTCTCCCCTCCCCCTCGCCCCCAACCCTTCTGTCGAATCTCCATTGCGAACGCCGCAATGGGGTGTGTTCTCGAGAAATCGAAAGTCGTTGGTGGCTGGAGACAAACACGAAATGCTAGGGAAACTTGGGCCACCACGCTCCAGCAATTTCTGGTCGTTCAACTTGGAATATCTGCAGTGTTGTGTTCACCTTTGTTTCTCCATTGTTCGACAACCTTCGTTGCCGCTAACAAGAGTCGTAAAGAGCTCTTCAATATTGTTGAGGTTGATACATTTGCAACAGTCAGTTGGCACGTTGTTTGTTAAACAAGTTAAAGAAAAATTCATAAAACATAGTTCTTCAAAAATCATATAAATAATCAATGCATTAAAAGCTCATCAAACAGCATCTTCAAAAATCAAATAAAACCAATGCAACAAAATAAACTCAAAAAATACAAATGTCTTAGGAAATATCTCGATATGTTATTTATTGTTATCTATGCTCTTGATCCATTTTTCTGTAAGTAGGAACTAACTAAATCGCATCTAAACGAAAAGAAGAGAGAATTTCTCTTAACCCTCAAATAGATACGGGGGTAATATGTTACCCCAAATCTTTCCTTTTTATTTTGGAGTTTCCCAGAATAAAAGTTCACGAGCATTAAATGTTGTGTATTCTTCTTTGAGGTTAGGGTTCATCTGTCGCATGTGTTGTTCGTCTGGCACTCTCGTACAGGAAATTAGAAGTTCGGGTAACTAAATACCCCTGTTTGCGTATATGTATGTAGGTAAGTAAGTACGTCTCTACATACTCCCTCCCCCCAAAAAACCATGAAATATAAATCTCTTATTTTGCATTTAACCATGAACACTGTGTTGTTTCACTCTAATACACACTCTGATAAAAGTATAAACTAGTGTACGAACAAAGTAAAAAGTAATCGATTGACAAATAAAATGGGTATCCAAGGTCAGAGAACAATAGTACATGCAAAAATTCATGCTTCAAATGCAACAAACCAAACACGGAGTAAAAACATACGCTTTTCATGCAATATCAACATGTAATATCAATAAGTGTAACAAAATTATGGTTTACTTCAAATATATATTTTGTTATTTGATTCTATAGTTTGGGGTAGCAGATTACCCCACGTATCCATCTGCACGTGTAGCATTATGTATACATTTGAGGGTTAATATCTTGTCTCTTTGAAATTCAGTTTTCTCCGTCTAGATATCTCTAAAAATATTTGCATAAATAAAATGTTTACAATTTAACACCAAAATGAAATAATTATGAGAATTCGATTAAAATCTCATTTAAAAATAATATAGATAAGTTGCAAGAACGTAATTCTGGTACAATTAAATTAATAATGAAGCGTTACAAAATGCAAAGCCACAACAAACCTGACGGTTAAACTTCAAACACCACATCATTTAACAATGACAAATGTACACTTGTTTAACTGAATTTCAATTCTTTTGTTTAATCAGAAGTTTGCGGAGAACATTTATAATGCAAATAACATTATTGAAATTAATTTAGAGGGTACCCTATAGAGTTGTAAATTCTTTCCTTGCTGAAGTAGAGAACACGGTACAACTTCAGAAAGTCGGTATTTCGCGCCGCTCAGGTGAGGCGAAAATCCACGGTGAGGGAAACGAGGGATAATTAGGGGGTTTTGAATCGTTCTTTTGGTGGGAGGTGTAGTGCGCAATATACTCGTACGTAACATAATTCATAATTATAATAATCAAGGTGTGGGTGATCAATAAATAATAAAAATTTAACTACTGAAATAAATTGAACGCCTCGTGATTGGTTGCCATCTTTGTTACGTCATTTCACGCCCTAGAACCTTGTCGAAGCGCCATTACTAGTCTGTCCGTTGAAGCGAAAGTTTCGTAGCGATATTTCTGCAGTTTGATTTTCTTTGTGACAGTGTTAGAGTAGATGTCAAAGTGATTAGTTAAATTCTCTCAAACAGTTACGTTTCTTACGCAATTCTTATTCTCTGTAATTTGTATTTTCGATTATTTGTGTTACGAAAGAAAACGTGTGGTTGTATATGTGGTGCAATGGAGGTGTTTGGCAGAACTTACGCGGATTTGAACTTGGAAGTTCTGTTAATTTGTTTCATTTTTCAAAGAATACGTGTGGGGTGGGTGTATCGTGTAAACACTCCTTACACTTCCATACCCCCTCCCCAACAACTATATCCTATCTTTCCCCTCCTCCTCGCCATCCCCCTCCCCCGCTCGCTTCCCTAGGGTGTATCGTGTATTTACTTTAACCTTTGATTTCAACTACCAACATGGTACCAAGATTGTCTCTCACAACTATAAGAAACGAATTGTAATAATTATATTTAAATTACTCTTACCTCTTTCAGTCTTCTTCCTTTATCACCATTTACCACACACGAATATCAGAAAATAGCGCACTACACTGAGCAGAACATTTGAACCACGACTGACAAAAAACTTGGTGAACTCAGAAATGACGGTGGCGCTCACTAGCGATAGTTTGGTAGAAACACGTGAAGGTAGCTGACTGCGGGCGCGGAGGCCTTCAACAGCTCTGAAGTGCGCAGAAGGGTTTCCCAGATGACCTTCGCAGGATTGTGAATTTCAGAGGCAATTTCGATTAAATTCCATTTGGTTTCCTGCACCTTTACGGATTGTAAGCAAATAACTATAATATAGGTTATGTTAAGCATGCATTTTTACGTTATACGTAGTTGCAAATGACTTGCAGAGGACTTAGTATTCTAAAGAATAGCGCAGCTAAGGAAATGCCATTTTACATATTTGTCTTCATTATATTTTCGTTTTTCAAATGTAAGGAAACAAACACTTTGTAAGGAATTAACTTTTCCTCCCAATATTTTCCTAACAATTGTTTCTGCTGTATTACGTTTCTACGTCTCTTTATAACTGTAAGTTCAAAAGTATTGGCACTTTTATTTTCAGAGATGCGGAGTAAAATCTCTGCTGCATAAGCGTTTTTATTTACAGACTATATTGAAAATAAATGTTTTTGACAATGATATCAAAGCTTTAATTACCATTTATACAATAAAATTCTAAAACATATCTGTAATAGTATACCTGTAAAATAGTATAGTATTAGTATACCTGTAACAAGCATTGTGCCTCTGGTTCTGAGACAACGGCCATCTCGATTAGGTTTTTTGTCCAGTTTCCGTTGTCTCATTGAGCAAATACCGAATGTCCCTTAGGTTTGCTTCTACACGTACATTTAGCTTCATTTTCTGCGCATGTTTTCTTGAACTCTGTAGGGCGTTAGTGAGGGATTAAGTTATTTCACCAGCAGTACAATCAAATAATCGTTCACCATAGTCTTGTGGTAGTGAATTGTTTCCTTCACGTGTGGAACGACAACAGTAAAAAGTTGTAGTACGTGTGACGATGCAAACAGTTTTTCTTATGAGGAAGTCCATTTTTCTTCTTATCAAATATTGACAAAAATTGCTGCCTTCTTTAAAATTCAATTCAGTTCAATAAAAGGGAGGATTCCGGAGTTCACAAAAATATATTCACTTTGTACTTGTTCCGCAAGTGTATATTGATCTCGTTCCTCGTTTTTTTTTATTTTGTATAGGATTGACTTACAAAGTTTAGTTTACATGAAACTCTTCATTAAGTGTATATTGATGACGGCATCACGTTGAAGGAACATTTTTATAAAAAGAAAAAAAAATCCTTCAGAAGTTCCCTCCAAACTGTCACAGAAGCACTATTAGGTGCATTTGTTTATTATTTCCTCAAACATCACGAAACGTAAAAATGTACTTTTCTATGGTTGCAGAACTTAACAATCGCATAGCAATATCATTGGATACATGGGGAAAACCAATGAGCGTAGTGAACTTACGACTCCAGAATAAATTACAGTTAAACTGAAGAAAAATTAGACATATTTAAGAACTAAATGTTCGTATTTAGGAGTATATTACAGTTTGTGTTAAAATATTTTTCTATTGGGGATATAACAAGGGCATATATATTTTGAAAATGTTCTGTACTTGCAGTCCTTTTTATAGAAACACATATGGCCACGTTCTTATTTTAAGGAACTAATTCAACTTTTTCTTAGTTGTTCCGACAGCATAAATGCAATCTACTTCGGTAGAGTCTAAAGTAAGATTGTAGCGTGTTTATAGGCAGGTCTAGCTGGAAAAGAATGCGGGAATTTTCACAAAGCAATTACGCTTGAGAAATATTTTGATTTTTTTGTGAACCGGTAAGCTTAGAAATACTGAACTATCAATACAAGTTCAGAAAAGTTTTAATAATAAAAGTCTTATGTAAAGAAACAGTAATTACTTACCTGAACAAATACGGAAGAATTACTTTGAGCTCCGTTGTTTATCCCTTTCCCCTTTCGCATGCAACTGTTAACCGATCTCACACTAGATACTATATTTGTTACAATAATTCTGACAGATCATTGTACCGCTGGTGCCACACTTGATCATTACCACGACGGTAGTTCAATTTTTCATTGTAGGAATTCCTAGATTCTAGTATTCCAGAAAACCAAAAGAGACCCGAAATGCTGAAAAATGTGTGTGTACGACAACATTTGGTTTATGTCAAATGCAATGTAGTGCAAAAAGTGTTAATTGTATTTTGAAATTTTGACGTGATAAATAATCTGACTTAAAAACCAGCCGTCGCGTGTCGTTCCCTCTTTATCCTGTTTCACATCAGAAGATAATTGTTAATTTTAACAGGGCAACAATCCTATAAAAATGCAACTTGTCCTGCTACCCTCATTCTTCCAACGCTCTATTATAATTTCGACCTTACTAGCCGGAACCTAACCTCCCCGTCAGCGTCGAATGTATGAACTCCTCCCGCGGAAGTCTTCGCTTACGAAATGACAAACCCAATGGCGCGGAACCACCTCCAAAGCCAGGCCACCGCATAACGAGGAATACATTCGAGCAACTTCCTCCGCAACCGCCCGCTGTGCGGCATCGAATACATTGTCGCGGGCAATAGCTTATACGACTCCGATGCCCCCAAACGAGTTCTCCCGAGGCCCATTCGATGACCGCCCCGACGCGAGCGAATCTAGTGCTTCCGGGTGCGAAGACGCCGGACTCCGGTGACCGGCTCCGGGGCTGCCCCGGGCGCCGGTCGATCACCTGGCTCCGGTTCATTCGGCCGCCCCGCGGGAGGGTGATCGCAGAGCCCCCGCGGTGAGCCAAATGCCCGGCCAGCTGCTTGCGTTAGGCGCGCCATTTCGCCCGCTCAGTTCCTTGGGATTGAAGCGCCTTGTTTTTCATTGAGGGCGTCGAGGCTATCCACTGGAGCAATGTCTTCGTCTGCTGAGCAAAATAATTGCATATGATAGATTCATGTTGAAATAAATTATTCTCTTGAAATTACTTCCCATAAATGTGTGCTCATGAAGAAGAAATGTCGGGGCATCTGCTTTTGTAATTTCGTCCTCTTAATATCCCTATCTGCAATATACTGTGAAGAAACCTAACAAGTTACTAACACTCCAACTATAATGGGTATTATTATTATTATTATTATTATTATTATTGTTATTATTATTATTATTATTATTATAATAATAATTATTATTATTATTATTTCTGTAATTCAAGAGCTTTCTCTTAATAATTTATTTTCCTTAATCGCCCACAAGTCAACCACATTTCTGACGCATAGGTAAGGTAATTAATTCAAGTTTCTCGGACCAACTAACTTTTGCAATCAGAGTGAGCGAGGCATTTTCATACTAGTGCTATATTCATTTCTGTCTCTCAAGTACAATACCCATTGTCTCTCACATTTCAATAACTCAGAAGAATCGCTGCATCAGAAATCGTGTAAAGAGAAACAGTATACAAAAAAAATTGCTCATTTAAATACAGAGTTAAATATTCGGGTCGTAACTTGCAAAGAGACAGCATTAAAGAGTTTTATTTCCAAACCACTCAGTATACCGATCCAAAGTGGTGATTCCTTGGCGGCAACGTGTACATGCCAGCGGACGGAGCGGCGGAGGGGAGGGGGAGAAATGAAGAAGTGATGTCTTACCCAGCACCTCGCACGCCTGCGTCGGAATACATTTCCTGGCCGACGTTTCAATATTCCATTACTATGTATTGGGCGGCTATTAATTTCCCGTCGGCAAGCTGCGCTTGTATACGACATAATATTTTAGTTGAGGCTTCTCGCCCCGGGGACATCGCGTCGGAGCGGCGGTTGCTCGCTCATTCGTTTTGTATCACGCCTCCCCCTCTCCCCTCCCCCCACGTCTTAATCCGTTCCGTCCCTGCCCTTCCCCCTCCCTGCCGGGTGTGTCCTCTCCCGCCCTGCTCCTACCAGCCCACCCACCGGCCCACCCGCCCGCACGCCCACTTGCATGCCCTAATCCGCTCGCCCACCCCACTCCGCCCACCCGCTCGCCTCCCGCCCACACGTGTACCCGAACTCACCCGCCCGCTCTCCCACCGCCTCTTCTCCCTTACCTTCCCTCCCCCCCCTTCAACTCCCACTTGCTTGAACGCCCACTTACGTGCAGAACTCTCTGCTCTCCCCGCCAACCCTCCGCCCGCCTCGCCTACACCACCCATCCGCTCGCCTACCCGTCCATCCAACAGCTCTCCCACCCACCTACATAGTTCGCACTCCCACCATCTCCGCCCGCCCTCCAACTCGACCCACCTGTACGTCTGCACACCAGCCCGGTCAGATGCCCGAACCTCGCCAGCGCGCCCGTCCGCCCGCTCGCCCCTACATCTATCTACTCCGCTCGCCCACCTATTCCGTTCCCCCCCGCGATCTTCTCCGCCCATCTACTCTGCCTGCCCCCCCTTCCCCTTCGCCCCATCCTGTCTTGTACCCGATGTGCCCATCCGCCCACTCTGCCCTCCTTGACTTTCCACTCTATATTTTCCCCGCCACTCCTTGTTCCACCTCACCTTCTCCGATTTTCCTCTCAGCTCCGTCGGGGAGGTTCGTTAAGGGCCATCCGGCCCGGCCCCGAACAGATACCCCGACCTACCGGCCTTACCTGCTGCTCTACCTCTTGCTGCCCTGCGCAGCTCGTCAATTCGTGCTGTTCGCCCTGTGCCCACCCTGTCTCTCCCTGACTCAGTTGCCAGGTCTCCGTGCTTAGCACCCATGCTGCCTACCCACGGAGCTGCTCGTCCGTCCCGCCTACATCTACGCTGTTGGTCATACCTTCCATTGATGTCCTCCTTCCGTCTCCGCACGGTCTGTACTCATCTGTACTACTTTCCTTTCACGATCTGTCCATACGGTGTACCTGCTTGCTCATTTTGTCTAAGCTTCGTTGTCCTCATACCTTTGTCATCCCAGTTTCTCTACTTCTCGCTTCCACTTTGTCATCTTCCTAGCATATCCGCGTCTTACCAATTTTGTTCTCTGTATTCACCTTAACCTTGTTTCTTTCTACAGCACATTCACATTTTCTAACTCACACACTCCGTCCGGTCCTCTTGTATTCTCGCCTTCATAATTCACTCGTCTCTATTTCCATTATCCTTCCAGGCTTATCATTAAACCCGTCCACCGTCTTAATGTATTTTTCCAATTCTCTAACTGGATCATATCCAATGCTCGACTGGAATTCATCTCGCCCACACGTTTAATTTTTCTTATTCACCTCTCTCTATCTATCTCTGTGTCTCTCTTCTCTCTCTTTCTCTTCTCTCTTTCTCTTCTCTCTCCTTCTCTCTCTCCCTTCTCTCTCTCTCCTTCTCTCTCTCTCCCTCTCTCTCTCCCTCTCTCTCTCTCTCTCCTTTTCTCTCTCTCCCTTCTCTCTTCTCTCTCTCCTTTCTCTCTTCTCTCTCTCCCCTTCTCTCTCCTCTCTCTCTCCCTTCTCCCTCCCTTCTCTCTCTCCCTTCTCTCTCTCTCTCTCTCTCCTTCTCTCTCCCTCTCTCTCTCTCCACCTCCTTTCCCTCTCTCTCTTCTCCCTCTCTCTCGCCATCACCTTCTCTCGCCATCACTTTGTCCCACTCTCCCACCACTCGCCGCACTGATAAATTTATGCTAACACCTGGTCGATCTAATCGGGGCGACGATGATATAAATTAGAGCGAGACCGAGCATCGTCGGGTGAGGCGATCCGGGGCGTAATGTGGATGATCACGCAGGCACGCGCGGCCACGGACACACTGCTCACCCCGCTCACCCGCCTCGGCCCCTCCCTCCCACTCGCAAGACAAATGGCGCTTGCGACGGCTTCTCTTGTTTCGCCGTCTGGGATGTCGAATATAATCAAGGTTGCTCCATATCTCGCTGGCGTGTGTTGTGGGGCAATATGTTTACTTTCCTGGTCGTGCAATGAAGAGGCCGGTGATGAATTTTGTACACAAGATGGTGTAAAAATCAAATTCATTATCGTATTGATTATCGAAATGTTTGCTGATATTTGTGCGGTAAAGGAAATAAGACCTGTGTGATATGTTGTATTATGTTTCTGTAGATTGTTCAATGCTTGTATGCGAAATAGCACGTTTGGGAGAATTCAAAAAAGAATATTAAGTTTTGTAACCCCTTAGAAACTATTAATTGATATAAACGTTTAGAATATAATAGATATAAAATATATACACAAGTGTGTATGCCTCATCCCTTAACGAATTTGTTAGAAAATGCACATTCTAGGTTTCGCTACATAAATTATTTATGTTACCTCAATTCACTTCACTAATTTAATTTTTTGTTACAAACGGTGAATGTTTTATATTAACCACGTTTGTAATAAATGGATGTTATACATACTACTTTTCCTTTATTGCAGTATTGTACGTAATATTACGAGTTCTTAATATCTTGTCACAAGACATGCTTAAAATCATTATTCAAGATAAATAACATGATATCATTTCTTTTCGTAACGAAGTATAATTTTTTAAAGACACATGTCACATATTTCCTTTCTGAATAATATCTTATTATTTCAAATAGATTGACTACGAAGTTAATAACTAGTATTAGGTGTAACGAAAAACTTTTCAGATGCAATTGATTTGTTTAAGTTATGTTTCACTCTTATCCAATTTAAATCGGGCAATGTCAAAACGATATGTGTAGGAAGGCTATCGTGTAACCATCACACGATATTAATTACCTAATTCTGTTTCATTTAATTTCTTGCATGTACTTATTAATTTACGATGGCGTTCAAGGTGATCTTCAATGGAAAATGCAGTTATTCAGTTATTGCAATCGATACACTGGATGAACAGGACCGATGTATATCTAAGTTGAATTATATTTCCAACTTCCCACGTATTCACAGAACATTCACGTTTAAGGTATTTAAAAATAAAACAAAAAAACTTTTTCGAAGAATAACAGTATGCCAGCAATAACCCAAACGTTTTCTTCATTGAAGGTTTTTAATTCGGAAACATGTTGTTATATATTACTAGTAGAACAATGACATAATGAAAAGTAATAATGTACGTCATTTTCACTTATTTTTTAAGCATTTTTTGAGGAAACTGCAAGTCCATAAATTGGGCGTGATGTTGTCAGCAATTATAGTTAAGGTAGTTACAAAAATAGAAGATACAAATTTTTTACGACACTTCAGGCTTTCATTAAATTTATAATTTTAATACTTGTCCATTAAAACAATCTTCCGACCCACCTCTAATTTCCAAAATCCTATTCGAAAAAATCACACGATTTCACCTGGTTTCAGCCCGAAATTAGGGAAGCAACGTTTTCATCTCCGATAGTAGATCAGTGGTATCGCCGACATATTTGAGAAACATTTCCTTCCTTCGCCCGGTATCAGATATTCACGCAGCGATCCGGTAATTCCTTAAAGAATTAATTCTCACAAATCAACTCTTTCATTAGAGCGCGCGCCCGCGCTGGCGGCGATCGCGTCGTTCCGTGCAAGAGCGGACTAAACGCCACGTCCCCGGCGCGCGCCGATCTTTGCCCACTTCTTTTTGGACCGCTCCGCTTCCTGGCCAAGGTGCTTCCATCCACCGGCAAATCCTTTGAAAGGCCTCGCCTCTGGAAAAATATTTTGACTTGTTTGGCACTTCCGTAATATATTACAGCAGTAAAATATTTGGACAAATATGCCGTCTATTTGGATGTTGAATGAGGTCTTTTCCCCTGAAATGGATTTTTTTTTTGTACGGGAACTTTGTACACAAAATACTACTTATGATACAACCTGAAAAATCAGTTTTTATCTATTTTTGTGTAGTATTTTTATTTCTTATGTTTTGTTCAAATAATATTACACAATGATAAGCATTCACACAATACGACTTTGAAACAAATATAATGAAATTTATTTATTTTTTTCCTCTTTGGTTTTTAATCCGATGATAAGCGTATTTGAAAATTCACGTTTTCGAAGTAGCAGTATTAAAAACATCGTGTAATATTTTAGACATTCTTGCTTAGTGTAAACTCTTGTTAGACAGAGGATATAAATATAAAAAAGAACGAGAGGGTTATGATTTTTAAATGTGCACATTAACATGATGAATATTGAAAATATGTAGTGTTGGTCATATTAGTAGGTCATTACAAGAGTAATTAATCAAACATGACACACAAGAAATGAAATGCACGGAGGAGAAATCTTACTTTCCGTTGTCAGATATCACACTCTTGCACGCAAGACTTAGCCCATTCAATAATTCAACCCTTTTCATTTCTCGTCCCCGACTTCCCCCTCTGCCGACTGTTTTCATCTCTGACTTGGGATTACTACCATCACTTAATCCCTGGCCGATACCATTGCTTTCTTTCTTCCACGTTCCGCCCGGCCCCCTCTTTATATAGTCGTTTCTTTCATATCTCACCCGGCACTTTCTTATTTTTTATTTCGACATTAAGGAGAGACTGTTGCTACAGAAGTTTTCATTAAAAATCTCAGTTAATTTGATTTCATTATCAGATGTGACCGAATACTTTCGATGATTGATCTCTAACTCGGGAAGGAACAAATTAAAATATAAATTAACAAAAAAAATCTGAAAGGGTTGGTTGGAAGGGAGACAGCTGTTGAAAGAGCACGGCCGGCGACGTCAATGCAAAGGGAGAAAGGCGCTGGGGTAATAAAAGGCAGCGGGCAGGATAATAAAAACCGAAAAATAAGATTACAGATTAAAAATAATTCCAATTGAAATTCATTCAAAAACCTCCGATTTTTCGCTTTGTTTTCTATTTTAATAAAAATCCCGCAAAGAGATTGAGATATTAACAGAAAGTAATTAATTCCAATGAACTCTCTGTGATTAAGAAATGGTGGTGAGAATTTTCCTTAAGAGTCTCCTTTTTAAATGACAAAAAATACTTGGTTGATCGGTCTGTAAAAGAGAACTAAATGTAGAGAAATTTTTACAAAGAGCTGCGCAACATCAAACAGAAATTTAAAATACAATATTTCTTTAACTTTTATGCGTCATAAGAACACATTACATCAATGACGAAATTACTTTTTGACATTAACATAACTGTTATTTTAATTCAGAAAAAGTACTAGAAAAACAGCACAAAACAAGTTACTTAAAGGAAAACTTCATTGTAGTGTATCTTACAAAGTGTAACATATTCATAGTTGTATGATTTAAAGAATAATTGCTCATATTTAGAAATTCGCGTGGAAGATCAACACTTAATGTTACAGTTTTCAGTAACTAAACGTATATGCCAAATACGCCACACAAAGAAATTTTAAATTTAGGAGCAAATATTTCGGTAAGTAATGATGTTTATTTGAATGTCTTTTATATTTCAGAAAAGTAAATTTCTGCGATTATTTTTTCTGTAAAATACTAGAAATAATTATGCGGGTTGGCTCTTTTCGCAATTTGAAGTTGTCATGGAATGAGATTTGCTATTGAAAACAACTATTATGCCCATATAGTTTAAATTTAGCGACATATTTATTTCAGACCATCATTCCTAGCATGAGGCTCGTCCCTGAAACAGAGTTCATCAGCACATTTTCCGCTTTTCTCGGAGCCCGACTCTCCCTAGGCACTCTCACGCGGCGGTAAGACAAGAAGCTCTCCTTAGAGCAGGAACCACACTTCCGCAAGACCCCTAACCGCCTCTGCCATCGTTGTCTCCGCCTCTTCACCCACCCCCGCGGCCAACCCTCCCGCTGCCAGCCGCCTTCCCCGCCTCCGCCCCAGCCGCCTCCACCGCAGGGGGCGGGGGCGGGGGGGGGGCGCCGCGACCGACTCCACAAATCTCTGCGGTGGCGGCGGCGGCGGCGGCGGGCCCACCTTGTCGGGGCGGCGGGGGGCCGTGTTCCTTCGAACGTCTTAAAGCATCGCTGGGGCTGGCGGCGCGGCCGGCTGATGCATGAGCCTCCCGTTCGCGGCCCGCCGCAGCCGCCACCAGCTCCTTACCTGCCGCCGCCGACGCTCCCACGCAACTCGCGCCCACTGGCGCCGCCGCCTACCTCAGGCACCACCACTGCTCCTGCCGCCACCATCACCACTACGCCACACACACCCCGCCGCTGCAACCACAACCACTAGCACATCCGCAGTTACCACCACCACTACCACCACCACCACCACCACCACAACCACCACCCCGCCATAACCACCACCACAACCACCACCACAACCACCACCACAACCACCACCACAACCACCACACACACCACCACCCCGCCATAACCACTACCACAACCACCATTGCCCCTGCCGTCACCGCCACCGTCACCGCCGCCACCGCCACCGCCACCGCCACCGCCATCACCGCCGCCACCGCTACCGCCACCGCCATCGCCATCGCCACCACCATCACTTTCAACACCTTCACAAGCTCCACTTCCACCACAACTACCACAACCACCACTGCCACCACTGCCACCCGCCATCACCGCCATCACCGCCATCACCGCCATCACCGCCATCACCGCCATCACCGCCATCACCGCCATCACCGCCATCACCGCCATCACCGCCATCACCGCCATCACCGCCACCACCGCCATCACCGCCACCACCGCCACCACCACCACCACCACCACCACCACCATAACTACCACCACCATAACTACCACCACCACCATAACTACCACCATCCCCACAACTACCACTACTACAACCTCCACAACCCCCGTGCCGCCGCCGCCATCACCATCGCCCTTGCGCCTGCTGTCGCCGCCGCCCCGCCCGCGCGGCGCGCCTCTCGTGGATCACGGCCTCCTTGAGATCAATCGGCGGCAGGGCGGCGCGGCGACGGCCCAGCGTATTTCAAGCGCCCGGGCGGGGCTGCGTGGCTTACGCACGCTGGCCTAGCTGTGGGAGTTGCACCGGTCCAGGCAAATGGGGTGCGGTTGCTCATTGCTCTTGCTGGCAAGAGAGGGAGTGTATAATGCATCGAAATCGGGAGTTAGACCTATGGAAGTTTGCTTTGTACAGACTCGCTTATTACTTATTACTTCCATCAC
Source organism: Teleogryllus oceanicus (assembly GCA_964035755.1). NCBI lineage: Eukaryota > Metazoa > Arthropoda > Insecta > Orthoptera > Gryllidae > Teleogryllus > Teleogryllus oceanicus. The sequence continues at coordinate 40,256,746 of CAXIVR010000006.1, forward strand.
TGAATGTAATCGATTGTAAAATTCACACAATAAATCCACACTTACAGTAATTAGTAGGAGTGTAGGAAAAACAACCTCTCTTTTCAATAAAATTACTCATAGGTAGTGAATAGTAACTGTAAATCATTGGAAAATCTATCGATGTTACTTTCCCGTACACTTACAATTCAAAATTTAATTATTTATTAATTTTAACATGATAATAACGTAATAAACACAACGCAGTTGAAATAAAGATAGACATTCCTTAGTTCTTTCATATTTTGATTACCAGATTCTCTTGGGAATTTCGAAGTCTCATCAGAGATGCATTTTCTATTAATTTTCCATTCACAACGGCAAAAAGCATAAGAAGATATATTACAAAAAGGATATTGACTTATTATTCTTTTCTTTTCGACTATTATTTTGATGCAATTCTTCAGAGTTGCATTTTTAATTCTTTTTCAAGAAATAACATCTTCGTCATTGTTTTTGATTGTTTCATGGCCATTCTAAGTCCTTCAACAATTCACTCCTGCAACCTTAAAGTTGTTGCGAGGTTTCATATGATATTGAAATATCTATTGCATCATCTGTTACGTGAAATGAAGCTTTGTATTCTAGTGTAATTCATTTCGCTCATCTAAAAACTTCCCTTTCCACGATTCCCATAACGCTGTCACAGTTCCTTTTATTTCTTTCGGAAGCAGGTGAGCACACCCACCGAACGGCCACCTTGACACTCTCTCCTAAACGTAACATTTTCGGTAGAATCTCGCCTAAGCGACCGTGAACAATCCTCCGTCCTCACGTCCTCACTTCACTTGTTGGGCCACCAAGGTGACTGTATGCGCGCTCTCGTCTGCTTTTATTTTCCAGATCCCAAGAACCGGATTCGTTTCAAAGAAGCCTTGATGCACATAAATAACATCCGATTCTATTTGCTCTGTGTATGTGTATTTCGAGTGTGTACGTCATGTTTATTTATTACGTATTTGGAAGTATGTACAAATATCTGAAGCTAAATATATGAGTGTGGGTATCGGCGGTCGGGGCCGCCAGGCCGTCGGGTAAAGCGTCGCGCGCGGTCTGTGTCACTGGGGAAGGCGCCGCGACTGGGGTCTCGGGACGGGCGGGAGGGGGACTTTGAAAATTTTTAGTTTATGGCTGACATAGGGATATTTATAGAGTGCTTCTTGACAAAATGCTTTATTGGCTGCGAAAGCTCGGGTGACGCAGCCTGAGGAATGGGCGGCGGTGGGGAGGTTCCAGGCTCTTCGGGGGTGGCGGGCCGGCGAGGTGAGACGAGGCCAGGCGAGCACAGTCAGCGAAAAGAGGTTCTCAGCGGACAGATCGTAAATAGCGCGCTGGTTGTTGTTTACAATGTGAGATAGCCTGCCTTTTGGGGGAAGGTGTGATACGTTTCAGTGTTCACGTTCTCGAAATTAATTTTTTACGTAGAAGAGGAATGCATCCTCAATTTTTTTTTCTGTGTTTGTAAGTGCTCAGTCCAGAAATTAGTGAGTTTTAATGTTTTGAAGAGCACAAAGTTGCGATTCTTAATATATTTTCGTTATTATTAATACATATTTTTAATTCAACATTTTTTAAATATTATAATAATTGTTTAACGTTGAATTTAAATATTTAAAATTATCTATCATTGGTTCCAGCAATTGAGGTTTTACTACAGAAGATAAACTACATTGAGACGTAATAATTTATTTCATATTATTGCTACGTACAACAAATTAAAGAACCATTAAATTAAACATAACAAAACGAAAACAGGCAAATAATTTTCCATTCAAACATATTGCTGCCGTTTGCCAAAAAATATTATGTAAATCAGGATTTAAAAAGAAAATGAACATATAATAAAGTAATGTAATATAGTATTCAAACCTAATTCAAACGCATGTTTTTTTGATAGATATTATCTATTAGCCATGATTTTGTACGAAGCAAGCATTCGTCGTGATATATCGAGCAGGTTGTGCTTACCTTCCCAGCTATAGCTGACACGAGGACACATCTTTGTACATCAGGACGGGATATGAGAGTGGAGTGGGGAAGTTGCACATGCACGCAGGCACGTAGGGCTTCTGGCGGACAGGTATCTCGTGCGCGCATATTTTGGAACGCCTACTCCAATCAAATATTTCTTTCATCGTCACCGTGCACTAATACCTACGGCTTAGGAAAAACGAAACAAAATTGCTGCTTAGGTTCAAGATATCCAAACGATATGCTTTGCTCGTCATGAATATTGCCATCATAGACATTACAGAAAACTCAAAAATAAAATTTTAAAATGTGAATGAAGTTAAAACTAAAGAAAAATCATTATTACATAGTTTTATTTCATTATCACATGAATGCTGGTTATTAGCCTGACCACTGCAGGAAATGTCACAAAAAATAATGTATTTGAAAATCCCTGTAAAACATTGATGTTGAACAGAAGGAATAAATATTTTAATAAAAGTATTTTCCCAAGTATATTATTTCCTTCAATAACTCAAAAGTAACTTCCAAAAATATACTTTACCATACACAATTTCCAACATTTTTGTGAAACACTTGTTAACAATATCTGACATTCATTTTAGTATTAATATGTGATGCATATCATTGTAAGATCGTGGTTACAATTGTATCTACAAAAAAAAAAACTATTTGAAAGAACTGTTACCAAAATGGAATATGTCATTCCATTTCGTTCGTTTTCACCCTTCACATCAATTGATATTACCAAAATCCAGCACGCTCCCGCCACACACAAGCACAATCTCCTTTTCCGTACAGCCATTTCGTCCACTGTGGCTCCGCGAACGGTGGGACCTCACCTCGGTATGCAGCTTCGGCTGGACCTGGGTTCGGGCCTGATTTATGTGGGGCGCGAGCGTCCCCTCGCCTCCCGCTGGCCGCCCCCTCCCCCTCCGCCGCTCGCCGCCACGCGTGTCGATACCTGTTTCGATAGTTCCCCTCCGCACATTCCTCCGGAGCGCCTGCGAGAGGCGACGCGACGCGACGCGAGGTCGAAGAAACGGACCTCTCAGGCGCCGTTATCGCTGCCTCTGGGCTCCACAGCCCTCTGCGACAAGTTCATGCACGGCCTTCGCAATTCCTCAGAGAAGACCTTGGGTTCGGTGCGTAGCGTATCGGATTGTTGGGCTCCACAGCCCTCTGCGACAAGTTCATGCACGGCCTTCGCAATTCCTCAGAGAAGACCTTGGGTTCGGTGCGTAGCGTATCGGATTGTTGTACCCAAGTTTGCGGCTTCAGACCCGATCGAAGCCGTGGATTTTTAAGTGGAAAACGTCTTTCGTATGACTGTCTTCGGATGGGAAGTAAAGCCGGCTGCCTCATGTTGTAGATTTACTTCATATAAAAGAATCTCAAGGCTTTAGGGCTGTTCTACCCATGTTTGCAAGTTCAGACCCGATCGAAGCCGTGGATTTCTTCAGGCGAAAATATCTTTCGTACGTCTTCCTTCGCAGGTGAAGAAAAGCCGACTGTCCCAGGTTGTAGATTTTCTGCATGCAAAAGAACCTGAAGCCTAAAAGAAGCCTCTGAGCTAAATTCAAAATCACCTGTTTCGTCGCGCGAGTAATACCTTCTTGCTTCGCTAGATGGTGAAAGGAGCCCAGCGAAATTTGCGTGGTCAATCGAAAGAGCCGGCCTGATGGCCCGAGTGTCGCCACGTAAAGTAAGGCATTAACTAACTAACTAAAGACCTAAGGCTTCAACTTCTACTGCCGTCCACTAAACAAGAAGTCGAACCAAGAAAGGCCTGACGGAGAAAGCGGGCAGAAATTAACCTAGATGTACACCGTACGGATGCCGCGGCCAACAGAAACCGGACCGAGTGCAATAATGGATTGAGACGCTCATTAAGCAGACTAGCAATACACGGCTTCCATCACATACTACGTATGAAGAAAAAATTCCATGACATAGTGGAGGACGATCAATATGTTCTGTGCGAAAATCAGTCCCTTTGATATCACTTCGCCATGAGCACTAAAAGCACAGTGTCCCTAGCGGACTAGTCGATAGCTAATTATGCAAATTTGTGCACTCTGCGCTCTTTCGTTATTATTATTATTATTATTATTATTATTATTATTATTATTAAGATTTTACGATTGGTCCTGCGAACTACAAAAAATTTGCCGCTTTTCAACGTTCTTCAATATTTTCACTGCTCAAGCTCAAATACCGCTGAGAAACACAAGCCAATTCCTGCATTTAATGAATGAGATGTACAATAAAAATTAACGAAATGAATAAGCTGATTCTTATACCAATTTTGTAAGTCACATTTATCACAGAACGAGATCAAAGGATGCAATACTCTGAATTTTTGTGTCTTTGTTTTTCGAAAGTGTCATTAATATGATTATTTTTAATGAAACCTTACTTGAGAAAATGGAAGTAAATGTGATAATTTCACAAAGTGTTGTTGGATTCTGTTACGTTGTTTTCCTAAAAGACAAAAAAAGCGTTTCGGTTTGTCAAGTGCTCAGTTTAAAACACATGACGTAAAGGATGTTGAAATTATGTAAGTAGGTCTAAAACAGACCCACTATTGAAACATTCATCAATGAATGCATATTAACTCTCTTTAAATTTAGAAAAGATAAATGAAGCTTTGCACCATTATCGAATTAACAAAAGTATTAGTGAGTATTAAAAGTAAGTTATGATTATTGTTTTAGTAAACATAATTATTTTTAAAATTTAAATAAAAAATATCTTCCTTCCTCAAATTTCATAGTTAAAGATATTCTTTTTTAATTTTTATACCTACCTAACATTTATAGAGTTGCATTTTTAATATAAAACTTTGGAATCATATCTGTTAGTTGAAAATGTTACATTAATATCACTTTATTGTCATATCAGTGTACTAGAATTTTAATTTTGCTCAATAGGTGTCTTCAAAAAAATAATCAAAATGTTTGGTCGAGTCGTTACATGAACATGTGTATCGTTTTTGAATGGATTGTTTATGAAATTTCAGATTTCTAAGCAATCAGTAGTAGTTGAACTTACATTTACCAAAACTTTTACCAATGTGAACACTAATTTGTAAGATTTATCTTGTTATCATATTGTAGAAAATATTATATCTTGCTTTATTCTACTTAAAGACATGGATGCCTACTGTCTAGGGAATATTCTCAGTTTACGGAAAACCTGAGCAGGTGGTTTAAAGTGGAGAATACAAATTGCTTCTTATTCAAACTTGTAGAAGTCATTTGCTTGTTAGGTACAATCCCTTAATGCTTGATAATACAAAATAAACATCTAATGTCCATCTAAAACAGCTTTGCTTGCAAGACAAGACAACGTCCGGTTGTATCAGCATCCACCAAGCAAGCTGTACGAGTGGTAATCTTTCGGGGCGTTTCCTTACAGATGGAACTGATTATATGACTTAATCCTTTCATGGAGACTTACATGTTCTCCCGAATGTGATGAGTGTGTTCATGCATAAATCCCTCATGGCTTACACGTACGTGTACTGGCATTAAAACTAACATTTATAAGCGCCCAAAGGCACGTCGTCTTAATTCCCAATGAATGAAGCAGATTAACTTTACACATTAAATTACTGTGAGAATTTTTGCGTGATTTACGATCTCCTTCGCTGGAGTCGTACTTCACAAACTTTTTTTTTTACTCTGTGTTCCGATGACAAAAAGAATCCCGTTCCAGCGATCGACTTCTTCACGAAAGTTGTATCGCACCAAGAAGGATGGCGGGGAGCGCGCCGTTTGTATCCGTAAATATATCGAAGGGCACACCTGCCGGCGTAACAAATTGGGACCCCGATTCGGCGGGGGGCGTGGCGCGAATACACGCATGCGTCGAACTCCCGCGCGCCAACGTTGGACACGGGCCGGACAAGGCCGCCTACGCCGTCGGCCGGTAGCGCGAGCCAGGAGGCCGTGGGCTGCGCGCTTTCCGAACAAGCGAACGCTGACGGCCAGTTTGGGGATCGCTTTGTTTCGAAGAGCTGATCAAGGAAACTGGTGATGTACGTAGAACACTTTAATATTAGGACAAATAATGTATGTTCAAAGGGTTGGATTTTCGACACTAGCGTTCCAGCTAGGTCGAATGAAGTCGCTGTCTGGAGGAGAATTCTAGCGGCCGGCTGCTCTGATCGGTAGTTTTTCGTGGTTTCTCCGATCAACACCAGGCGAATGCCGGAGCAGTACCCTAACAAACGGGCCACGAACCGCGCGCGATCTGTCCTTCCTCTTCCTTGTCCTATCCTCTCCCCCTTACACACACACTTACACTAACATGCACTACACTACCACATATTCCGGGAGACCGGTCGGGAGCTTAGAGCTTGTCCGGGTTGGGGCGGTGCCCCGCTGGGGGAGAGTCCTGGTTAGGGGGAAACCCCACTGGCCGACGGTAGGTCGGCGCCGGATCTCGCCATCCAGCGGGGGATGATCACCGCCATCTCCCGAGAAAAAAATATGCACTACACTAACGGGATTAATGACCAGAGCAGTTGACGCGTCCGAAAACACGAAAAATCAATCAAAGGGTTGGTTGTCTCGGTAGCTTAGAGGTTAGAGCTGCTGAACGTAAATCATACGGCCCGGGTTCGAATCCTGGTCGGGGTAACCAATTCTTTGAACTAATTTAATTATAAAAGTAATGTAGATAAGTTAACTTAAAGGCGTTAATGTGGTGTGACGACACTATCGACAAGGAAAGGGAATGGAAAGGAGGGAAAACCTGAGCATCGAATGGCTTGAAAGAAACGACACGAGTTTATCCCCCGACCAAGTCTCCTGAAACACAAATTGTAATTTTGTTACAATGAGTTCATAACCATCGAAAATCATATTTTTAAACTTACGATGACATCTAACAAGAAGCTTTGAATGTAAAGTGTGGAAGATCACAGTATCATATGTGTGTTTATTGTGCGAAAAACATTTTTATAATTAGAACTGTACTTAATCCGATTGCTAAATCTCCCTTAACAATATCATGAACAAAATTATATTTCTGATCATCAAATTTGTGAGATTTACTATGTCGATCTTATATCAAGAGCATGCCTGTGTTTTAAGGGTCTTCGGGAACGGCTTGTTACGGTACTGCGGCAACATTTGCCCGGTGTTGATAGTAGAACCTTGAATGGTCAGAGCAGCCGGCCGCTAGAATTCTCCTTCAGACAGCGCCTGACTTCGACCTAGCTGTAGTATATATAGTGTGGAAAATCGTCATAATCAGGGTTCACTAACTGTAGGGTCTCCCAGTAAATTTGGTATATGTGACGCAATGCACTATACCTCGAGGCACTGAAATGGTCTTTCGGAAAGCGCGTTGAAGTAATCCACAATGCATCTGCCTCTTTGAAGGCAACCAGGCCAGATCCTTCCTGAGGCCAGAGCTCCACAGGGAGACCCGCTCCCCTCCCCTCCCCCCAGCATCCCCACCGCCCACACTTCGCTCCCACTACGCCCCCACCCGCCAACGCCCCGGCCATACCCCGCCACCACCCACCCCCACCTCGCTCCCACCACGCCCCCACCCGCCCACCACGCCCGGCCACCCCGCTCCCACCACGCCCCACCTCGTCCCCCGCCCCTATCCGCGCTGCCCTGCCCTTACCCGCTCTGCCCCGCCCTTCTCCGCCCTTCCCTGCTCGGCCCTTCCCCCCCCGTGTCCGCCCATCCCTGCGCCGCCCTGCGTCATCCTGCTCCGCCCCGCCCCGCCCGTCTCCGCCCATCCCTGCGCCGCCCTGCATCTTCCTGCTCCGCCCTGTTCGCCCCTCCCCCAGCCATGCCGCGACGCACTTGAGCGATGGACAGGCGTCGTGCGCACGGGTGACCGATGGGCAGCGGCGGTGGCGGCGGCCAGAAGCCTCCGAAGGGCGATCGCCCCTTAATGACCCTCTTCGGCCATCGCCGCGGCCCCGCTGACGTCACTGACCTGCTTTAACGACACCCGCCCGCCCGCCCGCTCGCAATGTTCTCGATTAACTTGGATTGCCCCATCATGAGCGCACCGCGTTATTTGTCGTGCGATCGTATCGCTCCGCTCGGATGAGTGAGGAAGCTCCTAGCACGAGTCTCGGCTGCTGCGAGGAAAGGGCGACCCAGGCGCGCGCCGGGAGGGGCTTGAAGCACGGAGCTTGCACGAGTCGTGATGAGCGCAAGGCCGTGACCGCGCCACCAAAATGAAGCGTGAAAAACACAGGAGGCGTGTTCTGCCGAGGAACAAACCTCAAGAAAAACGCACCAAGGCTCTCCAAACACACCATCATTTGTTTGTTAGTGCTATAGAAGATATATCAAGAAGTAGGTATGCAAAACGTGTAGTCAGTTTTTAATAGTTTTGGATTGAAATTCAAGAGTATAAGAAATCGATCTGAAAGTAATTCTCATTTAAGTGTCGTGTCTTCATGAATAAAAATAGTCGTGCAAATAAATATTTTTTATCTTACGAATACCCTCAATTTATTATTATTCTTATTTGACTACAAAAATATTTAATATATGAAGTTTCCGGTCAGCTATTAGAGACGACAAATGCAGAGAGGAAAGAGTTTAGAAATATTAAGGAAGCATAAAAAATTTAAATGAATGAATGTAAACGGCACGTGCTCTGCATTTCAATAAATGATCTCAACCCTGCAGGAAACAAAGATAATTTTGACGTTTATGTAGAAGTTAATCGCTTTTAAATCTAAGTAGATTATATGATCATTCGACACATCATAATAACGACAAAAATGTCATAAGTTTCACTACAACTATTTTAATATAATTACTAGAAACGGTATGGTAAAGACAAATGGCATAATGGAATCACTTGCCACCTAGTTCTTTGGAATACTCCTAGTACAAAAAATGATTCGTATTATTTTATATTTTAGTATTTGTTACTGATGGACTTCGTGGCACTCTACCGAATTCAACTCATGTAAAGATTGACTCGCAGTACGAGTAAAAGTAACCTCTATTTTTGTCTAGTAGTTCTCTTGTATTTTAAATTTGCCACTGACCCATCAGAAAGATATTGGTACCGAAGAAAATCTATCCAAAATTATAGGTATTCTTACCCAGTACATTATCTTCACGTAAAGTTACTGACACATTTTTGTTGCTTAAATTAAAGTTTAAAGATTGTCAAAGCAAAGTTTTTTTAGTAGTCTTGCCCAAAAATATTGCTTACTTTTTATGTATTCATTTTGAAACGTCTGAAACCACATTTCGTGGCTTGTTATGTAACCTTACGAATTTGATAAACGCACGAAACAAATTGTTCTATCTTGTTCTGCCAATGCTAATTTAATAATTATCATAACTCTGAAGGGAACAAGCAAAACCGACTGAGAAATTTGACAGCAGGCGTGTTCTTTTGAATAGATGTACGACTAACATATTTTCGAAGAAGTGAATTTTTGTTCTGTAGAGTTCTGCATTTTTATAAGAAACATATTTTGTGTTTGACATGATATTTGCAGAAGACCGGTTGAATTCTAGCATAAAAATATAATAAATTCATGTAATTTAATACCTAAACAAAATTCCTAAAAATGTAAAATTTAAAAGGCATGTTGTTTTGTAGTTTCCTTATGTTCTATAACAAAAATCCTTGAAATCGTGTTTCTTTGAGGGAGATGCTTTACACGCAAACCTGTAATAGAGAACATGGATGTTGCATTCAATTACACAGCAACTGATGAAATTTGGCTTTGGATCATGTTGTCCCGCCAAAAACGCAAATTTCTCAAAATATGATCTTAACTTCATCGCTCTCCATACCCAGCCCGAGTCACTAACATCGTAACGACTTTCCATTACGCCCTGCCTATCAACATTTTCCGCACGATCCACCGTAAAAGCCATCTCGATACAGTGATCGATAGTCGATTAATCTCCCTTCCAGCACGGCTGCGCATGGACGCGCCGCTTTTTGCTAATCAGTGAGTCGCAGCACTCGATTATTTATGACGAAATTATAATGAAGTAATTACTGCAGGGTCGACGCCAAGGAAGGGAAATATTGAATGCCTCGTTTCTTTTCCTTTCTTTTTTATTCCATGCCGTGTTCCGACATATTTCACCCCAAGGTGGTCCTATTTAAAAGCTTTTCAAGAAATCGGCCAATATATCAAGCGAGCGGGGTATTGAACGCGGGTGAAGTCGACGGCGGTGGCGATGGCGGCGGTGGTGGCGGCGCGGGCGGCGGCGGCGGCCATGGCGGCGGAGGCGGCAAGGATCTAAATTTCTTGAGCTCCGCAGGAGGGCTGATCGCTCGGCTGGAGGCCAGAGGGAACATTAAAAACACAACATAAATTTCTGATAAGCAAAATTATTATTAGAGCCACGACCCACGAGAGAAAAAAGGCGAGGTTCGCTTTGTGATCGTGTACCCTATCCATTACTTTCTCTGCAAGTGGTGTGGAGAAAGCTTTACTAGTCGTGGAGGATATCGATTTCTACTCAATGGTGACTTTGAACATTTGGGGTTCGACGGTTAAAAACGCTGTTGTGTGAATTTGGACAATTACCGGGACCTTTTATAAAAAGAATAAAAAACGAAATTGTTATTTGCTTGAGGTTTGTAGACTGACTGATCTAACTTTTAGTAAGTTATTCGCTACATCGTGCAAATGTGTGTCGCTATCGAAAATTTGGTTTTCATACACAGCAGGATTTTTACGAAATTCGTGTTCTCGGTAGATATTTGGGTAAAAATAAATAAATTGAGCAATAAAATAAGTTAGGCCTATTATCTTACTGTATAAAGATGTTTTTGTATTAAAATTGAATTTTAATATTTGTTTCTAATGTATGCGGTTTACTTATTTAAGCCTGGTCATTACTTAATTCTAGTGCACAAACTTAATGTCCGCTTGTGACAATTTTTATTTAAATCGCCCTTCATTAACCAAAATTCACAAAACACGACAATGCTTTAAAACACACTTTTAGTATCAATGAAGAGTACCCATCGTATTTTTTGAGTTTGGAGAAACCTACCGTTCACGTTCGAAGTAATGAATAACATATTCATCACGTGCTGCATTCGTTAATATCACGGTGCTGTTCGTCATTATGTGGCTAAATGGCGTTAGCCGCGTTCCTGATTATGCGTGAATTTAATAATCGGCGCTGCGTCATCGCTGGGAGCGAATCCTCCCGGCGCGGCGCGGCGCGGCGTTCATTTGTTCCACGGCCTGCGTGGGATGATGCACGGCCGCCTTGACCGAGAGGTGCGCGGGCGCCGCGGCTACCGGCAGGGGGCGGCACCGGCCATGCACGCGGCAGCGGACCCTGCGCGACGCCGTGCTCACTTGTTCTGTGCACCTGATGATCCTTCTCCACCATCGTCAACACGATCGGCAGCATAGTTTTTGCTCTTAAGGCTTGCTTAGCTTCTTTTACTCTTTTTGAAATATTTTTGAGATGGTGAACATATAAAGGTTCAATTGTTTCTACGCTCCCATTTTGTTCAATGGCTATGAGACATTCTTGTGAGAAAGACAACTGTGATTTGTTGTTGGGCTCATTCTTAACATGATTCTGTTACAAATATAAAACAAGTATGAAATTCTACAAAATGCAAATGTGTCATAATTAATAATTGCCATTAAAATTATGAGATATAAAATGGTTCATCCTATTTAATGCTCATATTTACTTACAAAGCATTATCCGATGTCGGACGTAAACTTCTTTTGCATCTAAGTCAAGCACGCTTTACTGCAATTGGATATCCATTACAAAGTACGGAGGCGGTTGCATAAGTTTCGGGCCTGAACAACATAACGCTCGTCAAAGAGAATACGCTCAGAACAGTTGATTGTCTTTCATTGTTGCAATTTCATCGCATTTTAATTGCATTGTTGCAATATTGTTGTTGCTGCCGATATCTCACTCAGTTTTGTGGAGAGTGATACTTGAATAGGATGCGGTGCGTGAAATCTCTTGATTTTTAACTTCTCCACGACAATGCACCTGTGCTTACGGTCCAGATTGCAAATAATAGTGTGAAGGACTGTGTCTTCAACGAGTTGGTCTGTATATCCAATAGTCTAGATTGAGGGTCCAGCTACTACTATCAAATCTCAAGAAAGATCTTCGGAGAAGAAAATTTTCAGGTGAGTGTGAAGTGAAAGAAGCACTTTTCACAGTTTTTGAACAAAAATTCGGAGTTTTTTTTTTTCAAATGCATAGAAATGTTAATACACAGATTTAACAAGAGGGTTGGAGTAAAGGATGATTAAGTTGAAAAAGTTACATAATTTTTTCTTTGTATCCCAAACGAAGTTTGTAAGGCTTACAAACTTACGGAACCCACTGCGTATTCATTTTCGCGCGTTTATTATCGGTACTTTACAGTACAGTTATATGCTGATTATAATTGTTCTCTGTACAATATCCAAGTTAATACGCCAGGAAATATGAGCTACGTAACTCTTCATCTGTTAATTCAGTCTGTCTTCACAGCAGTCCCCTTCACTCATTTGTACTTTCTCCAATAACCTTTTCTTCTAATATGCCATAACCTTATCCTTCAGCTCCCCACTCTCGATTATTATGAACTCATCTCTCTTACTGCAGCTGTATCTTTTGTGCCAACCGTGATTTCCGTCACTTCCATTACACATGCTATTGTTAGCATCACTAATACTTTCACTTTCTCTGTCCACACATCAATCGTAATCATTAATTGGTCTCTGATCAAATTACTTCTTCGCTTTCATAGTCTCATGAATGACGTGTCAAGTTTGTGAATGTGTCCTCTTCTCTAACGTTGTTACCGGTAGCGGTAGCTCAGTGCATCAATTGATGTCACTGCAGCGCCTCTGACCGGGAGGGCCTAGGTTCGAGTCCTGACGGCGGCAGGATTTTCGACACTAGCTTTTCAGCTAGGTCGAATTCAGTCGCTGTCTGGAGGAGAATTCTAGCGGTCAGCTGCTCTGATCGGTAGTTTACCGTGGTTTCTCCGATCAACACCAGGCGAATGCCGGAGCAGTACCCTACCAAACGGGCCACGGACCGCGCGCGATCTGTCCTTCCTCTTCCTTGACCTCTCCTCTCTCCTTACACACAAACTTACACAAACATGCACTACACCACCACTCATGCCGGGAAACCGGGAGGGAGCTTAGAACTTGTCCCGGCTGGAGCGGTGCCTCGCTTGTGGGAGATACCTGGTTGTGGGAAAACCCCGCTAGCCGACGGTAGGTCGGGGCCTGTTCTCGCCATCCAGTGAAGGAAGATCACCGCCACCTCCCGATGGAAAACATGCAATACACTTACGGAACTAATAATCTCAGTAGCTGTCGCGCCCGGAATCATTAACAACCAACCAACCAATCCATTGACTGCCGTCGTCACCACTGGCATGACCGTCATCACCATCACCATCCTATTGCTTCCATCACCACCTCTCGTTTCTCGGCTGGAGCCACGGCGCGGCGCGGTGCGGCGCGGCACGGCGCGCCTTGCTACCGCCGGCCGGCCCCCCGCCGCTGCCTTATGTCTCGTAATTTCTGATTGGGCACGGCAGCGCGCGGAGACTTATTGCCGCCTATTGACGACGCTGCGGGATCGCCCCGCGCGCGGCCCATCGCCCATCGCCCATCGCCCCACGACACAAAACCGCGGCCTCCGCGTGGCGGCGTCGCACAGTGGGCAGGCAGCTCCGGAATGAGGGCGACTTCCGTTTTTTAATTTGTTGCGTCTACATCTTGACGCAACGCGTCTCCAAGCCCCTTAAGGGGCGTTGAGCGCTTTACACTTGGGAGTAATCCTCCATTAATGTGCTTTTACTTTTTAATAATTGTCAAGTCTCGTCACGTCGCAGTCAGTCACTGTCTTTTATCCCTTCGGCCAGGGGCTCGACGCCGTTAGATCCCGGGGTTCCTGGCCGGTCACCCAACCACGAACCCGCGAGTCTCGAATGCGCTTAACCTTCGTGACTTCACGGAGCATAGTAAACGCATTCGGCTAGCGCCGCCGGCTCGGCCGTTTCGTTTTCAGACTTTCAACTTGAGATGATGGAACAATGAAGCTACCGGATGAGCTGGCTCGAAAGAAGCGTTGCCGATGTCTTGGCAGGGCCTCCGTCCAGGAGGTCGTAGGATTCGCGACCGGACGATAGTGGATTTTCGATTCTAGCTGCAGAGCACGATCGAATTCATGTCTGGCTGGTCGGGAGCTTTGAATTTGTCCCGGTTGGGACGGTGCCCCGCTGGTGGGAGACATCTGGTTAGAGAAACCCCGCTAGTAAACGGTAGGTCGGATCTCGTCAGCCAGCGGGAGATCACAGCCGCCTTCCGATGAAAACATGCACTACACTTACGGGAATAATGACCTCTGTCGTTGGCGCGCACGGAATCAATAACAGTCAATCAATTCATGACTGGAGGAGAAATCTAGGAACCAGCTGCTCTGATCGGTAGTTTTCAGTACTTTCTCCAATCAATGCCACCAGGAGCGGAAGCTCAGTGCATCAACTGGTGTCACTGCAGCGCCTCTGACCGGGGGTCTTAGGTTCGAGTCCTAACGGCGGCAGGAGTTTCGACACTCGCTTTTCAGCTAGGTCGAATTAAGTTGCTGTCTGGAGGAGAATTCTAGTTGCCGGCTGCTCTGATCGGTAGTTTTCCGTGGTTTGTCCGATGAACACCAGGTGAATGCCGAAGCAGTACCCTAACAAACGGGCCACGAACCGCGCGCGATCTTTCCTTCCCATTCCTTGTCCTATCCTCTCCCCTTACACACACACACACACTTACACTAACAAGCACCACACTATCACATATTCCGGGAGACCGGTCGTGAACTTAGAGCTTGTCCCGGCTTTGCGGTGCCCCGCTGGTGGGAGAGTCCTGGTTAAGGGGAAACCCCACTAGCCGACGGTAAGTCGGTGCTGGCTCTCGCCATCCAGTGGGGGAAGATCACCGCCATCTCCCGAGAAAAACATGCACTACACTAACGGGTCCAATGACCAGACCAGTTGACACGCCCGGAAATACGAAAAAACCAACCATTCAATTCATGACTGAAAAAGAAATCTAGGATCTAGCTGCTCTGATCGGTAGTTTTCAGTACTTTCTCCGATCAATGCCGGGTGAATGCTGGAGAAGTGTTTAGGGCCACAGACCACGCGTGATTCGTTTTCGTCGTTACTTTCGTTACTCTTCCTTTTCCGGTCCGCTCCTCTTACGTATTTTCACTTACACTTACTACATATACCACAGTTCCTCACTTGTCAGGAAACCGGTGTGGGGCTTACAGCTTGTCCCGACTAGAGGCGTACTTCCTGGCGGATGTACTTGGATGGGGAAGCCCCAGCAAGCCGACGACGATGCCAACCTTTCAAAAAGTACTGTTTCTTTAAATTAGTTGTTTATTAGAATAAACGACAGAAGATATACAAAATAAAACACTGTCTAGCCGTGGGATAAAGGACTTCTTTCAAGGCAAAGCCTTTCACCTGCAAAATGACAATTTTTTTTGCAAAGTGTTATTTTTCTTGTTCACTTGCCACGTGTTCCAGCCTGCGGGCCCACTGTCCGCTGCGCCATCTCAGGGATTGATTTGGCATTGTGCGAAGGGACGCTGTTTCGGGTAACCGCGCGGTTGCATTGTGTTTCTCAAATGTGCCCACAGCCTCGTCGGCCTTCGATCTGATGAGAGGCGAGAAACATAACGCCTCCCGCTGAGACGGAACGAGTCGTCCTGATTTAGAGTCATTTCGAAGACCCGTCTCCGGAATGACATCCTGCGGACGACTCTATAAGCATAATGGCTTGGTCGTTCTGCAATCGGTCCGCATATGACCAATGAGTCACGGGTACGCGCTGAATAGGAAAGTCCATAAATATTGTGGTTCGGTTTCGAAGGAACAAGTGGTCTTCACCACGCTTCGATGAACTTGCCAGTAGAAAAAAATAGATGAGAAAGAAATTGAGTAATAAGTATAAGCAAAAAATGTGAAGTGTAATAATTTCTCGTTTTGACACTTCATGAACACTTGAAGATAATGGCATAGTTTGCCTTTAATGAATCTCTGTAATGTCCTACAAGTGTGAATGCAAGAACTGTGATATCGAAAACTTCAGCAATACATTTTTAGTTTTACAAATGGAAATACAGTTAATTATACAACCTTGGAATGTTCAGGAAAAGAAAATTAACAACAATTTTCATCAACCACATAAATAACAAATTAGACACACTCTCAAGAGATTTAAAATGATTTTACATACCACAATGAAACAAAAATACTTGATGTTCACACTTAACTTGAAATCGTGCCAATTCCTACAACAAGCAATATGCCACGTAAAACGAGAAGACAAGAATATTCACCCAAAACAACATGAATACATCTCCGTTTCATTTCTGGGGGTATGAAACTGAATACGAAGAGAGTTCCAAGAACTTTATTATTTCCAACAGAAATCCATTATTCAGATTTCGTTAATTAACCGCACAATGCGCCTGATAGGTATACGAGTGGCGGCGCGGACGGGTCGGGAGTTATAGGCGAATGAGGAAACGGAGAGACGGCGCGGGCCTCGACCTCCAGCCTAACGGGCCCTGGTCAGCTTCGGCAATCGAACACCGGCTCCCAGGAATGCAACCAGTGCAATGAATCCCTGCGCCCGCGCCGCGCCGTTCGCGCGTGCCTTGTTTTTTTACGCTTTCATTTGGCTTGCGTTTACCGTCCCGGTTTCTTTGGGGCGAAGAAATGTCCGCACTTCCAAGGAAGTGGATGATGTGTGACATACTTATTACTAGGGGTCGGATTCTGATGATCTGAAACATCGTCAAAAATGATCAATGAAATTCTCTTTAACATTCCGTCACTCGCGCGGCCCTTCGTAACATGAAAACTCGCGCGTTGGACTCTGTCCAACGCACTCATTATGAAGTATATTTTTTTATTAACAGTATTAATACATTTTTCTTATTTATTTAGGCTTATAATATAATTGAATACATCATGGAAAGAAACGTAAATAATTAATTACAAAACCATATTGAAGCTTTTATTATATTTCAGTCACTCGAACGGCCATTCGTAGCACGTAGAACTATGTCCAACGCCCCATTATTTAATTTTCTACATCTTTTAATATTTACGTTTTTTTACAATAACGAAAAGAAACGCACAAACACAACATTTGAAATGTTGAACACTCTCATATTACAGAAAAAATCTCATTTTGATCAAGTATGCAAAAGTACCGTTCCGTATGCCTGTATTCGTATGTTGGATTCTATCAAATTGGCAGAGCAATTTTACTTCAGGGTATGGCGATAAAGTGCATAATAATAATAATAATAATAATAATAATAATAATAATAATGATAATGATAATGATAATGATAATGATAATGATAATAATAATAATAATTATTATTATTATTATTATTATTATAAAGGATTATAAAGAAATATACAAAGGTGGGGCTGCTGAGATTATACCACAACTGCGACAGGTCTTTTTAACAAAAATCTAAAGTATTATTTGGAATAATGAAGTCTCCCTCCCTTATTCCAACATCTCAAAAGTCTATAATTCTTGAAGTCTGCAGGATTGTTTGTATAGATCTAAATATGTAAAGCTAAGAATGTGGTATGCCTAGAGACCCTTCAAACCTGGAAGCCCGGTTCCAGGTTCCGGGTGAGAAATCCCCGAAAAAAAGAAAACAATAATAGAAAAATGTATATATTTGCAATTTTAGGGTCGGTTTAATCTGGATTTTGGCAGATAGCAGTGTTTTCAGGCCTGGGACTTGTTTTTGTCCATCATCCACGCCAGAGGATTAGGTAGATATGTGGCGAGTACGAAGTATTCCCCTCACCGTATCTACCATACTTGCCCTGCCTGAATTTTTCGTTCATCACACAACTATAGAAACTGAGATGATTGCATTAGAAAGCTACATCTCTATTTTTGCATGTGGAAGCTTGAGAAGCCACAAACATTCTCTTATGTGTGACTGGAACGTGCAGTTTTCAGCTTTCGAAGTTGCATGATCCCTTGGACCATGCACAATGAGGCCCCATGCAACTAATGTTAGATATGAAATTTTGGGAATTCTTAAGTCTGTCAAACTGGTGACTATTTTGTAGAAACAATTATTTCATTGCCAGAAATATCAAAAGCTGGTATTTTTATTACAATTGAAAAATAAAAGTAAGAATTATTCTATTGACTTGAAAATTTCAAAAGAAACATAGGTTTCATAGCTGTTGTAGTAATGCCTCCTCAAGACTGAGGCAAATTTTTGTTATAGAATATTCAACTTGTGCGGTTTTTACATTTTTTAGTACGCATAATAATAGTTTGTTAACTATTACTTGATTTTCTCAGATTCTATTTGTCGTTTCTTTCATTTTCCTGTGTAGTCTTGGATGCGAAATGTCTGCAGGGAATGGCGACAGTACATGAAGAACGGTGAAAGGTTTTATTTGAAATTTCATTAGTTTGCTTGTTCATGGTACATAAATTACAAGCACTATGTAAGATATGCGACATGTGAACTTACGGGATTTCAATGTTTATGAAGAACATTGCCTCCATTGGTACATTTTCTAGAAATTCATACTAGTTTCCAGGCGCAAATTCATTTAATTTACGCTCATTTATTTTTCTACTTAAAATATCGTGGAGTTTGTGAAAGGGATTCTTGGCACACGTAGGAGATGATATCGAGAATTTCTACAAGCATCTATAAAAAATTTCCTTGGCGAAACGATATGTAGTTTTAATATTTCCGTTATGCTTGCTTCTTGTTGGTAGCCAATAAGTATAATATTTGAACGTTTTGTTATTACGCCGTTAAGATATAGATGTCTCTTATTTCAAATGTTGATAATTTTAAGATTTGTGATTCCAGACCAAGATGAAACATAAAGGAATGAAAAATGCCATAATGCTTTTTCTGAAACGTAAGGGCCAGAGTATGCAAGATAGAAAAACTTGTATACATAGAGAGTCAGATTTTTATTTACCATTGTTAATAATATTTTTAATACAAAAGAGCGTGATTTATTTTATTTTTTAATAACAAAAATAATATAGAGAACTCTTCAGATAATAAAAATTGATAGTATTGATGATGGCTTCTTCTTCCCTGTCCGGGTGACGCCGCGTAGTGGGCTGAGAGGCGAAACGTCGGCCTCTCAGCCCACTACGCGGCGTCACCCGGACAGCGAAGAAGAACTCATCGACTCGAGCCGCGGAAGCCTACGCGTACAGTATTGATGATGACTTGAACCAAAAATATTACTTAAATAGAAGAGTGTAGGGAATATACAATATCTGTTGCACTCATTTGTTATTTATTTATATTCGCATCAACTGCAGCTCGTTAGTGACTTCTTTAAAACACTCTTTTAATAGGGCATTACGAGAAGGAATTGAAGTTGATGTTTTACAATTTTGAATGTTTCACATTTTCTTTATAATTTATAGTTTTACTAACAATGTTTTATACTTCTGTTATCTGGTATTTTACAAAACATGTATTACAAGATTCGTATTACCATTTAATCCATTACATACTGTTTTTATTGTGACCATACTATCAATATACAACCTAGACTAATTCAATATTCATTTCGCTGATGCTTTGAAAACTATTATCCTTTAAACCTAGGGAAAGGTTTAGAGGTATCCCAATATTATAAATTTCATTGAATATGATCTTAGATTTCACAGAGAATTTAATTTTTATGGAAAATGTCAGAAAAGGCACATAAATTCTAATGCGAACATTGGTTCTCGTAAGTTCACTAATAACATTGATTAGTGCGTAATAGTTTTATAAATTTTAATAAATTTTAGTAATTTCACGAAATTGACGGTGTGCACCACACGGCAGTTCTGAGCCTGTCGCAACGACTTCCGATGTCCCAGGAGACGTCACGCCCCGAAGCAGAAGCATCCACAGCATGAGCCGTGTTAATACCGCCGCCCCGCCCCCAATGAACGGCCGGCGGGGAGTGGACGGGAGCGGGTGGCGGAGCAACTGGGAAGGTCGCGTGGGGGCGGGGAGGGGACAGCGCACCCTGAAGGGTCGCGGGGCCCTTGAAGGGTAGTGCCATTTCCTACGGCCCCGGGGCCAATCTGCGTCGCGATTATGTTGTTTGATGGCGCCGCCCCCGGGGGCGGTTCTCCGCCCCCGCCGGCCGGAAATGTGCCCGCGCAAGTATGCAGCGAGCGTCCGCCGCCGCCGCCGCCGCCGCCGCCGCCGCCGCCGCCGCCGCCGCCGCCGCCGTCCCCGTTCTGTGCGCGTTTCCGTGCCCACGTCATATTGAGTGATGCGCAGCCCGGAGAGAACGCGAGATGGCGTTGAGACGGAGATGCTGCGTTCGGGGCGATGGATGTGCCCGCTGAGTGGCGTAGGGGCTGCCGAGAGAGGATTGGCCGTCAGCAGCTTCCGGAACTCACCTCCGGATATCCTTTCTCTCGGATGCCTGAAGTAATGGTGGATGTTTTCGACGATTATGTTTCGAAACGTTTGCGAGATTGGGTCTGTCTTAGTCACTTTTACCTGAATAGCATGAATATGAGCTTGAGTCTACTCAACAGGAGAGTGAATGGTTGGAGGGGGGAGGGGATAGTCTGCCGAACCGTGTCGAATGGTGGAGTACGTAAATGTCCAGGAACAATTAAAGAACGGTGAAATAAATGATGCAAGACGAGAGAATTCCATTTTAATCAAGTATTCTCACAGTAATGTATCTGCCCTGTTCCGTAACAAAGGATTTTAATAGGAGAATTGTGACTTATAGCCTATCCTAAAAGTTTATACAAATTACACTATGCGGTATGCCAAAGCTGCTACTCTGTGGATTAAAAACATGACAACCTATACAATACTTACACATTATACATTACTTACACCTATACATTACTACCTTACATACAATACTATTAGTAAGTAAGTGCTTGTGGAAGAGGAGAAAATCAGATTTTAAATTCCCTTCTATGAGAAGTATTATCATGCCGAACAAAAATAATTCTTACCTTCAAACAAAATCTCCCTCAGGGAACAGGAGTCGATGTTATAACGTAACGAAAAGGCAATTTGTCGATCGTGCTAGGAAACGCAACTGGTAAAACGGATCATTACGTCCTCAAAGGGATTTTAAGTAAATGTCGATGGTGCGATAAAGATTACGAGAAGAACAAATTACAGAAGAGCCTTTGCTGATGTAGGCGTAATTGAGAATATAAAGAAAAGCAGTTGGATATAAATATATTTCATTTGTATACCCTTGCCTAGAAGTTAGAGGTGGGAAGCGATTTATATTGGAAAAGTTAAAATAATAACTTGCATGCAATAACAGCATGCCAGCGCAGGCATGGATCGCACTTCAGCGGCAAACTGCTGAGAAGAATAAAGAAAATATTTTGAAATTTAATAATAAAGTTAATAATAATAATAGTCGTGTTTCATATGCCCATTTCTTAAAAATTGAACACTGAAACAACAGGTTGATATCAATAAAGTAATAGGGGAACTAAATGTAAATAAAAAAAATTAATATTAATAAAACCAATACGATATTAATTCGATATATTACATTCTCATATTTCAATCTACGGTTATCCAAGTGACTTGCAACATATTTTTTGCCATTGTTGCCATATTTTAGTGTGATAATTATGAAATAATTTCATGTCTTGAGTATGTATTTGTTGTTCAAAATCAATAAATCACACATAATTGAAGGTGTTACTTTTGTCCTAATACAGAACAGCTCAAAAACTGTCGAGTACTGATTCAAGAATAAGGAATCGGAATTAGTACACGATGAGAATTGAGATACTAAAGAGAAAGAAGCAAGTCTGTAACTAGTAATTTATATTTCTAAACGCACCAAAACAGGAAAACAAACAAATCTATATGAAACATTTTACTGTAATCAGCATGTGGACAACTTACACACACAATCAACGAAATCCCCAAAACATTCAAGGATAAATGTAAGGTTACATAAAAAGCAACAGAAAAGAAATAGAAAAAGTAAACTTGAAATTAGTGAAAGGCGGCGGAATGCAGAATACAATCGGCGAGAAGGACAATACGCCACCGCCAACCAATGAAGGCGCCTGGGGTAGCAGCAAAGTGACAGAAGGCGCTGCGCACAAAAGACGATCAGAGCGCGCGGGAAGACGAAGGAGGTGGGGGGGGGGGGGACGGAGACGAGAAGGGAACGCGAAGCGTCGCCTGATGCGCCGGCGGCGGGGGCGTCCTGACGATAGCTGTCACGGGCCGCGGCGACGGGGCCGCATCGGAGGACAGGCGAAGCGGGGGCAGGGGCGGGGGAGCAGAAATTGAGGCGGCGTCGGAGCCCCGCCCCCCCTCGCCGGCTAAAGACGACACCTCTGCCCGCCGCCGCCCGACGCCCATCGCCGACCTCCGTCGCCCACCTCCCGCCACCACCGACACCGCTGTCACCCCCGCAGTCCATGCTAGGTGGTGATGGGGTAGGTAGCGATGGAAGCAAGTAGCGCCGACGAGAGACGGCAACGGGGGAGGTGAGGACGGGAGGGGGCGATGGGAGAGGCGGCTACGGAGGTGGCGGAGATAGGGGGGGGGGGGGGAAGGAATGGGGGACGGGGATGGCGGCGACGGGGATGGCGGCAACGGGGATGGTGGCGATGGGGATGGCGGCGACGGGGATGGCGGCGACGGGGATGGTGGCGATGGGGATGGCGGCGACGGGGATGGCGGCGACGGGGATGGCGGCGGCGAGGGGGTTGCGCGAGGGGGTGGCGGCGACGGGGTGGCGGCGACGGGGATGGCGGCGACGGGGATGGCGGCGACGGGGATGGCGGCGACGGGGATGGCGGCGACGGGGATGGCGGCGACGGGGATGGCGGCGACGGGGATGGCGGCGACGGGGATGGCGGCGACGGGGATGGCGGCGACGGGGATGGCGGCGACGGGGATGGCGGCGACGGGGATGGCGGCGACGGGGATAGCGGCGACGGGGATGGCGGCGACGGGGATGGCGGCGACGGGGATGGCGGCGACGGGGATGGCGGCGACCGGGATGGCGGCGACCGGGATGGCGGCGACCGGGATGGCGGCGAGGGGGATGGCGGCACGGGGGTGGCGTGATGGGAATAACGGAGACGGAGGGTTGGCGCAACGATTCAGAGGCGCGATGGAGACGGCGACGCCGGAGGTGTCGGTGATGGGGTGGCAGCATCGCGAGCGGCAGCGGAGGGGGAGGCAACGGCCAGGGGTGGGGGCAGGGAGGGGGTGGTCGGGGTGGCGTCGCTTCGCTTCCGGCGTCGCTTCTGTCCCATTAGCGCCGACGTCAGCGCCGCCGCCGTCCACATGCAAATGAGCGGCAGCCAGCCGTCAGCGGCGTCTTGGCGACGGGGTGGAGAGGGGGCGGGGGGGGGGGGCACAGATGGAAGAGGCTCGTGGCGGAATGGGCTTCTGGGGAGGAGGTGACCGTCTCGTGTCACTACATCGATGTATCGGCGTTCCCATATGGAATACCTTTTGTATCAAAGCATTTAAACAACGAATTTGCTGAATCGTTGATGGAATATTCATTTCTTATTAAATTCTGAATGAATGGTAAGAAATGTACGGCAGAGCGACACATCCAGTTCTTGGAGTATTCAATGGACATCGTCGTTACGTGAGGTTGAGTCGAATCATGTGTTGTAGTTCATCTCTAACGCCCAACTTCATAAAGAACTGAATATATCACCGATCATCAAACATATTGCCCATCTTTCCAATAATTTTTACTCCAACCTAAATAGAATTAACCGAGCCGTCCACTACAACCTGGCCATTATAATTGACTTCCCTACTAAAATTAAGAATAGATTTCCTTCCGAAGCGTTCTTGAACATTTTCTCTACTAATTGTCCACAGTAGGGGCTCTTATAGTTTCCTACACCTATAGTAAGGTAGTTTAGTTTTAAGTTTTTAGTGTTAAGTTTAGTATAAGTTACAATGTAAGCCAGCAAATGCACATGAGATAGTAATTTAGTACTGATCTGTGTAATTTCCAATCACTTAATAAATAAATTATATATACAAAAAAATGCGTTGCGATGGTTGCTCCACCTTTCCGTTGGTTGTTCATCAGAAGGTCATTTCAGAAAAGTCATGTCTAATGTAGAAAGATAATTCTATTGAATATTTGCATTTAAAATTCGAGATATTATCTTATAACAATAGTCCCAAATTAAGAACATAACGTCTGCGTTTTTAAGAGAATCGTTTTCATTTTTATGTAGGGCGCCTACAAAGTGACTGGGGAAATTATTTTAGAGTTGCTCGCAAGTCTATATGAAACTGAAAAAATGGGAATTTTGAAGAAATGAGAGAAAAGCTTAATGTTCCTAGTGATGAAGGGTTTAGGTATTCTGATGCTTCAGGGTTTTTACAATGAAGTATCTTCAAGAATATGTACGTTTCATGCATGAGGACTAAGTGATAAAGATAAGAAATAATTTGTGTTGAAGATAGATAAAATATGATACTGTATTTTAAAACTGATACTATAATTTAAGGTTCGATAAGAAATTCGTAGTGTAAGAAAGTGCGATACTTTAAGATTGAAAGGTACAAGAATAATAAAAATAATGATGATCTGTTGATGATGACCGAAGAGGAAAAAGATATAACATTCATCACTTAACATCAGCTATTACGTTTTCTATTAAATTTCTTTTGATTGTCATCATATTTGTATCAATAAGAAGTTCAATTTATTATAGACAATAATATTTAAAATAAAAATTAAGAACATTGGTGTTTTTACATCATGAAGTCGTATATATAAACTCGTATTGAACGAATCCCAATTGTTCATGACGTTGAGGTGTCGTGTTGTCAGACATCATGTTGTTTTGTATTGCACGT
Source organism: Teleogryllus oceanicus (assembly GCA_964035755.1). Taxonomy (NCBI): domain Eukaryota; kingdom Metazoa; phylum Arthropoda; class Insecta; order Orthoptera; family Gryllidae; genus Teleogryllus; species Teleogryllus oceanicus. The sequence goes on from CAXIVR010000006.1 coordinate 40,281,657, forward strand.
TAATTAATATAAATATGTTATATTAATATTTATTTGAATTAATATTATTTATTAATATAAATACGACAGTCAAAAGGAACTTAATAATATATAGCAATGTTCTTAACGTGCAATGCAATTTCGAACCACACGACTCCTGAAGGTCAAGACCAATTGGGATTCTTTCAATTCGAGTTTATATCAAGACTTAATGATGTAATAAAACCAATGTTCATAATTTCTATTTTAAATATTATTGTCTATAATAAATGTAACTTTTCATTAATATAAATTTTAAGTGAACTAACTTAAACAACTATAAAAAATGTTATAAAATTTTTTTGCATGACTACTAATTCTTCAGATAGAAGAGTCTTAAGATTCTGGGAACATGCATTTTATCTGTATATTTCATTGCCTAATACACGAATTGATTTTTAGACGAGTAATTGTTTCCACAAATATCACAAATCGAGTAATACAAATATATTTTAATTAACATTAATTATCTTATTTTATGTTATAATTCTATAAGGAAACGACGTAATCATTAGGTCTAGTTAAATGGGTTGTATTATCGGATAATGAATCTAAAATTCTTTACAAGATTCAGTAGGCACTTATATATCTGAAATTCAGACATCTTTAATTAATGTGCTTCTGCGTATTTAATTACCGTAAGTGGAACAACAAAAGAATGAAGAAGTACTTCAGTAGGAAAACCGCTTCCTGTCTGATGCTACTCGACGCGCCGGCTACAACCGAACGTTAGTTCTTGGGTGAAAGGTCACACAGTTGGCAAACAACTGCTGGGTTTCCCACACTACTACTTCGACAGGGCACTGACCGGCTGGAACAAAAGAATAAGGCATGCAGGCGACTAAAACACAATAAAGTGTATCGAGAGAATTACGTGGACTCTTCTTACTATCATAATTTGTGGATTAGTGTTATAGATTCTGAACATAATTTAAAAAAATATAAATACTCTAAATACCTTTCTCATTATAATTAATAAAGAAAAGAAAATATCGCAAAATCGCAGTGTTTTAGAACGTATTATTTTAGATACCGATTGGCGTACAAACAAATGACGTCTCAACGTAATAACGTTTTAAATCACTTTATTGGTAACAATGTTGGTCTGTTGAGTAAATGTTGCAAAAATACCATTACAAAATAATTCTCGTTAGTCTAATATAAAGGTACATCAAAAGTTTTTTCTATCTTTCATTTTTTAAGCTATATTGGAGGCATTATTCGTACTTAGTATACGATTAAGAAGGCATCAGACAGAACAGCTGCAACACAAACGCGACTTAATCCGTAGATAGTTGTCTTTATAGTATGGCCAACGATGGTCAATTGTTGCAGAACCCGACGAATGAAAAACTCTCATTTATCACAAACGTCACGTATTTGTGTTTTGTTTTTTTTTGCGACGGCTGACTCGACCAGACCGCAGTACTAGCTCCGAAGGTTAAGTGCGTGTACAGAGAGCGGCGTCGGGGTTATTGAGTTTAGCGACAGGTGAGAGCAGGAAAGCGGAAACGGAGCGGGCAAAGAGAAACAAGAGGAGCCGACCTGGTTGGTAGTGGAGCTCGTGCTGACATTGGAGTACTCGGGGCAAAAGTCAAACGTGAAACGCGGTTGCTCTTGTACAAGAACTGGAGTCGTCGGCCTCTTCGTTTATGCCTGCACCATCAATATTGCCTTCGCCGCTACGAGCGGAACAGAATGAACAGCCGTCTTTGATACTATTCATAGCGAAAGTATCGCTACACGCAGTTATAGCCATTTGGTGCCACTCAGGAATCATATTTTTGTCCTTTCATCGAAGGAGGGAGAAATGGAAACCTAAACGTCGAACCGGACGATTCATTATTGTCGATATTTAGCGAAATACTGATCTTTGGAAATAATTGAGAATGTTAAGGAAAATTATTTCTGTATGCACTTGTTAGTTTGGTCTTAATATAAACTTAGTGACTGCAAACTTGTTTTTTATATGTTTATGCTTTGAGGAGAACTTTTGCAGATAATTGCATTTAATGAAAAAAACTATTTTTTATAGCCTAAAATACCTCTACAGCAAAGGTAATGCTATTAGCACAGTTTGTAGAAAATGCTGCGCATTCATCAGCTAAGGAAATTGAAATATTAATTAAAAGATAATCAATGTCATCCTAGCCGGTCTGGATAGGCGAGGTCGCTAATGCCTCATTTACAATGCAAACTTAAACGTAACGTAAGCCGTAAACGTATGCAGTAAACTTTTCACGTAAAATCGAGCATTCACAATGGCAAACGTAAGCTGGAACGTAGGTTTTGCCTCAACCAATCAGAATTCAACATATTGATCGATGCGTTTCTAGCTTTTTTTTCGACTCTCCTATCGATTTCACCTTTTGCATTTGCAAGCATCTGTTGCGCCCCTACCTATTGAGGTTATATGCGAGCAGTGAGCTTTAAATTGTGTACCGCAAATATATTTAACGCCACGTTCAGATTTTGTCATGGAGAGATTTGGGCGTGCAGCTTGTGCTGTTGCAAGCTTCTGCAGCATTAATTTTAGGGCGCTTTATTTAAAAAGAAGAAGGAGGCGCTTTATTTGCCATTTCGAATCAACACTTCGCAACTCGTACCAAAACTCCACAAACTTCTCTGCTCTACCTTTCAACTATACACACCAACGCACACCAATACACACGCATAAACAAGAATCGATCTGGAGTCAACCTTCCTTCTCGCGGATTTTGTTGTGCATTTGTTTTTTTCATGCTGCTCTCTGATTGGTCTTCGGTAGAATTTCGACGTAAACTTAAACGTAGAAGCTTGGAGCTTGCGAGCTCTTTAAGTTTACGTCTACGTTTACGTATCTAGTTTTGCGTTACGTTACGGTTACGTTTAAGTTTGCATTGTGAATGAGGCCTAAGGCTGATGAGCCGTAGCCGCCTCGACTTGATGGGGCGTGGGTTTGAATCCCACCTCGGGATTGGCTGATTGTTCCAATTCCCCCTACAGTTAAAACAATCACAGTGTTTGCTATATGACCAAGTAGTTAAAATGTGACCTTAAAACATGTGAACATACATGAACCTCCCAGATGTTTATGCTGAGAAAGTGCCATTATTAAACTACATCGAATGTTTGAAGCATTTCCTACAAAAAGTATCGATACGTTTTTGAAGATAGATATCGAACCATATTTTAGAATATCTTTGCCGTTACAAAAATCTACACAATCACCGCCACTTCTTATCACCTCTGCCTCCATTCTTTTCGTCTTCATCACAACCATCAACGTCACCATCACCGTCACCGCCACCACCGCCACCACCGACGCCACCAGCTGCACCCGCCGTCTCCGCCTCCGCCCGACCGCTTTACTGCCACACCGCTGTAGGTATCGTGTTTCGACATGCGACTCTCGACCATACAGCCGTCGATTTTAAGGCGAAAATCGCTCAACTACATCGCGCGTTTGCAAATGTTTTATAACCGTAATTTGACGTCATTGACTTTCATTTATCGGCAATTTTTTGTGAAGTCGTAAATTTAGAGTAATTCGATTTCTTAAAAAGATCATTACTGCCTTTTTTCGCCTGTCGCTTGTTTTCGTTTTTCTTTTTTTTCGTTTCGTCCGACACTAAACTCTCGCTGCTCGGTTGTGTCCATACGCAAAATTTTATTGGTGCTATCAGAAAAGTCATGGCTTATAAAATATTTCCTGAGAAATTCTTGCTTATTAAGGGCATCGTATAACAATGCAAAAAAATGTTTATATTGTCCCGCAACCATGAAAAGTCGGCCGACCGGTCTCCGGGCGGAGTTTCGGCTTCGCTAATTGCGGGTAATCGGAGAGCGACCGTCGACGTCGGCGGCGGGAGCGGTCGGTGCCGGCGACCGATGTGGCGGCGGGGGTGGTGAAAGGATCCGGGTGGCGATGTGTGTTGGTGAGGGCGGACGGAGAATGATGCTGCTACAGACGACAGTGATAAGAATCGGTGTAGATGGATTGTGTTTTATAGCTTCTTTTTTTTAAATTTATTTTCATCCTGTTCGGTAGTTTTGCCTTTCAGGGGTTTGTACATTTTTATTTGTAGTACATAACGTTTGGGCATTCACGTTTCAGCATACAACCTCTCACTCTTTAATTTCGGATTTAATATTTTAATAATACACAAATTTTACATACATTATACATTCTTAAATCTAGATACACTCTATACATACATTGGGATGAAGATTTACATATTTAATACATATTAATATACTGATTATTTATGGGGGTTTAAACGTGTCTTTGGGATATCGAGAACGAATTCTTTTGGGATTGTTTAAAGTTTTTCCCATTGTGAATTTTGTACTGCAAGGAGAGGATGAAAGGAGAGTAAAAAAATTGTTACAGTTGTTTCTTATATGTTCAATTAGGGGTGTGTTTTATAGCTTGAAGTTGCATTGAACTCAGTATTTTGGTTCGTGAGTTTTGAATTTTGAATTTGGATGTCGTTTACACTATTTAAGACTTTTAATTACAAATTCCATGTTATTACTAATACTGAATAAGTATGAAGTGCAGGTCTTAAAACGTTGCTGGTTTACTTCGTTCTTCTTCCACTTTTCTAACTTGAGCTTCTGTGTCTCTTAGCGAGTGATCATATCCAGCCTTACCTAGTTTATATTAATTAATTATCGTTTGAACTATAATTTTTTCACTTTTTACGTGCACACACATAACGTGTATACAGAGGAGAATGACATTAGAGAGTTAATTACAAAAAACGTTGAGTTAGATTAAATACTTTTTTCTACGTCCGTGTCCTAACAGCTGAGTAATGGATCCATTCGGGTGTTATTATGAAAGTCATAATGAAACGCGTGCTCTTGTGGATTCACAGTAGCATTTTTTTAAACCAGGATCATAAGAGAAAATTCATATAATTTTGAACGAAACTGACAATATTTACTAATGTTTTGCAAGTCCTGAACAGTTCTACAAGTTTGATACAAACGATTTTAATAAGACTTATGGACATTTGAAACGTTAAGCTAACATTTTTACAATTCTTCATGATATCCCCAGATCATTAAAAAAAACGAAATTCGTTACTGTCGAAACGGATACTATATTCAGTGCTTAACTGTTGATTAATATATTATAAAATCAATAAAAAATGACATTTGAACCGTCGAAAAAACATTGAATGTTACACGTTTGATATAATATAACGATGACTATATCAAATTTGTTTCTTTAATAACTATAAGAAAACAATAATAGGTAATTTAAAAACACGTTTTTCTTCGAAAGTCTTATATTTTGAAAGTAATACAGTTTCCCACCCCCATTCATCCCGAAAATAACATCAGCTTTCCATTACACAGTAGATGGCAAACCACCACTGTGGTCATCTGTTCAGGAAAGGGAAGGACAAAAAGGATTAAGACTTCTCCCACGCACAGATGAAAGTGGCACTCATCCTGGGCGTTGTTGGCGGAAGAAGCTAGTAAGAAACGGCAGAGGTGGGCGTATACCGACTGCATCCTGTGGTCAATTTTTTATAAGCCTCCGAAATGGCATTGCCCGACTGCATCCCGTTCGGTTTTCCTCCTTAGTGTAAGGGTTGGCGTCTACGTTTTCTGTGGTCTGTTTAGTATTATATTGTTCGATTATTATTGAGTCACTTCTGCTTTTTGCAAGAAACATTTTCATGTCCTCTTAAAGCACTGCCAATATTGACATCCACCGCTTAAAAGTTTGTGGAATCAAAACTTGAAACCACCTATCACGAGCATTCTCTATATCGCTGACGTAACACACAATTCCGAAGATTCTACCATGTTCAACTGTGTTCACGTTTTTCTATGGACTGGCGTGAAAACTTCTATTTACACTCTTTAAGAATGCAAACTTAAAACAATACTCCTTCCTAAGGACCGGATAAATGAAACGGGATGCAGTCGAACTATGCCGTCTCAAGTAATGAAAAGAAAGGGGATTAGCTGGGAAGCTAGGGTGGGGGGGATTCCCGCAAAGGTGACTTGGCAATGCGGTGGGGGTGACACGGGATGCAGTCGGACTATGCCGTCTCAAGTAATGAAAAGAAAGGGGATTAGCTGGGAAGCTAGGGTGAGACAGAAATGACAGCTGGATACAGTCGGGTGATTCCCACAGATGGGGACTTGGCGGTGTGGTGAGGTGAAAGGGATGCAGTCGGACTATGCCTTCCCACATAATGAAAAGAAAGGGGGCGGGAGAGAAATGACAGCTGGATGCAGTCGGGTGATTCCCGCATAGGTCACTTGGCGATGTGGCGATGAGTTTGGTGATGGTGTCGCCGGTGATTTGGGCGAGGGTGATGCCGCCGTGCGGCCGCAAAACGGATCTGCCCGAAGGACCTTCCCCACAAGTTTTCCCTGTAGGCGACCGCAATTGGGATTCACCACTCTCACTGCAGTCGACCCCGCGGCGTCACCAACCGCCACCCAACCACCTCCCTCCCGCCCCCAGCCCCCCCGCCCACCCGCCCACCCGCCCATCCACTCATCCACCCATCCACTCATCCACTCATCCACCCACCCACCCCCCAAACCCCCCACCCACACCCCCCCCCAAACCCCCCCCCCACCCCCCCCCACCGCCCGCCCGCCCGCCCGCCCGCTCGCCCACCATCGATTGCGAGTTCACCCAAATCCAGCGTAAGAAGAATCCAAGCCCCCAAGCGTCAGATTTCAAATAAATAGACTTCGCTATTCCAAGTATTATCTATTACGAGGAGGCATATAAAGACACAAAATGTGAGGAAGATAATATGAATAAATATTAATAGAGTTTTTCGTGTACTTTTAACTCATTACAAAAAGAATAAAACCGTAACTATACACAAAATTAGTTCATTTCATCCATCAGTTGATTGTAAAATAAAATAATTTTAGGTCCGGTAAATACAAAAATAAATCCGTTTGATTTAAGCATTTAAAATGATTTTAAAGTATCTATACCTCCCCATTTTTTGCAAACATTACTAAGAATTTATCTCTGACAAATCATAGTCAGAAATAGTATTTCGGGAGGTAATAAAATAAATTGATGTTTGTTGTTTTTTTTGCGGAAATTTTATTTTAAATCTTTCCCCAACCTATGGATAGATTGTAAAAAGAGATTTACTCATTTTCACAAAACTTATTCTCCAAAATAATATGTTTTGGCATGCAGTAATCCGATAGTTTCATGCGTTTTTACAATATCGAGTGTCGTGTGACAATAGATAATTGCAGTAAGATGTTTGGGATTGTTTCGAATATAATAATAAATTTATTTCATTCGAGAAGTATATGTGTACTTATCATAGTAATAGTGTATTTGACTTTCAATCAAAAGGTTTGATTGTCAAAAAAATCATTTGTACCGTAGTATTAACTCTTAATAATTTCATTACAAAATAATTTGTATCAATAGACTATTAGGTTCCTAAAACGAATAACAATTTAACTTTTTAACAGTTCGGAAATGGTACACCGCAATTATTCATCTGGTGTAAGTAAAGACTGCGATTTCCGAAACACTCTAAACTAGTTTTATAAAGCAGGTTGTAAGAAAGAAAAAAACATCGGAAACTATTAATGAATTTAGCTCAGCCTCCTCAACTCCTGAGTCACTGCACCGGCTGACATACCTCGCACGATGAAGACGTTCCCGATGACCTGGGGTTACCCGGGTGCGGACGCACGTAAATCGTCATTAGGCCCGCCCGCCACCTGCCTCCACAGGACGGGGGTGGGGCGTCGGGTCTGAGCGACCGGAGGGTGATGCTGCCACTCTCACCAACACCACTACTCCACGTCTCTACCCCGTCCACGCCTCTCCCCACCTGCGCCTTCCCCCCACGCCTCTCCCCGTCCACGCCTCTACCCCACCATCGCCAACACCGCTACTCGCCACGAACATTGCCCCTGTCGCCACCCCGTCCCCTCCAACATCGTCGCCAGAGCCACCGCCCTTCACCTACATACCTTGGCCACCCTCACCCCCCTTCCAACCCCCCGTCCAATTTGACGCCATTGCCCCCTTCCCTCGCCCCCCTTGCGTCCCCCATCCCCCCCCAACCCCCCCATCGCGGTCACCGCTAGCCTCACCATCGCCATCACCACCACCACCACCGTCCACCGGCGCCACGGCCCCAGCCATCGCCCACGCCCCCGTCCCCGCCATCGCCGCCTCCTTCATTGTCCCGGAGAGGCGTCGCGCGACAATGAAAAGATCCCAGATCTGCCCGGGGCCCAACCCGACCGACAGCGGAGCCCGGCGCGGACACAATATGTGTGTGGGCAGACGAATTGAATATTGAATAGATATTGTCCTCTCACAATCGATTTGTCCCCAAGTTGGAACGAGCGGGCGCGGGCCGGGGGCGGGGAGGGGGACGGCGGGCGGAGGCGGCGAAGACGGCCGACGCTGTCGCCCTGTAAACAAAGGGCGGAAGGGTGGACGATATACGAAGGCGACATCTATGAATTAGAAGAAGGCCGTGACACGCGCGCGCGACCAAGAGTTAGGGCCGCTTGTGTGTCGGCGGGTGGGGCGGCCCAGGCGACGCGACGCTTGAGGGAGGCGGGAAGGCGGGGGCGGGGCGAGAGTGGAAGCGGAAAGACAGAGCCGAGAAGACATGCGAGCGGAGCACTGGCAAGTCGGAAGGTGCAGGCTTTTTAATCCACGCCAAAAGACATGGTCAGTTTAAACTAATTAAGCGTTTGCCGCTTTACACTATTTAAGAATGCAAACTTAAGAAAAATACCCCTTCCCAGAGACCGGATAAAGGAAACGGGATGCAGTCGGACTATGCCTTCTCTGGTAATGAAAAGAAAGAGGATTAGCTGGGACGCTAGGGTGAGAGAAACATGACAGATGGATGCAGTCGGGTGATTCCCGCAGAGGTAACTTGGCGATGAGTTTGGTGATGGTGTCGCTGGTGATTTGGACGAGGGCACATCGACGTAGTTTTTCCATAGAAATCTGAAACCTTCTTGTTTTAATAGGCCTAAACTGTTGTGGTTGAGGAGCTGCAACTGTTTTATTGTATTAGGCAATGATATACTATTTATTTCAGACGGTAAGTAATAATTATTTTGATAGACTATGGAATGAAAATTATTGGGAGATTCCGAATGGGTGGAAAGGATGGGAAAGTCAGGCTAAATAGGAATGGAGAGGTTAGGCTGTGCAGATCAGACTGTTCAGAATCTGCTGGTCAGGTGAGATTGGAAATGACAAGATGGGAAGGACAGCATTAGGGAATACACGGCAAGGTTAGAAGGGCGGACAACGCGGGAAAAATGGTGTAGGATGGTCAGGCGAAAGCGGTTTAGACGCGACCGATAAAGAGGAACTGACAGGAGGGGACATACAGGTTGAAACTAAATATTTCTACAAGCGAGCAATGGTGGAAGGAGATGGGCAAGGTGGAGAATATCAGTGTGAAATGAGGCGTGGTCGACAGAGACAAGACAACTCTTTGAAGTCGTAGGCTTCCGCGGGCGTGAATGATCTTGGCTGTCCGGGTGTGTTTCACAAGACAACTCTTTGCACTTTATGATCGTTTTCTCCAATAACGAAAAAAAAAATAAGTGGGGCTAAACAAATAAAATAAAAAATAATACAATATATTAAATTCGAGTCGGCAATATTCGATTGTATTTTGATGGATAGTAGAAAAATCATGGCCTCGTTTTCCCTTAGCCACAGGGGATCGAATGGTTCAGCTCAGGTGGGTCTGAATTAGGCAGTGTCGGAGCAGACGTTGGATGAAGTGGATCGGAAGTCGGTCAGCACAACAGGGTGTCCGACGTCGGGACGCGCCCACGCGGAAGTCTCGCCCACGCCCTCACTCACGCCCACACCAACGCCCTCACTCATGCCTACGCCCACGCACAGGTCCACGCCCACGCCCACGCCCTCGCCTTCGCCCCGCTCGCCACGCACTCGCGCACGCACTCGCGCACGCACTCGCGCACGACTCGCGCACCACGCACCACGCGCACGCACTCGCGCACGCACTCGCGCACGCACTCGCGCACGTACTCGCGCGCGCACTCGCACTTGCACACGCAAATAGTTTCGTTATCAGGAGGTCGTGATATTTAAATATCCATTTGGATCCCGGTCTTTATAACTATTTTCGAAGATAGCATTAACGCCTTACAAAAGTGAAAGGAATACTTTTGTCTAAGCAGATACATATTTGAATTGAACTTAATGAAGTGGTCGGCGGTATCGTATCTCAGTAAAGATTTCAACATTCTCGTTGGGCTCTGTGGCAACACCCTCAGAATCCATAGATGTTTGTACTTGCCTGGATCCCACATGTGCGACTGCTGAAACCCCTGCCTTATCGTACTTCTCATACCAACGCCTGAAAGTCAATTGGTTGCGCCGTACATTGTCGTCGCACTCTCGGTACGTGCTAATATTAAAACAAAAAAGAATACATTGTAAAAAATGTTTTAAAAGTTAAATAATTAATAATGAATTTAAATAAATCGCTCAATCTATCATTTTTTCTCGTACAAAGCATCGAATTTACATAAATGAAAATTCCTATGGTGTTGTAGACAGGATACAAATAACCTTATCATGACCGAAAATTATTTTTTCGATAAAAAGGCGTTTTTGGAGGTTGATTTCGTTTTTCTTACTAGCAATGTACATTCCACAAGGTTAAGACAGAGCCCTCTCTGAAGGAAACAACTTGCTAGGTTATTTGTGGAAAAGAATCGGAATCTTTTTGTATCAACCAAAGAACATACTTTCTTTCCTGTATGCTAATGAAAACTTTCTTGAACGCTCACTAGATTCATATTTCTTTATACGTGCATCTGTATATCATTGGTGAAAAGTATTCGAGCAAATTTTAATTAGTTTAATACAGTACTCCAACGGAGAGAGTTGATAATGTGTTGGCATATGTGGTTATTAAAGCCCATAAGTTAATTGTATTGTTCTGTCTAGATTAATTCTAAAATCGGTCACGAAGGAAAACATTACCAGATTTCTAAAATAAATTTCTACAATATTACGTAATAGTCACGTAACAATATTACAATTTCACTTATTACACTACATACGATTTAAATTGTAAGTTATTTATATAGTTTTCAACTGCTAACTAATGTCATCTATGCAATCTTAGAGGAGCGACAGCAATGTGAAAGAAATGTTAGCATTCATAACATTTATTTATTTTACGTCAAAAAACAGTTAAAAACTGCGTATTACGTGCTATGGGGAAAAGTGAATTGTGTGCACACTATCAAAATTCTGTGATCTCTACACTAAGTCATATACTATTTAAATTTTGAAAGAAAAAAAGCTCCCATGTAATAAAATCTATTTTCAAGGATAAAAAGGCAATAAATTTTGGCTCTTATCATGTTTTGCTTCGGAATAATACTTCCTGCCGCGACAACATGGAAACGATAATTTGAATAATTGTATTTCTCACTGAATTCTAGAAGACGTGCACAGAAAATGAAGTTACATTTATGTCCAGAAGCAAAACAAGGGGCTATCTCAGTATTTGCTCAATGGATCAGGGAAACTGGACGAAAAACCTGATGGAGATGGGGGTCATTGACCCGGAGGCTGCAATACAATACTTGTTACAGGTTGTTTATACACATTTATACAGTTCAAATGGTAAATAATGCATTATGTATCATTGTTAAAATTAATGTTACTTTTCTCGTGATGCTCATACATTAGGTAATAGATTGCATGTTCTAGATTGTCAACAATACATTAAAGATTTATTTATAAAAGAATGGCAAAGGCTTTTGCAGGAATTACATTTCGATTTTAATTACCATTTAAAATCACAAACTCGTATTCTTTGAAGTGCATCAATGCGATACTTTTAATGAGAACATCATCCGCGAGGCAGCAAAGGCAACTAGTCGAAAGGCATCAACTCTTCCATATCCATCGCTTCCAGTTCCTCCAACTCCCGTGCAAGCAATGACACCATAAAGAGATGTAAAGTGTGAGGCACAGCAAGGGATACAAAGTTGAGCGTGGACGTAGCAATGAAATACACTCGCTTGTTCCAGAGCCAATGTGTGTAGACAAGAAATAGTATTGGCCACAGCATCTTAGCCTCTTTGTAGATGAGGTCGACAGGGCATTGCAGTGGATGTCTTCCGCCGGTGGTGCTTTGATGGTTGACCAGTTGAACGATTCAGTGGGAGTCGTTTGCTAGGCAACGGCCCAAGCCGAATGAAACTAACACTAAACGAAAGTTGTGGTAAAAGTATTTGTGTTTTATGTTGCCTAGGAAATTCAACTCTTTAACAAATTCTATCTACATGTATCAACCCACGTAATCCTATACTATCCAAGAAGACGTAACTTAAAGTACAAGTGAAAATTTGGCTTCTAGGACACCATTCGAAGCTATCTTTAGCCAATAAAATATTGATCTATAAAACAATAGTAATCCCTATATGGACCTGCGGTATCCAAATCTGGGGCACAGCAAAAAGATCAAATTTCTCCATTTTACAGAGATTGCAATTAAGAACAATTAGGATGGTTTCTGCAGCACTTTGGTATATCTCAAACACAGCGCTAAAAAGAGACTTAAAAGTACCGACTGGCTGCAAGAATTTAAACATGCACCTCAAGATATTCAAGATATCATTAACGTCTGAAAAATCAACCAAATTCTCTAGATAATAATGAAAAAAACATACAGATAATCCAGAATTACACACACAAAACTACATTATAGATTTTAAAATTAGTCACAAATATAAAGTCACGTATATTCCTGAACTTTGACTCGTAATCGAAAGCACTAAGTTGACTCTTTTTGTTCTAGAAGCAAGAAGATGGTGAAATGTACCACTGGGATACTTTCACCCACAATCATTTGTCATTGTCAACTCTCAATTTTATCATATTTACTCATTATTTTAATGTAAAATATATTGTAAATTTACTTTGTTCAGCATTTAAAATAATAACTGCATAATTTTCAAATGTCAATAGAAAATTGAATTGACTAATTTCAGAAAATTGCAAAAATATCCATATTTAATGTCACATTTTTCTACTTCTCTAAATTTTTAAATATATTAATATATATATATATATATATATTTATATATATATATTGCACAAATAACAATTCTGAACTAAATGAATCCCTAACGTACCCGGGTGGATATTATTATCGATTTAGGAGACCTAACCACTTCAATAGAGTAATAGGCTTGTGGAACGTGCATACCATACATTTACTTTTATATACTAAATTGTAAATAATTTTTTTAACTGAATTTAATACATTAAATCACGTCATGCTAATTTCGTGGAGTACGATTTGTGTGAACCAGTGCTACTTTGCAGAAGTTCCTTTACAAGAGCACTACGGAGAAAACAATTATCATTTGGTTACGACAATACAAGGATTCACTTCTCGGGCAATCTGAGATTAAGCGAATGCTTTCGAGAGTTTCTCAGCGGCTTCAAAGCTGCTTACACCTCCAAACCAATGTTCAATTCCAAGCACCCGAAATATCTCTCCAATTCGCTTATACGATCCTGTTCATTTTAGGTAATGTCATTTAGTGAGAACCAACATCCGCGAGTTAGACACTAGTAGCAAACGAATTCCATCTCTCCTTCTTCTGTCCAAAAAAACAGAAATTGGAAGCAGTTAGTAAACGTGTTGTTTTATTTTAATATAATGCTTACTTTATTTTATAACATCAATGCATTTTCTCATCAATGATTTACTTCTAGTTAATACTCATTTTGTTTTAAGTAGTTGCGAAATTTTGAATTATTTTTTTAATGTATAATTTGGTAGTGATAAACTGAAAATGCTCACTTGCTCTAAAGCGTAAGTTTAGAAACTTTCACCGAATGAGATATTCAGTGAATACAGATCGCATCAAAGCGTGTTCAGTGAATACAGGAGTACTGTACACCTGAAATACATTAGGCATTCGTTTAACCGAGGCGAATAGCTAGACGAGAACTTCACTTAATGGAAAACGCACGAATTTGTCGTTCGAACCTTGTAAAATAATTCAGATCTTGAGAGATTTCTAAGAAGGCGAGAGAAAACACTATCTTCTACACTTGTCAGTGTGTTTTGAAAGAATTGAATTCTTGAAGAGAGCATAAACAATTGAAAAATAAACTTTAAAATGCTCTAAAATCTCATCTCGTGTTTAGCAATCAACGAGTAATATTGTATCTTTAACAGTGTGAAATTTCGTATTTAAATGTGGTGCAAATTGTTAAATCATTGTCCCGTAAATGCTATTGATCTTGCACATATATCTTGTAAGTTGATGATAAATTCTTGTTTCCATCACTTGGAGGCAACAATTAATTTGTTTGTTTTAATTTTACTGAAATCATCATTACATTACTTAGAGGTCAATCGAATGTCATTTGTGACGCTCCGAAATGTCACTGGAGTTGGCCATGCAAGATTGCCATTGTGTTGGACGCGAACCTTAGTCAATGTAGCTTTTATCGTACTTCTCATGTCAGATAGTCTATATCCGAAGCAATTTAATTTCGCAGTCATGGTGACACGCACGTACTGTAAGCTATTGCCGAGCGGATATGAAAGTCGTAGACAATTTTCGAGCCATGACTGACACATCCGTGAAGTCGAGACAGCCGCGTGCTTCGACCAGCCGAAAATAATCCATCCGTTTGAAATTGCTTTCAAACTAGTGAAAGTGCAATGAAGGACACTGGAATCGAAAATACAGTTCTGCAAGAGACATCGCAACCACAGCACGGAAAGGAAAGCCGTTTACTAGTTCGGATTAATCCTAGGAAACCACGAAGTGCTTTTATCTAGAGGTATACGTAGTCAATGACTATTTTGAAACAATGAATAAAAAACTTATAATGTCCTTTCAGATATTAATAAATAGAAGAATACTACGTATATGTTGACTTTGAATTATTAGAAATTAAGTAGTTGAAGATTACAGAGTTTCAAATATGCTTATTGAAAATAAATTATAATTACTAGATGAATAATTACAATTTGAGAACTTATCTTTTCTTCTATTTGACTTACACTTTCTGCAAGATACATCGCTACCGTAGAGCGAAAATAAAATTCATTTACTACCTAAGATTTCAACTACGAAATCTACAAGTGGCCTTGTCTGAGGCTAAACGTAGTCATGAGGAAATTCAAATTTGATCATCACACGCAACTTGTAAAATAACTACAGATTCCGTTGGTTTTTGGACTTGTGAACCTGAGTTAAACAAAGAGTTGCTTAAAACTTGTGTTTTTGGGTATGGAGATAAAAATTATTTTCTTTCAGAAGAGGCATTATCTGTTTTAAATGAGTACATTTTTTTGTTTAAATAAAACTATCACGAAAGAGAGAAGGAGAGGGGGGTAAAATATGCAAGAAAGAGGAATGCCATCTATTAGTTTCCATTAGCGTACAGCATATGGAACAGTGCAACGTACAGCCACGAAAGAGCACGTTCACAACTTGCAACTACGCCTTGCATTACAGCAATCATCCTTATTCGAGCAGAGCAAAGCAGATGGCCATGCTTTACCAACCACGTGGTCGTTTCCCAGGCATGCGCACACCGAGCCTCAATTCCGCAGGGTCATCCAAAAAGAGCAATGAGGGGCCGTAAAGTGTCGTCAGAGGAAACGGTCGGGGGGGGGGGGGGGCAGGGAGGTAGCAACTGAACCCCTACAACTGCCACACCAACTTGCATGACATTGGAATTTTCATGGATCCTCGCTGCACGTAATGCATGGCTGTATTCAATTTTTTAAACTCACATATTTCCTTCCTTGTGTAGGCGCGATAGTTTACAATTCAATCACGAAGTTGCTCGGCTACATTACACCGCTGCAGCCGGCCCGCGCGGCGTCTATTCTTTTGCGGGAGACAGGAGTTCGACTTAATTTTGATTAACGGCCCATTCGCTCTCGGAGTTCGGAGTCGCCGGTAATAAACTGAAAAGCCATCGCCGGGAGGTGGCACTGATATATGACGAATGTAAATGTATTTCATTATTAAATTTAATATTATTTAAGCACTTTATGGGACACTTGAATGGGTCCGTTTTGAAGATATACGAAATTGTTGTTTTTTTCTTCGTATGTTGAGGAATAAAGTACGCTGCTTTTTTTGCCTTACATCATTTCCCAAAACGTAAGGGGAATTGATTGTGAGTTATTTCTGACACGCATGATTTGCTGGGTATTGTCACCGACATTGTTGACACGCCTAAAGAGAGAGAGAGAAAAAAAGCGAAGAAGGAAAAAATAAATTTATTGTTGTCAGGGTTAGGGAAAGGGAAACAAAGGAAGAATGGTAGGCGTTGGAACAGTTGAAAGGAAGTGGGAGAGGGAGGAGGCTCCATTTTCGTGTTGCCTTCCAAAAAAAAAATGAGTCTGTGAGGCAGGTGAAGTAGTGAATAGTATAGATTATTGTAAAGCAAGATCTCATTTTCAATTCAGGCATTTCTAGTGCGTGGGCTCTAAATAAAAATGAGATCATTTCGTCCTACGCTTCTACTTTTTTTGTTCGGTGACATAATATTCTCAGCCGCAACGTACATTACGCTTCCCGTATATCATATTGCAAGTACTATGGCCCAAAGTCGTATTCACTTTAAAAATTATTGCCCGTATAAAAGTACTTTATTAAAGCAATATATTTGAAATAAATGTTTTAATGTGATCTATATTTCCTCCCAGAGGTCCGACGACCATTCAAGAGCAAGTAAGACCATAATTGCGTCATTCAGGTCGCCCGCGTCGTTCTGGAAGGCGGGGGTGAAGCGTCCGTGTGAAGCAGAGACGTGATCGTATCAGTAACAGAAGACGATTCAATTAGTTGTGTTAATCCCCTCATAATTCGTAGGGCGGCTGGTGCTCTATTAACAGCGTAGGAACATTACTTGAGTGTGAATAATTGGAACAAGGCCCCGTATGCCGGTATCCTCTGCGCTCCTGCAACCCAGATGGCCGGAGTGAATCTAATGGGCAGTGAACGAATACACGGGAAAGATATAGTTTCGCCATTCGTCTGGATGAAAAGAGAACGAAATATGACCACTGTAAGGAAAATTCAACTCCCCATGCAGCAAATGGTGAATTATTTTTCAAGAATTGTTCTGATTAAAAAAGATATAACGAGTTCACAATTCAACCATTAAGATAAAAACACTTTTCATAATCAGGAGTGGTTTTTCTGGAATGTAGATGTCTTGTTTCTCAAAATCCAAACTTTTTGATACAAAGAACTTAAAAGAGAACTTTTAAAACATGAAAAAATCTCGTCACATATTTTAGTTATCTGGTAAATAACATCACATTCAATCGTGATAAATCGTACAACTTTAATATTATCATTTAATTCAATTAAAAATATTTCCGTTTCCAATTTTCAGGAATGAAGTGTTTGCAAATAAATTACTTTTATATACCCAACATTACCACACCGAGGAGAAAAAAAAGGAATAAACAAATACCTATGTAATGTCGCTGAAATATAGCACAGACTTTCTCAAAGAGTACGTAGTATTAACGCCTGTAAGCTAAGTAAAATTATAATAATTGTAATAAACGAATATTCATATTTCACACAAAAAAGAAAGTTACGACAGGAAGTGAGACACGAGCACAAAAGTAGGGTACACCATGACTAAAGCGTATTACCCGTAAAAACAATAATCTTCATTTCCTCAATTAACGAAGGACCTGTTGTTTACGCTCACAACTTTAAATCTTGCTTATTGTTTATGCTAAAAGACGCTGTTCTTCGTTCTGAATCAAGCGTTTCGCACGAGAGCAGAGGCGTCCCGCTCTGCTGCGTCGGGAACTTCCTCAGGTTTACGCGCGTGTCAGCCGAATCTGCGGTAAAACACGCACGAAGCGTATGGACGCGCTTCAAAAATTACGCTGCACAAAGGCGAAAGGACGCGCCAACTTTCTTTACGAGGAATGCCATTCGTTTTCGTTTGTTTGTTTGTTTTTTGTTTTCAGGAAATAATGAAAACATGCGGAGTAGTTATGGCATAAAACTTGTCATGAAAAAATTAAAGTATTTATTCGTAATCTAACATCACTAACTCTTGGAATTTTGGCTGTTGTAAACATGCGACGACGACTACAATGAAAACAATACGGAGTCAATATTACATGGATACATTTTTCCGAGTCAAAATATTTACAACTAATTTTTATTTCTAAAGACGTTGTTCTTCCAAGTTTATTTTATTATTCCAGAAAAATAGTATGTAAATAGAATTCTATTAACAATTATCTTAAGCATGATAGTTATTTAAGAGTGATAAGTAATTGTTACCTTTCGATAAAGAAAATGAATTCTTTAGGAATACAAATAATTCCTATTTTACATATTTTCTCCTCTTTTAAGGTAATTATCTCTTATGGTAATATATAATATTCACAGCATTTAAAATAAATTGTTTCAAATATAGAACCTTGTCTCTAATGTGCGCAAAAAATTAACTTCAATATTTTAGGGGAATGTCTGTTCAATTATCCAGTTGCAACCAAAGATGTAATTTAGAAACATGAGCTTGCTTCTGAAAACAAAGCTTATTTTTTGCACGAGTCCACTTTTATCCCATCAGAACATTTAATATACTTTTTAAAGTCTAAATTGTCTATAAGGAACGTCTTTATAACAAAAAATCCCTATAACGTACACACTACTTGAGTTTTGTTGGTTTACCTTCTTAGCAATGATACTGAAACCCTCTCCTTATAATAAAGATAGACAAAATAAAGAAATTGGTTTCTTCAGTTTAATTGTAAAGAGTTTACACCGTGTTTAATATGTTCCATCATGTGTACGATGCACACGAGATATCGAAATAAAACTTGTGTCACTTCTGTATAAAACATTCTAAGGAAAGTTAGTGGTTTGGAGTGATTTATAAAACGCAAGTGCAACCAAACCTCAAAACATATGCTACTGCAGTAAATGTAGTTAACTCCGAGTTAAAAATCAAAGAGCTTTCAATCAGAATAATTTAGAATTTCGTAGATTACACTAAAGTAAACTCTCATTAACACGAAATATATTGGAGATATATTTTTTAATTGCTATTTTTTTAAGAAATTGAAAAATAATCTTTGATGTCATGCCGTGGACATTGCTGCATATTTGTGGAAGATAATACATTATTTGGTTTACAATATTAGTTAATAGTTGCTCAATAATGTTATGCATATAGGATATAATAGGAGTTAAGAGAGCTGAAGGTCAGAGGTCATGGGAACACTTGGTTGTTTGGGAGGGGAGATTTTCAGAGATTTCGCATATGTTATTCCATTTCGAAAGCCAGATACATTTGTATTATTCATATTTTGCGTATGGGATGAGACCAGGGATTGTGTTGGGAGGGTGGAAATAGTGTGTGGTGCTGTTGAAAATGCGTTTCTTTTGGAATATTTGAGGTATTTACTTTAGGAAAGTAGGCATTTTTTTGCTACAAATCCTACAAATAATTTAGACGTTGTTCACAGACGGACGGATGCATGGTCATACATACATATGAACGCACAGATAATGAGATAGACGTTTTGAAACGAAAAACTTCAAGGGCCCCTAAACCGTGTATTTCGAAATCGATTTTCTGCAGCAAATAAGTTTCTCTTATAGTGCTACGTATAATACTCCGTGTATAGTACAAATACTAGGAAGTAAAAATTAATAATATCACATTTGAACTTGACACTAAATGCTAACTTAAATCAAACTTGCTGTCATAAACACGCATCCTAAATATCTTCTAGACTATGGGCGGAAGTTGCCATTCAAAATAATATAAATTACATATTTGCAAACAAAAATATTCGTGTTGTGTCATGTACGCACAAACTTATTAACACATGAAATTTTGAAAATCACTGTTTTGGGGTCACTAAGCACCAAAACTTATACACCCATGGAAATATCGAAGTAAGCTATTTGGCTCCTTATTGTATTTTCTCTCTTTGCTGAGTATACGATATATTAATAAAGATAATCTAATGGTGTTTTTTTTTTAAGTTAAATTTTCTTTCCTGACATCAAACTCTTCCCACTCTGTAAGACTCAATGGTGAGTGGAACATATACAGTTCATAGAATCATCAACGAACCCTGTCAGACACCGTTGTGTGAGTTGTCTGATGTCCCCAAAGGGCTCCAGCCCTAATTACTGTAGATGACTGGACACAACCTTCACCCTCAGTCGACTGCGTTCACTTGCTTTCCACAAGCCAAAAACAAAACAACACGATCTAGAGCGAGTCTCAAGGTATTGGAATTTCATTGGCTAGGAGGGGCTCCAGAGGTCGTGAAAGGGTTGCATGGAATTCGGAGGAGTTGTGGCATCTCTTGGGACGCTGACGAGAAGGTCGCTGGGGCAGGTTGGAAAATCCTGAACAGTGATGCATGAGAATGCTATTGGGTTTCATGTGAAAAAGATTTTGGCAAGATACAGAGAGTTTCGGCAGTAAGGTACCGCTCCATGAGTGAGAGGAAACAAGAACGTCGGTACTAATAGTTGCAAGGATGATGTTTTAAAACGCATAGTTGATGTGTAATAGCAGGTACTTCCAAGAAACAACGAAAACATGACAGCAATGGAGGAAAAAATAGAGAAGTAAGCAAGATGCGATAGTTCTGTCAAAAGGAAAGGCAAGGACTGAATGATACAATAGCCGAAGTCGAGGGAAGGAGAGAACGAAGGAGATATAAAATGACGAAAGGGAGAGAAAGAAGAGGAGGAGGAGGGAGAGCCTGAGAGAAAAAGGCAGAGATGGCGAAAGCGGAGCGGTGACATGAAGGGTGGAGGCGGCGCGGGTGGCGAGGGCCGACCAAGGCCTGCGCCTCCGGGCAATATTGTCTTCAGCGGGCCGTGGCTAAGGGTCATTAGCGCATCGTTCTCCGATACAACACTCGAGCTAATGATCAGCGGAACCGATCTGAGGCGCTTGCCGACCGCCTCTGACCGGCTGACCCGCACTACACGGATATGGCGGCAGTAAACGGCCTCCGCCAGCAACGCGAGAGGGCTCCGCGCTCCACTGGGCTCTTCCGCGAATGCTCCGGCAGGCGGCGGCAGCACACCTGCACCAACGGGCCTTGGGCGCCAATGCATGGACGGAAGTAGCACCACTCCCAACGTCGGGAATAAGAGTAAACTGTCGAACGCATTTGTTACTTTTTGCAATATTATATCGCTTTGACACAACCAGAGAAACGAAAAGCCACTCTTAACGGCCGATATCTGCTGAGTATTTAACAGTCCGCCGTCCGTTAAGAAGGATTGAAACAAATGAGTTTCAACGAAAGATGGCGTGCGAGTTCCCTTATTCCAACAAATGATATTTAATGTTCATATTATTTTTTCTTATAACAAGATATTACGAAGGAACAGGGTGAGGTGGTTCAGGTCATCAATGGATGTCACTGCAGTGTCTCTGATCAGGAGGTCCTAGGGTTCGAGTACCGACGTTGCCCGGGTTTTCGACACTTACTACGTAGGTAAGTGGAATTCAGTCGCTGTCTGGAGGAGAATTCTCGCGGCTGGCTGCTCTGATCGGTAGTTTTGCGTGGTTTATTCATTCAACACCAGCAAACTCTAACAAATGGGCCACGGACTGCGCGTGATCTTTCCTTCCTCTTCCTTGTCCTATTCTTACCCTTTACTTACAGTTACACTCACGTGCACTATACTATCACGCATGTCGGGAGATCGGTCGGGAGCTTAGAGCTTGTCTCGGCTGGGGCAGTGCAACGTCGGTGGGAGATACCTGCTTGAGGAAAACCCAGCTAGCCGTGCGGTCGGTTCCGGTTGCTCTTTGAGTATGATTAGTGGCATTTGTAGGCCAAATGATGTCAGTTACTGTTTCGAATTATGAAGAATATAAACATTAGAAAACGCTTTGATTGAAAAGACAGGCTCATGGTCGTGACAAATTAGTCAGTATGTTTAGTGCAAATTTGTCAGTATTACGCGTATGTCCAGAAAATGCCCAAGGATATAATTTTTTCAATACTTCATTGACAATTTTTGTGTTTTGCCTCTGATAATTAAATAAATAACTACGGGATAATGTTAAATTATTTTATATTACACAAATATTAAAGAACATAATATAATATATCATTAGTTTATTACGCCAATAACGGCATAATTGACATTCCCGGTAATTGAAGAGGAAAGCCTACTGAAGCATTTCTAAAACCAACGAGAAAAATGATGTGCCATCTTGGTCACCTCTTGAATCAGTCTCTCAAGTTAGTAAGTCCACTAAAAAGTCACACGTGAATTGAAATTGCACTCAACGGTTCTATGCAGAAATAACTAATCTTATCTCCAGGATTAGCACAATAAGTAAATTAACGTTGGAGATGAAAAGCACCACTTTTAAGGATGAAAGATAAGAGATTAGTTCCGATTTCAATTTCCGGAACATCTTCAAGGTATCGGATGCTAGCCAATGCTGACAACAGAGAGAGAGAGGAACTTTTCTTTTCAATTTCTTTTATATATATATATATATATATATATATATATATATATATATATATATAATGCCATCGAAAGTCTTCCATGCGAACAGTTCACAGTTTTGCGTCTAAACAGCTAGTCGGTATTTTTGATCCAAGATTGTGAGAGAATAAACAAGATTTATAGATAATCACGACATACTTCAGCAGCTCAATTATCAAACTGGAATTGATTTCTTTCAATTATCGGATGATATTCTAATGATGAAACATGCAAGTATTTTCATTCGTTGACCATACTCGTAACATCGAAAGATATTGCATCAATACACAACGCAACATTAACGACAATAAACATTCTAGTCTATGTTCAGCGATATAAGCCAAAACCATTTACAAAATGATCGACCTCTTAACCATTTTTCATCTTCAGCTAACGACTACTTGAAAAGGACCTTTTTTTAGAAAAGTGTATTGAATACCGCAGAATAATTATCTCAGAAATTGCCTGAGGAGAGCGAAGAAACCTCTAAAGTTTGGGCGGTATATTGCTCTGTAAACCGTTAGCTCCTAAAATTCTGGTTTATGCCGACATAAACACTGTGATGCTTGTGGCCCAGATACTTACGTCAACTTCTGGGACGATCTGACTTTCTGGGGAACGGAATTTATGGGACCCAGTGACTTGTAGAAATCGCTCATTAAAGAGTCATGTTTCTTTTTGACAAATCTTTCCATTTCCCATGCCAAGAAACGACGTGGGTGTAATGCAGAAACCCTCAACCCTAAAACTCTGTTTCATCTAGGGGGACATTAGACCTTAAGTTGTCGTAAAAGTGTTCTACGAAACGTATGTTAACACTGTAATAAGCATGAGTATGATTTGTTTTGTTTCCACACGAAAACTAGTGTTATAAGGTATGCCTGGTAATTTATGAGCAAAAATTTTGTTTCGTGACATAGCAAAAATAACAGGGACCTATATATTGAACGAGTCAAAACATCATACAACTTACAGTTCCAATAAAATTAATTTCATATTTAGCAAAAGAATATTTTATAATTTTTCCCAGATTCGAATTGAAATGAACATTTTTTAAAATTATTTGTAAGCAGGTTTTACTCTTTCACACATTCATAGTGAAATTATTGTCTAATTACCCCAAATTAGGTATTTAATAGTCAAATAACCTATGTGAAAAGTATTAAAGAAAGTCAATAAGATTTTTTACTTCTGCATACCACATTACACAATTTTCTGTGTACTGAATAAATTCATTTGGCCATTGGAAATACTATTGAACTATCTCCAATGGCCAAATTATCTAAAGATTTAGCCTCTTATTCGAAAAGGGAAGAAATATACTAACTTGAACGATTAAACAGCTTGAACGATTGATGGCATCATAAAAGAAATTGCTAAATTAAAAGCACCAGAAATGGTTGTAGTTAATAATATTTTCATTGTTTTCTTAAAAGTCTACGACCACAGCTAAATTCATGCTAAATATAATGGATGTTTTGCATACCTCTTTCTGAACACATTCCCTTCTTAAAAATGGCCAATTTTCAATATGTACTGCTACTTTAATAATTTATTTCTAAATTCATAATTTGATCAATTAGTAAACCCCATTCAAAATAGAAAAAGTATGTTCTTGGCCAGATACGTGGCTCTAACCACTCGATACGCTGTCCTGAGCATGTTTGAGGCATATTCTCAATATATTTGTTCAAAAAAGTACCATTTTATGTTACATTTTCGTTGAACTAGTATTAATAATATATTTTCAACTTATTATTGTTATATCTAAATGTTATGCCTCTCCCGCTGGATAGCATTAGCTCCACATTCTCCAAGTTTGGAGCAAGTAAGAAATTTCAGATTCTTATTTTTAAAATTTTGAGCTTGAAGTAACAACTACTAGCGTATTCAATCTATTATCGTCATTAACATCCCACAGAATTAAAGAAACCATCCGCAGATACAGAAGCTACATGTAGGTCGAGAAGTGAAACAAGGGACCTGTACATCAGTAGCTCAATACATAACTGACATTTGTCATATTTTTCAATTAATTAATACCTAAATCACTTGTTAAATTTCCTAAAAATCATTAAAATATCCAAATTCTGAAAATTCACGAGACTCCTTCATCACAAGACAAAAAGTTTTGTTATGCCTCGCACCCACTAGCTTCAGGTATTATTCAAGTGCCTTACAAAATATTTCAAGTTTAAATTTAACTTTTTCCCAGGGTTTATTAATATAATTTTTGCATTCAAGTATTCATTCAAATCTGTTAATTTAAAGGTCGTCAAATCAAAATAAATTGTATCCTCTGAACATTCATTTTCTTTTAATTTAAAGTAAAACAACTAAGAATCTGACAGAAACATCTGACGTACTTCGATTATTAAAACCAAATGTTCGTTAATCTTTGTCAAAACCGGCAACTATCCCCTGGATATTTCTTCATTTATTTCCCATCAAGTGGTGTTCGCTAGCCAATAAGCACTCTCCTGTTTGTAATCCATACTTCCCACGCGAGCACTCAGAAAAAGAACCGAACTTTCAAAAAAGAACGAATCCGTCCGCCACGCGGCTTAGTCGGCGGCCGACAGAACTGTGCTGGGGAAACGGCGGTGGCAGTCGATGTAAAACCCCGGTCGCCAATGGCATCGCGGTCATATACTGCCGGATCGTGGCGACGGCACGTCGGCGGCGCCGACGGCGGCGGCGGCAGCAGCAATGGCGGGGGCGGGGGCGGGGGCGGTGGTGGCAGCAGTGGGGGGGGGGCGGGGGCGGTGACGGTGACGGCGACCGAGCTGTTCGCCTCAAATTGCCGATACCATTAGGGCCTAACTTTAAAGACAGCCCCATTACAACTTCGCTGGCGTCCTTCGACGAGTACGCCGGCTGTAAAACACAGCCCTCCGTCTGCCCTCTCGCCCCGCCCGCCCCGGTGGCGGTCGAAAGGCGACCCGCCTGGAGTCGAACCGGAGTCAGTCGGAGTCATTAACCATAAGTGCTCCGATGGCTCTTTTCCTTAACAGCCCGCCCAATCAGGGACGGATGTATCTACAAGCAGAGTAAGCAGTTACTTAAGGGTTCCCATCCATGAGGGGAGCCCCCCCCCCAAAAAAAAAGAAGCCTATGAAATATTTGAAAAGCCATAAAATGAGTTTGTATCTGTAAAATAATAGTAAATTAAATAGTATATTATAGTACAAAATGTGTGTATAAAATATAAAAATATTGTTGCAATACTCGATTTTTTTAATAATCTGAAGATTTCTTTTCCAGAGGGGTACCAACAATACCAAAATCTGGCTCTGGGTCCATTCACTTCATCGTAGTTCTTAAGATAGGGTGAAATCCCGAAAGGAAAAAGAAAGGAGGCACATATATTATTGACATACTATTTGATGAGACACTTCCGGTGGCCCAACTCCCACCGGTCCGGCCCTGCAATTCTCTGGAGGTCCGAGGTTCAGTCGCCCCTCCCCCCTCCTCGCCCAGTTCATTTTAATTTTGACAACAGTAAAAAAAGTTTTTTTTATGATTTTTACCTCTCAGTAGATTTTTAGGAAGCCGAATTCGTCATTTTATGTCCTCTCCCTTTCAGTGTGTCATTTTATGCTGTTATTGAGATGTTTGATGTTTCAACGAAACACAAAAGGAAACATTCTTACATTATATCTAGAGAAAACGACATTAAACAATGCTGTATCAGTCGGTGCGGTGGTCGAGATCGCTAAGGCAGTAGTGTCGTAGTGATCTCGGACCGAAGGGTCCCGGGTTCGAGTCCCGCCTCGGGCATGGTTGTATTTGTGTTCGTCCTTTCACTCCTTATCATCACCATATTGTTTCATCTTCATAGTTCCCATACCGTTGACACCAATAGTGGTCGCTAATGACCTAGATGTTGATGCGACCTTAAATAACCAATTTAAGAAAATGCTGTATTAACCACTTCGACACTGTTTTTCAAATACCTACGTGGACTCTGTGTGGGGCCTTTGTTGACCTCAAACGTTTTATACAATCATTTACAAGTATTTGATCCAGGAATGATATTTCGAATTATTAATTGAGAAAATGATGCTATTTATTTGCTTCATTTATTATTTTGTGCTAAATAACAAGGAATAATGTTATTTATAGAAAAAGCATTCTATCATATCCTCATTACTACTATCTCCTATAGGTGTCTATCTTACCAGCATGAGAATGTTTGAAGTAGGGCTACCAAATCGTAATAGACAAATACACCAACTTATCTTTTAGAAACCGCAACATAATATTAAAAAACCGAAATGGACACGTTTTTAGAATTTTTCTTGTAATTTAGACGTCAAATGTGTCATTTTTGACTCCAACCGCATAAAAATAATTTCATTTTCAACAAAAAAACAAACTTAGGAACTGAAAAGATAACAATGTAAGTAAAACTGGACGTAAGTAGCATATCTAAAAGGAAAAGTTCATGTGAATAATTTTCAGAATGTTGAGAAACATTATTTATCCCTGAGGTCTAAAAAGACCCCAAACAGAGCCTAAGCGTTAAAATGTTAAAATTAATCACATCCGGCCGGTCTGATGGTTTAAATCAGATTCAATGCAGATATTTTCCAATAATTAGAATATTTTTGAGATGAATTTATTGACTCACATATAGCGAATAAATCTGTGAGATGCAGGACTTTTTTTATTAGTATATTTTAAATGCTAAAAATCCTGAGGAATCAAACTCGATTCGGAGTCGTTAACATCTCATGCTTTAGGAGACCCATGGAGTGATATCTTCGAAAAGAATTTTCGATTTCGAGTGTGGTAACATGTGCGATTCATTTCAATTTTCGAAAGCCCAGCTTATTAAAACGTATTATTGTGTGTCGTGCGGTCGCCTGGCAACGGAACGAGGCAAGGACTGCTGGGCACTGCAGATGTCCAGGAGAGAAAGTGAAGCACCATCTGCCCGCTGGAGATGAAAGCTCCGACTTCTTCCAGCAATAAATGCTACCTTACCTGCCCTATAAATAGGGCAGGTGTGGTTGATTTGTTGTTAAGGGAAAATGTGTTAAGAAGTAGACGAGTTCTGGAGTTCATCGGTGCTGCTTTGAAGAGCAGACACACTCCGATGTGCCGCTAATGGTCCAGTGTGTTTTTCTGACAGACTGTTTAGAGTTAAGGACTTATTCACTAGAATCGTAAAGAGACTTTAGTATAATAATTGTGGATATTTGTTGATCAGTCTTCGATATTCAAGCTTTTATGTTAAGAAACATTATTTTGTAAAATAATTGAGTGTAGTCGTTACATTAAAATTGATATTTTTTTTCGGAATCCAATATTTTCTTTTGAGATCGAAAATTTACTACAAATAATCCACATTTATAAATTTACAAAATATTCAAAAAATTAGAAACGTCTTGGCTTAAAGCAGAGTTAATAATAAGTTTCATTTCTTTTTATCTGCTTGGCTTTTACTTCATAAAAATATTATAATGAAACCATGAGAGCCCGGAAAAGTACCTGCAAACGTGTGAAGGGACTAAATTTAAAAAATACTGACTTAATCAAAAGATTTAATGATTTATGAAATGAAATAATGATTTTCAGTGTTTCAAGAACCGTTTCTAAAATCACCAATTACAAATTTCCTATAGCGTTCCTATTAATAATAATTTCTTATTATGTCCATATCCAAACCATATCTAAATAAATTCAATTGTTTTCCAACTTTTCCATTCTCATTTACAACTTTTGTAATTTTGAAAAATTGTGAAAAGCGGTTAAGTAAAATTATCAGGGTCGAGTCTTCGAAATGAATGTATCAATAACGCACCACCTGCGGAGCCATAAAGAGACGATGGCAAAGAGAGACGAAGCGTAGGGGGTCACAGACGAGAGGTCAAAGCCCCGTTCTCATCTCCCCTCAACACGCTCGCGGAATCTCAACTTAATTTCCGAGCTCCAATAAATTCGTAACATTCACATCCTGCCTCGGTTCCGAGCGGCAGTAAAACACAAAACAACAAATAAGATGTTTTCCTCTTATTTATTGCTGGCTTCACGGACATCAATAATGTTTTATGACGTATCCGAAGGTATATCTTTTCTCGCTGGAAGCAATAAGTCAATAAATAAATAAACGAAAAACGACGCACGCAAGGAGTTCGCTGGACAACAATGGTGGGAAGAGAGTCACGTCCGGTCGCCAGAGCCCCCTACAAATAACGCACCGCCTTGAACCCGCAGACGCCGCCGCCACCGCCGCCTACAACGCAATCAGATGCAGGCCGTGTGAACGCATCGCGGTTCCATCGGCGATGCCGACAGACAGACAGGCAGGCAGAGGCAGCGTTGCCAAACCAGCTGCAAGATATGCACTGGCTTACATATACAATACGTTATTATTTTATTTTTATTCGAAAAATAAATTACACAAACGAAGTAAATTTGAATAAATTGACTAATATTGTGTAGTCCCCGCAACAAAATGGTGTGTTGTCTATTTGAAAATAAGTGAGTTCCAAATGACCGTTTCGATCGATCACTTTTTTTCGGTAACTTGTATCACAACGTATGTGATATAAACAAGTTATTTTGATCTTATGTCTTTATGAGGCATAAGTAAAAAAAAAAAGATAAATAAGGAAACTTGTGAATAAAATATCAAAATCACTAATTAAATAGTTATCGCTGTTATAACTTATTATTGGTCTAATACAAAAATTATCTAATTTTAGAATTTCAATTGCCAAACATAGTCAAGTAAACTTTCTTCTGGCTCTCAACGGTGATATACAGCAAACGTTCGAATACGTCTATCTGAAAGGTTCTTGTACGGCATCCTGGCTTTCAGAAGGTCAGAGATGGGTTGAGGAAAATGCTCTTCGGTTTGAAAGATATAAATCGGTGAGAGAGTACTAATTGGTCTAATTGGTCTTTTACTGTGTTTAATGGTTGGCATGAATCGATGGATCCGTCAGAAACACAAATGCGTTGAGAGAAGTCGTTTGTCACTAACGATTAATGCTACAGGAAATGACCAGGGGTCAAAGCATCCTTCTTTCAAGGCACGTAGGCATATTTCAAAAGCAGGATATCAAGAGAAACATGTAGTATACATATACTATTCAATGATACGTCTTCTATATTCCCTGAATTTAACATCGTTTCGTTCAATATGATACGTAACATAACTCTTTCGGAAGAACATTTTTTGTTCAATTGTAGAATTCACGACCGTTAATAAGTAGTAGGATATGGATCACGGGATCGGTCAATTAATGAAATACATTAGTTTGCCAACGTTTCGGAATATTTAATTCCTTCATCAGGGCTAAAAAAACACAATCACAAGGAATAAAAAAAATATTTTATTTGTTTATTTATTTTTCTTCATGTATGTTCATTATTTTTCAGGTCTTCATGTATATATTTTTCGTTCATGGCATTTTTGTGTGATTTCTAATGCTGTTGTTCAGAAAAGTTGTCCTTATTCCTTGTGTTTTTTGTTAGCCCTGATGAAGGAATTAAATAATCCGAAACGTTGGCAAACTAATGTATTTCATTAATTGACCGATCCCGTGATCCATATCCTACTATTTTGTGTTCAAGACATTTTTGGAATTCGTTTGATTAAATTGATCTAAATAATATTCAGAAATTATTGGTTTTATTATAATTATAATTATCATTAAGAGAAATTTAATTGTTTAAAAATATACTATTTCTAAAAATTTTAATTTCGGGGGTAGAACACTTTTTTTATATCTGACTCGACACAACTCGAACAATTTTTCAAAAGCAGCTCGTATTTCGCGGGGTCAATACATTATGTATTTAACACAATCATATTTACCGCATGTGTTTTTTGCTGTCAGTCCATGCATACGTATTCGAGAAATGACCATTCAGTTCAATAGTAAGCCGTATATTTTCCAAATATTCATTCGTCACTCGTTCACCACTATTAACATCAAACGTCATTTCTCATTGGTCACTCCAATAATTATTCACCCCATTTATCCCTCATTCCTGAGGGCAAAAGTCATACGTGTCACAACGTATGATGTTTCTCGATTTCCAGTGTGTCACGTTACGGTGATATTGGCCAGAACAACTGTCACTGTTATGAACTGGTTTCAATCATCGTCCAAAAACGCGAAAAACTCACAGAAAATAAAAATGCATTTTAAGTGAAGGTAATTAATATCCTTTAATGAGCTAGGTGGGACATTCAAATAAAAATCAGAATTGTTCCATGAAGGTTTTCAGGGCTGCATGATTGTAGATCAGGGGTGGTCAATCTGTGGTGCATGAGATGATTATGTGTTGCATGTGACGCATTGCTTCCTAGCACCTTTTTTTAAAGTCAACGCACTAAGTCAAACTGAATCCATCTTTTTATACGGTAGAAAGAGGGGTCGGGTAAAATGATTCCTTATAACCTGTTTGGAATTTCATGTTATTTTCAAAATCCATCAATATTCCAGCGTATCAGTGACAGTTTCTGATGAAAAGACTTCGTTTTTATGCAAATCGTCTTTCGGTTTTTGACGTACGCACTCAAATAAATGACGATCACATTCATGATTTTACAATAGCAAAGCATAATTTTTATAGTGCTTGATAATGCCTCTTTAACCATTAGAATCTGAAAATTCCTATACGTCCTATAATGGCAGTATTATTATTATTATTATTATTATTATTATTATTATTATTATTATAAACTAGCTAAAACTGATGCAGCCTATTTGCGCGTAAGAGTCGTTCGGTGCCCGAACTACGTAGTATATTTTAGAGCCTAAATAAGCGAAGTCTCCTGACGAACCGACGCGTGTCTCTCTACTGCCGCCGCCGCCACCGCCGTCGGCGTCACTCGAAGTGTGTGCCGTCCAATTCCCCATCGCGCTGCGCGTCAGCCTCGTTTAGTCAACACCGGATGTGATATCTACTGATGAAGCGCCGCGGAGAGGAATGAATGTTTTTAAAAGGGGGCGCCAGTTGTGGGCGTTCGGCTACTTTACACCAATTGCAGATGACGTCAGCGTATCCGTACATACATGATGTCACCGCCATCGAGCCTCGCTGCGCCGCGACGCGCCGCCGGGCCGGCAGGCGGCGGCGGCGGATACCATCGCGCCGCGAGATGGCTTAACATAACAAATAATTATTGCGCTATTACTCGACGACCAAGTTCTGAGTGCCCTCGCGTTCGCCCGCACGCGCTGACAGCGGGTAAACACGCCTGCCCGGAGGAGAAGGGGGGAGAGAGGGGAGAGGAAAGGAGATGAGGAGAAGGGAATGGGAGGTGAGGGTATAGGAGATGATGGGAGAGGAAGGGAGCAGAGAATGGGAGGGTAGAGTAGAGGAGGGGAAGGGAGAAGAGGAGGGAAGTAGAGGATGGGAGGGTAGAGTAGAGGAGGGGAAGGGAGAGGAGGAGGGAAAGGTATAGGAGGGGTGAGTTATAATGGACGGAGAGGAGGGGCGACATGAGGGGGAAAGACAAGATGGAGAGGAGAGAAGGAGAGGAGGAGATTTGAAGAGGAGGGGAAGGGGTAGGGAGAGGGAATTACAGTTGAGAACCCAGGGAGAGGTTGCGAGCGACAGCCTGACACCGAACCCCTGTTGCTGCGTGGTTGATGTGAATCGTGTGTAATGGATTGGCATTTCCATATGACTGTGGAAAGCAAAGGCAAAAAAACCCCAATTGATCGTTTATATCAACTTTTCAAAATTTTATCTTTTCAAAATAACTTGTTAATCAAGTGACACTCTGATATTAATTCTGCTACCCCTTGAAGGTTGTACTGGAACCAGTCGATCAAATTTAAGCTGTGATCTCAGAGGCCGCAACATCAGCTGGTTCGGGAGATTTACGAGTAGTATTGAAAGACCCCTCCGCAAACTCAAAGCGATTGAATGTTAAGACAGACATTTGCTTATATTCGACGCTATTCATCAGACACCGTCACGCAGGAGATACAATACAAGTAGTGGGTTGATATACTCACGTCTCCTGTAGTTCCACTAGAGACGAAATATGGACGATTCAACTAAATCGATCGTCCCAATTGATCGCCCTCACATGAAACTCCGAGATACACGCACCAGGAAGACTATCTCATGTTGAAATGAAAATCTCAGTTTGGATGAAAGGCCCTTTCTAAGGCCGCAATTGTTCTTTATTTTACAAACAGAATTATCTTTTGTTTCAGTATACATTTTGGATATTGTGATGCTTATGCGAAGAATGCCAAGTTAACGTAAGAGTTCCTACTCTTGAGCCGGGGACATGCTGTGTGTGGTCAAGCGATACAGCCCGTTCCATTGAGAGCTGCGAGCGGGTGCGGGAGGGGGGAGGGACATGGCGACTCGGAACTGGATGGCGGGGGGGAATCGACAGGACGGGATGGGGCTGGGCGGGGAGGGGTGGACGGGACTGGGCGGGCGGGGGGTGGATTGCGGATAAGGGCGCGGGGGGGGGGGCGGGAAAGGGGGGGGGGGGGGGGGAGGCCGGGGGGCCGCCGGGGCGGGGGGGGGGGGTTTTTGCGGCCGCGCGCCCGTATCGCTTACGCCTCCGCGATCGCATCCTAGATGCGCCGCCGGCCGCCGAGGCGGAGTTGACGGCCGACCTCCGGGGTCATGCGATGTCACCGAGATGTCGCAGCTGTCGAATGCGACTCGTGTGCGAGGGGCGGCGCTGGCGGGAGGTCGACCCATCGAACCGGAACCAAACCCTCAGCTGAAAAGAACAGGGTATGAAAGAGTGAGAAGAATTGGAATACAATGTTCAGTATTATTAAAAGTGATAAACGTCACATAATTTATCAAAGGCGCTCTTTGTCCCAGTTGCAGGCTTTTTATGACCATCGCTTTTATTCCTTCTATAGATTCCCAAGAACATTCACAAGTTATATTAAATTAATTATTTCTCCATTAGCAATTAGTATATTTTTTGAGC
Organism: Teleogryllus oceanicus; assembly: GCA_964035755.1. Taxonomy (NCBI): domain Eukaryota; kingdom Metazoa; phylum Arthropoda; class Insecta; order Orthoptera; family Gryllidae; genus Teleogryllus; species Teleogryllus oceanicus. The sequence continues at coordinate 40,315,165 of CAXIVR010000006.1, forward strand.
AGGTCTTCCTTCAAAGCCTCTCAATCTTACGATCCCGCCATGAAGGTTTGCAATTGTGTCTCCAAACCCTGTGGTCTGGGACTTCTCATTTTTCGGGAGCCCACTTACGGTTTGTCAATGTATCGAGTCATTCAGCAGTATGTTTAAAGTGATTTTCTGCGCGTCAGCAAACTTCTAGGACGAGGATAAGATAATTCTTATAAAATATTGTTGTTATTGTAGTTGGTACGATCGTCAGCTCTCTATAATAATCTGAATGAATCGATACGGAATAAATGGAGGATTCAGACCCAAATACACATGAATGACGCACGGCACAATCCAGTAAGTGTAAATGAATTGTGTTAGTTTACGGTAGGGTTTATTGTGAATAAATGTGGTATATTTATTATTTGTAAATGTTAGCATAAATTCAAAAAATAACTGTTGTGGTAGTGTGTTAAAGTATATCACGTCCTGACGTTAAGTGCTTAGGAAGAGAGAACGAGATTTTAAAATGGATAGGAATGGAAGGGATTGAATTATGGTGTGTTGATTTGATTTGATTTTTTCGTGTTTCCGGGCACGTCAACTGCTTTGTTCATTAGTCCAGTTAGTGTAGTGCATGTTTTTCGCTCGGGAGATGCGCGGTTATCTTCCCCCGCTGGATGGCGAGATCAGGCGCCGACCTACCGTCGGCTAGTGGGGCTTCCCTCTAACCAGGACTCTCCCACCAGCGAGGCACCGCCCCAGCCGGCACAAGCTCTAAGCTCCCGACCGGCCCCCCGGAATATGTGGTAGTGTAGTGCATGTTAGTGTAAGTGTGTCTGTGTGTAAGAGGAGAGGACAGGACAAGGAAGAGGAAGGACAGATCGCGCGCGGTCCGTGGCCCGTTTGGTAGGGTACTGCTCCGGCATTCGCCTGGTGTTGATCGGAGAAACCACGAAAAACTACCGATCAGAGCAGCCGGCCGCTAGAATTCTCCTCCAGACAGCGACTGAAAATTATGGTGCGTTTTCAAATGGTTTTGAGAAAGCAAAAGATTCCAGCATTCGCATGGCCCATCCTTGACTTGTTCTCTCATCTATTGCCCCTTGTGTAGTGCTCGGAGCAGTGCACGAGCCGAACGGCGCCTTCTTCCTGCGGAAGCCTTCCCGTTGAAGCCCCGCCAAAGCCATAAGAGTGCTCCGGGCAGCGGTTCCCCCAACAAGCGCCACCTCTCTCGCTTCCGCATTCACCACCACCTCTCACAAACTCCGTCGCCGTCTCAGCCACCAACCTCGCTCGCCAACCCAGCCTCGCATCCACCACCCTCCTCCACAAACTCCGCCAACTACGCACAATCGCCTCCGCCTTTGCCGCCTTCGCCTAAAGGGGCCCATCACGCTCAATATTATTGAGCAATATTTTGATTTGTGCAATAAATTGTATCGTATGTAGACAATATTGTTGGTTGTGCAATATATTGCACAATCGCAAGCACAGACGTACAACCTTCAAGGCAATATATTGTGCAAGCAAGGATATTTTTCACGGTATTATTCTAACAGGAGTTCACACTGCTCCCCCTTTTTCACACGATTAGTATAATCTTTACACATTACATCCCACAGAGCCGGAAGGCCACGATAAACTTCAATAAATTCGAGAATGGATTGTCTATCTGCTTCCTTGCCAGCCAAGACGACGCGTAATCTACCACGTGTTGATACTGACTGATGGGATATTGCACAATATTGCCTACACACGGCACAACCTTTTCCCGTTTGCACAATATATTTTCAAGGATTTGAATTTAGCACAATATATTGCACAACCTTTCAATTCCGACTACACACGATCAACTATATTGCACAAACCTAAAAATTGCACAATAATATTGAGCGTGTATGGGGCTCCATCACTAAGTTCGACACTTTTGAATCCACATCTGCCACCTCCTCCAACATCTCCACCCGTCTCACTCCTTCACTGTGACCACCGCCACCGCCACCTCCTCGATCTCCTCTTCCCTCCCCCCCCGTCTCTGTGGTCACCGGGTCCCCCGCTTCAGCTGCCACCTTCTCTGAAGCTGCCACCTCCCCTGCCGTACGTCTCTTTGTCTCCCACATCGTCTTCTCTGCCATCTTTGTCAGATTATCCGCCACCCTCACCTCCCTCTTCTCTGCCCCCACGGTCTCTGTTGTCGCCCCCCCTTCTCCTCCCCTCTCCCCCGCCTCCAACCCCCCTCTGCCGCCTCCTCCGCCACCTGTGCCAGATCAAACTCTGCCTTCTCCCCTCCCTCTCCCACCTCCGCTGCCTTCTCCCCCCCCCCCGCCCCATCCATCACCATATCAATCCCCCCATTTGCCTCCCGCACCGCCACCTTCTCTGCCATCTCCACCAGCTCTATCGCCATCACCGCCCTCTCATCTACCCCCATCTCAACCGTCATCGGTCTCCGCGACCTCTGCCTCCTCTTCCGCCATCTGCACCATGTCAGTCTCTCCTTCCCTTCACACCGGCAGCGGTAGCTCAGTGCATCAACTGATGCCACTGCAGCGCCTCTGACCGGGAGGTCCTAGGTTCGAGTCCTGACGGCGGCAGGATTTTCGACACTAGCTTTCCAGCTAGCCAGTCGCTGCCTGGAGGAGAATTCTAGCGGCCGGCTGCTCTGATCGGTAGTTTTCCGTGGTTTCTCCGATCAACAAAAGGCGAATGCCGGAACAGTACCCTAACAAACGGGCCACGGACCGCGCGCGATCTGTCCTTCCTCTTCCTTGTCCTATCCTCTCCCCTTACACTACCATGCACTACACTACCACATATTCCGGGAGACCGGTCGGGAGCGTAGAGCCTGTCCCGGCTGGGGCGGTGCCCCGTTGATGGGAGAGTCCTGGTTAGAGGGAAACCCCACTAGCCGACGGTAGGTCGGCGCCGGATCTCGCCATCCAGCGGGGGAAGATCACCGCCATCTCCCGAGAAGAAAACATGCACTACACTAACGGGACTAATGACCAAAGCAGTTGACGCGCCCGGAAACACGAAAAAAGCAAACCAACCAAACCAATCCTTCCCTTCACCGCCCTCGCCGTCTCCTCCGCCATCGCCGCCTCCGCCGCGGCTGGAGGGAAGTGCCGGGTCGCTGGGCGATCGGCACGGCGGCGGCGGCGGCGGCGGCGGCGCCAGGGGCACTCGGCGAAGGCGGAAGCCTTCGAAGCGAAATCCTGAGCGGCGGCGGCGCTTTAAACCCACTTCCCACCGGACACAGCCCGCAACAAGACGCCCTCCCCCGGCCCCGCCCCGCCCCCGCCCCGCGGGCCGCGTAAGAAACAAAACGGGCGCGTAATTTGCGCCGCGTCTGTGCTAACGAACTGCCCACAACGGATCGCGTTCCGCTTCCTCTGGCTCGGATGCCAGGGCAGCACTGCCCTGTTATTCTTTCGACCTCCTTGGACTCTGCACATTGTTTTATCGATTTTCGTAATGCTTCACTGCTATTATCGACTTAACTCGTCCAAACAGGGGAATGAAAAGCTGCTCTTAACGGCCGATGTCCGCTCAAGGTTTTATCACCGTCCGACGGTTAAGAACAATGATACAAAAGAGTTGTAGCCAAAGGTGACGGATGAGACCTTCAACATATACACACAATAATTCGTATTTATTCATGATTGTTTATAGGAAAATGCTATTATAAAAAGTATTGATCGACGCCCGGCAATAACAAAAATATCGGTCACGTTTGCCTAAAATCCTCAGTTGCCACCTCAGTTGCAACCGCATCTGTTTGTGCTGTTTATCGGCCTAACGACTTTTAATTCGAGTGACTATAATAAAACAGATAAATATCCTGTCAATGGGCATGCGCAATTGCATTCAATGACTATTTATGTAAATATCGATATGAAACATTCGATTTAAAATCGAAGAAATAATCTTCCACAACGTAGTCACTAAACAACAGTATGATTACACTATTGTTTAGTAACTACATTGTATTTAGGTTTACAAAAATTAACTTTTAATTTAAACCATAAATTTGTGATCACACAATATAAATTTACAAATGACATTTTTCATATTTTTTTAATTACTTAGGTACGGTGAATAGATAATACGGAACATGATACATCTAAATTAGAAAACAGAAATTATTTACTCACATAACGTGTTAAAAATTACATATTAAAAAAGTCGCTGCCAGCATGCACATTTCCTAGGGTAGGACCTACGTCTTTATGTTCTTCTCTATTCTGGGTACGTGATTACAATGAAGGTTTGCTTTGCCTTCAACTTTCTGAAAGACAGTAGTGTGATAATTACGAATAAACTGGCCGGCTGCTCTGATCGGTGGTTGTCCGTGGTTTCTTCGATCAACACCAGACGAGTGCCAGAGCAGTATCCTAACAAACAGGCCATGGACCACGTGCGATCTTTCCTTCCTGCTGCTTGTCCTATCCTCACCCCCTACTTACACACGCACCAGATCTCACCATCCAGCGGAGGAAGATCACCGCCACCTCCCGAACTATAAATATGCCTTATGCTTACGGACTAATAACCTCAGCAGTTGATAGGCCCGAAATCACTAATAAATCTATTTATCAATCAATCAAAAAATCAGTTTCGAATAAACAACTTTGGAATAAGGCAGGGATTTATTTTCAGAGGTGAAAAGAGGGTGGTTTGATAAGTCACTCACACCATGATCACATTTTGGAAACGCCCGAGCCATACACAAAACTCAACCTCGCCCAACTGCCATCGAAGTCGGAGTGTAATCAGAAGAGAACACGACGGCAGCCGTGAAAAGTATAACGTGATGCTCATTAAATTGATCATAATGGCACTGAGCATCAGCAGTTGATTCTCAGTCATGACTGACATTCAATAGGTGTGAAGAACAGTATTCACTTCTCAAATCAATGATGTTAAGAAACTTTAAAACATACTCTGTAAGAATACATTATCGTTTTGGAGTGCACCTGGGTGAATCAAGTGTTTCCTCTCACTACTTGAAATCTGGTAGGATTTTTAAAATTCAAAAGTCCAAATACCATACAACAGATGAATATTATTGAAACATGAAAACTTCAGTTTCATATCACGAACAATTATTTTTAATACACACGTGACCAAACAAAAAGGCACCTGAAGAATAATTCTTATCACATTTGGAACAGCGGTATCTGGATTTTGCAAGTATTGCTCTGATCATGTTTCCTGATAGCTTTAGCCAGAACTCGGCCAGAAGTTTCTTCATTTTCAAGATTATTGTGGCAGCCAGCGATCATCAGAATATCGTACAATTAAAAGATCGTAGGAACCTCTTGATTCTATTTATCCGTGAGATATTTACAAAACAATTGAAGCTAGTTTTTGTTCAAATTTATTAATAACGAAAAATAATTATTTTATACATTAACGTTTTAGTATACTCATATTTTAAATAGTTAACAACGTCAATTCAGACACATGAAGGTTAAAGGTACAACGTTAGCTAAGATTTATTACAATCAATTGTATTTGTCGATTGAAAGAGATTGTAAGAATGTGTATGCCTTAATAGCTTTTAAGATCCTTAAGACAATACTGTTCTACTCTTTCAATTTCGAGACTTTTGTAATGAGGTATTGTCTTTCGTTTAATTCCTATGCTCCATTAGTAGTGATCCCAACAGGATGTTTAACCTGCATTATTAATCCCACAGCTTCCATATGCCATTGCAATCAAACGTTCACAAATTAGCGTTTCATTGTTCCATTTTGGCACGCTGTAAAAACGTGTGTCTCATTGACTTCCGAACACTTTCACCTTCATTAATTACTCTTAGCCTGTCGCTCGTCCTTTCATTGTGTTGAATTTTTTCCTATTCCCGCCAGCCCGTATTGTTTGTATACGATTTACTGTCGAATATTTCGTCTCTTCTTTCACTTCCTGAGACTTTCCCTTGTGTTAGTATGACCTTCCGTTCAGCAAAGAGGGCAAAACGAAACACAGACACTTGATTCTAGAATGATCATTAAATAAAAATCTGAAAAATATTTTGGAGAAAACAAACATAAAATTTTTCTTAAGAACTGCACATAAAAACAATACAATTAATGATAAAAGTCAAATAATTTAAAAGTCATTAAATCAACTCCATAAACGGTATTAGAGGAATGACGATATGGGCGAGAAGCAATCTGCTGAACCCTTTTCTTCCTAATTACAAACTTAGTAATGTAATGTTCAATACTTTTCCTCCCTGGCATAGAAATCAGAATTAATGCAATCGTATGTTATGATCTTGTTGGGTGTTTTAGGTATTAATATCTTTCGACAACATGATCACATTTTTCAGATCTACCACGTGGGGCTAGAATTCGACTACGTATTTGGCAGGTATAAAGCCATCGGATGTTGCTAGTTTCTTGAATAAACTAGTGGTAATAAAAGCAGCACGCACTCTCTCGCCTGTATTTTCACGTAAAAATACGCGAAAAGTACTCAAATTTTCAAAAAATTGTACCTAACCTTTTTTCAAAATCTATTTTTATGGCTTAGATTTCGTCACGGGGGAAAATCTCTATCATTAATATTTTATTTGTAGGAAGACTTCCAAAAAGGTTGTACTTTTGCCATTTTAAAAAAAATCCGTGTTTTTCAACAAACGTGAGACCAGCACCATTCCCTTACACGTTTTTCACACTATCCAACAACAAAATTTAATAAAAATACAATGTCATTTCTTTCAAAATTATGAAAATGTCGCAGGGGCTTCATGTAAAGTGTCCTCCAAAATTAAAATATCGGTTTCAAATTCAAGGATCCCCGTCATCAGCCCGATCGATTGGGAATATCAATTTCTGAGAAAATAGGCTGAACGGTTTAGGCACTAGCGTCGCTCACAGACGGACGAATCGACAGAGAGACGTTTTGCCGTCTTTCAATTTTTCGGCATAAAGGACCCTCAAAACATGGCTTCTGACGACACCAAGAGGATTTTTTTTCTAAATTTAGCAACTGGATTTATGCATTTTTTTCGTTTCCAGAGCTCTATAATAAGAGTTTTTCTGCCGAAAATTCGCCGTTTTTTTTCACGCAGCATTACATACCTTTCTCTCTACTCTAAGTAAAAATTCGGTAAAGACACCTTTCTTTTGTACTATTCAAATGTCAACCACATCTCAGCAATACATACGTATGTTAATAGAGCTAAACCAACATTGAAATTCATGTTCATATTCAAATGCTTGCCTTCTGGAACTAACCCTTCCAATGCCGTGCAATTGTATCGCGTGAGACGCTTACTTCTACTTGGTCGCGCTGTGAAGTCAATAAATGACGCAACATTAACGTCCAGCTAACAAAGCCATTGCTGAAGGTGTTTGAATTTTTTTTCTCAACGACGCGTTGCATGGTGGTATCAGAAAATAAGGGAAAACAGCTACAGCAGTGCATGATAAATATGAGCCCTGGCGACACGAGCTTTGCAGGGCTTAGAATTCGAGCGGTTAGCATGAAGTGTTATTTGCCCAAAGGAAACCTACTGTAATATTTTCGAAGTGGATTTGAAGTCGCCCGTTCCCACAGAATCTGTTCACAAAATACCACTCCATCCTGCACGCCATGCAAGGTGCATCTCCACGCGAGAAGTGCCCTCGCACGGGTTGAGCCACTCAAGCCGGCGCCCACGCCCTCTTTCGGCCGTACGTTTGCTCTTCATTGTTCCTAATAGTTTCCGCCACACGCCTCTCTCCCGCGCACAAATTAGTGGGCTCGCGCCGGCGGGCGGCGGGCGGAGTGGGGCGGGCGGGCGGAGCGGGTGGGGCAGGCGGGATGGGGCAGGCGGGGTGGGGCAGGCGGGATGGGGCAGGAGGGCGGAGCGGGTGGGGCGGAGAGTGGGGCGGGGTGGCGGAGCGGGACGGGCGGCCGAGTGGGGCGGGGAGGCGGAGCGAGGCAAGGCGAGCGGAGCGGGATAGGGAAGACGGGGCGGTGCGGGCGGAACGGGGTAAAGCGGGGCCGGATAGGCGGGGCAGGTGGGGCGGGCGGGGCGGGATGGAGGTGCGGGCGGAGTAGGCGAGTGGGGCAGGGAAAGCGGGGCGGGCCGGAAAGCGAGGAGGCTGGGCGGGCGGAGTGGACAGAGCGAGTCGGAGCCGAGATGCGGGGGGGCCCCCCCCGCAGCTGCAATGGAGCGGCGCCTGCCCCGGGAAAAACAACAGGAGCCGCTGCTGCTGCTGCGTCTGCCGTCGACCCCGCCCCTCCCGTCCTCGCGACGCCGCCCGCGCGTGAATGGAGGCACTCGCCGCTGAGGACGCCGCCGAGCCTCTTGCCAACGCTGCTCGCTGGCTCTGCAGTTCACCACTCGTGTTTACGCAGTCTGCCAATAGAAATAGTATTTATTGTGCAAGGAACAAACATATTGTAATAAAATCATTGACACGGCTTTACTCTGGGTTCTAATCATGGACACCAGTCATTGCCTACAAGTTGTGCATATACTGTATTTATCCGTTGAAGTACACAATTTTAATACTCTTCACTCTTTAGTAGTAGAGAGTACTTTAGTAGTACTCTTCACTCAATACTCTTCACTTATTTTCAAACAGTTACCCTTGTTACGTGGTCGTTTCGTGGATAATGTCCTTATTCTTATACATAACATTACTACAACACATATTGAACGTAGAGCCTATTTTACAACCTCCTTCCTTTATAAACTATGTCGTCCTTCTACTCCATCTTACTCCTACATTCTCCCCTCCGTAATCTGATATCTAGGCAGTAGTGTTCAATTTTTAGTTTTACACACGGCCCGAAAATATTTTTTACATGTTACGCCATCCTTTTTTCAAAAACAATAAAGAAAAAAATACATAACTTCTTACACATTTAAATATTAGTCAAATTGTAAAGAATATTAATACAAATCTTTTCAGAGTTTATTTCTGCCAATACCCGCTCCTGGCCAATACCCGCTCAGATTACGCCTATTTGATTCTGTATGATGTCATCGGATTTCTGTACGATGTCATCTCTCCTCACATTATGGGAAAGTTGATCAGTTCCACACCACTCAACAATTATCACCTGTGCCGTCATGCATAGTGCTGCCATATTATTTAACCGTCACCTCCAAATCGCATCATTCACAGCCCAAGTGCTCAATAATTTCTGATTCTTGTAGTCGGAATCTTCACGAACTCTACCATCTTCAAATTTGCCTCAGTGTTTTTAACCCTTCTTCAGAAATCCCTTTTCCACAACCACCACAACCATCTTCGTCCTATCGCCGCCTCTGCGAACACATGTCATTCACTCTGACTGAACTCGTCCATTCCTGTCGCCGCCCCCAACTGCCTCAATCTCCTCTTCAAATGAAAGTCCCTGAACTCCTCTTCTACTTCCGAATCCGCTGCTACCACTTCCATCTCTAACACTTCTCATTCATTCAACTCCTAGCCCCGGGTCGTCACCTATCGCCTCAGTCACTACTCCCAGTTGGCATTGCTCTCATCACGTCTCTTCTTTCAGCGAACCCTCTGCCGTCTCCAACGCCTCTGTCGCCCTCATCGTCAACGCTGCGCCCACAACTCCCTTACTACATCAATGCACAACTCTGCGTCTGTCACAACTAAATCAATTAATAATAATAATAATAATAATAATAATAATAATTAATAATAATAATAATAATAATAATAATAATGATACTATCGATGAAGAGGAAGAAGAAGAAGAAGAGGAAGAAGAAGAAGAAGAGGAAGAAGAAAAAGACGAAGAAGAAGAAAATTCTAGTGGCCAGCTGCTCTGATTGATAGTTTTCCGTTGTTTCTCCGATCAAAATAAGCCGAATACCGAAGCAGTACTTAAACAAACGGGCCGCAGATTGCTCGTGAATTTCCCTTTTCTTACTTGTCCTATCCTCTCACCTTAGTTACAAACATATAATAATAATAATAATATAATAAAAATAATAATAATATTTATTATTATTATTATTATTATTTTTATAATAGTTGGTTGCTTGCTTTTTTTCGGGCGCGTCAACTGCTTTGGTCATTAGCCCCGTTAGTGAAGTGCACGTTTTTTCTCGAGAGATGGCGCTGATCTTCCCCCGCTGGATGGCGAGATCTGGCGCCCACCTACCGTCGGCTAGTGGGGTTTCGCCCTAACCAAAAGTCTCCCACCAGCGGGGCTCCGCCCCAAACGGGACAAGCTCTAAGCTCCCGACCGGTCTCACGGATTATGTGTTAGTGTAGTGCATGTTAGTGTAAGTGTGTGTGTAAGGGGAAGAGGATAGGACAAGGAAGAGGAAGGAAAGACCGCGCGCGGTCCGTGGCCCGTTTGGTAGGGTACTGCTCCGGCGAAAACTACCGATCAGAGCAGCCGGCCGCTAGAATTCTCCTCCAGGCAGCGACTGAATTGGACCTAGTTGAAAAGCAAGTGCCGAAAATCCTGCCGCCGTGGGGAGTGGGAACCTAGGACCTTCCGGTTGAGGATAATGCACTGAGCTACGGCTCCCGGTAATAATAATAGTAATAATGCAGTGTAACAGTGTGAAGCGTCGGGGCATAGGCAGCTCACTATAGTCCCAGTGGCCAGCTGGTGATGCCCTCATCACTTTTTCCGGCCGAGCCGCCGCCCCCCGCCGCCCCCGCCGCCCCCGCCGCCCCCGCCGCCCCGCCGCCCCCGCCGCCCCGCCGCCCCCCGCCGCCCCCGCCGCCCCCGCCGCCCCCGCCGCCCCCGCCGCCCCCGCCGCCCCCGCCGCGCCGCATGCGAAGCAGCCGAGGCGCCGCGCGGCGGCACCAGAACAGGCCCTTGCGCTTCAATGAATCTAAAGTGCGGGTCGCCTCCCTACTACTACTCCTTCCCCACCCACTTCTCCTCCTCCCCCTCTCCCTCCACTCCTCCTCCTTTCTTTTGCAGCGCCAAGGAGAAGCCACCGCTCCGCGGGCGGCGGAAGGAGGGTGGGCTAAAACGCGAGAAGCGAAATAAAGATCCTGTTTTATTTTTCGTAAAAATAATCCTCTTCATTCCAACACTTGATAATTGCGGTTTTAAAAATTGTCAGCAAGAAGCGTTAAGGAAAGTGTTCTTCCTCAATTTTTTTTTCTTTTGTTCTTCTTCGTCGGCGGTGGCGGCGGGCAACGGAAAGAAGGAACAAAAAAAAATCTTTCTTGGGCTCGAGACAGTGGGAAAGGAGGCCAAGAGGGAAGGAGTGGAGAGTTAAGGACTGGCAAATACTGGAAACATCGAACAGGCGCCCGCTCGTCGCTTCTTAACCCACAAATAAAACAGAGAGGAGGGATGAGAAGAGAGAGGCAGGGAGAGGCGGGAAGGCGAAAGGAGTGTAAAGGAGAGGAGTGAGAGAGAGAGAGGGAAGGAGAGAAGAGAGAGAGAGAGAGAGAGAGAGAGAGAGAGAGAGAGAGAGAGAGAGAGCACACTACGCATGATTCACGCGGGGCAGCAGCAGCGGCGTGCGTATAAATGCTGTATAAATTACCGGTCATGCGAGATTAACGGCGTGTGTCGCTGCCCACCCAGAGCCAGCCTGCCCGCCTGCCCCTCCCGCCTCTCATCTCCTCTCCTCGTCCCGCTCCGCCCCACCCCGGCCCGCCCCGCACGCTCCACGCCCTTGTGGTCTCGGGCGCCGGCCGGCGGCGGCGCGGTCGCGGCGCCCTGCCAGAGCACCCTGGTGGCGGCTGTTCAAACTAGCGACACCCCGCGTTGCTCTATGTTCGATTCCCGACGACACATGTGGATATTTGTTCGGAGTGTTTGAGGTGAAGATGGTGTTCGGGAAAAAGGCCAAAATGTGTCAAATATCTCCAGCGCTTTTGCTGAGAAAATAGTATGTTTGTCATTTCCCCGTCTATAAAGAGCCTTAATGGATCTTAAATATATTGTTTCTGTCGGTTTTTTAGAAGAAATTCAGTTCAGTTCTTGCATTCATGGTATTCACATCACAAGGATTATGAATTAATTAGAGCCAGTTATATTGCTCATAACTTGTTTTGAGTGAAATATGTTCACTCCAATGCTTTAACATTATTGCGGTTACTAATCATGTTTGAAACATTGAAGAATAATATTCTTATTTGAGCACGAAAAAAAATTATATGGAATTATTAATAATAATCTACTTCAACCAAGATGTATCGACTTCAAATATGGTTCTTTGAGTTCATTAGTTTTAATTAAATTGATAAAATTTTTTTTATCATTACTTATTCCTTAACAGTGAGTTTTAATAGTACTTTGAAAAGCATCATAACATTTTGTAATAAATTTTAGAATTAATTAACGCCGTGCTCTTCCCACACGCTTTCACATCGTCCGCGCACGCCCTTTCGAGCCTATCTTGGCCGCCCTTCCTACACCTTCCACCCTGCTCATCCAGCCCCTTCCGCTTTATCTGTCTCTCTATCCCGTCTTGGTCCCTTTCCATCTCCCCCTTCCCCCCCCCTCCGATCATTCTGTTCCTCCTACTTTTTTTCCCCTTTCTCTCCTTCCCTTCCGTCTGCTCCTTGTGCCCCATTCACCCCTCCCGCTTCCGCTTGCTCCTCTCGGTCCCGCCCGGCCACGCCCTCGCTACAACCCCGTCCAGAGGTAATGGAGATTGCATTTAACTAAGTATTTTTCAAAAATGCTCATATAATCATCGTTTCGCGCTTTGGAGCGATCTACTAGTATAATTTAGCAACATAACAATGGTTTAGCGCTAGAAGTTGCAAATTGTTGCTAGCAGAAAGCCCCAACAATGACGGAGGCGACGACAATGTGCGAGCGCAATGCGCACAAAATTGTGTTCGCACTAGAAGATTAAACCGCCTCGTCTGTCCGGCGTGCTTCGCTCCTCATGCCATGGCCGTCCTCTCCACTCCTTCCGCCCCGCCCATCCAGCCCCTTCCGCTCTATCTGCTGTACCTTTCGCTCGGTCCGCTTTTTCACTATCCGCTCTTCCATCTCCTTGCGCTACTTCCGTTCCTCCTCCCGATCCGTCTCCTCGTTTCGCTTCTTCGCCCTCTCGCTCCCTCCGATCACTCTGTGCCTCCTACTCCTCACTCTCCTTCCCTTCCGTGTGCTCCTTGGGCTCCGCTCTCCTCTTCCGGTTCCGCCCGCTCGGCCCCGCCCTCGCCACAATGCCGTCCAGATATTTTGTAGATTGTGTTTTTTAAAATTCTGAACGAAGTAAATTTGCTATCTAATTCAACTTGAAATAATTAGTAAATTTAATAAAATTGACAGTTGACAATGAAAAATTAATGTGGGTGATAATATCCCAGTGGTACATTTCACCGTCGTCGTCTTGCGTCTAGAATAAAAAGTCAACTTGATGCTTTTGGTTACGAGTCAATGAGGAATATATGATTATATATATAAGGATTTGGGTGGTTTTCCAGGCGTTCTAGACAGTTTGATCTGCTTGTTTCGGTTATTTCAAAGACTGTATTTAATTAAATATTAAAAGAAAAAAAAGCAGACTTTTTGGGGTACCATTTTGAATCTCTTCTTTTTTTCGGTTTGATTCTTTCAAACATGGCATTTAACTAAATATAAAGAACAGACGTTTTGTAGTAACATTTTGAAATGCTCTATATTTTTAACTACTCTATTTTTAATTTCTCGCCGTACTACATGCATACGTAGTAAAGTGAAAATATTGAAATGTTACAGCGGAGAGTGGCGCTGTTTCGACAGAAAAACTCATATTGTGGGACCATGATATCGAAAAAGTGAATAAATCTTGTTTTGGTAAGTAGTAAATTTTTTCTTCTTTAACATGCTGTTTGGTCAGAGTTGACGTTCTGTGGGTCCTTGGTACTCAAATAATATTTGTGCCATGTATGTCCGTCGCCCGTGTCTGTCTGTCCGTCCCTCTGTCTCTGTCGCTCTGTCAGTCTCTCTCTCTCTCTCTCTGTCTATCTATCTATGTAAATATCTATGTAACTATCTATCTATCTATCTATCTATCAGTGGTCTACACTAGCACCTAAAACGTTCAGACGATTTTCTCCAAAATTGATATTCCCCGATCGATCTGGCGGAACACGAAGCCCTGCAAGCTTGAAACGGATATTTTGATTGTAGCGATACTTTACGCCCTGAACTACTTTTTCAAATTTTTCTCAAAAATTACTCCAAATTTTTGGATAATTTTTTTACTCGGATAGGACAAAGAACGTTTAAAACAATGTCGCCGATCTCTTTTTTGTTGAACTCTGAATTTCAAGGTTCAAATACTTTTGACGTGTTTCTACAACTACAATATTAAAGATAAACAATTAGAAAAAATTGTAATTACCTCAACAATACCTAATTAGCAACAATAGTGTTACATCAACAATTAATTATCTCAACAATAGTAATTAGCTGTTTCGAAGAAGATTAAGATTGGTTCAGGTGGAGAGGATATATAAAACAATTTTGTTTCCAAAAATTGAGATGACTGAATACATGTGTCATGCATAAATCTGTCAGATAAGAAACTTTTGAGTTGAAACTTGGTAAATACGTCAGGTGGAGGACCTAGTTGTTCCGTTTCGGTGATCATTTATATATTTTATGCGGGAGAGGTAACTTTACACGAAGTCCTTACATTTTCAACATTTTCTGGAAAATGGCTATTAAAAAAAATGTTTTGCTAGAGAAGAAGAAAGTACGTTTATAAATATGGTATAGTTTCGATTTTTAGTCAAACCTTTAGTATTTAGAAAATTGCAAAATTTCCTTGTATAAAACATTAAATTTTTCGTTTAGAAAGAAGCTTTCTATTCAACCAAATTTCTTGATTTTCGCTTTAAGTGAAATATATTATTTATTTCAAAAACTGCTCCAAGAAGTCCTTGCTTTACCTTAAGCAAGCGTGTGTGAGTGTGATGATAGAGTTATGAAAGATAAGAAAGTGAATATTTTAACTTCGAAGATGGAATGTTTTCAAACGCATTAGTGTCATTGCAACGCAAAGTCCAGCAATCGTGTGACACACATGTACTTTGACAAAAAAGTTTGTGATTATAATTGTATGTGGTGTGTAAGATTTTTATGTTAAGATGAACAGCAGAATTTTCCCCATAGCTCTCTATAACATGCATTTGCAGATCTTGGTAAATTTAAAACATTTAAATTACATTTTCTGAGTCATATTCAACTCTGAGTTTCCAGTGAACAGTAATTGTGTTGTTCCGGAATATGTAAACTTCTTGTTCTTCAGAGTTCCGTAATGGCACTGGTATGTGTATATTTATGTGTATATAGTTGTTTCCACATAATAGTACTATGTACAAAAAATAAACATTAAAAATTACTTTAATTTTACATAAATTAACTTTCCATTAAATGATTCTGAAATTTTTGTGAAATTTGTAGCAAATAATTTTCTAGAAATATTGTATAATACTTACAAATATTTAAAATTATTGTAAATATAATTTGAAACCATTAATTAGTATAACTACAAAGTAAATCATATTAACTAGCACAAAGTCATGCCAAATACGAATGCTACAAATTTGGTAGAGATATTGAAAAACAAATTTTAAAATATTTAATTGAACCAGACAAATAAATTAACTCAAATACAGGAATCCATGGCTTAAAATTCGCGCCAATTCTCATCGTCCAATGGATTCATTAGCTTCAATTGAGCAACTGAAAGAAATGGACGCCCACCCAATTAAAAGATACGTTTATTAAAATATAATTACATTTGTAGCATTTTGAACAGGATTAAAATTAATATCCTGCCAGAGTTAGTAGTCCAACTTTATTTCGAAGCCCAATTCATTTTTAGAAGACTCGTGGGACACAACAGCAGCGCTCTGCTCCACAGTGGCAGAACCTAGCAACATTTTCTCACTTTTCAGAACGGAACTGAAGCTTCGTCTTTTTGGCTTCTTCTAGCGTTCACGGCATGGAGTCACCCAGGACTCGGGACTTCAGTTTTCATTTTTTTTCCAGTGAATATTCTCTAATGCATCTGAAATATCATAGGTGGATGATGAGTAATTATAAATCGTGAGTATTGTGTTAAATAAGTTAATAATGTCGACAGATGTTAGCGTTTAAAGGAAATTTTTAAGCTAATCTCGTCGTAACCATGGCTGCTTTCATGCACATGTTTAGAGTTAAGTAGAAATTACAGAACTATGTTGATGAATTACGAGTAATATTTAATGTTGCATAATTCTCAGCTATTTATAGATGTATATTTTTTCTTGTGATCTAGTCGTGGCCATTCAGAAATTGTTGAAACATGAACTGCTCTGTCAGAAGTGATCGACAAGGAAATGAAGTGTTCGTAAGAAAGTGAGAAAAAGTAAAATTAATATAAAATTAATATAAATTGGTTGATCTCTTGTGGTTTACTAGATAATGTGCGATTTTTTTGTAGACTGTCTAAATTTTACAGTTCTATTTTATTACGGAGAGGATATTTAACTTTGTTATAATTATTTTGGAAAGTAACAATATATTTAGCGCTGATGAATTTAACATTCTGTAGTGTAAGTCTTGAGTCTTCTTGACAAGTAGATAAGAACTATTCGAGCATTAGCGACCAGAGAGATAATTCAAGAATTGATTTCTAGTTAATATTCACTAAAAAATTAAAACAATTCCGGGTATCCCTCCAACTGTGGGCCGCCCTCACATCTTCTAAACGGTTCACTTTATCGAAAACCTATTTTCGCACAACACGGAATCATGAAGCAAGTAGTATGGTGTAGTTATTGTTCAAAATATTTTTTAAGAAGCTGTATATTTTTTCTTACAAGCAATGGATAGATGCGTAGCAGTTGATAAAAATAGGAATCTAATGTATCATTCGTTTATTTTTTGACAGAAGTTTGTCTAGAAAATAATATATTGACATGAATTTAAATTAAACCGACAAAATGTCCGTTAGTAGCCGACCACCTTTGGAGAAGGTCTTGGCTTCGCGCTGCTGAGACTTAAGGAAGGGGAGACTGGCAGGAATGTCAGGGCAATTTCAGCAATCCGTAGCCTTGACTAGGATACAGAAACAAATATCAATATTAACGATCAGAATGATTTTCCACTGATTCATCAGAATAGAACATTTCACTAATTGTAATTCCAAAGCATCGATCATTGAAATTAACGATATAAAGAAATTGGTGCTCTAAGACATCATCAAAGATGATCAAACTTAACAAGAATCGAGCTTGATATCTAATGGCTGTAAGAGCAAGTCGGTATTTTGAAACATTTCAAATATAAGCAGAGAGAATGGTAGGTTGAATATTTTTACTAAAAATCTCCAGATAATCCACTTATTAGAAACATAATAAAAACATAAATTTCAAGTCGTTCCTCGTCAACAGCAATGCACATCTGCAGTCATGTGTCAAGGACCGACGAACTGATTGCAGTGAATTCAGACGGTACACTTTGAAATTTCAACCAGAAGAGAATTGTAATTCTGATGAATTAGGGGGAAAAAGTTTCATTCTGATCGTGAATATTGATGTTTGTTCCTATGTCCATTGTAAGACCATAGATTGCTATAGTTAAGATTATCTTCCCGTACCAGATTCGTCGCCGCGAAGGTCACCTTCCCCGAAGGGCAACCGTTGCATGGTCTGCTACAAGAATATTATCCATTTAATTGAAATCACAAGTCGGAAAGTGCAATTTTATACAAGCACTTAAATGAATATCAGAACATTAACAAACGGTACATCATGGATTTTCTCTTTCTATTCTCTATTGCTGGTGAGGTAAATATACAATTTCGTTTAAAAAAATCAAAGATTAAATTTCTCAAAAACTAAATATTTCAAAACTTCTCTACGCCTCCCTCTGATTCAATAGTTGAGTGGGCACTGTATTTTGATACCGAGGAGTTGATGGGACACCTTTCGAAGACCCTTATATCGACTGCCTGGAATAAATTCGTGGTTTCCACATGTTTTGGAATTCTGAACATACGTTTTAGGTATGAGTTATCAGTGCTGTAGTTATGTGTACTCGAAAAAAATAAGTTATTACGGTATTTAGAGCTTTTTATTCAAACGATACTCTACTTTCAATTGCGTATTCATAAAATCAGGCCTGTAGAAATAAAAAATGACATGAATCAAGTGGGGGATTAGTCAGAACAAGCAGACAAGGCTCGGGCTAAGCAGACTGTTGACAAGTCGACGGGGTAGTGAGAACGCGCCGATTCTGCTGACCTCCTGAGCCACGAGAACGTTAGTCACTTTAATTTGTGCGACGTAGTAAACACTTGAAACCGTTAATACCCCCTGCGTTCATGCCACCATGGCGAGGCCCATTTCAGGTCACTACGGCAAAACCTATGACGAGGAAGGTCAGTAACACAAGCGTATAGGCGTGCGCAATGTATGCACATTAAATTGGAATCTCGTTTGTTTTGTTCTCTTTCATACTATTCCATCGGTTCCATCTTTTGCTTATAGTAAGTTTGATCTGACTCGTTGAAGGGGGATGTTACTCTGCACGATACAGGCGCTTCCATATTTTCCGAGCTGCACTTTCGTTTACTGTCCTTCAGGCGACTTGAATAGAACACTTGCAACCAAATGACGATGTGCTCCTGGATCTGAAGGTCACGGAAGCAGACATGTGGGCATCTTCGAAGGCAAAGTAATAATTGCCCAAAGAGCGTGGCAACTCATTAGCGCATTCAAAATAATCGCTGAAACATCTCTGAAGATTATGATAAATATGTACAAAACTTTCAGATGTTCTTATCTTTGTGTACTTGTCTTAAGGTAAGAAAACTAATATTTTTTTTATTTTTGACAATAAGTTGCTCATTATCGAATGTTGGCTTATGGAATTCTACCTTTGACCAGAGCTTTGACCCTGAAATATATTTTAAAACGTACGAGGCAGTAGTTTCGTTTTGAGGTTTAAACGATATTATACTTGCGCAGCTAACACTAAGCATAGAGTTCAAATCTTGAAAGAAGTGAGTATTCCTTGAAAACTCAAATTTATTGTCAAGCAGCTGTTATGTTTCTGTGGCTTTGCGGAACCCTTTCTGATATTCAACATTGTGTTTAAATATTAACAGCTAGTTGCGTAAAGTTGCTCATTGTATTAACATAATTATGAAAACTATGCATGTAGTTCTTAAGACAAATGTAACATAGTATTACAATGTAACAATTTGTATAATTCGTAAGAATGTTTTTCGCAACGCTGTCGATAATGTAGTGTTTTATGATTAATGTTAAGGCTCTAAATGTTTTCTTTAATGGCCTATGACGAAACAGATCTCTATTAGTACAAGAAGAAACCTGATGAAATTCGTTGAGGCAGCTACTGCAATCGTGATGGTAATTTGGCAGAATTTTTTGAGTTCGTTGATCCTCTTTTGGGAAAAAGAGCGATGTGCGAGAACTCTGGCTTGTGTAGACGACTCTGTCGCGCATCATTACATCAAAAGTTTTCATTTAATGACGTACACAGAAAATTTTACTTCAGATTTGGGGAAATATGGCCCATGTATGTGATCAAAGGTGAAAATGCCACGGGAAATAGGAGGTATTTAGTTTCGCGTATTTGGGCTTCTGTAACGTACTCCTTGAAAAGAGCAGTTGGCATGCTTTGTGAAAGAAACAGTGGGTAGATATGGTGTAAGTGGAGTCCGTAGTGCTCAAACTTTATTAAGTGCTTTGGTTTGATACAGCTTCTGTACTACACAATGCAGAATTTGTGAGTCACCGCTCGTTGGATTTTTTTCAGCCATAACGTCTGTGACGGCAATTTGGAGGTTCCTCTTGAGGTGGACAGGAATAGCTATTTACTATTCAAGTGGTAAGTGACCTTTTATTTTAAAAGTAGGCAAGATTGCGAAACGAAGCCGCGAGGCCAGTTGGAGCAATCCTACGAGCAAAATAAAATCACTTTTACCATGTGTCATACACTATTTTCAAGACAGTCTTATTGACTTTCATTTTATTTTAAGTATACAAATCTTGTACCGATACATTAAGATCGGTAGTAGTTGATGAGGTCAGACGGAAGTATTGGTTTATTTCTTGCATTCACAGATTTATCAGAACACTTGAGCATCTTCTAACTTTAATCACTAGCGCTAAAAATTGAACATTAGCAAGCTACACACTTGCCCTAACGAGCCGCATTTAGTTAGTGGCTGTCTAACACATACGTTTTATACACAAAGAAATTCAGATTTGAAGAATTGGCACACATTCTGAAAGAAAGTGAACCTATGTATTTCTAGAAGCAACTGTTATTACATGTTATGACATTACTTTTGGATTTTACTCTGGCAGTTTGTGTTCATGAATTTTCCCGACCCTTCATCACAGGTTGCGTAACTGCAATTCCTATTGATATATCCATTAGTACACACGTAATTTGTGTTAAGGTTTGAAGATTGTAATATCACAAACTTTAAAGAATTATCGTTTTGCTTTGTGTAAAAGCAGTTATTTTATTGGCGAATTCTGCAATTTTGTGAGTTGTAGTTGTTGGTACCGAATACTGTTGCCTTGAACATCATGGGACATCAAAATTGCTTATTGCGGTGATGAAAATTTCATGTCAGTGTAATGTATTTACTCATTTAGGTTCGTGATATTTGTAAAGTTAACTTTCTTAGGTGAAGTAAACGAAATATTTCGAAACTAAGCAACTGCCTACATTTTGTATGAAGGCGAAGGAAAGGATATAACCAATGGGTCTAGCTCTAATATTGAACCCTAGTTGAAGTCATCTGATTTTATAGTAGCTGTTAGACTTAAAAAAATACTTATTCTGAATGTCGCACAATTTAGGATTGTCAGTTCTGTTTACTCAAAATAAAGTAATAAAATAAAGAAAAGATTGCCATCGTGTTCAACAAATAGTATGTAAGTACACAATACATTTACTCGCAAAAATCTTAGCATTCCTTTTCTAGTCGAATTATAAAAGTAAAGCCTAGCATTTTTTTAAGATTTGCATGTCACGGAATATAGAACATCAGCTGGAGGAATTGTCTCAGCCCAGGTGAATCGGATTGAAGCGTTGGTAATGACGCCGGAAATTTGATGCTGTAAAGTTCTCGGTAAAATCAAATCAGTGAGTTTATTAATTATTGGTTTATCAGTGAGTGTCGGATATATTGCTAACGATTAATCAATTATTCTTTGCTTTCAGATAATCTTAATTTAATGAAACCAAAGAACGGAACGAACCGTCCCAACTTGAATTTGAAAACTTTTAGTGCAGATCGTCACCCTTTCGTAGCACTTAATGAAAGGCAATCCAGAACAATGAGGAAACTACTTACCATCAATCTGCAACGAATGTGTTTGGAATTATGTGACGGCTGTACTGCCCCACACTCCTACATTCTCTACTCAGAAGCATGGATATCCGGAACAAGAGCTCGGACCTCTTTCATTCGTGTGATACTTGCATTAATTTTGACTCCATAATGTTGTTGAATTATGCCTTCTTGACTCGACTTATTAATGTCTTCTACTTTCGTATTTTTCAGATGAACTTCTCCATGAAAGTCATAAATGATAAAAATATATAATTTAGAAAATAGTTCTAGAGGCTAGACTGGATTTCATCGATGAGCGATTCTAAATCAAGATGAGCATGAAGAATTCTCTAAAACTTGCAATTATCCATACATTAATGCAGTGTCTATCGGTAAAATATATTTAAGGCAGCATGCATTTTACACGTACAAAACCCATCTGGAGCTGAAATACATTCTAAGATCTTTTGTAAAATAACAAGGCAGATCGTTATGTCAATTGTTATGTCAAAGTGTTTTGCCAATATATGTAGTTAAGCATCATGTCTAATCAGTAAATAATATTAATTCGTTCGTTATTTTTCAGGCTGCTTGCATTTCGTGCAGAGTTTGAAAGCCCAATAATGTGTACTGAATATGCACGATGCTGAGATATTCACAAAAATTAAATGCACGTTTTTTAATTCCTGAAAATATTGCTTTGTAGTTCCTCTATTAATAACTTAGATATTATTTATAAAATTCTGGCATAGCTGGTTTTTCACAGGATGAGTGATTAAGGTGCCAATCCAGTTCTATAACGCTATTCTACGATGCAGGGCTTTTTATGAATATCTAGCTAGAAAAGTTCCTTGATAATTTTGATATATCAATATTCTTTATGTAAGTATACGTAGGTTTAAATATTAGTAAGTACATGGTATTTTCCTGGTAGCTCATATTTCCTGTCACACACGAGAAAAACGCTGAATAAATACAAAAACAGCGAAATTACCTATGAAATTAAATTAGCGTTGTGGATAAAACAATATTGCAAATAATCGTTCGGGAGAATTTTGAGTATATAAAATATTTCAATATTGTCAATCCGCTTTAATAGTGATTAATTTCAGTATTCTTCATAGTTAAGATTTCATGTGACATGAAAACTGCGGCTCCTAAGTACTGGAAATGGACAGTTTTGGGAACTCTTTTTGGGAAAATTTGGCGACACGGACCTTCGTAAGTGATCTTCAACATCAGGCTTACTATATTTTGACATTTATCTTCAAAAACAAATCTCTATATTGATGGTTTGTCTGCTTGTTTTTTTTTTCAGGTAGCTTCTCACATGCAATGTCAGAGAAAATGGCAAAATTTTAACCTTGATGCATTAAAACGGACACGGAAGCGGCAATGTCCGAGTTTTGGCGATAACTGTTAGAGTAGTAAATGATTTTTTCATGTAAATATTCAATATTGTCAATACATTCAATCAGTGTTTTGTTTTCAGGTATCTTGCATTTAAATGCAACATGTGAAGCTGGACGTTAATTCCCACACAAGATGTTTCGAAAATACAAATCGATTAGGTTAAATTGGAATTTCAACAACGCTTATGAAGTCATTACTATTGAATGAGTAAAGAGTATTTTTTTTTTAAATTTCGAGGTGCTTTTATGTCGTGAACAGAATGTGTTTTGCGTTTGTGAATATTTCTGATTCTACGTCTTAGGAGGTTGAGTTAAGGAAGATTCTATTGACATTTTCGTATGGTAATTACGTAATGTGTTCTATTGCCAAGATTTTTTTGTCATTTTGTGATGTCAGTTATTTCATTAGTACATTATGTTCTTGCGAATGTTTCTGTGTTGATACTAAATACCGTTGGTCACCTAGAACATCGACATGAAAACCGATTTTTGCGGCATTGTATGTTTTATCACGTCCATTTACAATAATTAATAATCATTTAGATTTCTAATATTTGTAAAATTGAGTTTCATGGATGAAGTGAAGTTTGCCACGTAAGAAACTTCCCTTATTTAGAATGTAGACCAAAGAAAACGGTGAAAAAATTGAGTCTTGAGTAATACGTGGAAGAAGTGTTGAAAGGTAATTTTTAGCTAACTAGTATCGTGTATTCAGAATTTTAGAGGATTGTACAAATTTTAAAATGTATTGAAACCTTGAATGTTTCTAGAAACTACTACAAATGTTCTGTGCGTAATAGTTCAGTTCTACGGTTTTGAATTCTTATTTGGAGTGCAATTGGCAGCAGTTTGAGATGAAAATTACTAGAACCTGCACAAGTGAATTTCCAGCAATCGAGTCCAGAAGTTATTAATATTTCAGTTGAGACCATATGTTATTGGCAAAATTGTGCATTCCCGCAAAAACAAATTAAATGAAATTAAAAAGCCTTTCTTATCCTATATGAATATTGGGTAAGTACACAATTCATTTACTGTAAAAAAACAGTTAAGATTACATTTGTAAGTAAAATATATTAGTTTCTAAGCTGTACCTTGTTCTCTACTTCAACCAAGATATAGATGTAATAAATCCCAAGTGTTTTTCTTGAATTTGCATTTAATGAAATATAGTAGGTATGGAGAAACCACCTCAGCCCAGATGCACTGGCGATTCAAGTATTGCTGATTACGTTGGAACTTCGGTTCAGCATGATTCTTGAAAATGAGATGACAGTGAGTTAACTCTTAAAATATAGTATCGGTTGCTAACGATTAGTCGTCTTTTTCAGGTCGCTTGTATTTAAAGCCAGTGAACAGAACGAAACCATTAGATTTCCGATAAATCCGATGAAGAGACTACCGTCAATCAGCAACGAAATTATTTTGAATTCTAAGGTAGATTGTTCTGCTTCATTGAAGGCCTCACCTCGGTTTCCTATTCAGAAGCATGGAACACTCGGAATAGAAGGACAAGTCTCACATTAATTCTTGCGTAACACTTTGTGATAGATGAATGACCTTTTACTCAACAGTGTTGAAGTACGCCTCCAGAACTGTAGTTCCTATACCAGCTACTTTTGGGTTTTTCAGATCTTTTTTCATGAGTTAGAGAATTATGGAAATCCTACATTGATATCGACACATTAGAAATGCAGATTTAGCAGTTAGATTGGATATCGTCGATAAACGATTCTAAATCAATGTGAGGGGGCATAAAGAAGTTTCAGAAAAACGTGCCCATTATCCGTACAAAATTTTAAAGCAGCATGTATTTTGCTAAACATGGAAAATACATTGGATGCTACAATGCATTCTCAAATCCGGTGTAAAATAATACAGGAGGAGGTTATGTCGGGAATTGGACAATTTTTTGTCAAGTTTGTCAAGTATATTCGGTATTTTTCAGCACGCTTGCTTCTCTGAAAGCGTTTGAAAGAAGTGCAAACTTATGCTTTGAGTATGCAGAGATACGGGACTGTTAACAAAAATGAAATGCAGCATTTTCACTCCTGAAAATATTGCAATGTGTTTACTATATTAACTTATATTTTTCTTTCAGAAAAAATTTCGCTAGCTTGTATTTCACAGGAGTGAGTGGTCAAGATACCAATTTATTCTACAGCGTGGTTCTACGATCCAAGAATTTTATAAATGCATAGGTAGAACAATTTATTTTATTATTTACGATGTTTCAATATTGTTTATGTAAGTAAACGTAGATTCAAACATAATTTTTTTCAGGTAGCTTATATTTCGTGGAAGATTGAGGAGACACTAAAAAAATTAGCGTGTTTCACTATGAAATGTAACGGGCATTGCAATTAAGCGATACAACAGAGTGCAGGATTTTGTGTTAAAAATGTTTCGGTATTCTCAATATGCTTTACATCTTATGAATTTGTTCAGTGCTCTTTTCATAGTTTCGATTTCATACAACATTTGAAAACTGAAGTTACTACCAATCCTGAGCAACGAAAACGGACAGTTTCGAGGGCTCTTTCGGAAATTCGGAGATACGGACTCTGTAAGTAATCGTTATCATCGGAGCTATATTATATTTTGAGATTAGATGTTGAAATATTGTTCTGCATTTATACAGTAACGTTTAGTATGATAGTTCAGATAGCTTCTCACGTGCAATGTCAGGGAGAACGGTAACTTACCGAACTTCAAGCATTATAAACGCACATCTAGGTCGGCATTGTCCGAATTTCGGCGATAATTATTGTTGTACAGTAATTTGCCTATTGTAAAGATCCCAATATTCTCCCTACATTTAATCAATGCGTTTAGTTTTTTCAGGTATCTTGAATTGTGAAATGCAACATGTGATGCTGGAAGTTAATTTCTGCTACAGGTACATGGAAAACTAAAATCATTCTCAATTAAGTTATAAATTGGCAACTCAAGACTAGTTAAGAGACGTACTGTTTAATGAGTAAGGAGTAACTTTTTTATAAATTTCAGATTGGCTTTTATGGCGTTCAACTAGACTAGGTGGTGTGTCCACCTACCTCTACATATATTGGATAAGCACATCTTGGAGGGCATATTGTAAATGGTATATGTGAGAATTCTTTCATATACTAAACTCAGTTTTTGATTCCTAAAAATGTTGAAACATTGTCCTTGTGTAATGAGTCAAGAGTGTGTGTTTTTAGGATAACTTTGAGTCATGTGAGTACTGGGATATTCCCTTACCTGTGTGAAATGACAAATCGTAAGAGACTAAGTGGAGAATGTGGTAAAACGGGAATCTATATCAATGTTTAGGAAGTTATTCATTTTGACTCGAGAAAAGTTCTTCAGAATTGCCACTTAATTTATATATTAAGGTAATTTATAAGGTGTTTTTTTCAAGAAAGTTTATACCGGGAGCGGTAGCTCACTGCATCAACTGATGTCACTGCAGCGCCTCTGACAGGGAGGTCCTAGGTTACACTCCCCACGGCGGCAGGATTTTCGACACTAGCTTTTAAGCTAGGTCGAATTCAGTCGCTGTCTGGAGGAGAATTCTAGCGGCCATCTGCTCTGATTGGTAGTTTTCCGTGGATTCTCCAATCAACATCTGGCGAATGCCGGAGTAGTACCCTACCAAACGGGCCACGGACCGCGCGCGATCTTTCCTTCCTCTTCCTTGTCCTCTCCCCTTACACGCACACTAACATGCACTACACTACTACGTATTCCGGGAGACCGGTCACGAGCTTAGAGCTTGGCCCGGCTGGGGCGGTGACCCGCTGGTGGGAGTGTCCTGGTTAGGGAGAAACCCCACTAGCCGACGGTAGATCGGCACCGGATCTCGCCATTCAGCGGAGGAAGATCACCGCCATCTCCGGAGAAAAATATGCACTACACTAATGACCAAAGCAGTTGACGCGCCCGGAAACCTGAAAAAACCAACCAACCAACCAACCAACCAACCAATCAAGAGTTTATCATGCCACTTGAGAGTTCTATCATCCATTCGTAGGTGAAATGAAAAATCTCTAGGTCAGTGGTATCGGCAATTCAGAATGCAATATTTATAACCATATGTAACGAGTATACAGTTTTCTCTTAAAACATAATGAATATTGTCTATTTAATCGTTACACTTTTGTTAAATTTCTAGGAAGACTCGAAGGCTTCGGTAATAGAGGTACTATTCCCGCCTCAAATGCATTTAAGAGAAATTGTCTGATTCCGGAATTCAACGAATGGTTTATTGATAGTAAGGGATGTACAGAATTTATTTTTATGTATTGATGAATTATTCATATATTTAATCAGTGAATTGTATCACATGTTTTCAGGTGACTTCACACTGTAGAACTGTGTGAAATCTTGTAAATAGTAACAGTATTACAGATGCAAAACGTAGGAGTATGTGATACAGTATTCTGAATAAATAAGGTGAGTACAGAATTTTGACTCGTAAAAATTCGGCAATTTGTGCAATCAGTGATATGAACCTTTTTGGTGAATTGAAAAATATCGACAACTGACTATCAATTGGCGATGAATTGTTTATGGATTAAGGACGGCTTTTTTAGCTAAGAAACGTCGAATGATTAACTCTACATTTGGTGAGTCATTAGTATTTGTTCGCTATTTTAAGTAACTTTTAGTCGCGCAAAGCGTGATAGCTGGAAGTAACATCCTCTGCCCTCGGGTAACACAGAAAGCAGCATTGGTATGTACTTGTCGGTGCAGTGTTTATGTAGCGGCAATACATCAAGTAGCATTTAAAGCATTGCATTCATCGGTTAATACTTTATCAATGTTTGTATGTTTTTCTGCAATCGGATGTAGCTGCATTCGGATATAGCACGTGAGAGGTAGGGGCGTCATAATCATTCGCGAATGAAAATATGTTTAGTTGCGAAGTTTTCAGGTTACTTGTGTTTTAATTGAACGTAAAAATTACATATCAAAAATTAAAAACCATATTGTCCAGTATGTCTGGAATTCGACGACTTTAAAAATCTCATAATTTTGACTCTACGAACTATTGGAATGTTGTCTCTGTGCAGTAACTGTATGATGACTTAAATGTTAGGAAGCAAGTGATGGCTGGTGGTGCCATCCCCACCTCGATGCGTTGAAAACCCACATCATTACTATATAGGGAACTTGGTGAAATAGTATACTTAATACGTAAGATATTTTTCTTTTCAAGAGTTTTGAACATTTTCTTAAAGTTTTATTAGAAATAATAATTACACGAAACTTTACAAAATCTTTCAAACCCTATATGCATTAAAAAGAGATGTTGAAAGCATAGATCCAAAATTCACCTGTGCAGAAGTCTTAATTATTACGAGAATTGTACTCCAAATTTAACTCTGAAAATGTTCCAATATTTTCCTTAGATTATCAACTTGTTTTTGTAAGGTATTCATTAAGTAGCTTGCGTTTTATTGTAACGCGTAGAGTTGAAAGGGGCGCTAGAATTGAAAATGGACAGCGTGAGGAATTCAATAGTGGCGGAATATTTTATCTTTGTAAACGAAAAATAAAATTTAGACTGCGCCCTAGATGAATTTAAAATAGTGTTGGTAGCCTGTGTCCGGAATTCGCTCTAGCTGGATTCTTCATTATTACGAGTACAGCGTATGGACTCGAGATATTTTTCCAGCATTGAATTAGTGATGTGCATTTTTCAAGTAAAGGTAGATGTATCAATCGTTATGAAAGATGGTGATGCAATCCCATCGAAGATTAGATGAAAATCCCCATCGTCAGTCAGAAATTAGTTTTGAGCAGGGTAAACATAGTTTAGTCAATAATTGATATGTTGCTCCAGTTTTAATCTGTAATTTGATTTTTTCAGGTCAAGTGACATGTTCGAGCCGGTAATTCAATCTCTAGTTGAATTGAATACAAACAACATTGGTTTTTTTTTTGGAATTCTATGTACCAGAAATCTTCACGGATATGCAAGTATTACAGGATTTTGTTTCTTAAAAAATTGTAAGTGATTTAAGTCGATAATCCCTGGGTTTGTGTTCTGTATTAGTCATATTCCTGAAATTGCAATCAGCGTGTGATAGTGTAACTTCTCAACCTGCAGCGTCACAGTTACGTACCGACTTATTTATTTATTTATTTTACGTCAAAAACAGTTAAAAACTGCGTATGACGTGCTATGGGGAAAAGTGAATTGTGTGCACATTTTCAAAATTCTGTGATCCCTACACTAAGTCATATACTACTTAAATTTTGAATTTTGAATGGGAGAAAAACTCCCATGTAGTAAAATCTATTTTCAAAATAAATAAGCAATAAATTTTGAATTTTGAAAGGAGAAAAAAACAATCAAAAAACTCCCATGTAATAAACTATTTTCAAGGATAAATTTTGGCTCTTATTACTTCCTGCCGCGACAACATGGAAACGATAATTTGAATAATTGTATTTCCCACTGAATTCTAGAAGACGTGCACAGAAAATGAAGTTACATTTATGTCCAGAAGCAAAACAAGGGCCATCTCAGCATTTGCTCAATGGATCAGGGAAACTGATTTCCTTTAAACTTGCTGATTTCCTATTGATGACTTCTTCTTTGAGAAAATGAAGGATTTCCCTCTATAACAAACACTATATCAATTTAATTTTAAGACTCGTCTTACAGTTAAGTTAAAACTTCTTAACAATTTCAAAGTTAGTGCATCTAATATACCACGCAAACATTTGCATTTATCCCTAATCTCTAGGATTTGCGAATTTTTCGAAGTAGTTTCCACGACCTCGCAAAGCATTCTAGTTTATTTAGGGTCTTGTAACATAACTCTCCGTTAATGCAGTGGCTTTCGTCAACCGAACCAATGAAATACTTGGGAGTGTGGACAGGAGAATCCTTGGCGAAATAACACAAACTTAATTTTCGTTGCGAATAAAAGATGGCATAAACTATTTCATGTTAAACACTCTTCTTCACTATACATTAACACTAAGTTACATTTATATAAGACAATAATTAGGCATATTATTTATAATGCCAGTCCAATTTAGCAATCTGCATCAAGAACAAACTTAAATCGAATTAGAAGTTTTCAAAATTTCTGCCTCTGAACTATTCTTAACACTCTGTGGTTTATTTCTAACACACAAATGCATTATGACTTAAGTATGCTTCCTATTAATTTTTTTCTGTAAATTTCGGCAAAATTCTATCGCATGATTCCATCTGAAATGTTCTTACCTGTTCAAACTTAAATTACCTACACAATTCTTTGACCCTCCGTAATCTTCTTTCTTAACATTTCGAACTACTAACTTCTACTAACACTCCTAATATTCAGTCATGATGTGCGAACTTGTCTTACAAAGGTACAGATTTAATAAATCTGTACTATTTTTCATCTGCTGCCAAGAGCCGAACTGGCCCAAGGCAATGTAAATATTCAATAAAAATACCCGGTTGCAAGGAGATAACCATAACCTGATACGTTACAGAACTTCCCTATATTTTAATAGTTTTGTTGGAGACACATCTATACAATTATTTACGATCTATTATTTATTTGAAGTATTTATGAAAAATCATTGTCAAGTTTCTAGTAGTAAAAATGTCAATCTTGAATAGTTCTACCTAAGACATCAACATTTATGTGGTTTTACTGTCATCGCTCGCTACCGTTACCGTTGCAGTTGATATTGTATTAGGATGATGACTATTCGTCAAAATTTGATAGATCTATTATTGAAGACAATACTTACCTAGTAATGCTTTCGATCTCAATTTTATGCCTTAGCAAAGATTTCAATTTTTTTGTATTCAAAATACACTGCTTTCTGTTACAAATATTTTAAAATTTCGCATTAAATAGCTTTTTTTTAATATATTCTGCTTGAAATTTTATATACAGGTCATTTCTATCTTGACTTATCATTACTTCAGCGTGTATTTTAGCTGATTTTGCTTGTTTATTAGCATTAATTTGTCATTACTAATTCATTCTCTACTTATTTTCCTTTTTTTTTTAATTCAATTTTAAAAAAAATATTTACTAAAATTTTTTTCAGAATTGAGTATTCCTACAGTCTTTTAGACCTTTTGTTATAATTCTTGCCATACACACGACACCATCAATGTTCCCGACTTGTAAAAGAATGTCCAATAGTACCGTATACAGGTACATCGAACTAATTTCGTACCCGCGCTGTTGACATGCACGTTCCAAATACCACAAAAGCCCACCACAATTTGGTACTTGCGCTGTTAACAAGGTACATTCCACGTAGAATGCTGTCACCAATTCAAGAAAGATCTATAAAGTTTCAATCTTCAGAACGTCAGTTATGTATCGACTTTGCATCGATGACTACTTTGAGAAAATAAAGGTATTTTTCTATAACACAAAATAATTTATTTGGAGACTTAAAGACTTTCAAGACAGTTAAACAACTTCGAAGTTATTACTGCTAATATATCTCGCGCACAGAAACTCACCTTCCGGTGGATCTCAGAAGCTTTCGAAGTAGTCTCCACGACATCGCAAAGCATTCTGATTGTTGTTTTAGGGTCTTCTATTATAATACCCCATTGCTAGAAGATAACCGAGAATAGTAACCTGCTACGTTACAACAGCTGGAGGTGCAGTGGATTTAAGGAAAACGGACTGTTGAGCAACTCTCTTCAGAGAATCCGGTCCCGTTCATGGCAAGTTAAAAAATATCAATACCATGTACATTTTTCAAACATACTGTGATATTAAGTTGAATATGTAACTATAAAAATATAAAATAGATTTTTCATTAAAAATAAACACAGTTGACTCATTTCGTCTGCTCAACACACGAGGGAAATCCTTGTATATACGATTTTAATTGTTCTCATTAGTTTTTGCCTTCGAAATAACTCCTCTGAAATTAAGTCGTTAGCAGTTTTTCGTTCTGTGTGATACAAAACGCAGCAAGCACAGCTCTTGTAGCACATCGAACGTTCTCTCATTCCTTATTCCATTCCTTGTTAAATGAGGTCCGAATGGCTAAAAATAAACCTATTAGACAGCAGAAATCTGTACAACTGCTCATTAGATTTTCTAAATGATGTAATAGAATAAAAAAGAAAATAATCTTGTATACAATATTGCTTTCGGATAATGTACAAATTTGGAAAACTAATAAATTCATTCTGATGATCAACCACGAAATACTCAGGATATATTGTAACGTTTGCTATACATGGCCCCATATCGGGCACGTTATTTTTATCTATACGTATTCTAACTCCCAAACAACTTTATTTCCTCAACATTTAATTTTTCAAGAATTCCTTATGAAGCCCGACTCCCTAAATACTTACGCGAGTCGACAACCCATCTACTACAGATCGGGTACTCACTGAAAATGTATTGTTTACAAATGATTAGCTTGCGGGATTTAATTATTAAATAAATCAACCCTTTTCAATAGAATATTTATAGCATTTATTGGAAAACCAAATATATATTAAATTTCACTCCGTTCTTAAATTTACACACTTAGAGTTCTTTAAATTGTTCTGGGCATGCAATTTTAATTAAAATAATTTAATTTATAAAGGTCTTTAAAATATCTCAAGCTCTTTGCAAATACTTGTTGGTATAGGCTTCAGCGGTTTTCGCGGGGTTTACACTCCCTTGAGATGCAGCTTGCTATGACGTTTAGAAGAAATTCCACCGCGTGAAATCTTTAAAGTCCTTAAGGAATCTTCTAATCGTGTTTCTTGCTCCTGAAGACCGATAATTAGAATTGCCGCCACCCCTACCAATAAAATTATTAATCACCCGTTGTACTATTTCTTATTAAAAAATAGACAAAATGAAATGGAGCGTATATTTCTAAACAAAATGACATTAAGGATAACACAGTATTTTCATACGAATTCGCAGATGGCTCGGTTAAGCGTTTCTATTTGGACTTACTATCTACGAAGTCTAAACGTCCTACTTCCTGAATAATATACCATCAACAGAAATCTTTGTTCGGCAAAAATTAAACGAACTTACAATTGAAATCAAACTTGTAGTTTCCTCAATTATTTGATCTCAGCAAATGAAACTCTATAATGTTTATCATTCGTGCCGACAAATTTCATTGGTACAAGCCGGCGTGCGTTGCCTTGCGCGTTCGAATACCGTCTGACATTACATTCTTAAAACCACATGCCACTTCCGTATTGACTATTTTAACAATTTTTCTAGAAAATTTTATCAAACGTCACTTATGCTGCGTGAAAAACGTCGGATTTTCGCCAGAAAAACTCTTATTACAGGGCCCTGATAAAGAAAGTGGATAAATGCAGTTACTACATTTTGAAAAACGATTCTCTAACACCTGGTGAAGGCACAATCCATGTTTCGTGGTGCTTGAAACCGAAAAATCAAATAACGGCAAAATGTTTGTGCATTCGTCTGTGAATGCCAGCGGCTATACCGTTCAGCCGATTTTCTCCAAAACTGATATACCCGAATTGATTTGGCTGATGTCGTGACTCCTTGAATTTGAAACCGATATTTTAATTTTGAAAATATTTTACATGAAGCCTCTGGAACATTTTCCTAATTTGAATAAAAGGTCCATCGTTATTGATTAAATTTTTTTGTTGGATAGTGTGAAGGACGTTTAGGAGAATGGTGCAGGTCTTATGTTCGTTGAAAACCCTGATTTTTCGAAAATTGCAAAAGTTGGAAGTTTTTTCGGAGTCTTATTACAACTAAAATATAAATGTTAAGAGATTTTTTCCTTAATGAAAGTTCTTCCATAAAGATAATTTGGAAATAGGTTCATGTACAATCTTCGGAAAATTCGAGTACATCTTGCGCAATTTGGTGTGAAAATACAGGGAAGAAAGTAGGTACTGCTTTATCAGCACATGTTTATTAATGCGAACATGAATAAATTGACACATTGTTGTAATTATGCCTTTACGATTCGTTTAGTCAAATGTATTTGTCTGATGTTTTCCAGGTTTTTGTGCTCTACGCATATACAATCCAAAACTGGATGAATTGTAATCACAAACTTTATAGGGGGCACGCCGAGGATTCAGCGGTGAAGGATATTTAACAATATCAGGTGAGAACAGTATTTTTAATCGTGGAAAAGATATAATATTGTTACTGTAACTAACCAGTAAAGTGAAAAATATTAAGACATTTTCAGGTAGGCTGTAATCACAGGAGATATCACAAAGTATTATGAAGCCTAGTTTATAGTTCGAGGATTTAGGATTATTTCTATATATTATCAATACGAGAAGGGTAAAGCGTTTTGACACCTAAAACAAAGATTCCAACACATGTCAAGGTGTTTTTTTAAGCAGCGTTTATACAACCTGACATACCTGAAATAACTACAAAATAGTAACGTTGGAAAGACGAATTTGGTACTGGGAGATACTGTGGCCATTCAAATATTCGACATACGAATTCGCCGCCGCCACCAGCTTCTCCAGCAAGAGGGGTGTAGAGGAGGTAGGTGGGGGGTCTCCCTACCGTCCGTTGTGACGTCACGGGGGCAGGTGGGAGGAAAGAGATCTGTTGGTCGTTCGTCAGACGTCGTGAAGTGAGGTTATCTTGAGAAAAGAGGTATTTGTACTGTACATTTTGTTTATACATTATATATTGTGATCAGTGCTTCTGTTGATAGAATGTACTGTGTTGGAAAGACACAGCTTCTTTAAACTGAAACTATAAACATTCAATAGAGATGTTTAAAGAAGACAGTGCAAGAAGCTTATGTCAGTGCTGATGTAATAGTCACTACAATAGAAGCTATTGTTAATTTTTAATAAGCAGATGCTGGTGCTTACAAACAGAGTTGGCTTGTAAATGACACATAGACCAGGTGATCTGCAACAAAGTGTGCAGCCTTCCCAATTTGAAAACTCGGGGTAGGGCAGTCTTGTTGGACGAATCGTGGTGCAAACCATTTTGTTCCTAACAAAACAAGGTTATTACAGAATGTTATTATATTTGTTACTTTAATGTATTGCAAATTATGCATTGATTAAAATTAAGAATGTTATGTTATGAGACATTCATATAAGCATCTTTGCTTGTATCATTGTCTTAAAGTGTACATGACTAGATGATTTATCATGTTGTACTGATCATGTAGAAGCTTTAGTATGATATAAGTCAGAATGTGTTACATTTCTACATTTATTTCAGCACAACATTTAAACAGTTGTAATTTTAAGAATAGGTTCATATTGATCTCTGAGATATCATGTGTTTGTCTTTGTGGTGTTGACACGGATACTGAACAGTATTCTGAAGAGACAGTCACTTGCTTCATTTTTGTCCTCAAGGTGAGATGTACTTTAAGGGTCATTTAACAAAAAATAACCTGCAATGAATGCTGCACTTAAAAAATTAAGAATTTAATTTGTGTTTTTAATGCTTAAGCACCAGTTTCATAGTGC
Organism: Teleogryllus oceanicus; assembly: GCA_964035755.1. Lineage (NCBI taxonomy): Eukaryota > Metazoa > Arthropoda > Insecta > Orthoptera > Gryllidae > Teleogryllus > Teleogryllus oceanicus. The sequence goes on from CAXIVR010000006.1 coordinate 40,350,236, forward strand.
AATAAGGAATGTGGTAATATTGATTAAACATTACATCACTGTCATGTCATTCTTTACTTTTGGAAGTCTGATTAGTGCTAATGTTCAATTCTCGCTTTAGTCATAAGAAAACTAGTAAATGGATAAAATTATTGTCTCCAGAACAAAAGTTTTGTTTATATTTGAGGAAAACTTGTAGTTGTTCCTTGGTTAGTTTTGTTTTTAATATTGTACAATGTCTTTTTGTTGTGGGTGTTATGGAATGACATTCTGTATCTTGGTAAATGTTCAAGGAAACGTCCAATTATAAATGTTCTGTGACTACGACTTTGTGTTATTTTTACAAAATCTTCAAAAGGAGTCCGAATCTATGAAGATTTCACACCCAGCCTGAGTAAAAGGTCACAATACAGTGGTATATAAGAAAATAGGAAGGAGTTTGCCTTGAAAATGATGCAATATTGCCCTTTGTTTCTCAGTGATTGATTATTAAATAATGCATATTTAATATATGTAATGTTTTAAAGAAAAATCTGAAGTGAGTAACGTAGCCGTAAAAACTAATATTCATGAATGATTTTAAGCACTCTTAAAACAAGCTCTAATTTCCTGCTAAAATGTGTGTTCAAAATTATTAAAGAGGCTGGGTAAGAGTTTAATTAGAACACGGCCAAAATAATCCCACCATTTTGCACTAAAATTAGACGGGTTGCCCAAGGTAAAGTACATCGTCTAAAGTACTGTGATGACTATAACGCAATATCATGTAATTTACTATGTACGAGACAACAAACAATACAGTAATTTACTGTTATAGAGCTATAACGTTTTACGTAATCCAGTGTTGAAATCCTGCCTGTTTGAGTGTTGAAGTCCTGCCTGTTTGAGTGTTGAAGTCCTGCCTGTTTGAGTGTTGAAGTCCTGCCTGTTTGAGTGTTGAAGTCCTGCCTGTTTGAGTGTTGAAGTCCTGCCTGTTTGAGTGTTGAAGTCCTGCCTGTTTGAGTGTTGAAGTCCTGCCTGTTTGAGTGTTGAAGTCCTGCCTGTTTGAGTGTTGAAGTCCTGCCTGTTTGAGTGTTGAAGTCCTGCCTGTTTGAGTGTTGAAGTCCTGCCTGTTTGAGTGTTGAAGTCCTGCCTGTTTGAGTGTTGAAGTCCCGCCTGTGTGAGTGTTGAAGCCCTGCCTGTGTGAGTGTTGAAGTCCTGCCTGTGTGAGTGTTGAAGTCCTGCCTGTGTGAGTGTTGAAGTCCTGCCTGTGTGAGTGTTGAAGTCCTGCCTGTGTGAGTGTTGAAGTCCTGCCTGTGTGAGTGTTGAAGTCCTGCCTGTGTGAGTGTTGAAGTCCTGCCTGTGTGAGTGTTGAAGTCCTGCCTGTTTGAGTGTTGAAGTCCTGCCTGTTTGAGTGTTGAAGTCCTGCCGTGTGAGTGTTGAAGTCCTGCCCGTTTGAGTGTTGAAGTCCCGCCTGTTCGAGTGTTGAAGTCCTGCCTGTGTGAGTGTTGAAGTCCCGCCTGTGTGAGTGTTGAAGTCCCGCCCGTTTGAGTGTTGAAGTCCTGCTCTGTGCTTCGTTAATTATGAACATTTGAAATTTCTTGGTCTAATAGTGTGAAAAATTTCCGCTCTGAAAATGAAATCAAATAACTTGAAGGAGTTGTATTTTTCTGCTACTTTTGTTTACCATCAATGCAATACTTCTTCGTCAGTACTTTAAAATGGTTGTGTTGAACAATTTCTTGGTTAATGTACAATAGGGACTTTTTGGTATCTATTTTTGTCCTGAAAGCATATGTCGGGGAAACTATCCTTTATGTTCAATAGTATTGAATAAGTATTTTTAGAATTTAAATTATACATTAAAAATAGTTTTTAATTTTTTAATTATTTTAAATATCAAATATTGCACAGGGCAGATGTATCTATGTACTGTTGAATGCTGTTTTAAACCCATTCTGGATCCTTTGCAGTGATTAGTAAAAAGTTTCTCACTTTTCTGTTGACATTTTCGAAAGTTATTTCCGGTACATTTTTTATAATATAAATTATTAAACTTTGTGTTGAGCACACTTAACACAGACGAGTAAATGCTTTATATTAAAGTTTTTGATATTTTTTAAGTAATAAATTGTGCTTAATATTCAATGCGTGGCGTCTAAGTTGTATTATTTGTTGATTTAAGATGTGAAATATTATGTACATATGTAATAATTTAATGATTTTAAGAAATTGACCTACGTAAAATCAAAATATTTATATTGGGTATAAGAAAGTTCTTTTGAATCCCTAGGTCTTATATTGGACAAAGGACTCCTGAAAGCAACATTTTGTTGTGGAGTTAAAATTCTTTACAATAAGTGAACGTTAAAATTGAGTACGTGAAGTCTTAAATTTTCAATTGTTTTTGTTTCAGTCTGCAAGATGGTTTCCCACATCTCTGAAGAAATCGCGACAAGTGGAACTAGCAGTCTAACACTTAACTTACAAAGTTCTCAAAACATTTTGCGTCTTAGAAATAAGTACGCAGTAAATTTGAAATAATTTTCTTAGTAATGAGGCATATGAAACCTGTATAAAATGGAAGAATACATTTAGGTATTTAGTAAATTATTTAGAATAAGAAATCCCGTTGTGACAATGTAACATAAAGAGCACAAATAAAATCCTTGTATATCAGTCTAAAATATAATGTACTAACAAATGTAATTTTTATTAACTGCTGAATAAAAGTTATTAGTGTTCATTTATTTAAGTTACCAAGAACACAAATCGGTAATAAACTTGTTATTCAAATTTCCACTGGTGAGATAATTGCGCTGTATATATCGCGCACGTTTTGTAGAATTTTTTAATTCCTATATCCTTTCATTCACAAAATTTAGATGCAAAATTAAAAATTGTTAAATTAATTTAAGTTTGCCTTCCGTGTAAAATCTATTTGCAATGAAAATTAAAAAAACATTTGGCAGTAAGTGGAGTGGTTTCCCACCTCGTATCTCTAATGTGCGCGGAAGTGCAAGAGAAGGGTCTACGTTTATCTATGTAGTTTCCATTGCAATGCACAGGTGAGTATCACAATTTGATTTCTTTCTAGGTTTGCCAAGGATTGCTCTTTCTTACTCACCTTGGAAAGAAAAATTTTACTGTAACCTTACGTTGCTGTTGAATAAAGAGGAATGTACTTCACGATCTTACTAATTTTTTTTTGTCTTTTAGTTTCCAACCCTTGAATATTTCCTGTCCTCATAATTGTATTTCAGTGGTGCATAGACATATTACTGCCGTATATTTTTAACATACAGGTAAATTGTACAGGTTGTTAGCTCAAGTTTCGGGGATATTGATTCTATCCTAACGAACGAAATGCACAGTGGTTTTTTTACTTAAGATAAATTATATATTAGTTTAATTTCTATGTATTATATTAAAATATAATTTTCCCCCACATGAAAACAGAAAAAAAATATAAACAAGATTTAAAAGTGGAACATTAAAATATCGGTCAAATAGTTCCCGAAGATAACGGAAAAATTCCACACTCGAAACACTTTCGTATTGGATCTTCAGGAATTTGTTGTATGCTAGGGAGGGTAACTTGAATATTTTGTTCTAAAGACTGGAAAGGTGTGATGTTAATTTTACATGCCGTAGATATTATTCTTCTACGTTATTTCACGCTTAGAATTTTGTGACTAGTTCCATTATTTATTTTTTATCGTCTTCAGATTCATTTACGCCTTTCAACACTTCTGCAACTATTGTAGTAAGTCACCAGGAGCAGGGATTTATTCAGTTCGTCAATGACATACAATTAGACCAAGCAAACCCAGAAAGATTATTAGGTATTCACACACACACATTACCACACATTTTAACATACACACTTTATACATACCTTATATCCTTCATACCTTTGAAAGACCACTATAGGATTCGAACCTGTGATACTTCTTCAGAACCTTTGCTGATGGTTCATGTCTTAACCAACACAGCTATTCGGTTGGTTGGTGCAGGTGCTGAAAAATTTTAAATAAGAGTGCAGTTAGCTCCGTTAGATTTGGCCTCCTGCGACAAACAATAAAAACACGTTCAATAAGAAATATAAAATAATCTATAAAAACAAACTGGACCGTTAAACCTTGCGCTAGGCCAAAGCAAACTTCTTAAGAATTAATATACGTTAAACTCACGAACGGTGACCAAATCCCGGGTGGTCAAGAGGTTTAATGCACAGGGTCGGTGGATCAGGGTTGCCGGGTTCGAAACCCTGTTGTATTGAATCTGGGTTATTTTTGCATTACATTAACCGGCTGACATGTGAATGACATTAAAGTAGCGCTATTCTGATGGCATTCCTCCCACAGTCTTTGTAGTGTAGTGGTTAAAAGTCTAGTGTAAGGAAGTTATGGGTTGCCAGGTTCGAATCTTAATTGCTTGTTTTTGTATGTTACATCACTCCGCCATTCAACAAAATTAATATACCATCGTACAAGAACTGAGCTTCGGACGAATTGGTGGTCTAGTGGTTATAGTTGAGAATTACAAGACTGATAGTACCGGGTTCAAATCTCGCATGAGAGGGTGTTTTTATTTATCGTATTAAAGAGCTCAACGAATGTGAAGTACGTTCATCATCGTGTTTGGGCTCGACAAGTCTCGTGGTCTAGTGGTTAAAGACCTGGGACTATCCAGCAAAGAATATAGGTTCGAATCTCGGAAGGGAAGGTATATTGCAAGGTTTTATTATCAGTTCTTTCGCCGCGTGGGGTTGGGGGTGAATGCGAAGCTTAAATAACGGAGCTATATTATTCATCGCGTGGTGGTTAGTTGGAAGCAAATGACTGATAGTAGCGTAGTTATGAGGACATGAGGTCATGGTATATAGAACTCATAGTTCTATATACCATGGCACTCATGTACCATATAAAACGTACGCATACCCGTGTCGTCATTTAAGCTTCCCATACTAAGACCCCCAACCCCACGCGATGAATAATATAGCTCCGTTATTTAAGCTTCGCATTCACCCCCCCCAACCCCCCCCCACGCGGCGAAAGAACAGATAATAAAACCTTGCAATATACCTTCCCTTCCGAGATTCGAACCTATATTCTTTGCTGGATAGTCCCAGGTCTTTAACCACTAGACCACGAGACTTGTCGAGCCCAAACACGATGATGAACGTACTTCACATTCGTTGAGCTCTTTAATACGATAAATAAAAACACCCTCTCATGCGGGATTTGAACCCGGTCCTATCAGTCTTGTAATTCTCAACTATAACCACTAGACCACCAATTCGTCCGAAGCGCAGTTCCTGTACGATGGTATATTAATTTTGTTTAATGGCGGAGTGATGTAACATACAAAACAAGCAATTAAGATTCGAACCTGGTAACCCATGACTTCCTTACACTAGACTCTTAACCACTACACTACAAAGACTGTGGGAGGAATGCCATCAGAATAGCGCTACTTTAATGTCATTCACATGTCAGCCGGTTAATGTAATGCAAAAATAACCCAGATTCAATACAACAGGGTTTCGAACCCGGCAACCCTGATCCACCGACCCTGTGCATTAAACCTCTCGACCACCCGGGATTTGGGTCACCGTTCGTGAGTTTAACGTATATTAATTCTTAAGAAGTTTTTTCTGGCCTAGCGCAAGGTTTAACGGTCCAGTTTGTTTTTATAGATTATTTTATATTTCTTATTGAACGTGTTTTTATTGTTTGTCGCAGGAGGCCAAATCTAACGGAGCTAACTGCACTCTTATTTAAAATTTTTCAGCACCTGCACCAACCAACCGAATAGCTGTGTTGGTTAAGACATGAACCATCAGCAAAGGTTCTGAAGAAGTATCACAGGTTCGAATCCTATAGTGGTCTTTCAAAGGTATGAAGGATATAAGGTATGTATAAAGGGTATATGTTAAGTTGTGTGGTAATGTGTGTGTGTGTATAAATACCGAGAAATCTTTCTGGATATCCTTGAACGAATTGTATGTAATTGATGAACTGTATGAATGAATCCGTGCTCCTTGTGACCTACTACAATAGAAACAAAAGTATTGAAAAGGGGAATTGAATTTGATGGCGAAGAAAATTAAATAAAACTAGTCACGGAATTGTGAGCGTGATGTAAGGTAGAAAAATAATATCTATCGCATGTTTGGTGTAATACACATTTCCAGTCCCCTACAACAAAGAATTGAAATTACCTCGCTCTAACAAATTTCTGAAGGTTCAATAAAACAAAGATATTTCGAGAGTTGGATCTTTACCAGTATGTTTCCATTTTCTTCGGGAAATTTGAGAGATTAGGAACTCCAAAATATAAAATATATAGAGGAAAAATTACATTTTCATTTATTTTTAAAGATCAATGCTAATACATTCCTTATTACATTTTCATATATTTTATAGAATTAACACTAATGTTAATAGGCGTACACTACATTTCATCGTACACTACAGTTTGCCTCAGTAAAATGACAATCTTACATTGCATATCTTTAAATTACAAGCAAAATGCCTGAAATTATAAGCTATTAACAGAAGTTTGGAAGAAAGGTAACCAAGAATGGATGAAAGTATATATATTTAAATAAACTTTTTCTTAAAGAACGTAATGCATTTATCTACTTTCTACGCACCACTGGAATAAAATATGAAAGAGGTAGGAAATATTGCAATAAGAATTGGACTTTAAAACGCAAAAAAAATTTACAATCCTCTTCCCTCTATATTACAGACAAAAAAAGGATTTACTAAAATCAAAGATTTCCAGTTAATTTAAATGAAAACTACCTCGATGAAAGACCCTTTTCATTACATTTCCATGGATGCTACACACATCGTTGGGGAAATATTCGACTTACTACCAAATTTTTTCATACTTAATGCAGATAGTTCATCTTGCTCGAAAGCGAATGTAATATTCACCCCCAGTTAATTTTTCGTCAAAATTTGGGAAGGAAAGGGTGGACTAAAAAGTTCAACAATTTCCACGAAATTCAACGCAGATTACATCTGTTGCAATTATTAACCTCAACCTAAGTACATTACTGCATTGTATTATCCGGAACATGTAAATTAACAGAAACAAAAGCGTACACTACTACATTCTACTACATTTCATCGTACACTACTACATTTCATCGTACACTTCAGACAATGTGGTATTCAATTGTTTTATTGAGTGTTCCTTATAATAGGTTACATTCGCACAAGACTTCTTACTGTAGCAATTTACTAATTATCTACATGGCATTTATTATTTTCTCATTTTTACATGTTCGTCACGCAGCATTACAAAGAATATGATTTGATCAAATTTATTGCTTATTTGTTGCATAGACGCAAAATTCTGAGAAATTTACAAAAAGAAAATCTTCAGGTGTTGGACTGCCAGTTCCATCTGCCGCTGTGTTTCTTCGGCGTTGTTGGAAATGAATAGCCTGAAATAAAAACATTTTTAATTGAAATGACCAGGTAATGTTTGGTGTAATACAAGAGTGAATATATTTTCCAATATTAAATCACAGGATTTTAACCATAATACCTAACCATTTAACCATATTGAATAACACTGTCATACACTACTAGGCGAAATGTTCTTCAGTTCCTATAACCATTGTTTTTCCCATTCGAAATCTCTAATGTAGGTAGTTGAAACTCTTCAAAATTACGAAACTATGTAATTATTGCTAAAGCAAATAGATATTAATTTCACGGAAAATAAATGTATCATATCCAGATGGAAAGCGTTGTGTGCTGTTTGTGGTAGGAAAAACTGGAATCCGATGTATTTTGTGGAAACGGTCAAGCAAAAGTTTGCTCCTTCCTACTTATTGGACATACTTTCACCATCTGTTCGAAACATTTTTATTAATTGAATCTTGCCAATGTACTATTTTCTGTTTAAAAGTCAACAGTCTGGGGTCCACAAGACCAAAATAAATATCAGATTGTTAGAAGTTCTCCCCCAGGACTGGTTTTGTTCCTCTGATTTCTGCTTTTTTTATTTTCATGATCAAAATAATATTCACTTGCTATATCGATAAGTGCATTCTCAATATTTGTCATTGACACAAGCAACATAAGTGCAATATAATATGATTGGGCATAGATGTTTAAAGTTTGAACTACCAGAGTATATTAATCACAATGATTGATTAAACATGAAATTAACAGACACGAATGAACTATTTCTAATGTGAAACTGAACATATTCTATCCACTTCACAAACCTGCACACTTGTCTATTACGTTCCACCAATCACCATTTTCAAAGCTGCAGTCCACGAGGTTCTCTTGCCTGTTAACCAGCCCACTTCAACAGCACCTCAACGATCCATTCAAACCGTTTCTAAGCAATGCAACGCTGAGAATCTGAATTCATGGAGTTTATATTCCATCCAGTTATAAAAAATGATGCAATTTTTTAATCGAAAATCCCGCCGATGTTGTATGGGTTGCCAAAATCAAATCGTTGAAATGTTGACTGAAACTGTTCTCTGCGTTTTAGAGCTGCACTGAAAATTCCACTCCATATTTTGGTTTTATATTTAGGTATATTTATAATATTGATAACATTTTCACAAACAGTCATTCTGAGCGAATTATTCTCAGACGTATGCTCCAAACAGCAGTTTTTCTTCGATAATATTTCGTTTACTTTCAGTAAAGGTATACATCAGAGTTGAAACGAAATTTCCAATTTATTTAACTTTACAGGAATAAAACCATAGTTTCACGATCAGTCCCAACACCTACTTATTTTATATAAAAAGAATTCACAAATCCAGCCCACTTCGATGAATAGTACTATAAGCAAAAATTTAATCAATGTTACCGATAATGAGCTAGGGACCACGACAGACCACAACACACAACACAACACGACAGACCACAACACGACAGACCACAACACGACAGACCACGACACGACAGACCACAACACAACACAACACGACACGACAGACCACAACACAACACGACACGACAGACCACAACACAACACGACACGACAGACCACAACACAACACGACACGACAGACCACAACACAACACGACACGACAGACCACAACACAACACGACACGACACACCACACACAACACGACACGACACACCACAACACAACACGACACGACAACCACAACACACACGACACGACAGACCACAACACAACACGACACGACAGACCACGACACGACACGACGGATCACAGGAACAGACCATTTATTAACACGACACGACCACAACACGAGAAAGAAAAAAATTTAATGGATAGATGGAAAAAAAATTGACTCGAAATCATATTTCCAATGAATTTCGAAGTAAATTTTCCGCAGCTTTACGCAATTCTCTTTATACTACGCATATTCCTATATGTGCGAGAAAATACAAAAGAAATATCAGGTGTAATTTATGATGTAATTCTAAGTATTTTATGTATTTTAGGCCGACCATAGGAATGCGTTGATTATTTTATTGTGTTTGTACTTTCATCGAATCGTTTTATCCAAAAATCTTACGTTTTTGGGATTCCCTCATTTAAACCAATCTAATGAACCTAAATCAAGGTTGCTATATTCCTTTTTGTTTCTTTTTGGCATTTCCGGCCTTCTTTAACAAGAATAAATAATGGTTCCACGAGTAATGCGCAAACTTTCGGAATACTACGACGGCTAAAGTAAAAAAAAGAAGCTGCTCACGACTTGAACCACAAGTTGAATTATCTACCAAGCATTCAATTTTAATGTACTAAGTTTTTTACTTTACGTATTGATACTTGGAAGTGTCCACCAATGAGTCATTTATTCTCTTTTGGTAATTAAGGACCCTACTCCATTTTATACTTCTAGATTGATACTGAATTGCATTATGTATGAAAAAAGTCATACATGGTATTGACTTTTTATAACTCACTACTAAAAGGCCTGGATCCCCTGGAGGGTGTTGCTGATCGAGCCCTTTTCCTTAAATCCAATGCATCTTCACTATCACACGCTGAATGTATTGCGAGTAATCTGAATACAATACAAACACACATGACTGATCGTTTTGGAGGACTATTTCAATATTTTTAAGAAAGAATTCTATAATACCTTTACATCCATGAATATTTCTAGAACGTAGAATTCCAGACAAAGCCTTCATTTTTCTGTACTAAATTTATCGAGGGATGAATCTGGTAAGTTGGAAGACCTAGACCTGAGAACAGAGAACAAATACAAATTATTGATTGTAGATAAAAGCCCTCTTAACGACGAATTTCTGACAACCGTTCATGATCTTGATTTTCGACAAATCATTTATAGGATTGCCACTATCTCTCCTATTGCATTGAATAGTATCTACTTCCACTGATTAAAAACATGTTCTTGATTAAATGCTGAAAAATACTAAAATACACATTACTAATTAAATACTAAAAAAGTTTGCAGCATTTTCACGAGTCTATATGCTGTACTCGTTATAAAGATGCGTTGTGGAAAGTATGAAAAGGTAATTTCGCACATACAACGGAAAACCCAAGATAGTTCAGTGAGGCGGTTACAATGGAATGTAGATTACGGCATCCTTTGTACAAAATACACGCATATATGCTATTATGTTTTAAGAACATTTATTCACAATTGTTGAAACACGGCTACTGCATGAGAAAACAGGCACTTTACAAACATGGTCTTGCTGATGACATTCTCGAAATGAATATTATAAGACTTAGGACAGCATTAGACCACGGAAGTTCAGGCACTTATTTTACCCAAAATGGGTAGGCAAAGACATTTATTTCAATTAAAGTTGTCGTTTAAAACAATTATTCTAGCTAAATTAGATGTATGGGCATGTATTCAATGAAAAATTACATTATAAGGAATTATTGCAAAGAAATTAATAATTAAAATGATTCACATTTTTATTTTAACTTTAAAATTTACATTAGCACTTAACGTTTAAGGAAATAATATTTTCTTTGTAATCTTGATTCTACATGGCCGTTCGGTATGACTGCAAATTTGTTTTACTCGCGACGCTGTCTCTAAATGCTAGTGTTAATGCTATTTCCTTGTAACCTTGAAATGGTATCAGTGAAAACGTATTTATATCTTCGTTTTTTCTGTTGCGTAATCGCTACACTGATAAGAGTATAAATACAGAGCGCTGCCTTCGAACGGGATCGCAGTCACTCAGAAAATTAGGATGAGATTCCTCGTGAAGAAACGAAGTCGGCCGGCATCAATGAAAAAAACTTTTGACTGGTATCACCTTTTTTGCTTTCTCGTAAACGAACGTATATACGGAGTAATATACGTAGTATAGAGATAGTTATGTAATGCTGTGCGAAATAACAGCAGATTTTCGGCATAGAAAATCATAATTGCATAATTTACAATGGCCCTCATAACGATAATATTTATAAGTTAGAGGTAGCGTAAGGAGATGAGATTGTTTTCAACTCACTTTATCGAAAAAGAGCGTAAAAATTACCATTTTTCTTTGGAGATACGTTGGTATTTGTGCAGTGCAGTTAGCACTGAAGCAGATTTGGGGATTATAACTTCATGACTAGTAAGCGTTCCAGCACAAGAACGTCTGGTTCTGTGTACATAAAATTCTGAAATCGGGCAGTATCTTTGTTGATACACCTCTTGTTAGCAGCTCACACAGGCAAGAAAGAAAGAGAAAAAGAGAAAGAAAGAAAAAGAAAACGAAAAAGAGAAAGAAAGAAAAAGAAAACGAAAAAGAGAAAGAAAGAAAAAGAAAACGAAAAGAGAAAGAAAGAAAAGAAAACGAAAAAGAGAAAGAAAGAAAAGAAAACGAAAAAGAGAAAGAAAGAAAAAGAAATGAAAGAGAGAGAGAAGAAAAAGAAAATGAAAAAGAGAGAGAGAGAGAGAAAAAAGAAAACGAAAAAGAGAGAGAGAGAAAAAAGAAAACGAAAAAGAGAGAGAGAGAGAAAAAGAAAAGAAAAAGAGAGAGAGAGAGAAAAAAGAAAATGAAAAGAGAGAGAGAGAGAGAAAAAGAAAATGAAAAGAGAGAGAGAGAGAGAAAAAAGAAAAGAAAAAGAGAGAGAGAGAGAGAAAAAGAAAGACGAAAAAGAAAGAAAAAAGAGAGAGAAAAAGAAAAAGAGAGAGAAAAAGAAAAAGAGAGAGAAAAAGAAAAAGAGAGAGAAAAGAAAAGAGAGAGAAAAAGAAAAGAGAGAGAAAAGAAAAAGAGAGAGAAAAAGAAAAGAGAAAAAAGAAAAAGAGAGAAAAAAGAAAAAGAGAGAAAAAGAAAAAGAAAAAGAAAAAAGAAAAAAGAAAAAGAAAAAGAGAGAAAAAGAAAAAGAGAAATAAACAAAGAAAGAAAAAGAAAAACAAAGAAAGAAAAATATTTATCAACAGATTAGTAGCTGCTAAACTATTCTTGGCATGCTCATCCTACAATGGTATGTGTGGATGGATTCTACACTAGATATGAATTACAACTATTATGCCACCAATATAAACCTGATGTCTTATGTTTGCAAGAGACTAACTTCAAAAACATCAAAAGTAGTAAAATAAAACACTTTAAATGCTTCAACACGAAGAGAATTCCAATATTGCTTGTGGAAGAGTTGCAACATATGTAAAAGAACCTTACTGGCTGTTGAGTAGGAAAAAAAATTACCAAACTACCCTTGAATTTCTCATCAATATTGTAAAGCAACTTCCCAAACCATTTTTAATATTTGGAGATTTTAATTCACATAATATGTTGTAGGGGGTCTAAAAGAACCGACTCTAGAGGCAGTAAACTTGAAACCGTCATAGATGAAACAATGTTATTAAATACTGGGCAGCCTATCCACATTAACATAAGTAATGAACTTTTAAGTAGTATTGACCTCACATTTAGCTCTATAAATTTTGCTCGAAAATGCAGCTGGTTTGTGTCAGAATATCCCCATGATAGTGACCACTTCCCATTATTTACTAGTGTCTATACTTCTGTAGGAATGTCTACCACTAATTATGGAAAATATCGAACTTCAATCACGATAATTGAAATAAGTACTACCAATTAATAAACAGGTATATTAAAGATTTTGACTTGAACTATCAAGTAAATGAAAATGTGGATGGACTGATTGATAAATTTTCTCACATCATAAGGAATGCAGCAAATGAATCTATAGGAACTTGCACACCATCACTGAAAACCAAATGCGTTCCATGGTGGAATGAGAAATGTAAAGAAGCAATGAAAAGATCCAATCATGCTTACAACTGGTTCCAAAAACATAGAACTGACGAGAACAAAATTGAATACAAACGGACAAGAGCTCTGACCAGAATTTGTGTCATCTATTAGCTCACAAAACAGTATAAGAGAATCGTGGAGAAAAATAAATGCAATTCAGGGACACAAAACATGTAGCCAGATACATTTTCTCCATGAATGAAATAAAACTATTATACAGTCTGCAGATATTACCAACGTACTAGCTGCTACATTTGTCAGAAACTCCAGCTCTCAAAACTTCTTCGATGACTTTCAAGAATATAAAAATGAAGAAAAAGTATAACTTTTAGATGATTATGATGACAAATGCACACCACTTTAGCTGAATAATCCCATAACCGTGGCAGAACTTCTTACAACCCTTGAATCCACTAATAATTCCTCTCCTGGCCCAGATAATATTCCGAATATCCTCATCAAAAGTCTCCCCATACTTGGATAGAAAGTTTTACTTGACATTTGGAAGAAAGGAGTATTTCCCAAGATCTGGCAGATGGCCAAAGTAGTACCTGTGGCTAAACCTCGTAAAGACCCATCTAAACCTGATAACTACCGTCCTATATTACTCACATGTAACATGTGCAAAATACTTGAGAAAATTATACCTGAACGTCTCCGATGGTTCCTTGATACTCGGAAAATCATAAATGATAATCAATTCGGCTTTCGATCTGAACATTCCACTATTTCACATCTAATAAGCGTTGATAGTCATATTCAAGAGGCTTTCATGAACAATCAACATGTAATTGCTGTTAGTCTGGATGTAGAGGAAGCGTACGACATGGTATGGAAAAGACGGATATTGAAGATTTTGCAGATAACAGGAATAAAAGGAAATATGTATGATTTTATTAAACATTTTACCCTTGATCGCAGACTACAAGTCAGGATCAATGGTCAACTCTCATATATAAATCAGATTGAAAATGGCGTACCTCAAGGATCCGTGTTAAGTGTCACTTCCTCCTATTAGCAGTTAATGGTATCTATATCAAGGAGGTTGAACCTCCAGTTATCACTAGAAAATATGCAGATGACATAACTGTACTATGCAAAGCGAAATCTCTCCTATCTAATCAAAAGATCATGCAAAAAGTCTTAAACTCAACTTTTGAATGGTATATGAACAAAGGGTTTTAATTTTCCACCAAGAAAACAGCATGCATGTTTTTTTAAAGATAGCTGATACAATATCCCCTAAACTCCAGCTTGGAAATCAACCGCTTAGATTTGTTAAAATGAAAATTCTTGGACTCCAATTTGATCCAAAATTAAAATGGAAGATTCGCTTACAAGAATTAATCATTTAATGCAAGAACAGACTTATTATTATATATCTCTCAAACAACAACTGGGGAGCTGATAAAAACCTCTTTATTGACATATAAAGCGATCATTAGATCAAAAATCGATTATGGTTCACTATTATACCAATCTGCTAACAAAAAAGAGTTGAAAATAGGATCAATACACAATAAAGGGCTTAGAATATGTACTGGGTGCTTCCACACCAGCCCCATAGAAGTATCCTTATTTAATCCCAAGAAACCTCCTTAAACCACCGAAGGAAAACCCCCAATTTCAAGTATGCTGCTAAAGCCGCCTCGTCTAACCCAATAATACACAATGACGTATTTCTTCAGCTACAGAAGATCTATAATAGTCATCTACGATATAAACCGATGTACAGTAGAATAACCCAACAATTTGAATTACTAGACATTAAAAATATAAGTGTTGATAAACACAGACGATTTGGCCATTGAGAAAATGTCAATAGAGTTATCACCTCAATTATCACAATAACAACTTAACAAAAAAGGCGGAAATCCCTTTAAATGAAAAAACAAGGGACCAAGATACTGAAGTCATAGTATATACACCCAATGAAAAATTTAGCTTCCTACTACATCACTATTGCAGTTCTAATAGTGCTGAAAGCTATGCTTTAATGTCAGCTCTAAAAATGATACATCAATCGTTGAACTCAAATATAATTGTATTCACAAACTCACTTTCTACAATAAAACTATGCTACAACAAAAATTCAAACTCTGAAATAGCTATCAAGATTCAGGAACTACACCACCTTAAGGGTAAAGTTGGTAGAAAACTTTATTTTCAGGATTCGCTTTCATCTAGATATACCACTGACTGCACCAGAAAGTCATGTTCCAACATCACTAGTCGACCTCCAATCAGTCAAAAATGTACATAATATCGCATATACGACGAGTGATATCTGGAAATACTTGCATGGAAAAATGAAAACCAAATGGAGTCAAGAGTGGAAGATTTGTAAGGCTAGCAGTCTTCATAAGAAGATAGAAACCTTCTACAACCTGCAAACTTGAAAAAAAAATATGCCGTGAAGATCAAGTTACAATCACCAGAATTAGATCAGAACACACGAAGCTTACTCACATCCACCTATTAAACAAGACTACTTCCCCAATTTGCAACATGTGTAATGAACAAATAACAATACTATTACACATTATTCAGGAATGTCTTAAGTACAACCAATCCCGTTAATCAATCTTACAGAACTTTAACGTTGACACTTTACTTCATTCAATCACCCAACAAGAAAAAATTATAAAATTTTGTAAATCAATTAATGTCAATAACGAACTGTAATATTGTTTTTTGTGCACGTGTATGTGTATGTATTGTGTATATACCATAACATGTGGAATATTTCCAACCACTGGTGCAATGTAAACTAATGTAATTCACTTAACTAAAATGTAAAAATGTAATGAAGTATGTAACCATGCCATGAAAACCCCTTATTGTAAACCTACTCGCTAATAACCTCGCAGTTGATGGGACTATAAATAAATTTAAAAAAAGAAAGAAAAAGAGAAAAGACCAAAGAAAGCAAAAGAAAAAGAGAAAGGAACAAAGAAAGCAAAAGAAAAGAGAAAAGACCAAAGAAAGCAAAAGAAAAGAGAAAGACCAAAGAAAGCAAAAGAAAAGAGAAAGGACCAAAGAAAGCAAAAGAAAAAGAGAAAGGACCAAAGAAAGCAAAAGAAAAAGAGAAAGGAACAAAGAAAGCAAAAGAAAAAGAGAAAGGAACAAAGAAAGCAAAAGAAAAAGAGAAAGGAACAAGGAAAGCAAAATAAAACGAGAAATAAACGAAGAAATAAAAAGAAAAAGAGAAACAACGAACAAGACAGTCCAAACAACGAACAAGACAGTGAAGAAAGAATATTGTGTTGGGGACCTTTATTTAATAGTGAGACACAAATCTGATTCTCCTTACGTTCTTGTAACCTATTACTGTGAAGATTCTAAAAGCCAATTAATTTTTATAGAGGGGCTGCAAAGGCAGGGGTTATCGGAGATGTGCTTCGAATTTAAGTTGAATGATATTACAATTACCCTAAGGCAGTAAAATCGCTTTTTCAACACTTCTCATGCTGCTGAAATATTAAAATCAGATACTCCAAGAATAAAACACCCTTACTATGACATTTAGAAAATGCTAAAAATTACAAAACTTATTGAAACAATATTTGTTGCATCTATAGTAGAGTTTTGAAAATTTCCTTAAATTTTGCCTATTTTAAGTGAAAACGGGTAATTTAATTTCGGGCAACTTAAATGTAAAAGAGTTATGTAGAAGCTACTGAGGAGTTGGAGAATGGGGCGAATATTTGGAATTTAGCTGCCTATTTTGCACGTTGACAATCTTTGCCTTTGGGATAGTTTCATTAAAGAGCGTGCCTTTTCACATCTCTGCCTTTTTTGGCCAACATTTCCCGATAGATAGTAGCATCAGGTTCTTTAAAATAAAAAATGGCGTTAACAGCCTTAATACACCTGCCTAATACAGAGATTATCGTTTTAATTTTTTTCCATTTTAGTGACAGCAATTTTTAACAATTAAAAATGCGATCACACAACCAAGCAAACAGATCACACTAAACATTTTAAAAAATCACTATTGCACTCCAAATCACCCAAAAAATAGCTTTGTACAATCACTGTGCTTAGAAAGAAATTGCTAATGCACCAAGCAAGCAAATTTCATACTTACATACACCCCACAGCACACCATGTTAGATGTGAGCCACTAAGAAGACAGCATTGAACACACAGTTAACAGCTGATCACAGCACACGTATCTTAGTGGTCATCGATAATGAAACAAAGAATACCACGAGAATTAGAATATTTTTACACGTTTCAATTTAGTAGCCCTAAAAAGATAGTGGCAATAATTATTGAGCAAAATAAAGGTTTTAAGATTAATACTTCCCTGCAAAAAAATTGTTATGACTACTGAACATTTAATACAACTTATTAAAATAGCACTTACGAGATTAATAAATACGTTGATCCAGTTTAAGTAAAATTGGAAATTTTATGAGCTCTAATAGTTCTAATAAAACACAAAATATAAATATGCTGACAAAATTAAATTCTGATCCCTTAACAGTATGTATACTTAGGATTAAGCTTATTAATTGTAATTAGCAAATCAATTTTGAAGAACTGAGACTTCGATATATCCTAGACCGCTAAATTCAACACCGTGTCAAAGGTACCATGTTCCACGTAGTGAGGCGGATAATGAAAAAGTTAACTGTATGGAAAGGTAATTTCGTGCACAGAATGAAACACACAAACCTAGTTTAGTAGGACGGTTATAACTGAATGTAGGTGACGGTACCCTTCGTATAACATATGCATACACACATCTATACGAAATTAAGATTTACTCAATCATCACATTACGGATCCTGCATGAACACACATGGGACTTCACAAAGAAGGTCTTGCTGCCGAAGTATTGACGACATGACTAACAGCTTCAATCTGTAATCACAATGAATTAATAAATTTCTTAATGCTTCGGGAGAGTCTCACAGATTCAAGGCACAATCAGAATAAGAGGCAATGGATTATTTCGTTTTGGAGACAAAATTTTGCTCTCTTCTTCCATTGATTTTGAACAGCTCTCCGAAGAAATGCAATCTAGCTGCTAAGGGTTGTATTCCCAATGTTTCTAGGGTGAGATGTCATTTATACCTTTTACATTCACGAAAAGGAGCCAACCTGAAAATCACAGAAGTACGTAGAATATATTAATAACTTTATTCGTAATTTCAAAAGCAACATAGTATCAAAATCCATTCATCTACTACAAAGTGTCACAGAAGTATGAACGAGAGACCTTGAATATTTAGTACACAACTTTCCATGATGCTTCATGAAGAGAAGTAGGGATTTTCTGTACGTAGGGTACTGAGAAGGTGCCTTCAACAAGGCAATGATACAGACCGCCACAAAATTTAAAACACATTCGTTACCGACTGATGGTAGTTTCTTTATTGTCACATTGTAATTTTTATGGTCCCAATTCACCTTGCACATTTCATTAAGTGGTACGAATGTGTGACTACCTGGTCTAACCATTTTGGATCTATCGGAATTGGATGCTTTCGTTCAGTTTACTTGTTCCCTTAAATAAAGAAACACCTGAAAAAGAAGACAACATGAACAACATATCCAACATGAGTAAACACATTTCGTTAATAAAATTATATTCTACTAAAAACATTCACCAGTAACATGTAGTGAACTCAATTGAAATATTAATAACCACTCAACATTGAATTGCTGGACATTCACTTGTGCTGGTTCCAGGTGTTTTTTTATCTAATACAGCTGCAAATTGCACTTTCACTGGAGTTTAAAACCGTAGAGCAGAACGCATTGCGCATGTAACATACATAGCTATTGCTAGAAACAATCAAATATTTTAGTAGTTTACTTCAAAATTTATATTACTCCCTAGATTCTTAATGCACTCTACTGGTAACCGACTTCAAAAAAAAATCTCGGTTAAACTATATTAAATCTTAGCACAAATTACGTGAGTACTGTGTAAAAATATCAATTGGATTTCCCGTTACGCAACTTCTAAAGACAACAGAATGAGGAAAAAATCATGAACGCAAACTGCCTTCGTTCACGACGTAAAGCCACCTGAAATATAAAAGAAAATTGCTCCTTACTCATTCAACAGTAATGACATCTCCGTTGTCGAATTTCCAACTTTACCGTAAACTTTGTATTCTCAATACATCTTGAGATACCTGATGAATTTAAATGCAAGATACCTGAAAAAATAAACACATTAATTAACTGTATGTACAATATTGAGGTATTGAGAAAAAAGTACTACACTGATTAAAAATTGTCGTCCTAAAATTCGGACATTACTGCCTAATGAGTGCGATTTGATGCAACAAGATGGAATGTTACCATTTGCTTCCTGACCTTGCACAAGACACAAGCTACCTGAAAAAAAAAATCACACAAAACGACAACGTATGAATGAAGATCAATATTTCAACATCTAGGGTCAAAATATACTACAGTTAAAGATTACTTACAAAAGACCGGAACACCGAATTTCCAGAAGTCCAAAGTCCCCGAATCTGTCCATTTCCAGTGCATGGGAGCCGGGGTAGTACTTTCACTTCTCACATATCGCATGAAATGCCAAGTACGTTTAGAGTACTGAAATCCGTAGGTTGAACAGCGTTTTGATAACTCGAAATTTTGAATACTCGAAATTATCCACTCACCTTATATAGAATACTCATTGCTTTAACAGCAACGGCTATTTCAATTCACAGGGAATTATGCAGTTTTTCAGAGTTTTCTCGAATGTTGCATGAAATATAAGCTATCTGGGAAATACAATGAATGAATTAATTTTGAACCTACGTAGGCTTACATAAACAATATTGCAACATCAAAATAATAAAGAAATTGTTCTACCTATGTTTTAAGAAAAAATCCTGCATCGTAGATTCACGATATAGAACTGGAATGGCACCTTAGCTATTCACATTCTGTGAATCGCAAGCTGCATTAGGACTTTTAAAAAAAGGTATTAATGTAGGAACCACATTGCAATATTTGTGAATGAAAATTTTACATTAAGATTTATGAAGAGCCCCGCATCGCTGCATACCAAAGCACTATTTGTACTTCTGACAAATGTGGCACGAGATACAGGCAGCCTGAAAAATACTACTTACTGATTAGACAAAATGCTGGTCTGCGTATATTAATATACACTGATAAAAAATTCTCCGATTCCCGAAATAATCATTTTCCATAATATTTAACAAAGGGTTTAGAAATATATTGTAGATCCAAATACTTGCTGCTCGTTTTGTAAAACACATGGCGCCTTTAAAGTATTTTACTGAAAGACAATGCTGAATAATGTTTGTATAATTGCAATATTCATAAAGTAATTATGTATGCTCCTCACAGTAATTTAGAAGCGCTCATCGACGATATCCAGTCTAGCCGCTAAAACTATTTCCAACGTATGATATTGCCATCAATGTACGATTTCAATCATTCTCTTTGATAGATTGATTTTTTCGTGTTTCCGGGCGCGTCAACTGTTTCGGTCATTAGTCCCGTTCGTGTAGTGCATGTTTTTTCTCGGGAGATAGCGGTGATCTTCCCCCGCTGAATGGCGAGATCCGGCGCCGACCTACCGTCGGCTAGTGGGGTTTCCTAACCAGGACTCTTCCACCAGCGGGCACCGCCCCAGCCTGACAAGCTCTAAGATCCAGATCGGTCTCCCGGAATATGTGGTAGTGTAGTGCGTGTTAGTGTAAGTGAGTGCGTAAGGGGATAGAATAGGACAAAGAAGGGAAGGACAGATCGCGCGAGGTCCTGGCCCGTTTGTTAGAGTACTATTCCGGTATTCGCCTGGTGTCGATCGGAGAAACCACGGAAAACTACCGATCAGAGCAGCCGGCCGCTAGAATTCTCCTCCAGACAGCGACTCTCTTTGATAGTCCATCTGCAAAATACGAAAGTAGTAGGTATTAATAACATTAGTCGTGTATGCACAATTCAACAGTATTATGGAGTCAAAATTCTTTCATTTACAAGTATCAGATAAGGATGTATGCGAGAGGAATTCATGTGTAGGGTTTTCCAAGCTTCTGAAAAAGGAACTGAGTAAGTGCCTTCAGTGTATCATGAGATGCAACTGCCACAAAATTAGAAACGTTTCTTTCTGATTCATGGTTCCTTCATTGTCCTACGTAGCTTTCACATTTCAGTAAATGCCACGAATTCGTGACTACTTGCTCGAAACCTTTTTAATCCAAGTTGGGATGGTTTCATTTCGTTAAAATGTAGCATTAAATGCAAGCCAGCTGAAAATAAAGAATAATGACTTGTTAATCGTTAGGAACATATACGATATTTTATAAGTAAACGCAGTGTGATTTGTTCTAATTTATAGAGAAACATGCAGCACCTTATTTCAGACGTAATCACCCATTCTTTAATCTTCAGTGCACTTGGGCTTAGAAGGTCCTTCCAGCTAATATACACGTTCCATGAAACACCATTCTATTAACTATACTAGGCATTATAATTCTACTAAAAGTATTATGCCAACATTTTAGAGAACATTGATTGTGTACTTACCCGGTAATTACTAAGAAACCCGAAACAGTTCTTTTCTTTGTTTTATGATTATGTTTGTTGGGGATTAATTCCAATATAATACCAATAACATTGAGGACTTAACTGAAAATTCAGAGTTGTCCGACTTTCACCTACGCAGGTTTCAGTAATTTTCGGTGTCAAACAATTACTATGGGTATGTGACATCCGCAGCTATTGCTTCAATACTTCCGCCACATAGTACAGTCTCAATTTTTTTGGCTGCTCTTTCCTTTGGCCCACATTCAAAATACGAGCATTTGGTACTTTGCAAACACTTTACTTCATCCTTGAAACTTAATTCTACAAATATTAGGAATCTAAACGAGTTGCAATTGTTTAAGAAGATGAGAAAACATGCCGCAATAGGCGACTCTTATCTCAATTATATAAAAAAACGACAGTATTTGATACCATCACCTAAACATTCAAAAGATAGCAGAATATACCAAATATACCATTAAATTAACGGGAACTTAATAAAATATGATCATTTTTGAAAGTTCATGGAATTAGGAAGTACAATCTTCAATCTTATCACATTTCGTGTGTACTATATGAAAATATCAATAAGAAAATCTATTATTGAACCTCTAAAAATGTAGACCCAAGAAAAGTCAAACGCAAACTGCCCGAGTAAAATCCAAATGTCTACACTTTAACATAAAATAAAAATTGCTTCTATAAATAGAAAAATTAACTTTCTTTGAGACTGAGGGTTTTACAAATCTGAAGTGCTTTGCGCATTAAAATGCATTTTTACTGACCACTTCAAGAGAAATCTCGTAAAACCCGAATATGCAAAACGAAATACCCCTTTCCTAGAATAACATTTATCATCGCTGATCTCAGAGGCTTGACAATTTTTATCCAAATCTAAAGTAAAATATTTTGGGTACTTAGTTCAATAAAACTTAGGCTGTAGCCTTGGGCGACGTAATGACATCTTTTTGCTTATTTTCTCTGAAGGACACCAACAAACTCCAATAATTTCCCCAAAATACTATCGCATTTACAGTGAACGCCTTAATAATTCTGTTAGGATGTTACCAGTCGAGATATTTCTTCACTGAAGATCTAATTATTAGACACCAGAAACGAGCAAAACATTAGCGAACTTGTTGCGTAGAACGTTTTCTTGCAATGTTCAAAAACTTGTTACAAATTACAGGGTTATATTTTGTCTTAAATAAATGCCTTGTTTACGTAATTATATTAGAAATAACGCTCCATAAAGCAATACCACAGAATTAATTTGCTAATATTTAAATAGTTAATGAACAGTTGAAAGGGTTCCTGAAAATCACAGAAGTAAGATCTAGCACCTTCTTAAAAATATTAATTTTTTTAAAGTTAATAATACCTATTATTTAAAGTTTCGAAATCAAAAAGCTTAATGTTAGTAGTACAACATTATGCATAAATCTCAAAACGATGTCCTTAACCCACGTAGGCGTTCAGAATTAAAAATACGTCGAGGATGAAAGGTCGGTAGAAATCCACAAGCATTAACATTCGTAATATGAAGAGCAGCTGGGAAAAATTACAAAATTAATTTTTTCTTACCTAAACGGAAGTAAATATCGAATGTGAGAACATCTGAAGATATTGTACATATTTATTAAAAACTGAGTTCGGATTTTCGGCGATTATGCGCTAAGCTAGAACAACGCTCTATGCGTTGTAACGCGCTCTGAATTATTAGTTGGTCTTTGAATAAACTCACCGTGTGTGTTTCGATGGCCTACTGTTCGAGCAGCCCACCGCAAGTTGGTTCTAAGTGTTTTGAACAAGTCGCTTGAAGCGCAGTGGATGAAGGAGCAGCTCAGATTCTGTAGAAGCTCCTGCATCTTTAAGATTGACGTCCCCTTCCAATGAGCCCAAATATCTGGCTTAGTATGAGCGAAAAATGCAACAGGTGGAATAATCAAACAGCACATAAAACAATTCTATTTAGGTTCGCATTTAAAGCACGCACAAAAACATACATACATACACACACACATACAAACACATACACACACAAAATACACAACACATACACATACACATACACATACACACACACACATACACACACACATACACATACACACACACATACACATACACATACACATACACACATATACACTGCGCGCGTGTGAACGCTGGTGCCATTATAGGCGTTTTTCGTTCGAGGATTATACAGTTACTTGAAATGGTTGGATTGGCCTTGCCGCAGACATTAACGTGTGATGTGTTTCAGTCGGCTTGTGAGCAAACTGATTAGTCCAAGCAACATCCGCTTGCTCGGCCAATCAACTCTATTCAAGTCTAAATTTTAACACGCCAGATATGATCATAAATTTTTACTTCAAAGCTGTGAATCGGTTGAATGAAAACCTCCAAATATCTAATGAACTAATTTTTTCGAGCGCACAGACGCAAGTATTCTAAAATTGAAAACGAATGTTCAAAATTCCAAAAAAATTGGAAACTACGTTTTTATTCCAGTAATTGTTAATATAAGCATTTTTATCTAAGTTTTCATTTTATGTGAATATCAACTAGAAATTATCAATTCTTGAATTACAAGTATCCGATTGCTATGCCTAAAATATTTATTACCTACGGGTTAATAACGCTACTGGTCTTGCATTACAGTTGTGTCAAACTACTGGCCTACGAACTACAGGTGAGAAGGACAAGAGCGACTAACGTTCGTGAGGTTTCCGAGGTCAGCAGAATCGGCGCGAAACGCGATTCAGCTGACCTCTTCTCGCACTTCGAGGAGTCCGCGTGCGAGACGTCTCCTTAGCCCGAGACACATCTACTTCCCATAGCCCATACCCATTCGATTGAAGCCCAATTGTCTTCTTCTACACGCCATTATCTGAACACACATACGCAATCGAACACTGAATCGCTTGAATAAAACCTCTAAAAACCGTACGAACTTATGTTTTACGAACGCACAGATTCAATTATATTTTAATTGAAAACTATGTTCAGAATTCCAAAACTACTTTTTTATTTCAGCATTTACAACCACAGCATTTTATTTTTTTTTAATTTTATCAGAATATCAACAAGAAATCTATGAATTTTTGAATGATCTGGTTGTTAAAGGCTCAAATCTTTCTTACCTACTGGTTAAAAACACTACTGGCCTCACTTCAGATTATCTACCAAAGGATGTGTCCACTTTAAATACACATCGCAAGGCAACATTTCTAAAGAATGTTGGTTTTCTATGAAACTAATTAGTTTTATACATGTTTAAAAACATCTTTCGGATAACTTCTGAAGTGCGTCGTGAAAATCCGCAAATGTGTTGCGCGTTTTAAAAGCACAGTGATCAATATTTCAATGTCAAATATTTCGGTAATTTCCAAAACCTCTTGAACAGTAGAAAGTTAAAATTTTCTCCTTCATAAAATCGGAACATATGGGAAAATTTAGATAGTCAAAGAGAAATTGCACACTTTGCCCAACAGAGCTTAACTTTTATATTTATAAATAAAACTTTACTGCCTCAACTCATGTTTTTACGAACAATACCTTCATCTGTTGCTTCCTAGTGAATCACTTCTTGAGATGGAGCAGTTCATATTTGCATTGTCTCCGAAAGTCCTCGGCTCGGGCTAAAAAAATGTATTTCGATCAATTTCTGAGTGTTACATAACGTTGAATATTACATATCAGATACTGATATATTACATAACGTTGAATATTACATATCAGATACTGATCATATTACATAACGTTGAATATTACATATCAGAAACTGTGTAGAATCTACACAGTTTCTACAATCTTCACTTTTTTCACCGTAAACATGTGCATGAACAAAATAGGAATTTAAACGTTAAAGTTTTTAGAAACTATTGTCGAAATACTTACGATTTTTAATTACACTTCATCCATCTTCTGCGGTATTTCAAATGCAATGGGGCATATTTTTCACTGGACAAAATGGAGGCCTGAAGTCCGAATATGAATCTACCCTCAGTCGACGACGTGACCGGTAAAAGTACCTCGAAGAACGTAACCTGATCGTAACTTTGGATGACTGCGAGAAAATGAGAAGTTGCTAGAATTTGCCGCTGTCGCTGCTGCGGCGCTGCTGTAGTGTATCATGATGACGTTGTACTGCCACCTCTGTTATGTACGAACAACGAACTGACCTGTAAAATAAATTTTGGGTATCAAATCGTTGCAGCATATTAATTTTAATTATAACCAATTTGTCATCTCCTTAATAATATTCTTAATAAACATATTTTTTTAAATTTTCTGGGCGTCTATTTCTTACAGTTGCTGCTTTGACGCTGATGAATCCGGTGGTTGATGAAAATAAGCGCGAATTTTAAGCCACAGTTTCAGTGGCCAACTTAAACCAACATTTTCAAAAGTGACTCAGAAATCGTTCCAATTTTTTAATTAAATTCATTATCTTAAAACAAAATACTCTTAAAAATTACAAAGGCCCTATTTTCCTCAAAGTCTCTGCTTTTCGAAAATTGCAAAATATCAAAATTATTTTGAGGTTTTCCTACTGGTAGGAAAACAAACAAACGTTTTGCCTTTAAACAATTTTTAGGTAGTAAGAATCCACAAAATGTGAATTCTGTCTATATAAAGTGTTAGAGGAAGAGTTTTACGAATATTGAAGAAATAGTTTACTTTTTCGATACCCAGATCCCCAAAAATAGGTTTTCTGACAAAAATCTCCATTTGCTGCTGCAGCATTACAATGATTTTTCTTTACTTGGTAAGTTCGTAGCGAGTGAAGAAGTAAAACCCGAAGAGAAGTACACAAATACTGCACAATATTCATGTATTGGGAGAGTATTCCTACTTCTGAACTTCACAATTTCTGCACCTGGCACAGGAAGACTGAAACAACCTTACTGTCGTCAATTTTACCGATGGTCATTTTTGGATACTAAATATACTAAACACTACTTAGGTACTCTTACGCGCATTTTTAAGCCAAAAGCCATGTTATCTAAAACGGCTCAAATATTTTTCTTTAAATGTTTTGCACGGACAGTGATAAATGCATTAAATAACTGACATTAGTACCATTTGATGTATTCTTTTGAATTTTCAAAATTACACTAATGTAATTTTTTTAACATACAGGTCATTAATATTTACAATACACATTTATATAGCTTAATTATTATTGTGTTTGCGAATGCAAGAGCTTTAAAAATTCAATGAAGATTTTCTAAAACTCAAAACTTTTTTGTAAAAATGAGCTCAAAATTTCGCATTCTCAGCATCGCTCAAAGGTCATTTTCTCAAAAGCGACTCCAAAGTTTTCAACGAAACTTGCACATAGGACCAGTTTTTACTCTTCAATAACATTCTAAAAGAAATATTTTATTAGAATACCGAAAAACTGACGAAATTAAAAAAGAGGTGTCCTTAGGATGCTGTTGATGGCAGAGGGAGGGGAAAAAGCAAAAAAAGCTCAGAATATAGATATTAGAAAACTAACTAGTACGAGCCATTCTGCAGCACATATATTAATACGAGTAGTTTGTTTCAAGGTAGCTGTCTGGCTGAGACAAAATGTAGAATTTTCAATATATTTTGATTTATTTATGCTGTTAGAGATCAAATAGTTTTAAAAAATTCTACTTGTGTATAAATACTTGGCAAAAATGCTGGGTTTACTTCAAACATCATAACTCTACAAGTTTATACATTATGATAATTCTTTTTTAAATTGATCATATTATTGTATATTTCATAAAATGACTTTTGGTGAGAGATTAACTATTCTAGTTCATTCACTAGAGGTAATCATGGGTTATATGCTGCAAAAATAATTATATTATTATCTTTAATACTTAATGATTTATGATGTTTCTAGTTCATTCACTAGAGGTAATCATGGGTTATAAAAAATAGCTCAAACACTAAGAAACTTAGCAAGACTCTGTTTAAAGTATTTCAAAAAGAATAAAACAGAGCATACCACTCAATAAAAATTGAAAAACACAAAAAAATCACGATTTTTCATCACTTAGAGGTACAGCTACCTTAAATTATGAGAGTATGAAAGAATCCCACTGTATGAACCCACTCGCATAGCCCCATGCGAGGCAAGAAAGCTCCAGTGCACAGAGCAACCTGTATTACAGCGACGCGAGCGCGAGCAGCGGGCGATTCCTGCACCGACCCCTTTGATCCGCTCCTGCGGTCGCGGACGGCTTCATATCCGGCCTTGGGGCAAGAATTCGTTCGCGACACACACGCTCCTCGCCGTATTGAAGAGCGCCAGTCTCTTCCGGCGGGCCGGCGCCGCGGCGGTGTTATTTGTCCTCGCGAGCGCCTCAAACGGCGACCCGCGTCCTCACGGCCGTTGCTCCCGCTGACCGATTCTCCCCGTGCCGCCACCGCCGACGCCGTCCCGCACTCGGTAATAAGCTTTCTGCGTACGTGAAGCTCACACCGCCTCGCGCAATGGACGTTGGCGGTGGACGGTCCTTCGCGTGAGGATGAATGTTCACGTGTTCTCTGATACCCTCCAAATAAACCAATAAGTGTGACGTACTGGAAATAAATAACACAGACGACTGTTTCTAAAAGAAATATATAAGTATATTTACAATAATTTACAAAATAAAAATCTCCGGCAACCTTTCCAATCCCTTAGCCGCGAAACCCCCGCGACCGTCCCTAGGCCCAGCCCAGTACCACTGCTTTAAAGTAGGCTAGCAACGCGTGGTGCGAAGCTGTCGGACACAGAGTCCCTTAACTATCGTTATGGCCTGACGCCAAATCGGTCTTCGGCTCGAAGACCGCGTGCTAGGATAGCACTGAAGATATCACTCGGACTTTCGACCCTCTACATATTCCGCGTGGGCGCAGTTGATGCAGCCATAGTTGAAGTATCCATAGTAGAATAAAAAAGTAGCCTTAATAGCTTTCCTCAGCCAATGTATTAGATTTAAGAAATTAGTTATAAGTTAGTTTTTAAGCCACCAATTCATGTGACAAAGTTGTTATTGTAACTGAACCATGTAAACTTCTTAAAATGTAATAAAATTAAATAAAAAAGACGTGTTCTGGAGCACTTTATTCGAAGTAGGAGAAGCTTTCCGTCTGAATAAAAAAGAGATACACTCTTATACTTAGATTTTCACTTTCCCCTCTACGTCGTGGAGGGAAAGTTATGTAAAGCTGCGCAAAAGAGCGGCGAATTTTCGGCGGAAATATCTCTTATTGCAGGGCCCTGGTAACGAAAAAATTGGATACATTCAGTTGCTAAATTAAAAACAAATCCTCTAACACGTGGTATAGACAGAATCCATATTTTGTGGATCCTTTACCCCGAAAAATAGAATGATAGCAAAACGTCTGTCCATCCGCTTGTACGTCTGTGAACACCGTTAGCAGCTAAACAGTTCAGCCGATAATTTCTCCAAAATTGATATTCCTCAAGCTGGCTGATGTCGTAGTCTCTTGAATTTGAAACTGATATTTTAATTCTGGGAGGTACTTTACATGAAGGCTTTGGGACAGTTTTCAAATTTAAAAAAGACCCCATGGTTTGGAATAAATTGTTGTTGGATAGTGAGAAGGACGTTTAAGAGAATGTTGTAGGTCTCATGTTCGTTGAAAACTCTTAATTTTTGAAAATTGCAGAAGTTCAAACGTTTTTGGGAGTCTTCATACAACTAAAATATTAAAGATAGATATATTTCCCTGAATGAAATCTGTTCCTTAAATATAGATTTTGAAATAGGGTCATATACAATTTTTCAAAAACTTGAGTACTTTTCGCCTAAATTTGCGGGAAAATGCCGGCGAGAACGTAGGAGCTATTTTAGCATCACTAGTTTAAAAATATATACAGTTGGAAGCATATTTTTATCAAACATATTTCCTTCTGATGGAAATCCCAGTACACTTAATCTGCTAAAATCGATAGTACAATCTAACTCGTTTACATTTTTCAGCTGATGTAATGTGTGTCACCAATTTAATTAACAGAAAATCAGATGAATAAATTCTAGACGTTAACCGTAGTGAATCTCATTTATTACTTGCGCGTACTCAAAGAAATTCTGAACGCACGTCTCTAGTATGTAATGTGTGAGAACTATTTGCGAAAGTAAAAAACACAACCATTTATTACAAGTAAACATGAATATTTTGAGTATTTTGCTATCCTGAAAACAATTATTGTACAAATCAAGAAATACTTGTCACTCATTCGTATTACTCCTGTCCAACATAGTAATTCGTACTCATAATAAAACGTCCATCTAGTACATGACTCAGTGCTCTCTACTCTATTAAATTAATTTTCCTAGATTCGAAATTTTTAAAAGCTGACCTTGCTCACGCTTGATATATGGCGATTCGGTTTCATAATTTGAATGCGTCTTGATCTCCAATCATAGATATTCACACGTTCTCCGCGAAGACTGATGTCACTTATCTTCTTTCTCATCATCCAGCACAAAAGCTATTCTTTTTGCCAATTAAACGCAAACATATTTCGAGCCCATTGAATTTTAGATTGTCGTAGCGCACATTCACTCAAACTGTTTCCTTCTTGAAGAACTTTCCGTTTCTATGAGTTCACAGTCGTAATCATTTTTATTCATTTTCTGAAACATATTCTCCACTTGTTTGTACACGCCTTCATTTATTATTCTCACATTCTTCTCACACTTCTTTCCACATCTCAACGCATCACTTGGAGCACTTCGATCATCGTACAGTTCTTCCTCGTTGATTCACAACCTTGCACTTTCCCAATCGTTTCAGGGCTCCCTTCTCAGTGTCAACCTTCTCCTTTCACCCACGCCCACGCCCACCTGCCGTCTCGCTCCTGCAACACTCGTCTCCCGGCCTGGCCTCACTTTGCCTTGGCCCGCTTCCACCCCAATCCTTCCTCACTCACTCCCACCTTCCTTGGCCCATCCCAATCCTTCCTCACCCACTCCCACCTTGCCTTGGCTCATCCTAATCCTTCGGCTGTGATGCCCTTCCAGCGGCCCCACCCATATCACTCCGCGCCGCCCTCCCCCGCCGCCCCTTCCATCCCTCGGTCCCCCCCTCCGCCTTCCCCCCCTTCGTTCTTCGCTGCCCCGACTCGCTCCATCCGCGCCTCACCTACTTGCTCCCGCAACACGCGTCTCCGATTCTGCCCCGCCTTGCCTCGCCTCGCCTCGCCTCACCCCTTGCCCCGCTCCTCACCTGCCGCTTGGGCCGCGCTTTCCTCTCCGCCCCGCCTGCTCCGCCCGCCGACACTCGGTCATCAATGCAACAGCGGTGGCGGCGGCGGCGGCGGCGGCGTCCCTTTGAAGTCTGCCGCCGCTGGCTTAGGTATCGGTATTCCGGCTCTGCAGCGGCCTCGTCGCCAGCGCCCCCCCCCGCCGCAAGCAAATCTCGCTCGTCCGACGCGCGCCCGCCCGCCCGCCGGCGCTGTTCGCCCATCCGGCCGTGAGTCCGTACGTTCACTCGTCCGCGCCTGTTCAACTGCCCGCTCACACGTCCGTCCATTCCGTCTCACCCACTCCTCCACTTGGCGGTGTTGCTTTCTCACCGTTCACTTGAGCGTTCGTTTCCTTCGTCTTTCATTCTCCTTTCTTAAATCCGCTCCTGTTCGCCTGCACGTTGACTTGCCGGTTGATGTGTGTTATCCGCCATTTCGTGCTCAGTCCTACCGCACTTTATCCACTCGTTCAGTTGCTAGTGGCGCCTCTTCCTGTTTACTTACACTTTCATATGTTCTCGTTTCTTCGTTTTCTTTCCTTGTTCATTCACCTGCCAATTCAGTTGCTATATCGCCTCGTGCAGCTGTCATCCATACATCCGTCGGCTTATCCCATTCATTACTGTGCCGTACCAACTCTGTTCACACTTGAAATATTCCATTCATTTTCCACACATTCCATCACCTCTTTACTACTCCGCTTACTTGTCAGTTCAGGCGTTCGGTTCGCCGTTTACTCACCCGCTCGTTCATTAATTCACTCCCTCGATTATTCACCATCTTTCCCTCTCTGTTGTACTTAACCCGTCTACACCCTCCCAACTCGTCTTTAACTTCCCTGTCCGTCAGCCCGATCAATGCTTCCGTCTCTTCCTTCTCACCGTCCACCCCACCACATTGCCCTCCCCTCTCGCAAGCCCTTTCTCACCCGGCCCAGCCCCACACGGAAAGTAGCAGCAACGCGGGAATCCGGGTCCCACGCAAGAATGTGCGGGCGGGGCCGAGTGCGTAACCCGTTTGCTTCCGCTGCAACACGTTTGGAAGCGTCGTTCGCGCCATGGGCTAAGCCGGAACACACCCTCCCCTCCATTTCTACCCACCTTTCGGGCCTCCCGACGAACAGAAGGCCCAGCGCCAAAGCCCGGAATTCGAGGAGTAGAATTAAGTGTAAAGTTACAGCAGCCGATATCCGGGAATTTTTCGTTCAAGAAAATAACTCTGTCGAAGTTTGATGAAGTATTCTGCCGCAGGTCGGGCATAGGCGATACTTTGTTTCGCCGTTGTTTTATAGTTCTTGCATAGTTACGAAAGAGGGAGCAATGAGAGGTATTTCCGATGTGAGGGCGAAAAGGATGTACCGCTGTCGTATTTGAGATATTGCTGAGAAATTTCCGATTCGTCTTCGAAGAATCGCGAGGACTGCCTACGAAAGGAAATTCCTGTTTGTTTCGCATTCACAGGAATCCGATATCGTGGAGATGGTTTGTGTTGAATATCAAATCGTGGTAGGTATCGTATATCGGCATTCTTCAGCTTCCTTGCTTGAAGCGAGGGAGTTATATATAGGTCAATTTTGCTTTGAACGCCATGCCGTAGGACTCGTGTTTATGCAAGGAAATTTCTATCTTACTGATGCGACAGGTAGGAAAATCATCGCGAGCTTTAGGCTACAGCGTAAAGTTTCATCTCAAAATAAACATTTTAGAATAATATTTTTACTTTTATTATTTCTACGAGATTTAGAGTTAGAGAGTGTAAAACGAAAAAAATGAAAATAAAATCTAAAAATAATATAGGTCTCTAGAGCTCAGTGTATTCAACAATAAAATTTCCGATGTTTTCGATAATGGTATAATGCATTAGAAGATATATATTTTTCGATCGATATTCACTGGATGTCAATCACTTTCTGAGCATGTGTAGAGTTATTGCCAAAAATTGAAATTACTTTCCAGAAAACAAAAATGTTAGAATAATGAATCCGAAAGACATGCGTATTTTTATCGTTATTATCC
The DNA here is from genome assembly GCA_964035755.1 of Teleogryllus oceanicus. Lineage (NCBI taxonomy): Eukaryota > Metazoa > Arthropoda > Insecta > Orthoptera > Gryllidae > Teleogryllus > Teleogryllus oceanicus. The sequence goes on from CAXIVR010000006.1 coordinate 40,383,228, forward strand.
TCAACAAGATCAATGTTCGCAGAGGGACCAACCTTTCCATGAATTCTCAGTCTGAACCAGAAACATCAAGAGCATTCTGTGTAAATGTAGATTCGAAATTCTGAGTTCTTCCAACAGAGACTCGGTGTTATAAACAAGCGCAGGAAACGTCCGTGGTGATGAGCGCAGACTTCCTTCCCAGTCTGCCGTAGTAACCTAGCATGTTGCACGGCGGTTGCACGGCCGTCACTGGAGGTCGACGTGATGAATTGTGCATTTCTCAAGGTGTCAGGCATCGCCGCCGGTTCTCCATGTGCATGACCACTAGTGCAACAAGGAAGGAGTCATGAGGTATTACTTCAACCGACCGTTAAGAGAGTGAGAGGAACTATCATTTATCTTCTTGAAAAGAATCTCCGAGAGAATTTTCTCTAAAAGTACATACACTGTTTCATGTCACTCCACTTGGTCACGTTTCTTCCATTCCCTAGAAGCGTCTTGCTGGGCTCGAAATCAGAAGCATTTTTGATCGTGCTAAGAAAATGAACTTTTGTTGTTTGAGGCATTCCGTCGCACTCTGTAATCACGTGAAAGAAGGGTATGTAAATTCAATTTTACTTTTTGTATCTGACAAATTGTCAACATAAAATGAACATGAGCCACAGACACGGTGTTAGATCATAGGAAATACCGTGTTTCTTGTTTATAGAATGTACCATAGTTATAATCACTCCAAAGTGATATGTATGTATAAAAAATATGAATAAAAATTAATTTACGAAGGTTTTATAAAATACATTAAATGATACACGTCTTTTAAGATGCAAAAATTATAAGAAACAATATTTTTGAAGTGTCCAGTTTGTTATCAAAGCAACGATAATCATGGAAATAAGGAAATGTACTCTAGCAATTCGCTGAAAATTAAGCAGAACACGTGGAATGTTTTTTTTCTTCAAAATAACAGTTCACGAACTAAATTATCCAAACAGAATAACGAACATAGAATATTAAATAGTTGACTTTCCTGCACACACGTCTTTTTTAATGCTTTCCTTGCGATTGTCAACCTCCTAAATATCTACATATTTTCTTAAAATTAAGACAAAAGTTAATAATTTTCCCCCTATCTGGAAATCTAGTTGCTTAACAGAATTAGAGACACTGATCAAACGCGATGTGGATCCTATATGTAACAAATGTGAATTTTAAAACTCTTGAATGGACCTACATAACAAAACACAATGTTTTAAACAAAACATAATATGTAATAAGTTCATATGTTACATTTTCAACATAAAATATGGAATCCAAAAACTGTAATGATCGTATATTTTCACTTAATCGGCAATAACCTAAGCCACCAACCAATTTCAAACCAATAAATCCGTGTGAAATCCCTGATTTAAATGCAATACGAGTACACATGCATGAGTAACGTCTGACAAAGTTAAAATATAATCAATCTAAAATAATTGTTAATGACAACAGTGGTAAAAGTGATGTTTTATTTTGCCAGTAGGAAAGGTTGCGACATGAGGCCAATCGGCCGAGTGCCTCAATCCTATTAGCAAAATAAAATCACTTCTCCCTCGTGTGTCATAATTATTATTATTATTAGCTCATAACATCCCGTAAAGGGCAAAGGCCTCCTGCTTTAGCAGGGTTACAGTAGGTTGATATTCAATTTCACTAAAGTTCACTCAATTTCACTAAAATCGATTAATAGCACTGTGGATCATCATCTTCTTTTTGCTGTTCATATCCCTGTTGCCTCCATGTTGTTCTCTCTTGGGCCAGTCTCGTCCAGGTGGGACCAGCTGCTTTGCATAGCTCGTCTGTCCATCTTCTCCTCTGTCTCCCTTGGTTTCTCCACCCATACCGAGGGTCCCAGGTTGTTGTAGTGTATGCCCATCGTTGCTGGTCTTGCCTTATAATATGTCCTCCCCAATGCCACTTGCTTATTTTGCTTGCCGTACTGCATCTTTAATTTTAGTCTTTTTTCTAATTTCTGTAGATGGTATTTTGTCTAGAAGCGAAATATTTAACATTTTTCGTTCCTCTGGCATCATTGTATCCATTTTATTTGTATTACTGTTAAGGAGAATGTTTGTGATCCATAAAGCAATATCGGCAAGATGCACGAGTCCATTACTACCTTTTTAATTTAGAGGTTTATATTTTTATTTAGCAAAATGAAAGAGAGGCTCCAGAATCTTCTCCATGCTAATTTAGTTCTTCTTCTTATTTCCTTATCTCCTCTATTTGTAAATGATGTTAGCTGGCCCTGATAAACATATTCTAGCACATATTCTATGTTGCTGTCGTTCACCATGATTGATTTGGGTTCACTGTTACTCATTACTCGTGTGCCATAAACTATTTTTTAAACAGACTTTTTATTTTATTTTAATTAATTCACGTACCAAATCACTTAATGATACGTTAAGGTGATCAGTAGCTGATGTGGCCAGACTAAAGTATTTTGTTTTCTCTATTGTATTCACAGTTGCATCTCAACATTTGAACATGGTCTCACTTTTAGAACTAGTGCTAAAAATTGAACCTTATTACGCTATACATACCCTGCAAGAACCGCATTTATTAGCGGCTGTCTAAAATAATAGTTTACGTAACAGGGCGCAAAACAGGTGATTCACGCACGAGTCGAGTCTGTCGTCCGAGCTTAGCGAGGACGACAAACATACGAGTGTTGCGTTTATTATTTTTTAACACGATGTGAGCGAAACGCAATGCGTCAAGTAAAGGAATATAAATTAAATATCAAATAACTAGAAATTTCTTACGTGTACAAAAGTAAATGGATTCCAGTCAGTGTCATAACACTATTGTTTGTAAATAATAAACAAGGACGTTGTCAAGACAAAAAACAATTGCGAATCGTTACAGGGGTTTCGCACATGCTTCGCACATTGTGAAAAAATCGTCGTTTTGCACACGCCAAACAATCACGAGAAACCATGTTTCGCGCACAGCGTGTTAAAAAAAATTATTGGTAATATCCACATATTTTTTCCATCATCGATCGATGTGATGTCCTGGATTCATTTGATTTCATTTGATTTTTTTCTGTTTCCGGGCGCGTCAATTACTTTGGTCATTAGTCCCGTTAGTGTAGTGTATGTATTTTTCGCGGGAGATGGCGGTGATCTTCCCCCGCCGGATGGCGAGATCCGGCGGCGACCTACCGTCGGCTAGTGGGGTTTCCCCCTAACCAGGACTCTCCCACCAGCGGGGCACCGCCCCAGCCGGGACAAGCTCCCGACCGGTCTCCCGGAATATGTGTTAGTGTAGTGCATGTAGTGTAAGTGTGTGTGTGTAAGGGGAGAGGAGAGGGCAAGGAAGAGGAAGGACAGATCGCGCGCGGTCCGTGGCCCGTTTGGTAGGGTACTGCTCCGGCATTCGCCTGATGTTGATCGGAGAAACCACGGAAAACTACCGATCAGAGCAGCCGTCCGCTAGAATTCTCCTCCAGACGGCGACTGAATTCGACCTAGCTGAAAAGCTAGTGTCGAAAATCCTGCCGCCGTGGGGAGTGGGAACCTAGGACCTCCCGGTCAGAGGCGCTTCAGTGACATCAAGTGATGCACTGAGCTACCGCTCCCGGTCCCTCGATGTATCATGTTACCGGTTTATGAAGACGCCCCTCGCGATTCTTCCTGCAAACGAACCACCGTTCGCGTAAGCACGGAATGCAAGTGGCGGGAGGCGGAGGCACAGGATCAGCACCCGGTGGGTCAGGCAGCAGGCCGGGATGCCGCGCATCGCGTAGCGACGTCACGACCGAGCCAGCTGCGCCTGCACCGCCGCGTCGCGTCCGCCGTCTCCAGAAAGACGGCGCGAGTGAGAACCACTTCCAGTAATAGATTTCTGTCAAAATTGCTCCTTTTTCCTCCATCGGGAAGGCGTAAATTTAAAGTATAAATCCATTATAACAATGACTTTCAGAAAGTCACGATTCAACAAAATGGAATTTTAATGCCATCTCGAACGACGTGGAAGACACACAGGGGAGGATCGCCGCAACAAAAAAAAGTGTTAAATTTTCCAGCCCGCGTTTCGTGTCTTTTTTCGTATTTTTCGTGAAAGCAAAATCACTTTTCATTGTCGGTAATTGAATTACCCGAGACGGCTTTCCGTGTTTCACGTGTAGAAATACAAAGCAGCTTTTCTTACCCGTGCGAGTCCCCGCGGGCAGAAATATGCCAGCTCACTTCGTATAATATTCCATAAAATTATTGATGTCACAAAAAGCAAAGGCCGATAATAAATGCAATCCTTCCCGACCGCCGAGGCCGGATCTAAATTCCCAGCAACTCTTGTGGTCGACGCCTTCGTGGTGGGCCAACGAATACAGATATGACGCAAGAGCGTCCAGAAGTTTTGAAGGGTTATTATTTTCTTCTGGTCTAGCGAAAAGAGCAGAAAATATGTCAGTTGCTCTAAGTTACGTTACTGTTAAAAACGCAAATGAATCACTGTCAATATGTAATTCCAAATCGGAAAGAAAAAATGCTGTACATTCATAATTTGTAATCTGTTCATTTCAAATGTCAAAACGTATCTTCTTGTGTTCTATTTTAGTGTATTTTAATGTAAATACACTGCGCCATGAAATTGTCTCCGTACCAAGCCGAATCAGTGCCTCCTTTTAAAAACTACATTTATGTTGGTAGAAACCAGATCACTGGGACAAATTTGAAGGGGACAATTCTTCCAGCATCTATGTTGGTGCTGAATATGCTATTTACGTTTTCTTTTGTTACAAGTTGCTGCTCGTGCTACCAAAATAATTTCTGTTGCAAGAAACTCTCAGCAGCAAGGTGCCACTGCGGATGTTTTGCTATTAAATGTTTTTAATTATGGAAAAATACTGATAATACGATATTTAAGAAACATTCCAGTGTCCTCAATTGTCATTTGGTAGTTTGTACACAACAAGGAGAAGTATAAAATAATTGTTTCATAAATGTTTGAACTTTTAGAAATTGTTCCGTTTGCGTTACGGAAGGAGTACCATTAATGCTATTTTTGTGTGCTCTTTAAGAATCTAAAAACATGAGACAAATAGGAGTTCCAATTTAGAAGTCCCCCATTTTTGTTTAAAAATATAATTCTAAGGATAGAATATACTCGAAATACTCTTTTCTTAAAGGGAGACTTTGCAATTTACATAAGTACTATATAAAGCTTTGTAAAATAGTTTGAAGTGGTTCAAAAATAAATGCAACAATTGGTTCTACAACAATACCTTTTCGTATTATTAGTAACTATTACGTAATATTGTAATATTACAACTTTTGTCCACTTTTATACCACTTCAGTCATGACTTGAAAAACTTCCAATTTTAAAAACTAGTGTGAATGCATGGTGTACCAAAACTTTTCATCCTTACTGTCTTATTACTCAACATTTACTCAGATTTTTAAATAATGTCATGCCCTTTTTACAAAATCTACAATTGAGTGAAGTTATGAAGAGAACATCCAAACCACAGGAGTCAAACTGGCTAAAAAAGGCTTAGAATGTTCAGACACATCTTAAAATTTCGAGCAACAAGAATGCTTACAGAAAAAGAGGTGTGTCGGATGTATATTTACATGGAATTCCCGTTAGGTTTTTCAAAATTTAACCAATAATACCTACAATTTTCTGCAATTTATGAACGTTAGAACAGTTCAACTACTCTACCTCCAAAGATCAGCAAGCCTTGCTTGGACGCATAGTGAAAATTAAAGGATGATACTTAGCGTATTTACAGTACGTACAGAGCGTCATTGTTTAATTTCTTACATATTTCCGGTTAGTCGCGATGTGCAAAACTCCATTCAACTGAACACTTTTTTGTGAATGAGCATGTTTCAAACGACCGCTGTACATTGTGTGTATGTGTTCACTAACCCTTTCGTTTAAAAACTTTAATTCTTCGATCTTATAAAACTTGTAATTTTCGTTGTGCTAACTATAACCCAACACTCAAACCCGCTCTCTCGCTGTAAACGAAACAGCAAATGCCTTTTCAAAATGTCAGTAAATGTCAAATTCAATAAAATACTTGAATGTTTCACTCAAAATCGAAACTCTTCCATTATTTTAGAATTTTTCTCGAGTTCGTATGTGTTCTAAGGAAACCGTTGGTACTTGTCATGTGACCAAAGGCAGCTTAGTTCTCCATTGGAAATTATTTTTAATTATTCAGAAAGAGTAAACATATAGAACAACAAATGGTATTCGCACGTTTTCCCATCGCGTGGGCTATTTAGGATTCGTGGTGTCCGCGGCGAGGCCCAGTGGGGCGTGTCGTGGCATGTCGTAGCGTGTTGCAGGGTGGGGGGGGGGCCAGATGAGGACGGGTAGGGGAGAGGAGGGGTGGGGCGGAAAGGGGCGGTGCGAGGAGGAGTGGGGTGAATCGGGGTGGGGGGTCGTAGGGACGGGTGGGCGGGCGTTTCGTCGCGTGGGTTGGTCGGGCGGGGGGGGGAGAACGAGGAGGGCATAGAGAGCGTAAGAGGGGCGGGGCGGGACCTCGCTGGACAGGTGGTGCTCGAATCACGCCATGCACCGTTAGGGCTGGGCGCGCCCGCCTGCCCTCCACCCACTCTAGCCCACCCGCAGTCGCACTCGCCCAGCCATTCAGCCTACCGCCTCTACTTGCTCATCCTGCGTACAACTACAGCTAGAGCAGTACTTTAGGATTGTGGTGTCAGGCAATTGAAGCGGTAATGAAATGTGGCAGGAACGGGCAGTATATGGCAGGCTGTGATAACGGGATTGGAGCGCGGGAGCGAAGAAAGGGATGAAGTAAGAGATGAAATTGAAAGGGTCGAAGTGAGCAGGTGGAGAGAGGGGTTGAGAGGTAAATGTGAGAATCCTCATTTGATTGATAGATTTTTTTCGTGTTTCCGGGCGCGTCAACTGCTTTGGTCATTAGTCCCGTTAGTGTAGTGCATGCTAGTATAAGTGTGTAAGGGGAGAGGATAGGACAAGAAAGAGGAAGGACAGATCGCGCGCGGTCCGTGGCCCGTTTGTTAGGGTACTGCCCCGGCATTCACCTGGTGTTGATCGGAGAAACCACGGAAAACTACCGATCAGAGCAGCCGGCCGCTAGCATTCTCCTCCAGACAGCGACTGAATTCGACCTAGCTGAAAAGCTAGTGTCGAAAATCCTGCCGCCGTGGGGAGTGGAAACCTAGGACTTCCCGGCCAGAAGCGCTGCAGTGACATCAGTTGATGCACTGAGCTACCGCTCCCGGTGAGAATCCTCAAGCTCACTAGTACTCCCGCCTTTCAACATATCTCGCCAGTTGACGTGACAATTCACCTATTATGAGCGTGTGTCATTTTTATTTTTATTTTATTGGATTTAATTTGGTATCCCTTGTTCGCTCAAAGTAGCTAAATCAACTTCTTGTATTTGAATTGCGCTCGTTCCTATTACTTAACTTTTGATGTTAGATGCAAAATGAAATGTCTCAATTTTATATTATCATTTTAAAGATAATATTTATGTATATTATCAAATGTTCTTGTAGCAGAATAAATAATTCAATAATTCATTTTTGTTGTTTATTACGGGATGTTTCACAGATCTGAACTATTATAAATAAACAAATTAATAGTGACATTTCTTGCTTTTTGATAAAATAAACATCACGGCAAGGCAAATCCACCTCTGAACACATTAACATTTCTTCGAAACACCAACGGAATGAAGTTACCCTGTATATACACGCGCCCAAACACAAAGACCAGTTCTCTTTTTGCATGAGCTGTCACTTGGACACCCGACCTCACTGCGGCCACGTGCGGCAGTCCAGCGTGTTTGGCGATAGTTTATTATCATTAAATATGCGCTTAATAAACACTGTTAATATGCAGCGGGCGGACAAGGACGTGGAGCAAATTTCTCCGCGTGTCGCCACCTTACGTCAGCGCACCCAGTGCGTAGGATGGTCGCCGCCAAGGTGCAGTTGAGGCCAGCCGCACAGAGAGGAGGGTGTGTGAGGGCATGTTGGAGAGAAGTTAATGTGTAGGTTGGATGGTGGGTGAGGCCGGTCGCACAGAAAGGAGGGTGTATGAGGGCATGTTGGAGAGAAGTGAGTGTGTAGGTTGGATGGTGGGTGAGGCCGGCCGCACAGAGAGGTGGGTGAGTGTGTAGGAGTGTGAGTGTGTAGGTTGGATGGTGGGGTATGGTGGAGGGCAATCGAAGCAGAGGGGAGAGATAAATACTCAGCGGCTTGGTGTGTGACGGGAAGTATAGACGGGGCTGAATGAGGGAGTGAGATAATGGGGTTGGGATGCAGGCACGAAGTGAAAGGTGAATAGAGAGGTAAAAATTGGAAGGTGCAAGTTTGGGGTCTATAACCAGGTGAGAGGATAAGATGATTAGAGTAAATTTTTTGGCAGTTTCAATATTTTTGAATTCTACAATACATAAGAACACTAAAATATTAATACTCTTATCAAAATATATTTTTTTTCGTTTTTGATACATTCAGTTGAATTGCTAATTGTTAACAAGTCGCACCGCAGAAAATATTTTGCTTGGAATTAGAATGTGAATAGTTAGTTTAATGGATTCCCAGGCAACTCTTTCTGTCATACATGAATTCTAATTTAATAACATCGTTTGTTAATAGGATCCAGAGGGCGGCGTATAAAATCGAACCCTGCGGGACCCCAAACTAATTGGCGATGAATCGGAAATATGAGAAAATAATATTTAATTTAAGATATTTGTCCTAGGC